>CM016619.1:120282025-120922949 GCA_005393395.2 Gossypium australe
CTGAGCCCAATTTGGACCCCTAACACTTAAATTAAATAACTCATTACACATGTCACCCATTAAACGCATAGGCCCAAAAATTCAGAATGCTACAGTTCTACTACCCCTTAAAGAAATTTCGTCCTCGAAATTTCCAACTAACTATTAATTGTACTACCCAAGTCTCACCACTACGCTTTCGCTGCGCACTCTAATTCTAAAGCCAAAAGAAACACTTAGTATACTATGGTAGAGTACGCACCGGTATTTGCATCTAGAGCGCCCTCGTCCCCTTATACTCATTCTACCGATTCGTGTTTATCTGATGAATTATTAATTTCTTTCACTAATTAACCACGAACAATCTTATGAACAGTAGTTTAAAAGTAGTTCTTTCGAATTCTAATTATATCTACGAGTTTCAGTCTCAAGTTTATCCCCCAATTCTAGAAACCACATACATTCAACCAGCATACATCAATCACACAAGTAGCATCCATGCACACACATTCATCGCATAAGGGTATCTTCGTTATTTCACTACCCAGGGTTTTTTTTCCGTAGTTTTGCCCTACAAGGTATTTTTTTCCAAATAAAGTATCTTAGTAATTTTCTTTGAATTAAAGGTACTTTGGTACATTTTTTTAAAGCAAGGGTATTTTGGAAAACAGGTTTTTTTTTTCCGAAATAGAGATATTTTGATGTTGTTGTTTTTTTTTCTTTTTGAAGCAGGGGTACTTTGGAAAATTTAATTCTACAAACCAGGTTACTTTTGTAAATCTAGGGGTTTTCGGGTAAATTTGCAAAACATGGGTATTTTATAAAATTACGGTTATTTGGAAATTTTCACAAACCAAGGGTATTTTGAAAATTTTGCCAATCGGAGTGTTTCGGTAATTTCACAAATTTCAGTAGTTTTAGAAATCTAGGGTATTCCGGGAAATTTTCATAAATCAAGTGTATTTTGGAAATTTTACAAAACTTGGGGGTATTTTGGTTGCGAAATAGGGTGGCTGGTCCATTTCGGGTTTTAATTATAGATTTTGGCCCATCAACAAGTCCTCATGGCTAAGGTGAACAGTCACTACACACCAGGTAGGATTCTAGCGAAGAGGAGGTGAGTCACTAGGACTACTTAAGTACCAAGCTCTTCCTGAATCCAATCCTAGACATGCGTATGCCTGTTGCCACACCCTAACCTATTGACTTGTTCACAGGTTTGTTTAGTTGGATTAAATCTTATGAATTTAGAGAGTGATTTAAACTAAACCTAAAGTCCATCAATGTCTAATATTCTAGCCTACGTCCCTCAAGCCCATTAAGCCCACATGTATATCACAACAAGAGTTTAGAATACTTACCTGCGTGGATCGGGTGCCGGTAGACTCGAAGGCCATATCTTCAACAAGGGCACATTTTTTTTTCAAATTCACATCACTTTAAAAAACATTGCTAAGCCCATTTCACAGCCCGAGTTTTGAACTGGGCTCTGATACCAAAATGTAACACCCCAAACCCGGCCCATACGTTTCGACCGGATCTGGCGTGTCACGGGTTGTACATTGAAAACTTTTGCTTTTTTGGTTTTGGAAATCGTAAGTTAATTAGACAATATTTGAATAAATAAATGACATTAAAAAAACCTTGTATTATTATTATTTTGAATAATTAAACCTTTGACATAATCTCATAAGTTGCAAATATTAAAAAACTACTTAGTTGAATATAAAATATGGGGCCTTATTAGATAAATATTCCCACAATTAAAAACTTAAAGAAAAACCGAAATCATTTATAAAGATAAAAACTTGATGGCCCCTCGAGTCCGTCTCGACTCCCATGTCCACGATCTACTGCTCATCCGAGAAGTTAAGGAAAATAAAGGGTGAGTCACCAAGACTCAGTGTGTAAATCCTGAAAACACATAAAAGGCTTGGGCCCACAAACACATTATGAGCCCTGGCCCATACACAATGGCAACAATCATAATCACATGACAGATAATAAATGATGCAAAGCCCAACCCATCCTAGAATTCCATCCTCTACACACCAACCCGTACCAACCATCACACCTTGGGGATTTCTACAATCAACCCGCCAACCACTACACACCATATCGACAGCTGTGCTGCCTGTCTTAAAGACCGATCACTGTGTGACCTATGTGGCAAAGCCACCGATCGCGATGCGACCTTAATAATACATCGTAGCATTTCGACAGCTGAGCTGCCTGTCATAAAGACCGACCACTATGTGACCTATGTGGCAAAGCCACCGATCGCTATGCGACCTTCTTCCCCTTCATCATATCCATCCCATCCCATGCATACATGCATGCAAAATCAAGCAATGTATTACCTAAGAGATTTCAGTTTATCGCATACATCGATACACATAGAGAAGTTTCTATGATTACGTACCTGTCATTCCTTGCCTACCCTTTTTGGGTAATCTGACTGTCTATACAGCCTTTTTCCGGCTTTTAGCCCATAACATAAACATATATATATTCATACAGATTATTAGTGTGCTAGAGATCTACATACGACTGTTCATACAGCCTCATTTTTCGACTTTTCAGCCCCTAACAGGTGTAATACAAAATAAAACTTATGTGATAAGGATCTACACACGACTGTTCATACAGCCTCATTTTCTGGCTTTTCAGCCCCTAACAGGTATAATACAAAATAAAACTTATGTGATAAGGATCTACACACGACTGTTCATAGAGCCTCATTTTTCGGCTTTTCAGCCCCTAACAGGTATAATACAAAATAAAACTTATGTGATACGGATCTACACACCTGATTACCGTTATAACGAGACCCTCTAAGTCGACGCTATCCGTAGCCAACACCACCGCTATCTGCTTTGAAATCCTGAAAAGAGATATGAGATTCAGGGACTAGTGTTTCCAGCTTTTAGATTTAAGAGATCTACTTACTAGAGAAGATTCGGCTACTCCCAGAGGATTCTGGCTTTTTGCGAAAATCAGGAAGAGAAGATGATTCGAAGAAATCTATAGAAATTCGGCTTTTAGAAGAAAGAAGAGAAGAGAATAATGGAGTTTTTAGCTTTTATAAGAAAGAAGAGAATAATGGAGTTTTCGGCTTTTAGAAGAAAGAAGAGAATAATGGAGTTTTCAGCTTTTAGAAGAAAGAAGAGAATAATGGAGTTTTCGGCTTCTAGAAGAAAGAAGAGAGTAATGGAGTTTTCGGCTTTTAGAAGAAAGAAGAGAATAATGGAGTTTTCGGCTTTTAGGAGAAAGAAGAGAAAGAAAAGGTGGAAACCCTAAATGTCAGAAAATAAAGAAGAGAACCCTCCCTATTTATAGAAATTTCGGCTAACACCTAGCCTTGTGCTCCTTTTATCTTCCATATTATCAACTATAATATCTATATTATCTTATTCATATAAACCCTCCTATTTTTGAGCCTTGTTGCCATCCACTCCACCTAAGCCAAATGCCGAAAATTAGCTAACTTAAACTAAAAGAATTGGGCTCCATGAAACTTAAATTTGGGCCCCTTATTCCCTTGTGTGGCGTCACCTCCTTGCTCCCTAAGTGGCGCCACTGACCACTGGGCCACAAACCCATTTTGATGTTTTAAACACAGATACTACCTTTTAAACCCTATAATGCCCAAACAGATAATTTTAACTAAGGCCTCTGCCTAAGCCTGAGCCCAATTTGGACCCCTAACACTTAAATTAACTCATTACACATGTTCACCCATTAAACGCATAGGCCCAAAAATTCAGGATGTTACACCAAAAGAGGCCTAAAAGTAGACTAAGATGTCCAGTGAGTGTGCAGGACATTATTCGAAGGCACAAAGTTAGTAGACTACTAGAGATGTCGCAACACAACAAAAGAAGTATCAAAGGAGAAGATTGCCTTTGGTGTCGCGACACAACCCTGAAGACACGCCTAAGACAGTAGGCTGCTAACCATGTCGCGACCCAAGCTAAAGGGTGCTGTTAAACCGACGTGAGGAGTCTAGTTAATAAGTCAAGGGTATTTTTGTCCGCACAACAAATTTTAACGAAGATTAGTCAGATAAATTAGGTTAAGGACCGACAATTAAACTTAGGCCTATAAAAAGGATTGCTCTGCATAGTTTATGGACACTTTTTTACTAAGTTTAATTTTTCATTTTCTATTTAATTTTATTTTTACTTGTAATTTAGGTTTCTTTTTAGTTGTAAGCATAGGTTAGTTTTCCTTTCATTCTTCACGGAATTCAGATTGTGGATCCATCAAAATATTCGACGAATTACCGTTCGCACCCTTATTAATATATCAAGATTCTTCTAATCTGTTTTTTTGATTTGTTTTTAATGTTTATATTTTTGATCAAGTTTATGATGTGTGTCAGATCCATCGAGAACTAATCCGCTAATGAGAGATTAACTAGTGGATGTGTGGTTAATTGGCTTCTATGTAGGGTTTTTAACAGGTGGGATAGGAAGAACTTAAAACTGTAGGCTTGACGACCCTAGGAAGTCATATAGGTAAGAATGAACCTAAAATTGGTACTACCTATCCATAAAAACCTCACCCTAATCTGGTCTGTATTGTGAGGTTGAGACATAAGTAGTTCTCGTCGACTCATTAGATTAGTGGAAGGTCGAGAGGCCCTGCTAGGTTAATGACTTGTTGATTGGATAGAACCTGAAATAGGAGTTAATTATGAACACAGAAGTGAGTTAGTCTTTCTGTCGTTTAGATCTAACTAAATCTATAATTTGGTTTCCCAATTGTTTTTGTATTCTTTAATTAGTTTAATAAAATAGCGTCTATTACTACCTTAGGATTCATCGTAATATAGTTTAATTAAAATACTAACTAGACCCATTAATGTAGAAATTAGGATTAGTTTAGTCTCACCTCCCTTGGGTACAATCCTCAGAATACTTTTATACTTCGTTATATAACTATATTATAAACTGACCCGTATACTTGCGGAAACCACATAACGCTTATATTTGGTTGTAGTATTCACACTCTAGGCATTAGTAAGTTTGAAGGCAGTTAAGTTGTTGGCATCATTGCCAGGAAGGCAATGCCATTGAATTAATTTTAATTTTCACGTTTAATAGGATAGTTAGGAAATTCTTAAATTATTTCTTTTATTTTTATTAGTTTAATTTGCTAACTTTTTTTCTGTTACTTTGTGCATTTCAATGTATGACTTGGAGTAGAGGCACACTTATAAAGCCAACCATTGATCCAGAAAGAATAATAAATAGAAATCATCGACAATAGCAAGAACAATAGATGCAAAATAACCCATCTGTTGTAGTTGATCCACCACGCGACAATCTACTCTTCGACGATCCTATAGTATTTGAATAAGAATAGGATTACGTAGGTAGAATAAGATTTAATTTTCTTAAAATTATTTAGAATTAGGATATGTATGTACCGAGAATCTTGAAATTCAAGAAATAAGGCCAAAATAGGGTCGGTGTCACAACATGGAACCTCCGTGTCGCAAAACTGAGCCCAGCCACAAAAAAATTAAAATTCAGTTCGATGTCGTGACACGGGTATCCCTGTGCCGCAACATCAGAGACAATGGCCTCAGGATCTCAAAACTTCAAGGTTCGTCATAACACTGAACCCCGATGTCGCGACAATGAGAGACTGTCAAGGGTGTCACAACACGGAACCCCTGTGTCGCGACATCGCTGCGAAAAATTGTAGGGTCGACTCGACCTGTTGCAAAATCCGTCGACTAATTCCTTATTTTTACCCAGATTTTAACCTAAAAATAGAATCCTATTTAAACTAAAATACCCCTAAGAACTAATCCTAAACACTCTCTAAGTCTAAAACCTCACAAACTCTCTTAAAACTATTTTTAACACTTTTTTTATACCTTCTTTCTTTGCTTTTCATTCTCTTTACTGCAACTTTTCTTTTTCTTCTCTTTTACTCTTAATTTGTGCAAGTATGAAGTGCTATATTCTCAAGGAGTTTGCAACCAACTTATCCACGGAACAACAAGCATTCGGTGTAACAAGGTTAAGGGTTCCTTTGTCTATTTTACTGTTACATTGCATTAGTTGATACATTGCTTGATTATTAGCTTTTCTAGTTGAACATCTTAGATAAAATGTGTAACACCCCTAACCCCTATCTGTCGCTGGATTAGGGTTATATGTCATTACCGATCATATTACAACTTATATAAATATGCATTGCATATTACAGCTCAAATTTAATATCACATCAGAGAGTATAATCATTTCATACACCAGAACCTAAAAATTTCATCATTTATCACATGGTATAAACAAAATATATCTAATTAAATCTTATTTCACAGTTAAGCAAACAACTACGCATACAATATAAATTCAGTATAACATAGCCGAATACATATATACATACATAATTGATTTCATATTCAAATTCTTATTATCTACCAATAGCAAATTCCATAGCGTAACACAATTCAAATTCATTTGTACCACATTTTATTATCTAACTTGAATATATATCATAACCAAATATGCATAGTTTACAACATCAATTTAAACCATCCTATTAAAGTCTCAATGACTAAACAAATCCTCCTATCTATTTACCATATTCGAATCTATATAACACCAAAACCAAATCACACAATACAAGTATATAATTATACATTTGGTTTAAGTCCATTTCATAACTAAAATCAATCCATCACCCAAAACATAATAAAGATACATGTACTAACCACTCAACCAAATCCATTATTAACATTTAACTAAACATTTAACTACCATTTAATGTCATGATTTTAACACCAATACCGAATCACAAATAACTTATAATTATCACCTTTATTTCATCACATAACCGATTACCTAATTTACAATGCAAATAATTTCCAATTTGTTTCATGTTTAGAATTATGTAACTCAATAATAGGTCATTAACAACCCACATCTCAGGCATATGCCTCAATCACATATATCAAACTTTCCAAAAAGAACTAAGCATAAATCATTAATGGTTACTCCATACCCAAACATATATATGTACCTAGCATGAACTCACATCACAGTCGAATTTATAGACCAAGCATAACACTCACATATACTACGATTAAGATTACTTAAACATTAAGATCAAGCCATTTTCGCATGGCTCAAAATTACATATTCAAAGTTGAACAAAAATGCATATTAGCCTATACATGCCATAAGTTCGGAAATCAACTTTCTAGAAGTACCAACGATTGACGATAGTGTTGATGACTTCAATAACGATCCCCGAGCATGAAGCTAAAGTCCAAAATCTATAAACAACATAAACATATAATACAGAGTAAGCTAACATAGCTTAGTAAGCCTTAAGCATATAAAACAATTTAAAAGAACATTCAAACATTTTAACTATTTAATTTGTATTATTAACATGATAATATAGCCCAAATAGACTATCATGGCCGAATACTAATGTTCTTTTATGGCATATCATTATTCACTTCTCAATCCCAAAATTTCACTATCTCATTTAAATTTACAAACTTACCAATTAAGCAAAATGTTTAAAATCTAAAAATGTCATCTCTTAATTACCTACTCATATTGCCGAATACACATAGTTCAACATGCCCCCATATACAATCGAATATGTAAACACCATATATCAATATATGCATATATAACCGATCATACAAATATCAAATACATATTTATCATGTATATAACTGAATATATATATATTCATTAAACATCACATGTATCCCAAAGATTCAAATTTAGTATAACAACACATGTATTCAAGTATATAATATCGTTACATTACCATTTTATCCACATACCTAAGAGGCTGAATATACAAGAGCATTTTGCCAACTTACTTGCTTAATAATCACAAAATTACGAGGCCTTAAAAATGTACCTTTAAAGATAGATCACCGGTATAAAACCTGCTAGGCATAAACCTGAATCACACATCGGCACTATGCCTGCTAGACCCGAGGTTTGATATTCAATCACCAGCAATAAGCCTGCTAGGCACAAAGCCTGATTAAGTTCACCAGCCCAAGGCTTGCTAGGCTCACAGCCTGAATAACGATACTTTTAAGCTGTCTCACACACATATTTCATATATCGAACCCTTTTATACACTTCATAATCTTTGTACGAACATTTCAATAACATATCTCAATCGAACAAACTTTAACACATTAAATTTTAGGTTTATTAACATTCGGCTATTCATTGTTGATTCCCAAAATTTCCAAAACAACAAATTACTGAGTTATATGCATAACTTACAATGTTTTATCGCTTAAAGACTTACCTCAGATATCGACGGACGACAAAAACCGGCTATTCAACTATTTTTGTTTTTCCCTGATCCAAGTCCAACTTCTTTGGTTCGTGATCTAAACATATTCAAATTAAGCTCATTCAAACATACTTTCATTCAATTTAATCCAAAAACTCATAAATGGGCAAATTACCATTTTGCCCCTAACATTTCACACTTTTTACAATTTAGTCCTATTTGCACAAAACACAAAATACACAAAATTTGACTATACACCTTAAGGGCCGAATATTCCTAGCCTTCATACAAGTCCATACATTTCATTTATTTCACATTTTAGTCCCCCTAAAATTTATTTTTGCAATTTAGTCCAACATACTCAATTTCATCAAAAATTCAAAGACAAAACTTGTTAATCTAACACATATTTATCATAATTCATTCTCAAACAACATAAACAACAAACTATCATCAATGGCTCAACTCAAAATATTCATCAAACTCAAAAATTAAAGCATGGGTCTTAAAGATTTCTAAGCAACGATCCCAAAAACGTAGAAATTATAAAAAAACCGAACAAAAATGAACCTTGATTGAGCTTGAATAAGTGCCGAAACCTAGATTGGTTTCTTTCTTTTTATTTTCTTTGTTATTCGGCCATGGAAGGAGAAATGAAACTATGGCTTTATTTTTTTTATGTCATTTTATTATAATATAACATTATTATACATTAATATATATTTTTAATTATAACAAATAATATATAAAACATATAATGATGGCATGTTGCCGTCCACTACCTTTGAAAATGGGTATTTTCCCTTTAAGGACTCCATATTAAAAAGCCACTATCAACTAAGCACTTTACACTATAGTTTGTAACTTTTACATTTTACGCGGTTAAGCCCTTTTATTTAATCGAACACCTAAACGACAAAATTAAGTCACGAAAATTTAACACCAACAAATTCACACATAATAGACACACAAAATAATTTAAAAATATTTTTCAGACTCGGACTTGTGGTCCTGAAACCACTATTTCGATTAGGGTCTAAATTGGACTGTTACAAAATGCCTCCTAGGAAAGCTAGAAAAACTATTGAACAAGAAGCATCGATAAACAAAAATCCCTCTAATTTTTCGAACTCGAACATAGAAATTTTTTTCTTAGAGCTTCAAGGGAAGATGTTAATATAAGAGAGGGGTTTCGGTAACAACCCATTTTTCGGTGAAATCGGAACAGTGGTTTCGGGATCACAAATCCGAGCCAAAAATAAAATTTATTTTTATTTTATTTTATGGTCTGTAATATGATATAAATATCATGTGAGAATTTTGATAAGAAAATTTTACCGATTATGTGCTTAATTACGAGAAGGACTAAATCACATAAAATGCGATAGTTGGATTCTAGTAGCTAGAAGAATCAAATAGCAATGGAATTTAAAACTTGAGGTCCTTATATGGTAATTAGACCATTAATGAAAAGTTAGTAGATATTTTTGGATGATTCATGTAACACCCCAAACCCGGCCTAGACGTTATGGCCGAATCTGGCGATGTCACATGATAGTGCTTTAGAAAACGTAATTACAATAATGCCTTTTTCGATATTTTAGGTTATTGTCAAAAACGCGTTGTTTAATCATTTATTGACCATTTTCAAAATATTATACGTTCCGAAAGCTTTTTAAAAGTAATTTGCGAATTCGTGTGTTTTTGATAAAACATTTGTTTACTTTGAAAACTCAAATCTTGTCCTACTACTAGCATTTCATAAAATAATAATCCCCTAAATTTAAGTGAAAATCCGTAAAGGCCTTATTACATGAAATTTACCCAATTATAACCAAATCATATTTAAAAATAAACCGTAATTAAGTGTCCAGAACCGTGGTCACCGCCGAGTCCTCCGCTGTACTGATCCGTCTACTGTTGGGGATTACCTGAACAGATTAAACAGAAAAGGGGTGAGTTTTTGCAAACTCAATGTGTAATCCCCACAGAAAACATACACACATAGAAATATCAGATAACAAAGATCAATTCACAATTTGGGTCTGAGCCCATTACAGAAACGGTGTGGACCTTAGTCCACTCAGATACAGATTCAGACATATTTAAGGGCCTTAGCCCATTTCAGATAGAATATGCTGAAAACAGAGTCCTACCCACCATCTCCGTCCAACCCTACACACCATATGGGGATAAAATCAACCCACCCAGCGCTACACACCATGTTGTACAGAATGCGGCACATTAATCAGGAATTTGCAGCTAAGCTGCCAGATAACAGGCTTAAAAGCCTTTCAGATACTTCCTCTGAATATCATCAATCTCACCCCAATGCAATGCAACATACATAATGTCATGCTAATATGCAGATAGTAGTTCATACATTCAGATCAGCATACATGATTAGTACAGAAATCAAACAGTCAGATCATTAATTTAAGGGTCTAAGCATTACTTACCAACCCTATGGTAGGTCCACAGTCGACTTGGGCGAACCGTGTAACCTTACATAGTTTTCCAGAAGAATGGGCTCACATGCCCATGTGGCTTGCCCGTGTGGATCACACGGCCTGGCCCAGAATCCCACATGCCCTTGTGGTTCACCCGTATGGGCCCACACTCCCGTATGGCCCACACGGCCCAATTGGTCGAGCTCGTGTCACTCGCGTACGGCCTGGCTTGTCGATCACACAGCCGTGTGGTGACTAATAGTCTTGCACACGGCCTACCACACGGGTGACCACACGCCCGTGTGGCATCGACAGAAAGGTTTCATCTCCGAAACCTTGTTTTTTTGCATTTTCGGGTACACACCTAGTTTCAATTGAAGCTAAAACGACTCCCAAGCACTCCATAACCTATATTCGACAAATCAAAGCCCCAATTTAGTAACATAACCAAGATTTAAACGGAATTGAAACGAGGCATCCATTCCTAATTAACGAAACCTTACCTTCGATCAAAACGAGAATTCCAAGCGCTTAACTCGTCGATTAAGAATGATATTCAGTCGCTTGATTGACTCCTAACAATCAAAATAACCACTTTTCTTAAGTCACTTATCCACGATCATATTCAAGATAAAACTTAAGCAAAACTTACCGAACAAGCAGAACGATGGTTGCACACAACGGGACGATTTGTAAAAGAAAACGGAGAGAGTGGGGAAGGGAGAGTAAAAAATCGGCAGCAAGGCGGGGAGGAGAAGAAGAATGGCGTCAAGAAATTTTGGGAATGGGTGATAGCCTATAATTTCGAAAAAGGAAATCTGTTAACCCCCTAATCTCTCCCCTTAATTCTCTCCCCTTAATTCTCTCCCTACTATCATATTTTCAGTCCAACACAAACACTTTGGATGTGACAGGTAAAAAAAATCCTCACGCAGGGATTCGAACTCAAGACCACCAACATCTTCAACACTCCACTTAACCACCAGACCAGCAAGCCCATTCTGTTAATTACTTACACACTTTAACTTATAAGCCTACTAACCAGAGTTTGAGTTTTATCCATAAAAATACCAAAATTCACCCAAGTTGAGACTTGAACATGGGACCTCCTACAGACACCCAACACACATAACCACTGAAGCAGACACTTATTCATGCCAAAATTACAAAAGCCAAAATTAAGCAAAAATCGGGGCGTTACAATTCATCCATGGAAAATTAGAAAAAGGCTAAGGACTAAATTGGAAAATGATAAAATTAAAAGATGATAAATAATTAAATAGAAATAAAAATCATTTTATATCATCTTCTTCCCCAAATATTCCATGGAAACCCTAGGAAAGAGAAAGCAAGATTTCTTGGTCAAATTGGTAAGTTTTTATGTCTCGTTTTTTGTAATTTTTATATTTTTTAGATTGGGAAAGCTTAATTTTTCTATTTGAGGGATTAATTTGAAAAGATATCAAAGTATAAAATTTTTACCATAGATGAATATGCTAAAATTATGAAATTTATGGTAGAAAATGAAAGGTTGTTAATAGATAAACAACTTTTACAAAGTGAATTTTGATGAAAAGTTGATTTAGGGATTAAATCGTAAAAATGTGAAATCCATGGAAAAATTCCGAATTTTATAGAATACATGTGCCGTAAATTTTATATTGAAATTTTCGTTAGGCTTGGAATAAGGAGCAAATTGCATGAATTTCATTTTTCGAGCCTAGGGACGAAATCGTCATTTATTAAAAGTTTAGGGGCAAATGGTAATTTTGCCTAAGATGTAAATTGGACTAATTTGAGTATGAATTGCATTAAATTGATGTTAAATTTACTCGTATAGATCCAGATAAATCGAATACAGAGTTAGAACGAGGAAAGGAGAAAATGTCAGATTAATAGACTTTATGTATACGAACATTTATCAAGGTAAGTTTGTGTAACTTATCCCAAAATTAAGAACACTTACCCAAAAGACAAAACGTATGGATAACTTTTAGGCAGAGACTTGTAGATCCAAACTTGATTCTGATTTTTCCAAGACCCGATCCACCAAAAATCAAAGGAATGATGACAGCACGGCAAAGATTTGGTCACTAGAGTATTCTGCACAAATTTTGGGGCGATGGAGAAATTGGCTCCAAGAGTAAAGGTTTTCGGCTTTTGAAGTCACGAATATTTGGTCCCCAACAATTGAGATGAATGATGAACGGCACAAGCAATGGAGAAAGAAGAGAATGATATTCGATTTAAGGCTTTATTAGAAAAAAAAAAAAGAAAACACATAAGGAAGAGGTGAGGTTTAGAACACAAAAAGTGAAGGAGAATTCAGCAGAGCACTATAGTTGCCGAAATAGCACAAAGGGAATTCCAATTGCTGAAATAGCATAGAGGGAATTCGGCACCCCCTGTTTATACACAAAACCGACCCCCCAAAGTCCCAATCGGCTCCAACTCTTCCCTATCTCATCTCCTCGTTTTTCTCCTTGATAACTCCCCAATCCTTTTCCTAAATTTTCCCTTCTGATCACTCTCCTTAGAGTCCATCATTACACCACTTCCAACCTTCTAGAAGGCCAAAATTAAACTCCTAAAAAAAATACTAAGCTAGGATTCGAACCTAGGATCTCCTTGCTAGCCCATAAGGCCACCTTCCTATACCCTAAGTGGCATCACTTAGCCACTCCACCACAAGGCTCTTTGATGCCATTTTTCCTTATTTTTATTTAAAAGCCCAACTACTCACCGCCCTGGTTCCTTTAATAATTAATTAAAAATTCCTTCTCCTCAAAGTTCGAATCCAGAACTTCTCTAACACCCCTAGACACTCCAAGTTTATTAAACCCTTAAAGCCAACATGTCATTTGTCATTTTCTTGCTAAAATTTTTTTTATAAGACCCAAAGCTCAAAGCTCAATTCATCTAGGCCCAAAATTCGGGGCGTTACAAAGATGACAAAATAATAAGATGATATCTTTTATCATCTTTTTAATTAATTAATTATTTCAATTTCCAATTTACTCCCTACTCTTTTCTAAGTTTTTCATGGATGAGTCATAAAAAATCTACATACTTTTCTTTAATGGTCTAATTACCATATAAGGACCTCTAGTTTTGAATTCCATAGCTATTTAATGAAACACCCCAAACCCGGCCCACGAGCTTTGACCAGATTTGGTATGTTCCTCAAGTAAACCGATTCAAAGTTCTTTTGTTCCTTAGGAAAAACTTGAGCAATTTTAAAGAAAATAATGTTTTGGGTTGGGCTTGTGTTGAAAACCAAATTTATCTTATATTGAAATCCATTTATTTCAGGTGACAAAATACTTAGAGTTTATTTTAAAATAAATTTGTTGATCCATAAATAGTAATTTGTAAACATAATAAATAAAAGTAAAAAGAAATAAAGAAATTCAACTATGGCCTTATGGCCTTATTACATCAAATAATCCCAAAATAGAATTCTTAAGTACTTAAATAAAATAAAATGTCCATTTTGAATAAAACTTCAAGCTGAGCATGCCACCACAAGTTCTGCCGTCCCGGTCCATCACCTAAAAAATGTTCCCACAATGGGGTGAGTCAACAGACTCAATGTGTACACAACACTAAAATTTAATAGATTTGGCATACCATAACGTATCACATGCACATTCATATACAGATAAAATAATGATGCAACCCATACCCAAACCTAGATGCCATCCGCTACACATCCCCGTACCAACCTGCACACCGTAGGGACTACTAAGTCAACCCTCCTTCCGCTACACACCATCGAAGGCAGTCGCTGCAGTCGACGTGCTCATCGCCCATATAAAATTCGTGGCATAGCCACCAGATTCAGATAATTGTGTCATGAGACACCACATTCAGATAATGTAACCGAAGTTACCACATTCAGATAATGTAACCGAAGTTACCACATTCAGATAATGTGACCGAAGTCACCACATTCAGATAGTGAGACCGAAGTCATCACATTCACTTCCCCTTTCTCATATAACCCGAATGCCCCATATATATTTTATATCATGCATATCATACTTAAATTCACATTCACGTTACTTTTCACATGTTAAATATAACATATTTTGTAATCCTAGTAGGAGTAGGAAACGTACCTGAGTACTTTGTACCACATTAGGGTACTTAGCCATATTCACATTCTTATACATGCATATATTACATATTGCCATATAACGTATTAAAAGATAGTGTGGGGTACACACCTGATTTGCTTAACGAATTCCTTGAAATCCCAAAAAAACCGACCTATTGCTTTAGATCTCAATTCCTACATTTGGTAACCTTAGTATGTTAGCATAAAGCCTATAAAACCAAATCCTAATAGGATTTGTATTCTTAAAACCTACCTTGTTGTCGAATTGACTATAGTCAAATCCCAAAAACTTGTATTCTTCTCCTTTGAAATCGGCTACTCACTAGATCCCTTGAATCTGTTAGTTTTCGGCTTAAAACACATAATAATAGATCTAACTACTAAAATAGGCCTTGGCCGAATGCTATAGACACTTACCTTGTGGATTTTAAATCCTGAAACTCACCGAATAACTAGGGAACACGCGGCTTATGGTGTACCTTCGGGAAAAGAACTTCTCCTTCCTTGTAGTCGACACTTAGTAAATCCCGAAACTTTCCTTCCATGATTCGGCCAAGATCAATAATAGGAATTAGTCCCTAAATTTCGATAAGTCTAAAATATAAAAGAATGGAAACCAAACTTGGATCTTACCCTTATTTGAAGAAATCGATTGCACCTTCACTTCAACCTTCAGAGATTCGGCTATGGCTAAATGATGCTCTCACAACTTTCGGCTTTTGGAGGGATTAGAAAGAAAAGAGAAGGAAGAATAAAGATGGAGGATTCGGCTAGAACACAAGGTGTATTTTCGGCTTGGCAAAACAATGAAGAAAGGAGAAAGTTTGCTAGGGAATTTTCGGCAGAGGTTTCCTTGAAGAGAAAAGAATGAATGAAGAATGGCCTCTCCTTTCCTTTTATAGCCGAATTTACTAAGCTAGAGTCCCTTACTTGGCCACCACTATTCTATTTTGATAGCTTTATCCTTTTAATTATAACAAAATAAAAGAATTTAATCCAACCATTATCTCTTGAAAATAATGATAAATAAATCCATTATTTATCTCCTATTTAGATGAAATTTAAAGAGAATAAAACTCCTCTTTTAGAAGCCTTGTGCCGTCCACCTCTCTGCTTCTGGAAGCAAAAATAAAACTTCTTTATTTGCTCCCAAAGTGACTCGAACCTTGGCCCAAATACCTGCTTGTGGCGTCACCCACCTGGGCCTTAAGTGACATCTTCAGGCCACTTTTCCAAGCCTGATTGTGTGTCAAATTCCTCCTACTAATTTTCTTAAGGCCACCTTGCCTTAATTTCCTCTTTTTAAACCTTAAAACTTGACATTTCTTTACATTTCCAAGTTTCCAAAAATTTTCATTTGCCTCCTTTAAACTTAACATTTCCTTACATTTCCAAGTTTCCCAAAATGTTTACTTTCCTCTTTTGAATCATTTCTAGATCATTTCCTTACATCCCCTAGTTTCCAAAAATGTTCACTTTCCTCTTTTAAACTTAATGTTTCCATACATTTCCTTACATTTCCATACTTTTCCATACATTTCCATACATTTCCATACACCTTAGGGTTCCTAAAACTCCTCAGAACACATCCAACACACCCACTGAGCCCACTATCTCATGAATTACACACGAATGCATAACCCCTAATCTAGGATGTTACATTTAATCCTTATATCTACTAGAATTTAACTTTCGCATTTTATGCGATTTAGTCCTTCTCGTAATTAAACACTTAATCGATAAAATTTTTGTATCAAAATTTTCACACGACACGTCTTCATAATACGGACCATATAATAAAAGAAAAACAAACTTTATTTTCGGATCAAATTTGTGGTCTTTAAACCATTGTTCTGATTTTACTGAAAAATGAGTTGTTACAGTTTAGGTCGTTTCTTTAAGTTTGTTTGGTGTTTGCATAGACAGGGCATTAACTGCATCGACCCACTTGACCAATCAGATTTTATATTATGTTTGAACATGCAAGCGCTTAAGAGAATAAATTAAATAACTATTTTTTTATAAAACAAATAAGATATTTTCTTTATACATATTGATTGGACTCGTCTAATCGCCTAGTAATCTTAAACAAATAACTTTTGACATTCAACTGATTTTTTTTTAAATTAATTATAAAATATAAATATTTATTATTTTTTTAAAAAATATTAGTTACAATATGGAGGCCTTTGTATTTAAAGTAAATTTCATTTTACCCTTTTTACTTAAAAAATGAAAATTAGTCCCTATACATTAGATTAAAGAGCAAATTGATCCTTTTTATTAAAAAATTCATCCATTTCTATTGTTAAAAACTGGAGTGGTTGAAAGAATAATCAAATAGTTACATGTAGAATGCCACATGTACCTCATTCTGACATATAAGACCCAATTTTAACACTAGAAATAGATGAAATATTTAACAAGAGGACTAGTTTGCTCTTTAATCTAAAGTACAAGAACTAATTTGCCTAATTTTAAGTAGAGGGGGAAAAATGCAATCTGACTCCTAATATAAGGGCCTCCATGATACATTATAATAAAAGGCTTATAAGTTAGAAAAGACTTTAAGAAAAAAAATCAATTAAGCCCTATATCAAATTTGCACTCAATTAAGCCCCTGTCATGAACTAAAATAATCAATTAAGCCTCTCCATTAACAATTTTCGTTATTGACCACATTGACTGTTAAAATAAATTGACATGCCAATCAGATGGTGACATGTAACAACTTTTGGGTCAATCTAATATAATTCCCATAAAATGATTAAAAAATAATAAAAACTATAAAAAACCCAGAAAAAATAGAAAAATAAAAAAAGTATCAAAAATATAAAAAATATTAAATATTAAAAATATGAAAATTAATATAAACTTATAATTATTATTAAAAACTATAAAATATTATAAAATATAAAAATTCTAATGAATTATAAAATTAATAAAAACATATTTAAAATATTTAAATTTTTATAAAAACATATTAAAATTCTATAAAAATCATAAAAATTATTGGAAAAATATAAAAAGTCTTAAAAGTATTAAAAAGATTAAAATTGATATAAACTTATAAAAACAATAAAAAAAATCATAAAAACTTGAACTAGACTAGACCGATTAGATCAAAACTAGCAAGGGTATCAGTTCGGAGAAAAGCCATTAGACTGATTGACGTAGGAACCAGACGATTGAACCAATTTTTTTTTAATATCAGTCGAGCTGGCAAATTGGTGGCCAGACCGATTTGACCTTCAATCCAGTTTTGAAAATCTTGGGGCAATGAAATTTTGGTTTGATAAAAAAATTTAAAATAAAAAATCGGTTCAATCGTCCAGCTCCCAGGTCAACCGATCTAATGACTTTCCCAAGACTAGTAACCTTGTCGATTTTGAGCTGACCAGTTTGGTTCAGGTTTATATGATTTATATAAATTTATTCAATTTTAATATTTTTTTATATTTTTACAAATTATTAGAATTTATTAGAATTTTTATATTTTAATAATATTTATAATTATTTATAAGTTTAATAAGTTTATATCAATGTTAATATTTTTAATATTTAATATTAATATTTTTATAATTTTTTATGATTTTTAAATTTTTAATTATTTTTATGGAAAAAAATATTAGATTATACCAGAAGCTACCACGTGCCACCATAAGTAATGACCCGATTTTCGTTGGTCTCGAAAAAGATAATTTTGGGGTCGAATCCATAAATCAAGTTGTTCAAAATTTTAATCGAACAACTACGAAACGAGTGTGAAATTAGAAAATAGAAATATTAGTAATTAAATGAGAATATAATTATTTAATAATTAATTAAGAAATGTAACCTCCCCAACTCGGCCTAGACGTTAAACCCGAATTTAGGAGATTAAATCGGCCACTGAGATGATCTAGTAGCGATCGAGGTTTAAAAACTGTCAATTTGAAAACATTTGTTTGTCTTAGAAGAAATCTTAGCTTATTTTCAGTATAGTACATGAGATTGAAAACTTAGTTAATTTTCCGATTTATTTACTACTCAATACTAATTTATAATCTAGTAGCAGAAAAGTGATTTTTACTTGGTTTTAGTAAAATCTATAATTCATGCATAATAGTTTATAATCCATATTTCAACATTTAAGAAAAGCAATTTAAATGTCTTGCGTGCTTAATAAAACCAAAACCTAAGTCCCATGCCACGATTTAAATAAAATATTGCAGTTCCTGAATAACAAAAAATTTCAAATAATAAATCCAAATTATTTTATTAAAGAAAACTCGAGCCGAGTGGCTTCGATTGCTGTGCCCGTGTTCTTACCTTGTGGGTTATCTGTATAGATAGAAATAAAAGGGGAGTGAGCCATGAAGCTTAGTATGAGTTCAATCACAAGAAAACTGGTGCAAACAGTGGACAAAACATTCAAAATATCAATTCATAGAATAAATCACAATTAGTTAGCAATACAAAATATCAGTAAATCAGATCAATTCATCAACATAATATCTCAATGTTCAAAGCCATGTATATGTCTTATGAATGCAATGCAATTTCAATTAATCAGAATAGGTCTTATCGAACTCCACTACATACCACAATAGGAGTTCCCCAGAACACGTCTAACTTTACACCACGGTGTGGATGAACCACTAACGTTGCAAATGCACTGCTAGTATGGTGTAGATAAACCGCTAATAATAAAAAAGGGTGGATGGACCACCGAGGTTTTTTTTTTTTTTGATAAAACAGTTATTGCAGAGAAACTACCAATAGGTTGTGGATGCACAACACATTTCCAGATTAAAGCTGCTAATACGGCGTGGATAAACCACTAATCGTGTAGACAACCTGCAAACACTTCTGCCGTACATATAGTCCCACCCCATGCAATACAATATGGCAAGCTCAAACAGTTCGGTGTAGTAGAATTTAATTATGCTTTTAACAGAATAATCTGGTAGCAACCAATATGCCTATAACAATTCAATACAATAGCAAATAATATGCTTATAGTAGATCAACTTAGTAGCCAATAGTCATTCTTATTAAGTGTTCGGGTTAACAGTATCATAAGGCATGTTGTACATACAATTACAATAGACACATGTATTATTCACAATTCATGCAAATATATACGTAACATTAACTTAGTCAATTAGATCGTGGATTGTAGTATTTTTCATGTTATAAAAGACTCAATTCAACAAAATAAAGCACTAAAAACAATTAGAGAATCAATTGGGGACTAAAGTGAACAAATCATAAAATTTTGGGCAAAACTTTATTTAGAAAATAGGGGCAAAATTGTAAAATCTAGAAAATTGTGCAAAATTGTAAAAATTGAAAAATAGGGCAAAATTGTAAAATCTCAAAAATAGGGGGAAATTATAAATTTTGAAAAAAGGGGCAACATTGTAAAATCTAAAATATATGGGACACACAGTAATGTGACTAGACTGTGTGGAAAGCCCTGGACCTTGTTGAGGGGATACACAACCGTGTGGCTGGGCCATGTAATAGACTAAGGCTATGTGAAAATTGCAAAATCAACCTACATGGGGGATACGATTATGTGGCAGCCTTGTGGTGGGTCCTAGGCCGTGGGAGAATCGAAAAACCTGGGTTTCTAGGGGACATGGTCGTCTGGTCCACATGGCTGGCCCACACGTTCATGTGGCCCTAATCCTAGGCATAGTTTGCCCTAATTCACTTGTAAAAGAACACACACCTATTACCAGAATCTTGACCGAAGTCCGTCACGTTCAAAATTAATCTAGGGTACCTAATTCAGGTCCTTGAAATGACATGTAACACCCCAAACCCGGTCAACACGCCACGACCGAATCTGGCATGTCACAGGGGAAAACGTTTTTGAAGAAAAACGAGTTACCGATTAAATTTTGTGGGAAAATCTCTTTGTTACTTTGTGCTTGTAGAAAACAGGTGCATGATTAGTTAAAAACTGATAGTTTACTTTGAAATCCCGGAAATAAATTTTAAAACTTAGTTGCATTTTAAAAGAACCCAAATGGTTAATTTGAAAACCGTTTCTATTTGAATTTGGAATCCTAAGTTTGGAAACCGTTTGAGTTGTCGAAAACAATTAAGTTGATAAATATTATCAAATGATTTATATTACCCGATGGTAAAGTTTTGAAAACCATTGCGTTTTGTAGTTTAGAAAACTTTGCGCTCATTTTATTAAATTAACCATGTAGTTTATTTAGCCATGTTTAAAACAAGTCCAAAGCATATAAATAATCCAAAAACATAATTTGAAAGGCCTTATTACAAATCCAAATAAAGATGAAAAACCGAATTTAAATAAATAAAGTACCCAAACCAGAGTCCGTGTAAAATTGAATTTTTATTGCATGGCCTTCTCGAGTCCATCCGGCTCCTCGTCCGCACTCTACGAATCACCTGTAAAGGTAAGGGAGAAGGTGAGTCACCAAGACTCAGTGCATAAATCCTTCCCCCGATTAATGCAACATACTTACACAATTCATAACCGAGTAATGTAAATAATGCACCCAACCTAGCCATCCATAACTCCTTTTCTACCCCGTGTGGTACCAAACCACTGGTGGTGCCAAACCACTGGTGACCCAAAGTCACGAATAATCCATCTGTGGGGCCAACCCACGTGTGATACCAAATCACTGGCGACGATCCCGTAATATCAAATGTGGGGCCAACCCACTGTGGTGCTAAGCCACTGGGACGAGTCGCTATGAGGTGCCAAACCTCTGGTGTCCCAAAGACACGAAATAAACTGTGGTACCAAACCACTGGAGGTGCCAAACCTTTGGTGTCCCAAAGACACGGATATCAAATCTTCCCCCTCCTCTCATATCACCCAAACCAATGTATTACAAGTGTAAATCATGCCATCATGCTTTGATATGAACATATAACAAATATATATCGTAGATCATGATATTAAACAACATATAGCAACATCATATCGAAACGGGCTTACCCGAATCCTTGCTCATACCCATCAAGGTATCATATCAAGATCTCATAGTTTTCGGCTTTAATAACATGATTAGTTTATTTATAAATATATATTACCGAGTTATAAAGTGTGTAAGGTACACACCTGTCACTAACGCAAGTTCTAAATCCTGCAGACTCGATCTACCGCGCTAGATCTCCTTGCCCTACATTCGGCCAACAACAACCTTAGTCTCAAAAGCCTTCGGCTTTACATCCACTTAAAGAATAATGAACCAACATAAGTCCTTACCACTTGACTTACCAACTTCAATTGCTAGAGAAATAGGGCTTAGATCGATTGCTTCCAAAGTCCCGAAGAGCCTAGAAGAAATCGGTTCCTAAGAATGGTTAGAACCTTGCTAACAAATGCCCAAAAATTTGGCCTTTGTCCTCATGAAAAACGACAGAGAGAAGAGAAAAGGAATAAGGAAATTCGGCCAAGATACTTACCTATCTTCAAAACTGATTAGAGAAGAACCCAAAGAGAATCTACCCTTGTTGATATTCAGCCAAGGCAAAACAAAAAAGAAATGAAAATTTCGGCAATATGGTTGAGTGATGAAGGGAATTTCGGCTATGGTTGATTAGAGACAACAAATAGGATTCAGCTAGAGTGGAGAAAGAGAAAAGAAAAGAAAAGTGAAAATAGGAGAGGGAGAATTCGGCAATAGAAGAAAGAAGAGAATGGAGAGAAGAAAATAGAATGGGAGAGGGATGCTTTCGGCTTTGAGCAAAAGTGGAAGAAAGAAAAGAGAGTTGGGGAGGAGGAAGATTCGGCCAACCACTAGAGAAGAAGAAAAAGATGAAGGGGAGAGGGTTAGTTTTCGGCTACAAAGAAAATAAAAGGTGAGAAAGGCTCAAATGGAGATTCGGCCAAATGCCTAAGAGAAAATTCGGCAAACATCTATGGTCTTTTCGGCTTTGACACAAAACAAGGAATAATGCCAAAACTAAAACAAAATTTCAGCTTATTGCCAAGAACACATTCGGCTAGAGAGAGTGTTTTTGGAGAGAAAAGAAAATGATGCTCAAATGCTAAGGAAATTTTTACCAACTAGCTACCAACCTACCAAACCTTCAACAAAATCGGTCACCTCCCCCCTAGGCCATAATGCCATCCACATACATGGACAATTAACCATTAAAAAGCTTCCAAAAAAACTCATCCTTAATCCAAGCCTTATGTCCCCTTATCCTTCCATAATCAATATGATTCCTATCCCAAAGTTCAAGCTTTCCTAATCTATTATTCAACTTGCCATAAAATTTAAAGTCCAACTTACCAAATGTAAAGCTTGGCCAACACTTAATGTAAGGATGCATAAAAATATAGTCTTCAAAATACATTCCATACTATTCGAACCACTTCCCTCAAGCAACCCTTCATGCGCCATATCCACTATGCCACTAACTCCTCATGTGCTAAATTTAGACACTTAAATTAACTTAAGTGTCAAGATCACCTAATCCACTTCACTAAATTCTCAATACCAAGAATTATTCTAGCTTCGCTAATAATTCCAAGCCTTCACAAAACTATACTAAGCACACAATAAAATCATACCCGAGCTAACACAAGTAACAAGATGATACTCAAACTTTTAGGATGTTACAATTCCACCCCCTTAAAATGATTTCGTCCTCGAAATTACCTGATCAAAAGAGTTGAGGGTACTGCTGCCTCATCACATCCTCCGGTTCCCACGTAGCTTCTTCTACGCCATGGTTCCGCCATAATACCTTCACTAATGGAACTGACTTCCTGCGCAACACTTTCACATCTCGATCTAGAATCTGCACTGGTTCTTCTTCTATCATCAAATCTGGACTTACCTCTATTTCCTCCACTGCCACGACATGCGATGGATTAGAACGATAGCGTCTAAGCATGGAAACATGGAACACATCGTGAATCTGACTCAGCTCTGCTGGCAACTCGAGCTGATAAGCTACTGGTCCCACTCGTCTCAACACCTTATATGGCCCAATAAACCTTGGACTTAACTTGCCTTTTCTCCCAAATCTTAACACTTTCTTCCATGGCGAGACCTTCAGAAAGACCTTGTCACCCACGGCAAACTCTATATCCCTCCGCTTGAGATCAGCATAAGACTTCTGCCTGTCCGAAGCTTCCTTCAAACGAGCCTGAATCAACTTAACCTTATCCTCAGTCTCTGCAACCAACTCTGGTCCTAACATCTGACGCTCACCCAACTCTGTCCAGCATGTAGGTGTGCGACACCTCCTACCATACAACGCCTCGTATGGTGCCATCTTAATGCTTGCCTGATAACTATTGTTGTATGCGAATTCAGCTAATGGCAAAAACTCTTCCCAGCTGCCTCTGAAGTCCAAAACACAACCTCTCAACATATCCTCTAAAATCTGTATAACCCTTTCCGACTGCCCGTCAGACTGTGGATGATATGCCGTACTGAAATCCAACCGCGTACCCAAAGCTTGATGTAACGCTCTCCAAAACCTCGACGTAAATCTAGGATCTCTGTCCAAGATGATCGACACTGGCACACCGTGCAACCTCACTATCTCTGCCACATACAACTTAGCTAACTTCTGAAGCGAGTAATCCACCCTTACCGGAATGAAATGAGCTGACTTAATCAGACGATCCACAATCACCCAAACTGAATCTTTCTTACTAGGTGTAAGGGGTAATCCACTGACAAAGTCCATAGTGATCCTTTCCCACTTCCACTGTGGAATCTTCACCGGCTGAAGTAACCCAGACGGTAACTGATGTTCAGCCTTGACCTGCTGACACGTCAAACATTTACCCACAAACTCAGTTACCTCCCGCTTCAGACCTGGCCACAAAATTGCTCTCTTAAATCCCGATACATCTTGCTACCTCTAGGATGCATAGCGTATGGGCTGCTATGTGCGTCCCGAAGAATTTTCTGCCTCAACTCAACATCCTTCGGCATACAAGCTCTCCCTTGAAAACACAATACTCTATCTTTGGACAAACTATAATTCTCTAAATCACCATTCTGAACCTACAACCTCCGATCGTTCAAACCCTCATCCTCTAACTGCTTTTCCTTGATCTGCTCTAACCAAGTCGGCTTGACTTGCAATTCTGCCAACAGACTCCCATCGTCATACAAACTAAGATGGGAAAACATCGCTCTTAAATCTGATACAACCTTACGGCTCAACGCGTCTGCCACCACGTTAGCCTTGCCCGGATGATACTCAATCGAACAGTCGTAGTCCTTCAACAACTCAATCCATCTGCGCTGCCTCAAGTTCAAATCCTTCTGAGTCAAAAGATACTTCAGACTCTTGTGATCCATGTAGACTATCGACTTCTCTCCGTACAAATAGTGTCTCCATATCTTCAAAGCGAAAACCACTGCGGCTAATTCCAAGTCATGCGTCGGATAATTAACCTCATGTGGTCTCAACTGTCGAGATGCATAAGCCACTACCTTTCCTTCCTGCATCAGCACACATCCCAATCCAGTATGTGATGCATCATAATAAACCATGAATTCCTTGCCTGCCTCAGGCTGAATCAAGACCGGAGCTTCAGTCAGAATCTTCTTCAACTTGTCGAAACTTCCTTGCTGTTTCTCAGTCCACACAAATGGAACTCCTTTCCTCAATAACTTGGTCATAGGTGCTACGATCAAAGAAAATCCCTCTACAAATCTTCGGTAATACCCCGCCAGACCTAGAAAACTCCGAATCTCAGCCACTGACTTAGGCGGCTTCCAATCCAACACTGCCTCAATCCTCCGAGGATCCACTCTAATCCCCTCAGCTGATACTACGTGACCCAAGAAAGTCACCTCCCTAAGCCAGAACTCGCAATTACTAAATTTGGCATATAGCTGCTTTTCCCTCAGAATCTGCAACACTACTCGTAAATGCACATCGTGCTCCTCTTCTGACTTTGAGTATACCAAGATATCGTCTATAAATACCACAACAAACTGATCCAAAAACTGTTGAAATACCCGATTCATCATGTCCATGAATGCTGCCGGCGCGTTAGTCAACCCAAACGGCATTACCAGAAACTCGTAGTGCCCATACCGAGTGCGAAATGCCGTCTTATAGATATCAGCCTCTTTCACCTTTAGCTGATGATACCCAGACCTTAAATCAATCTTGGAGAAAATCGCTGCCCCCTTAAGCTGATCAAACAAGTCATCAATCCTCGGCAATGGATACTTGTTTTTGATCGTCAACTTATTCAGCTGGCGGTAGTCTATACACATCCGCATCGAACCATCCTTCTTCTTGACAAAAAGTACCGGCGCTCCCTAAGGCGAAACACTTGGTCGAATAAAACCTCGATCCAACAACTCCTAAATCTGAGCCTTTAATTCCACTAATTCCTTCGGTGCCATCCTATACGGAGCGATAGACACTGGCGCAGTTCCGGGTAATAGATCTATACCAAATTCGACTTCAAGATCCGGAGGCAGTCCCGGAAATTCTTCTGGAAATACGTCAACATATTCCTTTACCGTTCGGACATTCCCCACAGTAGACTCCTTAGCCTCCAACGCACACAGATGAACCACAAACGCTTCACAGCCCTTCCTGACCAACTTCACAGCTTTCAACGCAGATACCACGTTGGATAGATAATCTCTTCTATTACCTATCATAACCACCTCTTCACCCTCAGCTGTCTTCAAAACCATGCGCTTAGCAGCGCAATCCAAACTTGCATGGTACTTGACCAACCAGTCCATCCCAAGAATCAGATCGAACTCCCCAAACGGCAGTTCTATCAGATCAGCTACAAATACTACCCCTTGGATTCTAGGGGCACATCCCTATACAGCTTATTTACTTCTACAGAATGACCTAGAGGGATAAGTACTGTCATCTTCCTAGAAGTGGTCTCAGAGTCTAAGTTCATGGTCTCTACTATGCTACTAGCAACATACGAATGCGTCGAACCCACATCTATCAAAGCAGTATATGGTATACCAAAGATTAAGAACGTACCGATTATGACGTCCGATGCGTTGCCCTCCTCTCGACGTCTTGCTGCATACACCAACCCAGGCTGTCTTGCCTTAGTGTTGCTTGCACCTCTGCCCGGTGCTCCGCGGCCACAACCAGAACCATTACCTCCTCTACCATTACCACGACCCCTCTGCGGTGACGGTCCCTCATTTCTGAACTGAGCACGACCTTGACCCTCAGACTGATTCCTGGCTAGCTTACGTGGACAGTCTCTCACACGATGATCCAACGAGCCACACTCAAAACATCCTTTTCCACCAGTCCAACATTCGCCCCAATGAAATTTCCCGCACAGATTACACTGTGCTGGTCCCTGATTAGCAGTAACAGACCTCCCAGACTGATTCGGCCCACTCTGCCTAGCCCTCTTTTGAGAATTATCGGCCGACCCAGATGATCCAAAACCTCTCTTATGTCTATTCCTGTCATGATTCTGCCTCACAGATTCCTTTATCCCCTCGGCTATCTTAGCCTTTTCTACTAGCACAGCAAACTCTCGCTCCTGCTGTGGAGCAATCAGCAACCTCAGCTCATCTCTCAATCCATCCTCAAATCTGACACATCGCTCGTGCTCCGAAGCCACGATACCACTAGCATACCGACTCAATCTTAAAAATTCTTCCTCATACTCTGATACGGACTTAGTCCCCTGAACCAATCTCAGAAATGCCTTCCGCTGCGCATCAATGTAGCTAGACCCAACATATTTCTTCTGATATGCTGCCTTAAAATAGTCCCAAGTGAGATCCTCCGCTGCAGCACTATCCCGCACCGTAAGACACCATTGGTATGACTCATCCCGAAGAAGCGACAGTATCCCTTTCAGCTTTTCCACAGCATTCAGATCCAAGTCATTCATGATTCGCTCCGTCGCCTCTAACCAATACTCTGTCGTACTGGGAGCTACACCAGATACACATCGAAATACCTCAGCTCCATTGGCTCGGAGTCGCTCAGGTAAGGATTTCCAAGCTCCCGCACCTCCACCTACTCCAGCTACCCTCTCCAGAACTCGCAGCATCGCCTGAGACACTGCGTCATCCCCCGTTTGATCCTGATGCTCAACTCCAACCGCTGGTGGTGGGGGTGGTGGTACCTCATTTTCAGATCCTTGACTAGACCTCACTGGTTCAGACACAGCCGTCCTACCCCGACCGGGTCCACGCGTAAAATGACCCCGACCTCGAGTACTCATGTCTAAAGTCTCGACTTATCTGATTTAAAAGTTTTATGCATTAGTCATTATTCCACTATCTTTAAAGCACAGTCTTATGAAAAGTTTTAATAAGAGGTTGTTTCGCGAATCCATAGAGTCCTATAAATTTCAGTCTCTAAGGTAGTCCACTAACACTAGTCATTCAAAGTTTATAACATCCAAGAATCACAACCAAAGGCTAGGGGTACTTACCTAGGCGGATTGGTGCCGGAGACTCGGTACCATGCCTTTTAAACCATATAATTCAAACAAAAGATTTAAAAATCATACTTTAAAACATTTTGGGCCTCGGGCCCACAGCCGAGCCTTTGAACTTGGCTCTGATACCAATTTGTAACACCCCAAACCCGGTCAACACGCCACGATCGAATCTGGCATGTCATAGGGGAAAACGTTTTGAAGAAAAACGAGTTACCGATTAAATTTTGTGGGAAAATCTCTTTGTTACTATGTACTTGTAGAAAACAGGTGCATGATTAGTTAAAAACTGATAGTTTACTTTGAAATCCCGGAAATAAATTTTAAAACTTAGTTGCATTTTAAAAGAACCCAAATGGTTAATTTGAAAACCGTTTCTATTTGAATTTGGAATCCTAAGTTTGGAAACCGTTTGAGTTGTCGAAAACAATTAAATTGTTAGGTATTATCAAATGATTTATATTACCCGATGGTAAAGTTTTGAAAACCATTGCGTTTTGTAGTTTAGAAAACTTTGCGCTCATTTTATTAAATTAACCATGTAGTTTATTTAGCCATGTTTTAAACAAGTCCAAAGCATATAAATAATCCAAAAACATAATTTGAAAGGCCTTATTACAAATCCAAATAAAGATGAAAAACCGAATTTAAATAAATAAAGTACCCAAACCAGAGTCCGTGTAAAATCGAATTTTTATTGCATGGCCTTCTTGAGTCCATCCGGCTCCTCGTCCGCGCTCTACGAATCACCTGTAAAGGTAAGGGAGAAGGTGAGTCACCAAGAATCAGTGCATCAATCCTTCCCCCGATTAATGCAACATACTTACACAATTCATAACCGAGTAATGTAAATAATGCACCCAACCTAGCCATCCATAACTCCTTTTCTACCCCGTGTGGTACCAAACCACTGGTGGTGCCAAACCAATGGTGACCCAAAGTCACGATATCCAATAATAATGTGGTGCCAAACCACTGGTGACCCAAAGTCACGAATAATCCATCTGTGGGGCCAACCCACGTGTGATACCAAATCACTGGCGACGATCCCGTAATATCAAATGTGGGGCCAACCCACTGTGGTGCTAAGCCACTGGGACGAGTCGCTATGAGGTGCCAAACCTCTGGTGTCCCAAAGACACGAAATAAACTGTGGTACCAAACCACTGGAGGTGCCAAACCTCTGGTGTCCCAAAGACACGGATATCAAATCTTCCCCCTCCTTTCATATCACCCAAACCAATGTATTACGAGTGTAAATCATGCCATCATGCTTTGATATGAACATATAACAAATATATATCGTAGATCATGATATTAAACAACATATAGCAACATCATATCGAAACGGACTTACCCGAATCCTTGCTCATACCCATCAAGGTATCATATCAAGATCTCATAGTTTTCGGCTTTAATAACATGATTAGTTTATTTATTAATATATATTACCGAGTTATAAAGATCACACCTGTCACTAACGCAAGTTCTAAATCCTGAAGACCCGATCTACCGCACTAGATCTCCTTGCCCTACATTCGACCAACAACAACCTTAGTCTCAAAAGCCTTCGGCTTTACATCCACTTAAAGAATAATGAACCAACATAAATCCTTACCACTTGACTTACCAACTTCAATTCCTAGAGAAATAGGGCTTAGATCGATTGCTTCCAAAGTCCCGAAGAGTCTAGAAGAAATCGGTTCCTAAGAATGGTTAGAACCTTGCTAACAAATGCCCAAAAATTCGGCCTTTGCCCTCATGAAAAGCGACAGAGAGAAGAGAAAAGGAATAAGGAAATTCGGCCAAGATACTTACCTATCTTCAAAACCGATTAGAGAAGAACCCAAAGAGAATCTACCCTTGTTGATATTCAGCCAAGGCAAAACAAAAAGGAAATGAAAATTTCGGCAATATGGTTGAGTGATGAAGGGAATTTCGGCTATGGTTGATTAGAGACAACAAATAGGATTCGGCTAGAGTGGAGAAAGAGAAAAGAAAAGAAAAGTGAAAATAGGAGAGGGAGAATTCAGCAATAGAAGAAAGAAGAGAATGGAGAGAAGAAAATAGAATGGGAGAGGGATGCTTTCGGCTTTGAGCAAAAGTGGAAGAAAGAAAAGAGAGTTGGTGAGGAGGAAGATTCGGCCAACCACTAGAGAAGAAGAAAAAGATGAAGGGGAGAGGGTTAGTTTTCGGCTACAAAGAAAATAAAAGGTGAGAAAGGCTCAAATGGAGATTGGGCCAAATGCCTAAGAGAAAATTCGGCAAACATCTATGGTCTTTTCGGCTTTGACACAAAACAAGGAATAATGCCAAAACTAAAACAAAATTTCACCTTATTGCCAAGAACACATTCGGCTAGAGAGAGTGTTTTTGGAGAGAAAAGAAAATGATGCTCAAATGCTAAGGAAATTTTTACCAACTAGCTACCAACCTACCAAACCTTCAACAAAATCGGTCACCTTCCCCCTAGGCCATAATGCCGTCCACATACATGGATAATTAACCATTAAAAAGCTTCCAAAAAAACTCATCCTTAATCCAAGCCTTATGTCCCCTTATCCTTCCTTAATCAATATGATTCCTATCCCAAAGTTCAAGCTTTCCTAATCTATTATTCAACTTGCCATAAAATTTAAAGTCCAACTTACCAAATGTAAAGCTTGGCCGACACTTAATGTAAGGATGCATAAAAATATAGTCTTCAAAATACATTCCATACTATTCGAACCACTTCCCTCAAGCAACCCTTCATGCGCCATATCCACTATGCCACTAACTCCTCATGTGCTAAATTTAGACACTTAAATTAACTTAAGTGTCAGGATCACCTAATCCACTTCACTAAATTCTCAATACCAAGAATTATTCTAGCTTCGCTAATAATTCCAAGCCTTCACAAAACTATACTAAGCACACAATAAAATCATACCCGAGCTAACACAAGTAACAAGATGATACTCAAATTTTTAGGATGTTACATGACATTTATACACAAATTAACGATTGATTTTGAGATTCGTTGAGATTAATCAAGATTATCGAAAGATTTGTCAAGAAATGTGATAGATTGACTAATTGATTTGAAAGATTAATATCGGATAGAAATTCTATGAAGTTTGGGGTCTAAATTTTGGAATAAGATCTACTTACTGAACTTAATGGAATCGATGAATTCAACAATCGGTAGAGAACCGATTTATCGGGAATTATGTTGATATCAAAAGTAAAAATAATTGCAGTATTGGAATGAAAAATTTGATGAAAAAAAAAGGGAAGAAGAAAAGAAACGAAGAATATAAAAGATAAAAGAGGGAGAATTCAAATTGAATTAGGAAAGAAATCAAAATCCTAGAGTAATTAGGATAAGAAAGACTAAATTGCTAGGTTTTCAAACTTTCAAGGGGCTACAAGGTAAAATACCCAATTTTGACCGAAATTTAAAAGGGAAAGGGGAGTTTGGATCACTAGAACTTGTGAATACAATAAAGTAAGGAGAAATTCTTAACCATTGGGCTGCTACCCACACTTGTTTATTTTCTACTTCATTTAATATATATTCTAGAGTGGCTTATATCCTAGTTTGCTGAAAATTAAAAGAAAAGAAATAGAAAGGTGTGGATAGAACCCAAGACCTCAAAGGAGTGCACTAACAACTTAACCATCAAGCCTATTCAATTAGTTGGTTACTCATTTAATCTAACCCCTTATATTTTGGGGCGTTACAGTTCTTGATAAACCGTAACATATACATATTTTAATCCCACATTTAGCATACTTTTGGATGATTTAGTCCTTGAATTGTGGAATTTGGTGCTCTTAATCCTTTAATTTCATGTTTTATACTTAGGAAAGCACCAGAGGATGAAAAGAACGAGAAACAGGCCTAAAATGGAGTAAATGGGACAACTCATGAAATCGACACGGCCTGGGCCCAAGACCACACGGCCGTGCTTCTTTAACAGAACCGAACACGACCTGGCCACGATTCACACGGGCGTGTGCCATGGGCTGTCCTTGATGTGACCTGTTTGAATTTCACTCGGAATAGGGTACTTAGAGGCAAAGAAAGCCATTCCAAAAGCCTATATAAACATCTTAGAGGCCAACCTTCAAGGGATGTCCAGTTAGGCCAAAGAGCCAAGCCAGAGAAGCCAGAGAGGCCAGAATTGTGGGATTTACTCGAAAAAAGCCAGTTGATTCATCTCAAGAAGCCAGAGTTATACTCAAGATGAAGATCTTCCCTTCAAATTCCTTCAGGGGGTTTTAGGGTTTTTCTTATGTTTTTTTTTATATTTTCTTCTGAGATGTATTCTTTTATTATTATGAACTAAACCCCTCAAATACCTGAGGGGGATGAAACCTAAGAAGGATCTTGTTATTGTTTTCTGAACCATATGATAAATACTTGATTTGTTCTTAATTATGTGTTCTTAATTCTTGTTTTGATATTTCAGGATATTGATTCAAGTATTGATGTGCTTAAGCAATGGAGCAAAAGTCCCTGTTTAAGAGTAGATCTAGCATAGTTAAGCGGAGTTGATCGCAGCCCTAGAAATAGGATAACGAAAATATGCCAGATTAAGGTCAAACCTAATATGGGAGTCCATAGATCGAGTTAATGCAATTCTAGGGGTTTTAATTAGAAAGAGATTTCAGTTAATCAACCTAGGGTTAGATGTTAGTAGCCTCGAAAGAGGTATTAATATAATTAGGGAATCCTACGGATCAAGTCAAGTGAATAAATCGTCTGGTTCAGAGTTAGATAACAAGTGAAGTCTAGGTGGATTCTTCCTCAGGTATTGTCTTAATCAATTGGTTTTTCACACAAGTATTTTCCCAAATTCATTCTCTTTGTCTTAGCATCGTTAGCTTAATAGTTAGTTAATTTTAGATTAAATAAATAATTCACTTTTATTTTAGGCTAAATAATAAAAAGAAAGTTAGTATTAGTACTTTTGGTTCCTTTGGGTTCAACAATCCGGTCTTGGCACTAAACTATACTACTGTTCGATAGGTGCGCTTGCCTCAATCGTTGTCATAGTTAGTTTCTAGGCTCGATCATTCTTTATATAAATTTTTAAGACTCTGACACACGATCGGTTCTCCCTTCCTAAAAGAAATTTTGTCCTCGAAATTTCCTTATTTACACATCAATTGCTTAATCACAAAATTCGTTATTCCTCTTTTGAAAACAACCACCAAGCTTTCGTTGCGCAACTCTGATTCCTATGTAGTTCCACACTATACTTCTCCTTAAACTTCCCATGGCCTAACTACGATAATATCAGTAGTGATTCTTTTGACTCCACCATCTATTTTATTAGACATATTTCGAATAACTTATGGATGTATGGGTCTTATGTCTATTAGGGTAAAATAAAAGTGATGTCATTGGACACATCTCTTTTCTCACGACCTCTAACGGCATAAATAAGGGCGGCTTGTCTAGCCTCTATTTGGTTCGCATTGGTTATTACAGTATTTGTGGTCCTATTTTGACTTCGGCCCCTTAGAGGTAATTAACCTGATCTTTGGTTTTGGTCCTAATTTTGAGTTGGGGCTTGAGCTAGTTCAACTCAATATGGACAATCCTTTATCAGAGGCTCTGTCGACCCACATTTCAAACACTCACCCAATTTTCTCCAACAGTCACATGTGTGGTATTTTCCATAATACATACAACTAAGAGTCATTCCCCTAGAATTAGCTATAGTAGCTCCTTACTGTGCTCTACCCTCTCTAGCTCATTTTATAGGACGAAAATCTGAATCAGTGGAAGAAAAATCTCTTCTAACTGGGACCTAAATTTTCTCCCATTTTTCACGTTTCACTTGTTTAATCTCTTCCACAATTTTGGCTTTCTCCACTAGGGTCTCAAACACTCGTTCTTGGAGTGGAGAAACTTGGATTTTGAGGTCAAATCACAGCCCATTTTCGAACCTCACACGCTTGTCTTGTTCCATGGCGACCATTCCTTGAGCATAACGACTGAGGCTTAGAAATTCAGCCTCGTACTCCTACACAATATATTTTTTTCTTGTTTTAACTTGATAAATTCGAGCCTGTGGGCCTCCACATACTTAGTGCCAACATATTTCTTTTGAAAGGCCATTTGAAAGTATTCCTAGTTTCTTCAATCAGCCTGCATACCCCTTACAATAGACTACCACCAATGATAGGCCTTTTCCCTTAACAAGGACACAATGCCCTTCAATTTTTGTTATGGAGTACAATCTAAATCCTCTAGAATCCTTACCATGAACTCCACCCAATATTCTACCACAGTAAGAGTCGTTCCAACAATACCTTTAAATGTTTCCACCCCATTTGATTGGCTCATCAATCCAGTTTGGGCTTCAGCAACCCTTTGTAACACCCTCAACATTGCCTGTGCTACTACGTCGTCGCCATTTTCGTAGCCTCAGCCACCATTGGCGGTCGAGTTCTCATCCTTCTTAGGGATTGGGTCTTCACCCTGAATAGTAGGTGGCTCTACAGGTGCAGCCCTACGTGGTCTACCCCTACCATGTCTACCTTGTGTATTCATTTTATTCTTGAAAGTTTTTAAGATCTAAGTATATCTACAGTTTTCACATAACAGTTCAAGCATTAGATAAAGTATATCTGCAGTCTAAAAAACTTCAGTTCATCTAAAGTCTCACTAGCAACAGTAACTACAGTAGGATCGGCATCAGAGTCTCAAATTTAATTTCCTATAGAAAATCAATTTTTCAAGAAACTTGTGGCATTATTTTCCCAAAGCACCCCTTTCTATGACATGCATGTGTCATGGGGATAGATCTTTTGTCTTGCAATTTGTATGGCCTTAGGCGATCTATTCATTCCAATCTCACTAAGTCAGCCTAACCACCACAAGTAAGGATTCCTTTAAAATTCCTCCAAGGCACCAATTTGTATAGCGGAAGAAATTGTGCCAGAAGAAGCTACGAAAGAACAACAGAAAGCCACAGAAAGAATGCATGAAAGGGGTTTGAGTAAATGCTTTCCAGGAATTCCATTACTCTTAAGAATTCAAGATACAATGGATAATTTACAAGTGAGGGGGAGGCTCTTTATTTATAGTTGAGCTCCCCCAAAACCTATGGTCTAGATTAAGATACAACAACAGACGAGATTAGCCTATCCCTTAAATCATGGGATTTACAAGACACACAATATCAAATCTAATCTAATCTTTACGAGATATGATTCCTATCAATCTTCTAAGATTAGTTCCCATATTTACCAAGGTAGCCTATGTTGCCATATATTCACCATTGGGCCACCCAGGCTTCAATCTGACAGGCTTCTCCAATAGTTTTTTGAATCGGGCCAGTTCTCATGGGCTAAATGATCCCCATCTAATCGATAGACCTCCATGGGGTGCATCTTGTGCCATGCTCATGAGCTTTGCACTTTGGCCCGTGACATTCTCCCTCACCCATTCTCGCAACATCCTCGAACTCTCTCGTCTTTGAACTCTTTCGCTGCCTTGGCTCCTTCCCGACTAGTCTTGCTATCAGGTTGTCCTTTTCGTTGGAACCTTAGCATTGGCTTCCGTTGCCTCTTAACTTAAACTGTTGCACTCGTTAGTACATCTTGTTAGCAAGAAGTCTCTACTCTAACTTGCCCCAATTATGACTTGCTCCGATTGGAATCCTCTCGATTCACATATTTTGGCTTTGAATCACCCACAATCCCTCGGCTTCCTTGTTGAACTTTGAAAAGGTCCCTACAATGTTGCCAAGCCAACAAGTCAAAATTCAAAACGCTACCAAAGTGTTAAAAATGTACCTTACTCATAGAATTTACTCATTTCAACTATTTTTGCATCATTTTTTTCCCCTTGAAGTTCGATGCACAACCTATATTTTCCAAAGGTGGTAGCTCCACAGTCGACTCCACAGGCCTCATATCGGTCTCATGCACATTAACATTTCTGAAGGGGCTTTCTTAGCATTCTGTTCTATCGAGTCAATGTTTCTCTCATATGAAACATCCTTGACTAGTTGGACTGACGACAACACCTTGTTCCCAACCTTCATATCCGTTGCATTGGCGCAAAAATTTGTGATAACGGACCAGTAAAAATATGAATTTGATTGACCCATGGAAACAAAACCGCCTGAATCCTGTCAATGAATTTTAAGCCAAGTACAAAATCATAATCATCTAACTGGATTACCTCAAATTCTTCCTTACCTTTCCATTCATCGATTTGTAGCTCCACGTTTTGAGCTACTCCCACAGTTAGGGCCTCCTCAAAATTTATCATCTTGATCTTCTTATTGGATTTTCTAATTGAGAGACCAAGCTTCCTCGCAGCTTTTTTTGATATGAATACATCTGATGCTCCTGTGTCAACAAGAGCACTCCCCTTCTGACCTGCAATGTTGATGTTCACAAACATCAACCCTTTCCTGTCGCTCCTCTTTACAGGAGTGAGTACCATTGAATTAATCATCGATGTCTTTTTCTCACCAGACTTCACTTCCTCCGGCTCATCATTCTTTTTTATAGTCGAAAGCATCGATTTCCTCAGATATTTTCGTGCCATGTGTAGTCCTTGAAAAAGGAAGCATTTTATCCTCTTCCCCTTGTCCCTTGGGTTGCTAGATCTCTGCTTTGCATCTCGTGGTTTCCCATTGCCACTGGTGCTATCAGTACTGTTGTTATCATTGCTATGTTCCTTTTCATCTTTCTCATGGTTTCTCTCACCATTACCCTTTCCATTGGGCTTAGACGACTTAAACTTGTCTTTCGTTAAACCAAGCTCGACAAAGAACTCTGCCTCAGCCATGGCTATAGTAAGTTTAGTGATTCCTTGCCTACGCAACTCATGTTTTGCCCATGGATTTAACCCATCTTCGAACCAATAGAATGCTTCTTTCTCACTCAAGTCAGAGATTTGAAGCATTAGCTCACTAAATGCTTAGACATACTTTCGAACAGTGCCTTGTTGCGTAAGATGTCACAACTTTGCCCGAGCTTCCTTCTCGACGTACTGTGGGTAAAACTGCTTCTTCAATTCTCCTTGGAGCTCTTCCCAAGTCCCAATTGCGTTTCCATCACGTTTCTCATCCATGGACCTATGACAGCACCACAAAAAAGCAACATCAGTAAAATAAATTGAAGTAGTATTTACCTTAATGACATCATCCTCGATGCTCATCACTCGAAAGTATTGCTCCATTTCCCCCAAGAAGATGTCCACATCCCTTGCGGACCTTACACCCTTGAACTTCTTCGGTTTGGGAACATACATTGCTTGTTACTTCAGTCTCGAAGTTAACATCCCATTACTCAAAGCAGCTTTGTAAATCGTGAGCTCTCCCTTAAGCTCTGTAATTTCCTACTTCATGGCTAACACCATATCTTCGAGAGCATCATCCCTCTCTACCAGCTTTTTCGTAGTGGAATTCAGTATTTAATTCATCTTTTCCGTACTGGCATCGAGAGAATCCAACATAAATTTTTTGAGTTACTCTTCCATTGAGTCAAACCTATCTGTGCGTCCCTCAACCAACTCGAGCGTCTCCTTCATATCCCCCATGGACTCCTCAAGTTTGACCACTCGATGTTTTAAAGCTGACGCATGTCCCTCAATTAAGTAACTTTTCTGGCCCTCCCACGGGTCTCTATTGGCTCATTCTGATCGACAACTTCTTTTGACATCCCAATGGTGCCTTCACAACCAATAGCTCGGATACCACTTGTCATGGGGCTAAATCTTTCATCTCACGATCCGTGCGGCTTTAGGGTATCCATTTGTTCCAATCTCGCCTAAGTCAGCCTAACCACCACAAGTGAGGATTCCTTTAGAATTCCTCTAAGGCACCAATTTTAATAGTGAAAGCAATTGTACCAAAAGAAGCTACGAAAGAACAACAGAAAGCCACAGAATGAATGCATGATACAATGGATAATTTACAAGTGTAGGGAAGTTCTCTATTTATATTTAAGCTCCCCCAAAACCTATGGTCTAGATTAAGTTACATCGACAGACGAGATTAGCCTATCCCTTAAATCATGGGATTTACAAGACACACAATATCAAATCAAATCTAATCTTTACAAGATATAAATTCTATCAATCTTCTAATATTAATTCCCATATTTACAAGGTAGCCTATGTTGCCATATCTTTACCATTGGGCCACCCAGGCTTCAACCTGACAGGTTTCTCCAACAGTTCTTTGAATCGAGCCAATTCTCGTTGGCTAAATGATCCCTATCTAATCGATAGACATCCATCAGGTGCATCTTGTGCCAAGGTCACAGACTTTGTACTTTGGGCCGTAACACATGCAGACTCATTAAAAAATTCACAGTTTGAGTTTTGTAAACCTGCCTCTGATATCACCAAATGTAACCTCCCCAACCCGGTCTAGACGTTAGACTTGAATTCAAGAGATTACATCAGCCACCAAAATGGCCTAGTAGTGATCGGGGTTTAAAAACTGTAGATTTTAAAACATTTGTTTGTCTTATAACACATGAGATTAAAATCTTGGTTAATTTTTAGATTTATTTACCACTCAGTACTAATTTATAATCTAGCAGCGAAAAAGTGATTTGTACTTGGTTTTAATAAAATCTATAATTCATCCTTAATAGTTTATAATCCATATTTCAACATTTAAAAAAAATAATTTAAATGTCATGCATGCTAAATAAAACCAAAACCTAAGTCCCATGCCACAATTTAAATAAAGTATTGCAGTTACTGAATAACAAAAGATTTCAAATAATAAATTCAAAATATTTTATTAAATAAAACCCGAGTCGAGTGCCTTCGATTGATGTGTTTGCATCCTAAGCTTGTGGATTATCTGTATAGCTGGAAATAAAAAGGGGAGTGAACTATGAAGCTCAGAGTGAGTTCAATCACAGGAAAACAGTGCAAACTGCAGGGAAAACATACAAAATATCAATTCATAGAATAAATCACAATTAATTAGCAATATAGAATATCAGAAAATCAGATAAATTCATCAACATAATATCTCAATGTTCAAATCCATGTATATGTCTTACGAATACAATGCAATTTCAATTAATTAGAATAGGTCTTCCCAAAATCCGCTACACACCACAATATGAGTTCCCCAAAAATCCTTTACCTTTACACCACGGTGTGGATGAACCGCTAACGTTGCAGATGAATTACTAGTATGGTGTGGATAAACTACTAATAATAAAAAGGGTGAACGAACCACCTAGATTCTTTTTATAAAATAGTTATTACAGACAAGCTGCTATTAGGTTGTAGATACACAACACATTTGTAGATTCAAGTTGCTGATACGGTATGGGTAAACCACTAATCAATGTAGATAAAAGTAGTTAATATAGTGTTGATAAATCACTAGTCGTTGTAGACAAGCTACCAACAGTTCCTCCGTACATATAGTCCCACCCCATGGAATGTAATATGGCATGCTCAAACATATCAATTATGTTTTCAACATGACAATACAATAGCATCCAATATGCTTATAATAGTTTAATACAGTAGCAAATAATATGCTTAGAGTAGATCAACTCAGTAGCAAATAGTCGTGCTTATTAAGTGTGTGGTTTAATAGTATCATAAGGCATGTTGTACATACAATTACAAATATAGATACAAGAGACACGTGTATTATTCACAATTTATGCAAATATTTACATAATATTAACTCAGTCAATTAGATCATGGATTCTAGTATTGTCCATATTATAAGGGACTCAATTGAACAAAATAAAGCACTAAAAACAATTAGGAAATCAATCAGACTCTAAACTGAACAAATCATAAAATTTTAGGCAAAATTGTAAAATTTGTAAAGTAGGGGATAAAATTGTAAGATATGAAAAATAGGGGAAAACTATAAAATCTGGAAAATAGGGGAAAATTGTAAAATCTAAAAAATAGTAAAACATGACCGTGTGGAAAGCCCTAGACCCTGTGGAAGGGGAACACGACCATTTGGCTAGGTCGTGTAACAGACTAAAGCCTTGTGAAAATTGCAAAATCAACCTACAAGGGGCACACGACCATGTGGCAGGCCTTGTGGAGGGTCCTAGGCCATATGAGAATTGAGAAACCTAGGGTTTCTAGGGGACATGGCCATGTAACACCCCCAAACCCGGCCCACGAGCCACGGCCGACTTCAGAAATGCCACTGCGGAAAACGTTCGAAAAATATTTTGACTTAGAAGTGAAAACATAAAGTTTATTGCCTTTGAGAAATCATTGGGTATTTAAAAGCCCATTAAAAAAAATTTTCGTTTGTTACAAATTAACCGAATTTAAAAAAAACTTTAATATATATATTTGAGATATAATTTGCTGAGAATAAAACATTTCCAAATCGTTAGCCAATTACTAATCCATCTTAAAACATAATAAAGATACTTAGTAAAAATACTTAAACCCTTTAACAAACTTCAAATACTTTAAGGCCCTTATTACAACGATTGAATACTTAAATACTGAAAATAATAAATGCTTTAATAAAACAAGTAGAAACATCTTCTTCTGCATGGGCCACCTCGTATCCACTCCAACCCGGTCCGAGCTATATGCATCACCTGTAAGGTTGATAAAAATTGGGTGAGTCTAACAGACTCAGTGTGCAATTAGACCACTGAATTCCACCCACATACAAACCACATATCAATTATCAATGCATCTTATTCACATGGTTTCACTTATTGGGCTTGGCCCATTATCACATCACATATCAGATAATAAGTCATCTTATTCTCATAATTCCACTTATTGGGCTTGGCCCATACCCATACCACATATCGGATAATAACACAATTAACCACATGTTTCCACATACTGGGCTTGGCCCATTACCACATGTATCCACTTCACTTACTGGGCTTGGCCCATTTCACATTAAACCACATATCATAGTGGGCTTGGCCCATTTCCACATTTATTCACATACAAAATTATGCAATTATGAAGCCCAACCCAGCCTAGGGTCCATCCTGTACACACCCCCGTATCCAGCCTACCACACACCAGGGGATTATTAAATCACCCTCTCCTTTTTACTCTAACATGGCAACAAATGCCGTCCACGCGAACTTAATCGCAAATAATCCACAACGTGACCACAGTCAACGTCAATCCACGATGTAGCCGAAGCTATCATCAAAACCACGATGAGCACAAAGCCATCAGTAACCACGATATGGCACATAGCCCATATCAACCACGTACTCGAAGTACACCCTATCCTTCTTTCATATCATATCCCACCCATGCACATGCAACATAAAATAATGCCATGATGATAATGCATGTACATGTTATTTAGCATATTATCACATACTCATAACAATAATCATATTTCATCAGTTTTGGTACTTACCAGATTATTGACATACCCCTTAAGGGTATCCGTATCATACTTGTCACTGCACTCATTAATACATACATAACACATGCAAAATATCACATACATAACATAAACCCGGAAAATGGTAGGCTAAGTACACACCTGATCACTTGGAGAACTACGCTTTCGATACTGATGCTATCACTAAGCGACACTACGGCTATCTGCCTACTCTGCTGCTCTGACGCTGGTCCACACCCCAGTGGCCAATCCCGAACTGCAGAAACAGATCTCCTCTTAAACTTCGGGATAGGGACTATCCCTTTACCTTCTCGACCGGCATCCATGTTCATCACAGATCACTTAATCAGAATCATTTGGTTAAACGACTAATACTTTAATCCAAATATATCGAATCGAATCTACACTTACCAAATATTCTTACCTAGATGATCTTGAATCCCGAAACTTTCTTTATTCTTGTCGATTTGACCCTAAATAACCATACTCAACATCGGTCATTACTTATACCAAAATATGGCCTATAGCCGAATATTACATAACACTTACCTAACTTACCAAATCCCGAAAAGCTGCTACTTGCTCCTGAAGTTGTCGATATCCCTATTAACCATATGTCAGATTCGGCTTTAATACATAAATCCATAAATATGGCCCTTTGGCCGAAACTTCACTACTTACCTCAAGCCTCCAAATCCCGAAAGATCACTTCCACAAACGTTGGCTATAAGAATCCCGAAAGATCTCTTGCGCTAGGCTGTACCTTCCCCTACAATCGGTCTTAACACATTTAAAAAAGTTATAGGGCCATTCGGCCAACCTTGGAAATTAGAGCCTAAACTCTTGATTTCGGCACACCTATGAAACCGATTATCAAAGGAGAGAACACTTACCACCACCACACGAATCGTCCACTAGCTCTAAATGTCGACAGGATAAAAGGGATGTTGACTTTCAGCTTTTGAAACTTGCGATAGAAGAAAAAGAATAAGGCCTCCTTTGAGATTCGGCTATGGCTATTAATAAAAGTAAAATACAAAAAGAAGAAAAGCACTTACAAGGTTCGGCTAAGCCTTCAAATGTTGATGGAAAAATCGGTCACAAGAGAAAGGTATATTCGGCTAACACCAATTAAAGGAAGAAGTTTGGGAGAGGGATATAGATTCGGCCAAGAACAAATAGAAAAGAGGAATGAAACACAAGTGGCTTTTGCACAAGGGAAAAACGGCACAAAGAAATTAAAGAAGAAAAAGAATAACAAAAGATGATCACTCCCCCTTATAAAGAATTCGGCTACTACTTCTCTCCCTTATCACTCCCACATATTTCTCTTTTATTATCTTAACTAATAAAAATAAAAATAATCTATCACATAATCCCTTATCAAACTCCTATATTATCTCTTTAATCACTAATATAAAATAATCCAATATATTATCTCTTATCACTCTCCTATTTTAGCTCTTATCTTACCCTCTTAAAAATAAATAAAATAAATCACATAATTATCTCCTATATCCACCAACTTAAAATAAATAAAATAAACTACCTTTAACATATATCCTAGCCGAATTCCAAAATAAAAACAAGCTTAATCCTCATCCAATTAAAAGTCCAATTGCCGTCCAACCTCTTCTCACCTTTCTTCCTTGACGCCAAAGCAAAAATAAAAGCACTTACTGCTGCCAACAAGGCTCGAACATGATACCTGCTGGAGCCCTTGACGCAAGCTGCAGGTAACGCCCCAAACCACTTTGCCAAGGCGCTTTTTGTGACATAAACTCCCCAAAATTTCTTTTAAGACCTCCTTCCCTAGCTCCCCCTTGTCTTAACGCCAAAAGAAAAATAAAAACACGCCTCCCTGCTGACAACAAGACTCGAACCAAAGCCCTTGCCCACAGCACACGGCGTCATCACCAAGGCCTTAAGTAGCGCCTTGCAGCCACTTTACCAAGGCCTGTCTTATGCCAAAAACGCCTACAATTTTTCCCTTAAGGCCTCCCTAGCCCAACTTCCCTTCTTGACGCAAAAATACAAGCCCATTGCTTCCCACGTTGCTCGAACCTCCACCCCCTGAAGCTCCCTTTTGACGCAAGCCTCCCAGCACCTTAGGTGGCATCCAAAGCCACTTTACCACACGGCTACTTGTGTCCTAAACTCCCCAAAACTTTTCTTAAGGCCTCTTCAGCCCAGCTCCCCTTTTAACTTAAAATCCAATTATTTTCCCAAAGCTTTCACCTTTATCCTAGAGTTCTAAAAACTCTTAAAACACCTCCAAACACGCTTAAAGCCTACTAACACTTGAGTTATGCTCCAAATGCACAACCCCTAATTTAGGATATTACATGGCCGTGTGAAGGGTCGTGTGGTCCACATGGGTAGCCCTAATCCTAGGCACAATTTTCCACGAGTCACTTATAAAAGAACACACACTTGTTACCAGAATCTTGAGTGACGTCCCTCACGTTCATATATGGTCCGAGGTACACAACTTAACGATCGATTTTGAGATTCGTAAAGATTAATCAAGATTACTGAAAGATTTATCAAGAACTGTGATAGATTAACTAATTTATTTGAAAGATTAATATTGGAAAGAAATTATACAAAATTTGGGGTCTAAATTTTAGAATAAGATGTACTTACTAAACTTTATGGAATTGATGAATTCAACAATCGATAGAGAATCGATTTACCGAGGGGAAGAAAAGAAAAAGGGGGAAGAAAAGAGAAGAAGAATATTAAAGGAAAAGAGGGAGAACTCAAATTGAAATAGAAAAGAAATCAATGTCCTAAGGTAATTAGGATAAACATGACTAAATTGCTAGGTTTTCAAAATTGTAAGGGGCTACAGGGTAAAATACCTAAATTTGGCCAAAATTAAAAGGCAAAAAGGGATATTAATGTGTCTAGAATTTAGGAATACAAAGAAGTAAGGAGAATGTTTAACCATTGGACTACTACCCACACTAATTTATTTTCTACTTTATTTAATATATATTTTAGAGTGACTTTCATCCTAATTTGCTTAAAATTAAAAGAAAAGAATTAGGAGAGGTGTGGATAGAACCTAAGACCTTTAGGGAGTGCACTAGCAACTTAACCATCAAGCCTATTGAATTATTTGGTTATTTGTTTCATCTAACCTCCAATATTTTAAGGTGTTACAAGTAAAATATTATATATAGTATAGAGACTAAATTGCAAAATGTTCAAACTAGAGATATTTGATTGAAGAATTGAGCAGAGTTTTAAGTGGCAATTGAGACATGGACTTAGTAATATGGACCAAAAATAGAAACGAATTAGTCGCCATGGATAATATCAACCGTCCATGCCCATTATTATTAACTTTACATCATAACTGTTACGTTATCCGTGGATTTAGGAGACAAAACCTGAGTTATAGGACAATACTTTCGGATGTTAAGGGTTGCATCAAATGCTTGACGAGCAACACTTTGGAGAGTTCTCCCAAAGGAGTTGATCCCCTCAACAATAAAAATGGAAAAATTGTAACATTATACTAATATATAATTTCTATAGAAAATATATAGTTCACCGAGTAGATAGACTAATAGAATAAATATAATATATAATATAGTAAATACAAAACTTTGATAGATTCATATTATTTTTATTAAACATTATATGATTCAAAAGGATTACAGACTCTTCATGATTTGCTACTACTAGACATTATAATTGGAAGAAATTTGTTCCATATTAAATTTTGGAGTGGAAGCAAGATCTTTAAAAAAGTTTCTTCACTGGGAAGCTTCGATTAGATAATTCAACTCATTTTCGAATATGCCACTCATATAGTGAATATATGTGTCAATGCAACGAGATGATTCTTGATGGAAATGATAGAAAAGTGAGTGTGCATTGTTAGTATTCATAAATATAGATGATACATAAGTGGAATAGCTCATATCATGATTAAATGAACTAGACTTGTATTATAATTGTAACAAATTGTTTCAAGTTGGGTTTATTTGACTATATTATCATTTGTAGAATTAAGGTGATTATATGATTAGTTATACAAAATGATTTGCGATTGAGTTATATGATTAACTTATACTTGAATTGGTTAGTTTAAAAAATATTGGTACTTTGGCTTATGAATGGTAAGTTCATCTCATAATTTAATATCTTGTTGGTGAGCTTATGTATGAGTATGTTATGTTATGGAATACTGAAATATAAGAAAGCATGATAATGAAAATAAGAGTGAGACATGAAAATATTATGCAATGAATGAATGATATGTGAACTTGTATTTATATATTTATATTGATATTATTAATGCTCTATTAAATAGTCTCAGATAGAGTCCGGTATAGTTGGCATACTATAGGATTAGTTATACAATGATTTCTTTGGTTTATATTGATGAGGCGCAGAGCGCAGATTACTTCGAACGTTTCGATGAGGTGCAGAGCACACATTACTTTGGTTTGTACTGATGAGGCATGTAGCGCATATTAGTTCGAACGTATTGATGATGCACTGCGTTCAATTTATATTGGTTTGATGGTAGATGATTCGTGTATCCGTCTTGAGTCCATGTTCGATTAATAAGAGGCACAAATTGTGTATTATATGATTGATGATGCTACTTGATATGTGAAATGGATAACTTATGCTCGATTTGATTAAGTGAATGTAAATATTAGTATAATTAATGATAGCATGTGAAATATCATGCGAATTGGATATTACGAGCTTTGAGGGCCAATAATGCTATGAAATGAGTTAAACTAACTCAATTTGGTGAAATCAAAAAATGATTATTGATTTGAAACATCATAACCTATAACTGATATTGAGATAGGATCGATATTATGATTTGTAACAAGTATAAAAGTCTATTTGATAAGGTAAAGGTTGAAAGGTATATTACTAAGTAGACATGTAAAACTTAAATCAAATGATGAATTCATAAGGTAGCATAAAGGAAATAAGCATGAGACATGAATAATGATATGAAAATATTATATGCTTGCATATGAAATTGAGATATGTATGGTAATATGCCTTGAAATAAATTGAAGACAAATGTAATTGAAATTGCAAAGTCTCTTTGGGTGTACTACTAATATATATAAAGCATAATTGTATATAAATCATATGTCAATGTTATGTAGTAGCTCTATAGCTATGATACTTTCGTGAATACCAAGTAAATGATGCCATATATATAGTATTACATTCCAAACTTGATTAGATGGTATAATCTAATGAGTGAATAACATGTTTATGTGTTTAATATGTTATGTAATGTAATCAAATTATGATTTGAATCATTGATCTCTTTTACTTAGTGTGTAGATTAATTTATTTTTGTGCATAGGTATTGATTAGGTTTTGTGGATTTCAAGAAAGGTGGCAGCATCTAAGACTCAATTCTTAGCTCAGAAATGTATTTATTGTATGTTGAATATTAAGTTTGAGTTGGCATGTACCTAGTGTCATAATTTAACTTTAAAGTCATTTTTGAAGTTTTGGTATTTATAAAGATAGGGGCTTGTAAATTCAACATGTTTATATATGTATGAACGTGTGTGTGTTAAAAAACTAAACGTCGATAATGGAAATGTAGAAAGATCGCAAAGAAAAGAAAGAAAGAAATTAAGAACACACAGATTTTACGTGGAAATCCTTTCAGGGAAAAACCACGGGCAGAGGAGAAGAAAATTCACTAATGTCGAATTCGAATGATACAAGAGGAGTTTCAACTATATCTATTTATAGGTTGAAAGAACCTAATTCTTATCAATGTCAAATATATTATGCTAATAAATGCTAAATATATTATACTAATAAATTCTAAATCCTCTAAAAATACTAATAAATTCTAAATCCTCTAAAAATAAAACATATTTTGTTTAACTTGACTTGCAAGCAATCTATTAGAATTTCGGTCACACAACTCTAACAATTTCCACCCTAACACAAATTTTCAACGAACAGGTTCTTCACCATGAACCCTCAACGAACAAGTTCTCCATCTCTTCTACAAAACCCCTTAAGGGTATCCTTCAAAAATAAACACCAAACAAGTCCAAACAATACTCAAACATGGTTATAGAAAGTGATGTAATCATCATATCTGCAAGGTTATCATGAGTACTAACTTTTCTCATGACAATATCACCACGAGCAATAATATCATGCACAAAATGATATCGAACATCAATGTGCTTTGTTATCTCATGAAACATTTGATCCTTCGTAAGGAAGATGTCACTCTGACTATCACAAAATAATGTACTGATCTAGACGTCTTTACTAAGTTTACGAAAGAGCCCCTTTTACCAAATAGCTTATTTACAAACTTCAGTAATCGCCATGTACTTAGCTTCAGTAGTAGATAAAGTAGTCGTAGTTTGCAAAGTGGATTTCCAACTGATTACGCAACCTCTAATAGTAAAGACATACCCGGTGAGAGATCTTCTTTTACCAATGTCTCTTGCAAAATCAGAATCAACATACCCAATGACTTCATCTCTAGTTCTTCCAAATTGTAAGTAAACATCAGTAGTATCTTATAAGTATCTGAAAATACACTGAACTACTTTGCAATGTTCTTTACCAAGATTCGCCATCTACCTACTAATTACACTAACTGCATATGATAAATCTAGACGTGAGCAAACAATAGCATTCATGAGAGATCCAACTGCACTAGAATATAAAACACGTGGCATGTAGTCAATCTCATCATCTGATTTTGGAGACAAAGCCAATGAAAGTCTAAAGTGGGCTGCTAATGAAGTAATAACAGGCTTGGCATTTTGCATATTGAACCTACGAAGAACTTTCTCAATGTACCCTTTCTGTTTTAGGTACAATTTACATACTTTTTTATCTCTGAGAATCTCCATCCCAAGTATCTTCTTTGCTGCTCCCAAATCTTTCATCTCAAATTCTTTACAAAGCTGTGTTTTAACCTTTCATATCTCTCATTCATCTTTGGCTGCTATCAACATGTTATCAACATATAGGAGTAGATACACAAAAGAACCATCACTTTTTTTCTTAAAATAAACATAACTGCCAAAGCTACTTCTTTTGAAATAATGAGTAGTCATAAAAGAATCAAACCTCTTGTACCACTACCTTGGTGACTGTTCCAAGCCATAAAAGGGACTTTTTCAACAAGGAAATACAGTCCTCCTTTTTTCAGACTATAAAACCCTCTAGTTGTTGCATGTAAATATCAACCTCAAGTTCTCAATTTAAAAACATTGTTTTTACATCTAACTGCTCAAGCTCGAAATCATACATGACCACAATACCAAGAAAGCCTTGAATCGAACTTTGCTTCACAACTAGAGAAAAGACATCTATGAAGTCTACACCTGGATTTGACTGTAACCTTTTACATCTAGCCTTGCTTTATATCTGGTTTTTTCAATTCCTGGGGTCCCTTCTTTCTTCTTAAACACCAATTTACAAAAAAAAAATAACTTTTTTTTACCCTTAGGAAGCTTCACTAGATCCCATGTTTTGTTTTTATAAAGCAATTCCATCTCTTCTTGCATGACAAACATCCATTTTCCTTAATCTTCACAGCTAATTGCCTTAGAATAAATAGATGGCTCTTGATTTACATTTATATCTTTAGCTACGTTTAAAGCATAAGCAACTAGATCGGCCTTAGCGTAACTCTTTAGAGGTTTAATTTCTCTTCTAGGTTTGTTCTTGGTAATAGAATGTTCTGGTGAAGAAGCAGCTCTACTATGAGTTTCTGTACTAACATGAGAAGTTGACTCTATTGTAGATTCTAGATTAATATGTAGCTCCACCTGCTTCACATGTGTGCTTGGACTTTATTGGTCTTTATTGGAAGAGCCTTTAAGAGATAAGTTACAGAACATAGCAGTTTCATAAAAAAAATAACATCTCTGCTAATCACAACTTCTCTACTTTCAAGACACCATAACTTGTATCCTTTAACACCAACCTTATAACCAAGAAAAACACATTTAATTGATCTAGGTTTCAATTTCCCATTATCAACATGAGGATACGCACGATATCCAAAAATCTTCAAATTAGAATAATCAACAGGATTAGCAGACCATACCGCTTGTGGAGTCTTTTTCTTAATGGCAATGGACGGAGACCGATTAATCAAAAAGCATGTAGTAGTGGCTGCTTTAGCCCAAAACGATTTTGATAAACAAGCATTCGACAATATACATCGAACCTTTACCATGATTTTTCTATTCATCCATTCTGCAACGCTGTTTTACTGTGGAGTATGACAAGCTGTCAAGTGTCTCACGATCCCTTCTGATTTGCACAATTCATTAAACTCATCAGAATAGAATTTCAAGTCATTGTCTTGCGAAGGTGTTTTATCTATTTTCCTATCTGCTTCTCGATCATAGTTATCCAAGACTTAAATGTGGAAAACACATCACTTGTTTGCTTCAGAAAGAATGCCCAAACATTTCTGGAAAAATCATCAATGATCGTCAACATATAATTAGGGCCACCCCTCGAAGGCCTCTAGATGGTCCCCAAAGATTAGAATGAATATAATCCAGTGTTCCCTTCATTTTATGGATTCCTCTAGTGAATCGAACTCTCTTTTGCTTCCCAAAAACATAGTGCTCATAGAACTTCAGTTTGCTAATGCCCTGTCTATCAAGAAGTCCTCTTTTGCTCAATTCTGTCATGTCGTTCTCACTCATATGCCCTAGACACATATGCCAAAGTCTAGTAATATCACCATCTGACAAGGAAGAGGAAGTGACAACTGCATCACTAGTAACAATTGAACCCTCCAAAACATATAACTTGGCAGTCTTTCTCATCGCTCACTTTAGGGTTGTTGGCAAAAGCATCTAGAAGTTCACTATCGCTGTAGTCTTCTACAACATCAGCTTCACTAGATTGTTCTGGTTGTTTTCCCTTTTGATTCCTGCCTCTCTTTTAATCTTATTCTAAAACTTATAGCACTCAGACTTATTGTGTCTTTTCTTCTTGTAGAAGTTACATGTTTTACCTCTGTTTGAATATCTCATTTACCTTTAGATTTACCGTAAGGATTTTGTTCTTGTGTCCTTCCATGATTATTATCAATATTTCATTCTTTTCTCCTACAAATAATGAGACCCTCTCCCTAAGAGTCAGATCTAGACACAAGATGTTTCATCTTATCATACGATGTTAAGGAAGCACAGACTTCATCAACTGTGATAGATTCATAGCTATACAAAGTTGAATCTCTAAATGTTGAATAAGACGGGGATAGCGAAAAAAGTATAATTAAACCTAAATCTTTTTTGTCATACTAAACCTCCATGGCCTCTAGGTTCCAGAGAATATCTTTAACCACAGTTAAGTGTTCGTGCATAGACGCACCTTTCTCCAAATGATGAGCATAAAGGCGTTGCTTGATATGCAACTTGCTAGTTAGGGTTTTCGACATGCATAGCTGTTGTAGCTTTACCATAATGCAACGGCGGCCTTCTCCTTCATCATGTCTTGTACAATTTTATTTGAAAAATATAGATATAATTATGTTAAAGCCTTTCAATCTTTATTTTTCTTCTCTTCTTTCGTCAATGTCAAAGGCATCTTATCTAACCCTAACAGGGCATCCTCCAAATTCATCTACGATAGAACTGTCTATATCTTTATCTGTCACAACAAGAATCTAGTGTTGCGATCCAAAAATGGAATATCATACTTCATTGTCACCATTACTGTGATTGAATCAAGCAACCCGAAAAAGCTTTGATACGAATTTGTTAAAAAACTAAATGTCGATAATGGCAATATAGAAAGATCGCAGAGAAAAAAAAGAAAAAAAAAGAACACACAGATTTTATGTGGAAACCATTTCGGGAAAAAAAACACAAGTAGATGAAAAGAAAGTTCACTAACGTTAGATTTGAATGATACTAGATGATTTTTTACTACATGTAACACCCCTTACCAGTGTCCAACACCGGGAAGATACGAGGCATTATCGAACTTAAGCATAAACCTTTATACAAAATCAGGCTATAAAATTTCATTCATTTTAAAATCACTCATTCACATGCAAATCGTCCCTTATATTGGCCCACAAGGCCCAAAACAATCATTGGGAACTGTTCGGGACTAAACCGAGAACTTTAGAAACTTTTGGGATACTTAGAAAATTTTCATCATGAAACAAGTCCACACGCCCGTGTGGGTGAAGGGACACGCCCGTGTGGCATATCACACCCCCGTGCTTCAGGTCGTGTCCAAAATAGAGGACAATTTGTTTATGGCGTCATCATCAAAAGAGGTCACACGACCAAGTCACACTCCCGTACGCTTAGGCCGTGTCCTCCACAAGGCTGAGACACACGCCCGTGTGTCTACCCGTATGGACAATTACAAGGCTATTTTCCAAGCCATTTTGCCACCCGCACTTGCACATACTCACACAACATCACATTGCACAATCTTAAGCATGTAATGCATTTAGACCAACCAAACACAAACAATAACATATCATATCAATATCATCATATACATACCCTTAACATCATACTTTACCGAATTCCAAACATACGAAATCACATTCAATAATAAGACTATTGGGCCACATTTAACCATTAGGTCTTTAGGCCATAAACTGCAATCCATCACATGTACCAAATAAGTGCACACCACATCACAAGACATTGGCATATGCATATGAATAAAGATATAGGCTTATAACCAATTAGCCAATATAAGCCAATTCACATGGCTACACATTATATTAAACCTTTAACCATTACAAGCCAATACCTTTGGCTAAATCATAATTACACAATCACAAAGTGACTTATTCCCTATACATGCCTAAAACTTAAGAGGTCTATACTCACTTTTACCCCACGATGATAACTTGATAGTGTGATAGCATCTCCAGCGATCTCCAACTCGAGCTAGCATAAAACCCTATAAGATATGAGAAAGGAAGGGGAGTAAGCTACAATGCTTAGTAAGTACGTATGTACATAATAAAAACCATGCTTTTAACAATCCTTATTATAAGCTCTCAAGATAATACCATCATTATTGCATAAAATTTCACAATTCATTTATGTTCATCTTGAGTTGTCTACTCGAGTTACAGTAACTAAATTATTTTTATCCAGAGTTACGGAACTCCAAATTAAGATCTGCTAATTTTACCTAAAACTAGACTCACATATCTTCTTACCATAAAATTTCTAGAATTTTTGGTTCAGTCAATCAGTACAGTTTATTCTTTAAATTCTCCCATGTTTTGCTATCTGACAGTTCTGACTGCTGTTCACCAAGAATTTAGTTTCTCGTGGTAAAGAACTCGAATGATGTTTTTGTTTGTTTTCTATTGAAAATAGACTCATTAAAAAAATTCAAGAATATAAATTTCATCCCCGGATTATTTTTTTACAATTTTTAATGAATTTTCCAAGTCGAAACAGGGGATTTTAAAATCACTCTAACCCTATCTTATAAAAATTCAAACATCTCATAATATGAAATTCGTTTGGTTACACCATCTCCTTTATGCAAAAATAGACTCAATAAGGTTTAATTTCATATCTTATTCAACTTCTAATTCAATTTCACCCATTTTTGGTGAATTTTAAAAGTGATACAACTACTGCTGTCCAAACTATTTTATTGCTAATTTTACTCTATTATGTTTTCTTTGTATTAGTTCTCATTTACACACCTATAACGCTAAAGTATATCCATAGTTAGCCATGCCAATAGCTAGTCATCATCAATTATTTACAAGCCATTCATTGGCCAATTTAACCTATACATCAACAACAAAGACTTGAGCATTTCATTTCTCAATTTAATTTGGCTTAAGAGCCTCACACATTTTCATCAATCACATTTCCCACATATCCATACATCATAAGCATGGACTTATAATCACAGGGTCATTCTCATAGGTATAACTTACTATCAAAACTCGATCACATACCGAGCACATTGCTCATGAGTGTATACATATATATATTTGCACTTAATCGTCACATATTCACATTCATTTACACTTTAGTCATTTTCCCGTCTTTAACATAAACGTTACTTCTTTATCCCATTGAACCACTTGGAATATCGAAAGATACTCGAAAATTGTCATTCACGTAGTAAGATGCGAAGACCATATCGGAGATATGGTCTTACATGGGATCACATGTCGATGCCGATGCCATATCTCAAATATGGTCTTAGACAGGATCTCATATTGATGTCGACACCATATCCTAGATATGGTCTTACACGAGATCACATGTCGATGCCATGTCCCAGACATGGTCTTACACGATGTCATACCGAAGCCTGGTCCCAGACGTGGTCTTACACGGAATCACTATTTGATGTCGAGGCCATATCTCTGATATGTTCTTATACGGGACCTTATTAATCTAATATTGTGACAAGGTATCCTTTCTATTCCTAAGGTTCAACTAGGATTCTCATTCTTCGATTCTTCGCCAAATCATCATCAATAGAATCCGTAGAAACATATATATGCAATTCATGCAATATCAACATATTAAATACGTAATATAATGTTGTATTATTTACACACGAACTTACCTCAATACCAAAATAGCAAAAGGGAACCTAATCGTTAGTTACTCGTTTTTCCCTCGTTCTAAGTCCGAACCTCATTTTCTTTGATCTATAACATCACATTTAGCTTACTTATTAGTCACATTATTCATTGTGACCCAAAATCATACTATGGCAAAATTAATTTTTGCCCCTAAACTTTGTCATATTGACACTTTTGCGCCTAGGCTCGTAAAATAATTTTTATTCAATTTCCTTGTATTTTCGGCCTAGCAGAACCATTTTCATAACTATAGAAGTCCACAATTTGCATTCATTCACAAATTTTCATACATTTTTCAACTTTTATAAACTAGTCCTTTTATGCGATTTCATCGAAAATCGCTTAGTAAAAGTCGTTTACTACACACCGAGCATTCATCTTCTACCATTAGACATCAAATTACATGCATGTCATCCATGGGTATATTTTTTAACACAAACCCTAGCTCAAAATAATGTTAGAAATAGCTTAACCGAGTTACGGGAATCTAAAAAATGTAAAGAACATTAAAAATGGGGCTTGGATGCACTTACTATTGAGCTTGAAAGATTGAAATACCTAGCCATGGCTTCCCTCATGCTAAATTCAGCCAAGCAAGAAGGTGGACAAGGGTTTTTGGCTTTTATTTTGTCTTTTAGTCCATTTAATTACTAAATTACCAAAATGCCCCTAACTTAAAAATATTCGATTTCACTTATCTCATGTCCATTTTTGTCCAACTATGTAACCAATGGTCTAATTACCATTTAAGGACGTCCAATTTAAAATTTCATAGAAATTGGACACTTCTATCATGTGGAACTCAACTTTTGCACTATTTACAATTTAGTCCTTTTGACTAAATTGAATGCCCAAACGTCGAAATTTTCGAACGAAATTTTCACGAAATCTTTCCATGAAATCTAGACCATAAAAATAGAATGAAAATAAGATTTTTCTCGTCGGATTTGTGGCGCCAAAACCACTGTTCTGACTAGGCCTAAAATTGGGCTGTTACAATTCTCCCTCTCTTTAGGGATTTTCGTCCCCGAAAATCTTACACGAAGAAGTTGCTTTCAACTCTCCTGAAACACTTTTACTAATCTTCTCAGAATTACAAATCAATTTAATTTCATATATCTCTTTCCAATATCCTTTAAACTTTAACACACAGTGCCGGAGGACACAGTCAAAATCTGAACTACTCTCTTAGACTTATCATTGATATAAAAACAAATTACTGTGCCAAAATGCAACTGCATACTCAGAGTTTCCTATGGCTCATCCCATAATTGCGATGTAACCTCTGGATCTCTATCCGACATTATGGAACTGGCACTCTGCATAATCGAATAATCTCAGAAACATATTAATCTGCTAATTTGACAAATAAGAAATCTGTACATAATGAAATGATCATACGGTTCTTTGTCAAACAATCAACCACAATCCAAATAACATTTTCCTTTTCAGAGATTATGACAGTCCTGATACGAAACTTATGGTAACTCTATCTCATCATCACTTCTTACCATCACTGTGTAACACCCCGGTTTTCCATTAACTTTGGCTTTTGTAATTTCAAGACATAAATACCTATTTGCCTTAGTGGTTGAGTGATTTGGGTGGGTTTGAGAGGTCCCAAGTTCAAGTCTCAACTTGGGTAAATTTTGATACTTTTATGAATTAAGCCCTATCTCTGGTTAGTAGGCTTATAAATTAAAGTGTGTAGGTAATTAACAGAATAGGCCTACTGGTCTGGTGGCTAAGTGGGGTGTTGAGGTTGTTGGAGGTTGGGAGTTTGAATCCTTGCGCAGACAAGGGATGTATTTTTGCTGCCACTGTCGTGTAGGTGGTTGTGTTGGACTGAAAATCTGATAGTAGGGAGAGAATTAAGGGGAGACATTAGGGGGTTAACAGATTTCTTTTTTCGAAATTCTAGGCTTTCACTTGTTCCCAAAATTTCTTTACGCCGTTCTTCTTCTCCTTCCCTCCTTACTGCCGATTTTTACTCTCCTTTCCGCACTCTCTCCGTTTTCTTTTACAAATCGTCCCGTTGTGGGCAACCATCATCCCGCTTGTTCGGTAAGTTTTGCTTAAGTTTTATCTTGAATATGATGGTGGATAAGTGACTTAAGAAAAGTGATTATTTTTATTGTTAGGGGTCAATCAAGTGACTGAATAGCGTTCTTAATCGACGAGTTAAGCGCGTGGAATTCTCATTTCGATCGAAGGTAAGGTTTCGTTAATTCGGGGATGGACGCCTCATTTCAATTCCGTTTAAATCTCGATTATGTTATTGAAATTGGTGCTTTGATTTGTTGAATATAGGTTCTGGAGTGCTTGGGAATTGTTTTAGCTTCAATCGGAATAAGGTGTGTACCCGAAAATGCAGAAAAATAGGTTTTGACGAAAGCTAGAAACCATTCTGTGGATGCCACACGGGCGAGGCCGTGTGAGAGACTGTTAGTCACCACACGACTGTGTGATCGACGAGCCAGGCCATGCGCGAGCGACATGGCCATGTGACAGTTGGGCGAGGCCGTGTGCGACACACGGGCTCGACTAATTGGACTGTGTGGGACACACGGGCGTGTGGGATTCTGGGCCAGGCCGTGTGGTCGATGAGCCTGGCCATGCTTGAGGGTCGAGTGAGGTCGTGTAATTTACATGGCCAAGGACAATTTGGGCCATGTGGGTCGCACGGGCGTGTAGGCCTACACGGGTAGGCCACAAGGGCGTGTGAGCCCATTTTTCTGTTATGTTCTGTAAGGTTGCATGGGTCGCCCTAGTTGACTGTGGACCTCCTGTAGGGTAGGTAAGCTGTAACTAGACCCCTAATTATGTGACTTGACTTTCTGATTTCAGTATTGAGCATGAATTTTGATAATTGAATGTATAGACTGTATTTGCATGAAGACATGTCATATTATGTATGTTGCATTGCATTGGGGTGGGTTGATAATATTTGAAGGAAGTATCTGAAAGGCTTTTAAGCCTGTTATCTGGCAGCTCAGCTGCAAATTTCTCATTTATGTGCTGCATTCAGTACAACATAGTGTGTAGGGCTGGGTGGGTTGATTTTATCCCCACATGGTGTGTAGGGCTGGACGGAGTTGGTGTGTAAAGGCTGGTGGGTAGGACTCTGTTTCTGCATATTCTGTCTGAAATGGGCCAAGGCCCAGAAATATGTTCGATTTTGTATCCGAGTGGGTTAAGGTCCACACTATTTCTGTAATGGGCTCAGGCCCAAACTATGAATTTCTGTCTGTTATCTGATATCTCTGTTTGCATGATTTCTATGGGGATTACACACTAAGTTTGTAAAAACTCACCCTTTTCTTTTTTAATCTGTTCAGGTAATCCCCAGCAGTAGACGGATCGGTGTGGCAGAGGACTCAGCGGTGAACACGGTTCTGGACATTATACTATGGTTTTATTTTTACTTATTAATTATGGTTTGATTATTCTAGGTAATTTTTATGTAATAAGGCCTTTACGGATTTTGACTTAAATTTGGGATTATTATTTTATAACCTACTAGTAGTAGGAAAAGACGAGGGTTTTCAAAATAAATAAATGTTTTATCAAAAATACACGAACTCGCAAATTAGTTAAAAGCTTCTGTAACATATAATGATTTGAAAATGGATGATGAATAATTGAATGACACGTTTTGACAAAAGCCTAAGATACCTGAAAATAGTTTTAACGCAGTCACATTTTCTAAAAGCACTATTATGTGACATCACCAGATTCGGCAATAATATCTAGGCCGGGTTTGGGGTGTTACACACTGACTATACTAGTCCTGCATATACTTGATTGTGGCTTACTTGCTAACAAATAAACATTTGAACATAAAGTCAAAAATATCGTGATACATACTTAATCACCAGAATATCTACTCCTATAACTGCACATTTGATTATTCTTGGACGAACAGACATGCTAATATTGAGCCTTGTACTAAAAACTTCTGCATAAGTTCTGGATTCATCAATATGCAAATTCTATCTTGAAATAACAATAATAATAGGAATCATGTCCAACTTGAATTTTAACATCAGAAGTAAACTTACTCTGAACTCATTTAGATTACTATTCACTATCGCATTTTTGAGCTTCTCAGTTTCGCAAAGAAAGACTCGTTTTAGCATTTAATATAGCTAGAATTAGACCATCATCAAATAAGATCAATCGAGTGACCAATACTCACAAAAATAAACAAAGATTTTCCATTCAAGCATCTGTCACCATATTTGCTTTCCAAAAGGTAAGTCAATAATTACTCACAGTCTTTTAACATCTCAAAACATTCATGTTGTCTTAATTTCAGATCTTTCTGCGATATTAGATACTTTAACCCATTAGGATTATGAAGCATATGACATTTTTCGTGAACATACGAAATCACCCAGTTCACAACACAGATATACAAGTGGCCGTCTCTAAATCATTAGTCGAACAGTTCTTTTTCATATGACTTAACCGTCTAAAAGTGCAAACTACTTCTTTACATTCTTGTATTAAAACATATTCCGATCTGTTCAATAGTACATCATTGAAAAATCGCAAATTCCTTACTCAATTCAAACTGAACTCAGAACTAGAGCTTCGGTTAATAATACTTCCAATTGTTTAGAACTTTACTAACATGTATAGATCATTCAAATTTTCATAAATGTGATGACTTTATCAATCGGTACAGCTTTAACTCATAATAACATCATTCGATTAGAACAATCCAATAGGCATATCTCTGTATCATACTTTCCAGAATATAATTTCCTCATTCAGACTATCCGTCTATATACTCATGAATGCACAAAACTCATTACTATACTTGAGGATACTTTAAATACACATAACTCAATTGAGTCGAATAGCCGAGACTAGCTTCTTCCTTATCTGTGACATTGCATAATCTATGTAATCTTTAAAACACTCTGATATTTCTTTTAAAGCTATTTTTACTTTCTAAACTATTCTCATCTCTGTATACATTACTATTTATTTCATCACTGAACTCTTTAGTTTCACACTTATAAACTTATTCAACATGGTTCTCGTAAAATTTCGTCATAAAGCATCACTGGTAAGGGGCTGAGGTAGTAAAGCCTCTAACTTGAATCTCATAAATACACACATATGACTTAGCATTCATCATTAACGTAATATCATCATAATCACATAATTCACTTCAGACAATTCAATATACTTATTCATTTTACGAATGCTTTCTACCATCCACAATTTCAAACAATGAATTTACTTACTAACATTTGTCAAATTAGAGAACGCCTTACAGGTTTGAGTACGTCGTTTACTTGATGCCATAGTCCAACTATGGTCTTACACGTACACACATGTACTGCCATGGTCCAACCATGGTGTTACGTCCACAATACCATAACCCGATCATGGTCTTTTCACTGAAATGCCATAGCCCAGCTATGGTCTTACATTCCAGACTTTGCCATGGTCCAACCATGGTCTTATCCGTCAATTCATCATTGAACGATCGCACTCATTTCCTGCGCTCTACTCAATTTGATCTTTCCAATTCAATTTTCATACTATTATAATATTCATAGTTCAATAACAAAGACGTAAAGCATAACATCATATTATCACTAATTTAACAAGTAAACATAAAATTCAATCGTATTAACATATTGATTACACTTATTCAAACAAGTGTACATAAACACACATTCCGTCAATTTGTGTAAGTGTACTTATCATATTCACTTAATCAAATAGGTTGGACACATAACATCATATGCATGCCAAGCAAATATGAATGAGTTTATCACCAAATAAACTTTCATTTTATTCCACGTTTCCACATTTCTCAACTCATGGTTATCTCACTTCTTACATTAACACATACATATCATGAACTTCTATTCATACATTTCTAAGTTTCGTCCCATCACAAACACATTTCAATCACCTCAATATCATTTTTCAGCATTATCGAAAATAGCTCGGTTGGAAGTCATCTCTATCTTAACAAAATAATTTCGTTAGAGCTGGGAGATATCACACTATCACGAGTAGTAATATGGTATGTATAGCTAGACTCACATACGCCAGGTTAGTCCGAGAATCGACTAAACCATAGCTCTGATACCACTAAATGTAACACCCTTTACCCGTGTTCGACACTAGGACAGGATACGAGGCATTAGCGGACTTAAGCATAAACCTTTATACAAAATCAAGCTATAAAATTCAATTTATTTTAAATCACTCATTCACATGCAAATCGTCCCTTATATGAGCCCACGAGGCCCAAAACAATCATTGGGAACTGTTCTGGACTAAACCGAGAACTCTAGAAACTTTTGGGATACTTAGAAAATTTTCATCATGAAACAGGTCCACACGCCCGTGTGGCATATCACACACCCGTGCTTTAGGCCGTGTCTAAAATTATGACATCACCATCAAAAGAGGTCACACGACCAAGTTACACTCCCATGTGCTTAAGCCGTGTCCTCCACACGACTGAGACACACGTCCGTGTGTCTACCCGTATGGACAATTACAAGGCTATTTTCCAAGCCATTTTGCCACCCTCACTTGCACATACTGACACAACATCACATGGCACAATCTTAAGCATGTAAATGCATTTAGACCAACCAAACACAAACAATAACATATCATATCAATATCATCATATACATACTCTTAACATCATACTTTACCGAATTCCAAACATATAAAATCACATTCAATAATCAGACTATTTGTAACATCCTAAAAACGGGGCTATTTGGAATTAAATTATTTTTCCTATGTTTGAACTGTTGTGATATTATTTATGGAATGTTAAGGCTTAATTATGGGTTTTTAGTAGGCTCGAGTAGTGGGAAAAATATTATTTTCAAACTTTGAGGTAGGGAGCCCTAGCAGGTAGGGGTTATAAAAATAAATGAAGGAATTTGGTCACAAAGATCAGCTTAGAAAAAGTGGCAAAAAGAAGGCCACTTAAGAGCTAGCATGTGACGCCATCAAGGGGAAGGGAGAGCCTTGGTTCGAGTAACAAATTTCCCTTTTTGCTCTTTATTTGGACGGCACAAAGGGGAGAGATTTTCTCTCTTTTAACTCTTTTTTTTGGGATAATAAGTTGATAGGTGATAATAAGGAAATTATTTGGGATTATTAAGAGATTATGTGATTATTTGGGAATTAATAGATATTTATCTAAGGATAATCAGTGATAATCAAGGATATTATGAATTATTAGTGGATTATTTTTCAAATGGTTTGAATTAAATCAAATGAGTGGTCAAGAGAAAAACAAGGAGTTGGCTAGAGTTTGAACTCCTTGTTGCCAAGGGTGGACGGCAAGCTTAAGGAGGGGGGAGCCGAATGCTTATAAAAACCCCAACCTACCACCTTGTTTTTCTTTTCCATCTTTGCTTAGCCGAAAATCCCTAACCCCTTCCTTCTCTACTTTCTTTTATTTTTCAAGACTTTGGCCAAAACCTTCTCTATTTCTTCTTGCCGAATCTCCACCCCCAATTCTCTCTTTTCTTTTATTTCCCTAATAGCCGAACATCCATTTTGCCGAAACTCTAATACCCTTCTCTCCCATTGTTTTCCCCAATAGCCGAATTCACCCATTGGTTTACCGAAAATTCTCTTCCTCTACTCTATAGTCTTGGCCGAATACTAAAGGTGACCCAAGTCTCTCCGGGACTTTTCTTCCAATCGGTTTGGGGTAGGTAAGGGTACTAGCCGAATGGCTATTGTCTCATTTCTCTCTTATAGTTGTCGCTTGGATGGAAGGGAAGACTAACCCCTCTTTGAAATAAACATCACCTAGGTTCCGGGATCTCAAAGTATTCGATTCAAGTCCATCATCCTCTGTCAAATTCGGTAAGTAAGGGTAAGGTTTACTTTTAGTATTCAAGAGCCGAAAGCTTTGGTTATGGGTAATAGTGACTGATCGATTATAGTTGGTGAAGCAGATTCAGGAATCGAGTGTTGCGATTGGTGTCCAAAGGTGTGAAGATAAGGATTCGGATTCATAAGGAACCCTCTCAAATTATTTGGTTGGCCGAATGGCCCATATCACTAACTCCCATGTTTGGCCGAATATAGGGACAAGTAGATCTAGGGTGGCCGACTCTTCTTTTCGGGATTTAGAGCATCCAAGTGTGACAGGTGTGTACATACACACGTATAACTATTTAAATGTGCTGAGTGCTATGCATGCTAATTTTGATTTGTGTAGCATCGGATTAATACCATAACGGTATGAGTGGTGATTCAGGTAAGTACCTGTTAATATAAATGTGTTATTTGATGCTTTTGGTAAGCATGATGTATTGATACATGATATCTAAGCATGTGATGGCATGAACATATGTATATATGACTGATGTGGGATTAATGAGTGGAGGGGGCAGTACTATTGTGCCGACGGGCACCAGTGTTTTGGTAACACACTGTGACTACGGTCACCAGAGGTTTGGTACCTCCAGAGGTTTGGTACCTCATTGCGTCTCGTCCCAGTGGCTTAGCACCACAGTGGGTTGGCCCCACATTTCATATAAGGGATTGACGCCAGTGATTTGGCATCACACGATGGGTTGGCCCCATCAATCGATTTGTGTCTTCGGACACCAGAGGTTTGGCACTTCCAGTGATTTGGCATCACATCTGTGACTATATGTCACCAGTGGTTTGGCACCACCAGTGGTTTGGTACCACAACGGGGTAGACAGTGGCGATTGGTTGGCTAGGTTGGGGCACATAATATTATGCACGTTAATTGTTATATGTTGTGTATGAAAATGTTTTAAATCGGGGGAAGGGTTACATACTGAGTCTTGGTGACTCACCTTCTCCTTTATTTTTCAGGTGATACATAGATCGCGGATATGGAGCCGGATGGACTCGAGGTGGCCATGCAGTGGATTTAATTTAAATGAACTTTAGTTTCAGTTGTGATATTTTTATGTTGGGTTTTTATTCTAGTTGGATGTGATAAGGCCTCCTGATATTTTGTTTTGCAACTTTTCATACGTTGGATACTTTGTTTAAACTTTGTTATTAATATTTAAATCGCACGTTTTCTAAGTTGAAACAAAAATTGTTTTTAACGTGCCATCGGGCACACTTGTAATTTTAAAATAACTCGGCTTAAATAAATTTCTCCAATAAGCACTAAGTAAAGCTTTTACAAAACAATCAAACAAAAAGGTTTTCAACAACTTAAATCGATTTAGAAAAACGACTTTCTCAAAAATGTTTTCCACTGTAACAAGCTAGATTCGGCCATAAAGTTTGGGCCGGGTTTGGGTTGTTACAAAATTGGTATCAGAGCCCAGTTCAAAGCTCGGCTGTGGGGGCCCAAGGCCCAAAAATGTTTTGGTAGGCCTTATGGAATGATTTTTGGTTTTTGAACAGCATGGCCCGAGTCTCCGGCACCGATCCGCCCAGGTAAGTACATCGAAACCTCTTTGTGAATTATATTCTGTAGAAGGGAGGAAGCATGGAACGTAGATAGACTTATAGGAACTTGAACCCTAGGATTAGGCTACTCAAACACACAAACGAAGCATAAGACTTAAGGAACTAAACCAACCTATGACTTAGCCACTGAGCTAGGGTGTGGTAACCCCTGTACGCATGTCTAGGAGTGGATCCGGAAGAGCCTGGTATTTAAGCAGTCCTCGTGACTCACCTCCTCTTCGCAGGTATCCTACCTGGTGCGCAGCTTCGGTTCACCCTAACTCAGAGGGCTCAGTAGTGTGGTAACCTCTGTGCGCATGTCTAGAAACGTTCGGTGAGAGCTTGGTATTTAAGCGGTCTGCGTGACCCACCTCCTCTTCACTCGAATCCTACCTGGTGCGTAGCTTTGGTTCACCCTGACCAAGAAGGCTCGGTCATAGGCTAAACCTAATGACTAAAACCCGAAAGGGAACTAGCCATGTTTTGAAAGGAACGAAACAACAGGAACCCTAATGTTTTCGAAATCTTTGCAATAATTCTTCCAAATTTGAGAACATTATTTTTACAACGTTTCCTCGAAAAACTTGATTTGTGGAAAATTACAGAAATGCCCTTAGGGGTAAAATTACCAAAATGCCCTCGGTTCATAAAATATCAACTCAATGATTTTGTCCAAAAGTTTCAACTACTTCTCAAATATTCAACCCTGCTTTGAAAATCATCAATAAAATATTTTTGGTTTTGGAAAATTACGAAAACGCCCTCAAATTGCAAAATTACCAAAACGACCTTGATTTCTGATTTTTTTTGCAAACAACAATGTTTTAAGAAAGAAAACTCTCAAAAAGGACCCTCAGAGTTTTACAATTGTTAAAAACATCTTTGATGTGCAAAATTTACAAAATTACCCCTGTTGGACAAAATTACCAAAATACCCCTGGTTTCCAAAATGATGCAATAACTTCAAATTTCACAAATTTTCAGGAATGCTCTTCAATTTTGGGAATTTCAAAACGACCTACTTTACTAAAGTTTTAAAAATTTCTTTTATTACGAAAATACCCCTGTAGGAAAATGACGAAAATACCCCTGGGATAGAAATGGGCAGAAATGTCCGAAGAGCGAATAGGTATGGAAAGTATTAGGGAATGGATGTATGTACCCTTTTGTGTGAACTAGGGTAGAAGACTAAAAACATTGTTTGATCGAAAGAATCCCTAGTAAACTTTCCATAAAATTCTTCGCGGATAATCAAGTGTAACAAATTACTAATGCATAAAATTGTCTTAATCAGATTAAACGCGCAGTAGATAGAATGAGTGCTAGAGGACATGGACGCCGTGGGCGCGGTAGGGGTAGGATGACCGTGTCAGAACCTGTTGGGTCGGGACAGGGTTCTGAGAATTAAGTACCACTGCCACCACCACCTCCTACTTTTAGAGCTGAGGAGCAGGATCAGATCGGTGGTGAGGCAGTATCGCAAGCAGTACTGCGAGTTCTGGAGATTGTGGCTGGGGCTGGTGGAAATTTAGGAGCTCAGAAATCTGTTCCCAAGCGAATTTGGTCTAACGGAGCTGAGGTATTCCGGGGTGTGTCTGGAGTGGCACCCAGTGCAGCGGAATACTGGCTAGAATCAACAGAAAGGATCATGGACGATCTTGACCTATCTAATGAGGAGAAGCTGAAAGGAGTCGTGTCGCTTCTGAAGGATGAAGCATATCAGTGGTGGCTCACTGTTCGAGATGGTGCCACGGCGGATGATCTTACGTGGGATTATTTTAGAGTTGCTTTTCAGAAGAAGTATGTGGGCACCAGCTATACTGATGCCCAAAGGAAAATTTTTCTGGGGCTAGTGCAGGGAACTAAGTCAGTGGCAGAATATGAGGCGGAGTTTCTGAGACTGAGTAGATATGCTCGAGGCATCGTGACCACTGAACATGAGCGCTGCGTCCGCTTTGAGGACGGACTTAGAGACGATTTGAGGCTACTGATTGCCCCGCAGCAAGTTCGGGAGTTTTCATCCCTGGTGGAAAAGGCTAAGGTAGCCGAAGGGATCAAGGAGTCTGTGAGGCAGGGTTATGATAGGAATAGGCAGAAGAGAAACTTTGGGTCATCTGGGTCTGGTAGTAATGTTCAGAAAAAGGCTAGACAGAGTGGGCCAAGTCAGGCAGCGAGGACCATGGACGCTAATCAAAGACCGGCTCTGTGTAACCGTTGTGGAAAAGCCCATTGGGGAGGTTGTTGGACCGGTGATAGGGGTTGCTTTGAATGTGGGTCTTTGGATCACTGTGTGAGGGATTGTCCCCGGAAGCGAGCTCAGACTCAGACAGAGGGGCAGAACCGTGCTCAAGGCAGAAATGTTGGACCACCACAGAGAGGTCGTGGTAATGGCAGAGGAAACAACGGTCCTAACCGAGGTCGTGGAACTCAGGGCAGAGGTTCAGGCAACACAGAGGCTAGGCAGCCTGGCTTAGTCTATGCGGCGAGGTGTCGCGAGGAAGGTGACGCACCGGATGTCATAAACGATACGTTTCTAATTTTTGGTTTTCCTTATGTTGCATTAATTGATGTGGGTTCGACACACTCGTACATTGCTAGTAGTGTAGTAGAGACTATGGACCTAGACTCTGAAACTGCTTCTAGGAAGATGACTGTAGTTAGCCCATTAGGCCACTCGGTAGTCGTAGTCAAACTTTATAGAGACGTACCCCTAGAACTCCAAGGGGTAGTATTCGTGGCTGATCTGATGGAGCTGCCGTTTGGGGAGTTCGATTTGATCCTCGGTATGGATTGGTTGGTTAAGTACCAACCGAGGTTGGATTGCGCTGCAAAGCGCATGGTCCTTAAGAGGGCTGAAGGGGACGAAGTGGTTATGTTTGGTAATAGAAGGAATTACCTGTCCAATGTGGTGACTGCCTTAAAGGCTGAGAAGATGGTCAGGAAAGGTTGTGAAGCGTATTTAGTTCGAATTTGTGCCTTGGAGGCTAAGGAATCAGCAGTAGAAAAGGTTCGAACAGTAGGGGAATTTGCTGATGTATTCCCGGAGGAACTTCCGGGTCTGCCTCCGGATCGGGAAGTTGAATTCGGTATAGATTTACTACCCGGAACGGCACCTGTATCTATAGCACCGTACTGAATGGCACCCAAGGAATTGGTGGAGCTGAAGGCTCAAATTCAGGAGCTCTTGGATAGAGGGTTTATTCGACCAAGCATATCTCCGTGGGGAGCACCTGTGTTGTTTGTCAAGAAAAAGGACGGTTCAATGCGGATGTGTATCGACTACCGCCAACTAAACAAGCTAACGATCAAGAACAAGTACCCGTTGCCTCGGATCGACGACTTATTTGACCAACTGAAGGGTGCGTCGGTATTTTCGAAGATAGACCTTAGGTCGGGTTACCATCAGCTCAAGGTGAAAGAGGCTGATGTTCACAAGACGGCTTTTCGAACTCGGTATGGACATTACGAGTTCCGAGTGATGCCATTTGGGTTGACCAATGCACCGGCGGCATTCATGGACTTGATGAATAGGGTATTTCAGCAGTACTTGGACCAATTCGTCGTGGTGTTCATAGATGACATATTGGTTTATTCTAAGACGGAGAAGGAGCATGATGAGCATCTACTGATAGTTCTACAAGTATTGAGGGAGAAGCAATTATATGCCAAATTCAGTAAGTGCGAATTTTGGCTTAGGGAGGTGGCTTTCTTAGGTCATGTGGTATCAGCGGAAGGGATCAGAGTGGACCCCCGCAAGATTGAAGCGGTGTTGGATTGGAAACCGCCTAGGTCAGTGGCTGAAATTCGAAGCTTTTTGGGTTTAGCGGGGTATTATCGTAGGTTTGTGGAAGAGTTCTCTCTGATCGCAGCGCCATTGACTAAGTTACTAAGGAAAGGTGTTCCATTTGTATGGTCAGAGAAGCAGCAAGAAAGTTTTGATAAGCTAAGGAAAATTTTGACGGAAGCTCCGGTTTTGGTACAACCTGAGGCAGGGAAGTTGTTTACCGTTTATTGTGATGCATCTCACACTGGTTTGGGATGTGTGTTGATGCAGGATGGGAAGGTAGTAGCCTATGCATCCCGTCAGTTAAGATCGCATGAGGTTAACTACCCGACGCACGATTTGGAATTGGCAGCAGTTGTCTTTGCTTTGAAGATATGGAGACATTACCTTTATGGGGAGAAGTCGATAGTCTACACGGATCACAAGAGCTTGAGGTATCTTTTGACTCAGAAGGATCTGAATCTGAGACAGCGCCAATGGATTGAACTGTTAAAAGACTACGATTGTTCAATCGAGTACCATCCGGGTAAGGCTAACGTGGTAGCTGACGCGTTGAGCCGAAAGGTTGTGACGGATTTAAGAGTGATGTTTGCTCGGTTGAGTTTATATGATGGTGGGAGTCTTTTGGCAGAACTTCAGGTTAAGCCAACATGGATCGAGGAGGTTAAGGAAAAGCAGTTAGTGGATGAAAGGTTGAATGCTAAGAGGGTACAAGTTCAGGATGGTGGTTTAGAAGGGTACAGATTGACTGGTGATGGTGTATTATGTTTTCAAGGACGGCCCTGTATGCCGAAAGATGTGGAGCTGAGGCAGAAGATTCTCTAAGATGCACATAGCAGCCCATATGCTATGCATCCTGGGGGCAGCAAAATGTATGGAGATCTACGGAAGCAGTTCTGGTGGCCCGAGTTAAAACGTGAAGTAACGGAATTTGTGGGAAGGTGTTTGACGTGTCAGCAGGTTAAGGCTGAGCACCAGTTGCCATCAGGGCTACTTCAACCGGTAAAGATTCCTCAATGGAAATGGGAGAGGATCACCATGGATTTCGTTAGTGGGCTACCTCTTACGCCCAACAAGAAGGATGCAGTTTGGGTAATTGTGGATCGCCTGACTAAATCAGCTCACTTCATGCCGGTGAGAGTGGATTACTCACTCCAGAAGCTAGCAAGGTTGTATGTGGCTGAGATAGTCAGATTGCATGGTGTGCCAGTATCGATTATCTTGGATAGGGATCCAAGGTTCACGTCGAGGTTCTGGAAGGCGTTGCATCAAGCTTTGGGTACACGGTTGGATTTCAGTACAGCTTTCCATCCACAGTCTGATGGACAGTCGGAAAGGGTCATACAGATTTTAGAAGATATGCTGAGGGGTTGTGTCCTGGATTTTCGAGGTAGTTGGGAGGATTTTCTACCATTAGCAGAGTTCGCCTACAACAATAGCTATCAAGCGAGTATCCAGATGGCACCATACGAAGCATTGTATGGACGGAAATGCCGTACTCCTACATGTTGGACGGAGTTAGGTGAAAGACAAGTCTTGGATCCGGAATTGGTTGCAGAAACTGAGGACAAAGTTAAGGTGATTCGGGATCGTCTGAAGGAAGCATCAGACAGACAGAAGTCTTATGCTGACTTGAAGCGCAAGGAAATGGAATACGAGGTAGGAGACAAGGTCTTTCTGAAGGTGTCGCCTTGGAAAAAGGTGTTGAGATTTGGGCGAAAAGGAAAGCTAAGCCCAAGGTTCATTGGTCCATATACGGTGTTGAAGCGAGTAGGACCGGTAGCTTATCAGCTGGAGCTGCCGGCAGAGTTAAGTCAGATACATGACATCTTCCATGTGTCGATGCTTCGACGATATCGGTCAGATCCATCGCATGTAGTGCCTGTGGCAGAGATCGAGGTCAACTCGGATTTGTCCTTTGAAGAAGAACCGGTTCAGATCTTAGATCGAGATGTGAAGGTTCTACGTAGGAAGTCAGTACCCTTAGTGAAAGTGCTATGGCGGAATCATGGTACAGAGGAAGCTACGTGGGAACCCGAGGATGTGATGCGGCAGCAATACCCTCACCTCTTCTGATCAGGTAATTTCGAGGACGAAATTATTTTTAAGGGGGGGTAGAACTGTAACATCCTAAAAACGGGGCTATTTGGAATTAAATTATTTTTCCTATGTTTGAACTGCTGTGATATTATTTATGGAATGTTAAGGCTTAATTATGGGCTTTTAGTAGGCTCGAGTAGTGGGAAAAATATTATTTTCAAACTTTGAGGTAGGGAGCCCTAGCAGGTAGGGGTTATAAAAATAAATGAAGGAATTTGGTCACAAAGATCAGCTTAGAAAAAGTGGCAAAAGGAGGGCCACTTAAGAGCTAGCATGTGACGCCATCAAGGGGAAGGGAGAGCCTTGGTTCGAGTAACAAATTTCCCTTTTTGCTCTTTATTTGGACGGCACAAAGGGGAGAGATTTTCTCTCTTTTAACTCTTTTTTTTGGGATAATAAGTTGATAGGTGATAATAAGGAAATTATTTGGGATTATTAAGAGATTATGTGATTATTTGGGAATTAATAGATTTTTATCTAAGGATAATCAGTGATAATCAAGGATATTATGAATTATTAGTGGATTATTTTTCAAATGGTTTGAAGTAAATCAAATGAGTGGTCAAGAGAAAAACAAGGAGTTGGCTAGAGTTGAACTCCTTGTTGCCAAGGGTGGACGGCAAGCTTAAGGAGGGGGGAGCCGAATGCTTATAAAAACCCCAACCTACCACCTTGCTTTTCTTTTCCATCTTTGCTTAGCCGAAAATTCCTAACCCCTTCCTTCTCTGCTTTCTTTTATTTTTCAAGACTTTGGCCAAAACCTTCTCTATTTCTTCTTGCCGAATCTCCACCCCTAATTCTCTCTTTTCTTTTATTTCCCTAATAGCCGAACATCCATTTTGCCGAAACTCTAATACCCTTCTCTCCCATTGTTTTCCCCAATAGCCGAATTCACCCATTGGTTTGCCGAAAATTCTCTTCCTCTACTCTATAGTCTTGGCCGAATACTAAAGGTGACCCAAGTCTCTCCGGGACTTTTCTTCCAATCGGTTTGGGGTAGGTAAGGGTACTAGCCGAATGGCTATTGTCTCATTTCTCTCTTATAGTTGTCGCTTGGATGGAAGGGAAGACTAACCCCTCTTTGAAATAAACATCACCTAGGTTCCGGGATCTCAAAGTATTCGATTCAAGTCCATCATCCTCTGTCAAATTCGGTAAGTAAGGGTAAGGTTTACTTTTAGTATTCAAGAGCCGAAAGCTTTGGTTATGGGTAATAGTGACTGATCGATTATAGTTGGTGAAGCAGATTCAGGAATCGAGTGTTGCGATTGGTGTCCAAAGGTGTGAAGGTAAGGATTCGGATTCATAAGGAACCCTCTCAAATTATTTGGTTGGCCGAACGGCCCATATCACTAACTCCCATGTTTGGCCGAATATAGGGACAAGTAGATCTAGGGTGGCCGACTCTTCTTTTCGGGATTTAGAGCATCCAAGTGTGACAGGTGTGTACATACACACGTATAACTATTTAAATGTACTGAGTGCTATGCATGCTAATTTTGATTTGTGTAGCATCGGATTAATACCATAACGGTATGAGTGGTGATTCAGGTAAGTACCTGTTAATATAAATGTGTTATTTGATGCTTTTGGTAAGCATGATATCTAAGCATGTGATGGCATGAACATATGTATATATGACTGATGTGGGATTAATGAGTGGAGGGGGCAGTATTATTGTGCCGACGGGCACCAGTGTTTTGGTAAAACACTGTGACTACGGTCACCAGAGGTTTGGTACCTCCAGAGGTTTGGTACCTCATTGCGTCTCGTCCCAGTGGCTTAGCACCACAGTGGGTTGGCCCCACATTTCATATAAGGGATTGACGCCAGTGATTTGGCATCACACGATGGGTTGGCCCCATCAATCGATTTGTGTCTTCGGACACCAGAGGTTTGGCACCTCCAGTGATTTGGCATCACATCTGTGACTATATGTCACCAGTGGTTTGGCACCACCAGTGGTTTGGTACCACAACGGGGTAGACAGTGGCGATTGATTGGCTAAGTTGGGGCACATAATATTATGCACGTTAATTGTTATATGTTGTGTATGAAAATGTTTTAAATCGGGGGAAGGGTTACATACTGAGTCTTGGTGACTCACCTTCTCCTTTATTTTTCAGGTGATACATAGATCGCGGATATGGAGCCGGATGGACTCGAGGTGGCCATGCAGTGGATTTAATTTAAATGAACTTTAGTTTCAGTTGTGATATTTTTATGTTGGGTTTTTATTCTAGTTGGATGTAATAAGGCCTCCTGATATTTTGTTTTGCAACTTTTCATACGTTGGATACTTTGTTTAAACTTTGTTATTAATATTTAAATCGCACGTTTTCTAAGTTGAAACGAAAATTGTTTTTAACGTGCCATCGGGCACACTTGTAATTTTAAAATAACTCGGCTTAAATAAATTTCTCCAATAAGCACTAAGTAAAGCTTTTACAAAACAATCAAACAAAAAGGTTTTCAACAACTTAAATCGATTTAGAAAAACGACTTTCTCAAAAATGTTTTCCACTGTAACAAGCTAGATTCGGCCATAAAGTTTGGGCCGGGTTTGGGTTGTTACACTATTAGGCCACATTTAACCATTAGGTCTTTAGGCCATAAACTGCAATCCATCACATGTACCAAATAAGTGCACACCACATCACAAGACATTGGCATATGCATATGAATAAAGATATAGGCTTATAACCAATTAGCCAATATAAGCCAATTCACATGGCTACAGATTACATTAAACCTTTAACCATTACAAGCCAATAACTTTTGCTAAATCATAATGACACAATCACAAAGTGACTTATTCCCTATACATGCCATAAACTTAAGAGGTCTGTATTCACTTTTACCCCACGATGATAACTTGATAGTGTGATAGCATCTCCAGCGATCTCCAACTCGAGCTAGCATAAAACCTTATAAGATATGAGAAAGGAAGGGGAGTACGCTACAATGCTTAGTAAGTATGTATGTATATAATAAAAACCATGCTTTTAACAATCCTTATTATAAGCTCTCAAGATAACACCATCATTATTGCATAAAATTTCACAATTCATTTATGTTCATCTTGAGTTGTCTACTTGAGTTACAGTAACTAAATTATTTTTATCTGGAGTTACAGAACTCCAAATTAAGATCCGCTAATTTTACCTAAAACTAGACTCACATATCTTCTTACCATAAAAATTCCAGAATTTTTGGTTCAGTCAATCAGTACAGATTATTCTTTAAATTCTCCCTTGTTTTGCTGTCTGACAGTTCTGACCGCTGTTCACTAAGAATTTAGTTTCTCGTGGTAAAGAAATCGAATGATGTTTTTGTTTGTTTCTATTGAAAATAGACTCATTAAAAAAATTCAAGAATATAAATTTCATCCCTGGATTATTTTTTTACAATTTTTAATGAATTTTTCAAGTCGAAACAGAGGATTTCAAAATCACTCTAATCCTATCTTATAAAAATTCAAACATATCATAATATGGAATTCGTTTGCTTACACCATCTCTTTTATGCAAAACTAGAATCAATAAGCTTTAATTTCATATCTTATTCAACTTCTAATTCAATTTCACCCATTTTTGGTGAATTTTAAAAGTGATACAACTACTGCTGTCCAAACTATTTTATTGCTAATTTTACTCTATTATGTTTTCTTTGTATTAGTTCTCATTTACACACCTATAACGCTAAAGTATATCCATAGTTAGCCATGCCAATAGCTAGCCATCATCAAATATTTACAAGCCATTCATTGGCCAATTTAACCTATACATCAACAACAAAGACTTGAGCATTTCATTTCTCAATTTAATTTGGCTTAAGAGCCTCACACATGATCATCAATCACATTTCCCACATATCCATACATCATAAGCATGGACTTATAATCACAGGGTCATTCTCATAGGTATAACTTACTATCAAAACTCGATCACATACCGAGCACATTGCTCATGAGTGTATACATATATATATTTGCACTTAATCGTCACATATTCACATTCATTTACACTTTAGTCATTTTCCCGTCTTTAACATAAATGTTACTTCTTTATCCCGTTGAACCACTTGGAATATCGAAAGATACTCAAAAATTGTCATTTACGTAGTAAGATGCGAACGCCATATCGGAGATATGGTCTTACATGGGATCACATGTCGATGCCGATGCCATATCTCAGATATGGTCTTAGATAGGGTCTCATATTGATGTCGACACCATATCCTAGATATAGTCTTACATAAGATCACATGTCGATGCCATGTCCCAGACATGGTCTTACACGATTTCATACCGAAGCCTGGTCCCAGACATGGTTTTACACGGAATCACTATTTGATGCCGAGGCCATATCCCTGATATGTTCTTATGCGGGACCTTATTAATCTAATATTGTGACAAGGTATCCTTTCTATTCCTAAGGTTCAACTAGGATTCTCATTCTTCGATTCTTCGCCAAATCATCATCAATCGAATCCGTAGAAACATATATATACAATTCATGCAATATCAAAATATTAAATACATAATATAATGTTGTATTATTTACTCACGAACTTACCTCAATACCAAAATAGCAAAAGGGAACCTAATCGTCAGTTACTCGTTTTTCCCTCGTTCTAAGTCCGAACCTCATTTTCTTTGATCTATAACATCACATTTAGCTTACTTATTAGTCACATTATTCATTTTGACCCAAAAATCATACTATAGCAAAATTAATATTTGCCCCTAAACTTTGTCATATTGACACTTTTGCCCCTAGGCTCGTAAAATGATTTTATTCAATTTCCTTATATTTTAGGCCTAGCCGAACCATTTTCATAACTATAGAAGTCCATAATTTGCATTCATTCACAAATTTTCATCCATTTTTCAACTTTTACAAACTAGTCCTTTCGTGCGATTTCATCGAAAATCGCTTAGTAAAAGTCGTTTACTACACACCGAGAATTCATATTCTACCACTAGACATCAAATTACATGCATGTCATCCGTGGGTATATTTTTAAACACAAACCCTAGCTCAAAATAATGTTAGAAATAGCTTAACCGAGTTACAGGAATCTAAAAAATGTAAAGAACATTAAAAACGGGGCTTGGATGCAGTTACTATTGAGCTTGAAAGCTTGAAATACCTAGCCTTGGCTTTCCCCATGCTAAATTCAGCCAAGCAAGAAGGTAGACAAGGGTTTTTGGCTTTTATTTTGTCTTTTAGTCCATTTAATTACCAAATTACCAAAATGCCCCTAATTTAAAAATATCCTATTTCACTTATCTCATGTCCATTTTTGTCCAACTATTTAACAAATGGTCTAATTACCATTTAAGGACGTCCAATTCAAAATTTCATAGAAATTGGACACTTCTAACATGTGGAACTCAACTTTTGCACTATTTACAATTTAGTCTTTTTGACTAAATTGAATGCCCAAACGTCAAAACTTTCGAACGAAATTTTCACGAAATCTTTCTGTGAAATCTAGACCATAAAAATAAGATTTTTCTCGTCGGATTTGTGGCCCCAAAACCACTGTTTCGACTAGGCCTAAAATCGGGCTGTTACACTACATCTATTTATTGGTTGAAAAAACCTTATTCTAATCAATGTCAAATATATTATACTAATAAATGCTAAATATATTATACGAATAAATACTAAATCTTCTATAAAGAAAATATATTTTGTTTAAATTGACTTGCAAGTAATCTCTTAGAATTTGGGTCACACAACTCTAATAGTGTGTAAATGATAATTTGGGTCATTTTTTACCATATCGCCCTTCTATTACTAGTACAAATAGAGAACTAGTTTCCTCATTTTTATACACTGAACATGAAAAAACATCTCTCTCTGAAAGCATTCCTCTCCTTTATTTTCTATATGTTTTCTTTATAAAATGGTCATTTTTGTTCCCTAATTACTTTAGAGAGAATTATATTTAGGAGTTTAGGTTTTGAGTAGGACCCAACTATGACCCCTTCAAACTTTCTTGGGAATTGTTCCTACGGTTATTTCCGGAGAAGAGCAGTACCAATCGAGTTTTATCTTCCATATTCAGGTGTATGAATATCGAAGGACTGTGTTAACCTTAGGGGATGACGTCCACTACACGATTACATTGATTAGGGTGAATTTATTTCTAAGGCAGTGGATTTACCATGGCACAATAATTTCTAATTTCATATTTAATTATTTATTTTTCTCAGTTAGTGTTAGCAAATTTGTTTTACAGTAGATTATATTTCCAAAAATTTAGAAATGAATTATTGCTTAAAGATGTCTACCTCGAACAACAAATCCAACAACCAATTGAAACGTTATGTGTGTGGCAAAGACGAACACAAAGCCTATCAATACTACCAGTGTTTCGACCGCTAGAATGAAAACAAAATATGAGCACATGTAGTCAAAAATCTAGATGACATTATAGCTGTTATGGTTTCCGAAGTAAACCTGGTCGAAAATAACACCAAGTGGATTGTAGACATAGGTGCCTCTAAACATTTCTGCGCCAATAAAGAAATGTTCACCAAATTTGAAAAGGTAACTGAAGGTGATCAAGTCTACATGGGCAATTTAAGCACTTCAGAAGTACCCAGTAAAGGAAAAATTTTACTCAAACTCATTTCTAGTAGAACTTTGGCATTGAATAATGTTCTGTATGTACATGCCCTTCGTAGAAATTTAATTAGTGGTGGCCTATTGAATAAAGCAGGCATTAAACTAGTCCTTGAACCCAATAAACTTGTACTTTCCCAAGACGGGGATTATGTAGGCAAAGGTCATTTATGTGGGAGCTTATTTTTCATTGAGACTATGTTTAATAATAATGAAGTCTTTACTTTTGCTTACATTGTTGAATCGTTTGATATGTGGCATGCTAGATTAGGACATGTGAATATACATTATTTGAAGAAACTTGTAAAAATGAATCTATTGCCTAATCTAGACAATAGTAGCCTTAATAAATATGAAATTTGTGTTGAAGCCAAGTATGTTAGAACTTCCTTAAAACCTATCATTGAAAGAAAAACTGAACTTTTGGAATTAGTTCAGACTGATCTAGCAGACTTTAGAAACACAAAAATTAAAAATAGGAAACGCTACTATATTACCTTTGTAGATGCTACTCTAGGTATACAAAGGTCTATCTTTTAAGAACAAAAGATGAAGCTGAACAAACGTTTCTCCTTTATAAAGCGGAAGTAGAAAACAAACTTGATAGAAAAAATAAAACATCATAGATCCGATAGAGGGGGCGAATATTGCACTAACATCCTTAAAGAGGTTTGTGAGAAAGACAAAATTATACATGAATTTTCCGCCCCCAATTTTCCACAACAAAATGGTATAGCTGAAAGGAAAAATAGAACTCTAAAAGAAATGATGAATGCTTTACTACTTAGTTCTGGTTTACCTGATCACATGTAGGGGAGGCCATACTTTCTACGAATAACATCCTTAATAGAGTGCTTCATAAAAAATTAAATTGTACCCTATACAAATTGTGGAAAGGTTATGCCCCTAAGCATACTTGTTTTTAAACAGAACACTATTAAGTCTAAAACTGTTGATTTTGTTTTTGTTGGTTATGTTCTGAACAGTGCTGCATATAGATATATGTCTTTGCATGATTTTTCCATATGTGAATATAGAGATGCTATTTTCTTTGAAAATATTTTTCCTCTAAAAAAATCTGTTGCAAATCCTGTGACACAATTAGATAAGCATGTTTCTTTTTCTAGTACACATAATAGAGATATTCTTAATGATGTTGTAGAACCTATAAGAAGTAAAAGACAAAGGAATGCCACTAGTTTCAGACATGATTTTCTTACTTCTTTCATAACTGAAGTTAATGATTTAGACTTAATAAATGACTCTATTGCTCATGCTTTTTTGATAGATGAAGATCCAAAAACTTACGATGAAGCCATAAATTCAATATATGCTAGTTTTTGGAGAGATGCTATTAATAATGAGCTTGAATCTATTACGTCTAATCACACTTGGGAATTAGTAGATTTGCCTAAAGGTTTTAAACCTATTAGTACTAAATAAGTCTTTGGAAAGAAACTTAGACCTGATGGGTTAATACTTTAGCAAGACTAGTGGTTAAAGGATTTACTCAAAAATTTGGAGTAGATTATTTTGAAACATACTCTCTTGTGACTAAAATCTTTACCATTCGTGTTTTGTTTGCTTTAGCTTCTATTTACAATTTGCTGGTACATCAGATGAATGTAAATACAACTTTCTTGAATGGTGATTTGGATAAGGAGATCTATATGGAGCAACCTCCAAGATTTGTGAGACCTGGTATGGAAGATAAAGTTTGCAGACTAAAAAATCTCTGTACGGTCTATAACAATCTCCATAACAATGGTATGAGAAATTTCATAAAACTATTCTCTATTTTGGTTTTATAGTTAATGGTTCAGATGCATGTGTATATTCCAAAATGTTTGGATCTGATTGTGTTATCATAAGGTTATATGTAGATGACATGTTAATTTTCAGTTCTAATATAAAAGCCATTAATAAAACCAAGAACTTCTTATCTACCAGATTTGAAATGACTGGTTTAGGAGAGGTAGATATAATCTTAGGAGTTAAAGTTACAAAATCAGAAAAGGGTTTTTCATTAAACCAATATCACTATATAGAGAAAGTTTTAAAAAGGTTTAATAGTTTTAATTGTAATCTTTGTAAGAACTCCTTATGATTCTAGCATACAACTGTTAAAAAATAAAGGATACAATATTTCTCAATTAGAATATACAAAGATTATTGGAAGTCTTATGTTCTTGATGAACTACAATCGATCAGATATTGCTTATGAGGTTAGTAGACTAAGTAGATATACCCATAATCCGAGCAATGAGCATTGGAATGCTCTAAAGCATTTTCTTAAATACCTTAAAGGTACTTTATCTTGGGAATTTGAATTTTTCGGTTACCCTGCAGTCCTTGAAGGCTATTGTGATGCTAACTAAGTAACTAATAATGATGAGGTAAGCTCTACAAATGGGTATGTCTTTACTTTGGGTGGATAAGCCATTTTGTGGAAGTCTGCTAAATAAACTTGTATTGCTCGCTCCGCAATGGAGTCAGAGTTTATATCCCTTGAATTAATTGGGCAAGAGGCTGAGTGGCTTAGGAATCTACTTGCAGAGATTCCTTTATGGGAAAAACCAGTACCTCCCATATCTTTATTATGTGACATGCAAGCCGCAATTTGTGTTGCTAAGAATCAAGCTTACAATGGTAAGAAGAGACATATTCGGATAAGATATGAATCTGTAAAACATTTAATGAAAAATGGAGTACTCACCTTGGAGTACGTGAAGTTTGAAAGGAACCTGCTGATCCACTAACCAAAGGGTTAAATAGGAAAATGATTCTTGATTCGTCGAGGGAGATGGGTCTTAAACCAAGTGGTTGAGGAATTCATGGTGGATACCCAACTTAGTTTCTAAGTTCAATGTGGTCAAACGAAACCATGGAAAGACTCATAGTGTACATATTAGCTATCCCTATTGTGAATGATGTACATGCATAAGGATGAGATTTTCCTCTTAATGAATTCATAGCCAAGATTTTGGGTGGTCCTATTAAGATAGGCTTTATGAATTCATCGACTTGATAGGTTGATTTTATTACTCTTAATGATTTCATATCCCATATTTTGGGTGGTCCTATTAAGACGAACTTGATGAATTCGCCGAACTTAAATTTGAGAGGATGAGTTTAATGAAAGCTCTTAACGATTTCATAGTTCTAATACGGGTCACCTGCTATGGAAAACATTTTGGGTTGTTTTTCTAAAGCACTTACTAGCGTCTCGAGGTACGTTGGCTAAAAGTTGTTGATTTATTGCGAAACTTCAAATTGGATTTGAGATTAGTTATGTGTCATGAGTTAACTCTTATCTTAACAAGTTCAAGATTCATTTACTTGTTAAATAGAAGAATCACTTATTTCACTATGTACTAATTCAAATCCACAAGATACTAGTGCTTAAGCAACTAATTTCATCGTTGCTCTTCTCACTTTTTAACTAAATTTCTCATGTTTACAAAAAAAAAAAAAAATCAAACTACTTTGCATCAGTGGAGGATTGTTGGTAAAGCAAAATTTTTGAGGATTTAGTGGGGGTTGTTGAAGTTTTTGTAGAGATGTGGTTATTAGTTTTTTACAAAATTGTCTATTCCTTTTTTACCGTATCACCCTTCTGTTACTAGTATTAATAGAGGACTAGTTTCCTCATTTTTATATACTAAACAGGAAAAAAACAACTCTCTCTAAGAACATTCCTCTCCTCCACTGTCTATGTGTTTTCTTTATAAACTAGTCGTTTTTGTTCCCTAACCACTTTAGAGAAAATTCTATCTAGGAGTTTGTGTAACAGCCCGATTTTGGGTCCAGTCAGAATAGTGGTTTTGAGACCACAAATTTGACATAGTAAAATTCATTTTTATTATGTTTTTATGGTCTACAATTCTATGGAACGATTTCGTGAAAATTTAGTTCGAAAATTTTGACGTTTGGGCACTCAATTTAGTCAAAAGGACTAAATTGCAAAAAGTACAAAACTTGAATTCTATATGCTAGAGGTGTCTAATTGCTATGAAATTTTAAATTGAAGGTCCTTAGATGGTAATTAGACAATTGGTTAAGTTGGTGGACAAATATGGACATGGTTTGGTATGTTTTCAAAGTTTTTCATTAAGGGTATTTTGGTAATTTGGTAATTAAATGAATTAAAAAGCCAATTTTTTCCATCTTCTTCCTCATGGCCGAAATTCAAAAGGGGGAAGCCATAGCTAGGGTTTGGCCACTTCCAAGCTTAATTATCAAGAAAAAAATGAGGTTTGAACCTAGAACGGGGGAAAACGAGTATTTAACAATTTAGCCCTTTTTGCCATTTTTATGTCGAGGTAAGTTCGTATGTAAATAATGCATTGTTATATTTATGTTTTAAATGCTTTAAAGTTGTATGAATTGTGATTGACTCTATGGAAGTATTCATCAAAGTTTCGACAAGCGAGAAATCCTAGTTGAACCTTAGGAATAGATAGGATACAAATGTCATGACATTAAGGTTACTGTGATTACGTGTAAGACCATATCTGGGATATTGCATTGCTAGATACTTCGTGTAATACCATATCTGGGATATGGCATCGATGAGAGACCTCGTGTAAGACCATAGCTGAGCTATTGGCATCGATACGAGATTACATGTAAGACCATATCTGGGATATGGCATTGGTACTGTACTGTGTGTTCGAGATCCCCGAGTATCCTTTAGTATTCCAAGTGATTCAATGGGAAACTCAATGGGTATGTCAAAGATGAGAAAGTATGTGAATATGTTATGAAATGGTACAGGTATATACACAAACTCAAAGAAAATGAGCTCAGTATATGATGAATAATTGGTAAGATTGTGATTGAATAAGTTGTGCGTATGAAGCTTAAATGACATTTATGTTGATACGTAATATGTAATTCATATGATGAGCTATTGGTATATGAAAATTATGTTGATATGTGTTATGTTGATATCAAATGACACGTAACACCCCAAACCCGGCCCATACGTTTCGACCAGATCTGGTATGCTACGGGTTGTACATTGAAAACTTTTGCTTTGTTGGTTTTGGAAATCGTAAGTTAATTAGAAAATATTTGAATAAATAAATGACATTTAAAATAAAAACCTTTTATTATTATTATTTCGTATAATTAAACCTTCGACATAATTTCATAAGTTGCAAATATTAAAACTACTTAGGTGAATATAAACTATGGGGCCTTATTACGTAAATATTTCCAAAATAATAAAATAAAAACTTAAAGAAAAACCGAAATAATCTATAGAAATAAAAACTTGATGGCCCCTCGAGTCCGTCTCGGCTCCCATGTCCACAATCTACTGCTCATCTGAAAGAGTAGGAAAAATAAAAGGGTGAGTCACCAAGACTCAGTGTATAAATCCCGAACACAACGACCTAAGTCCCACAAACACATTATGAGCCCTGGCCTATACATAAAGGCAACAATCAAAATTACATGATAAGTAATAAATGATGAATGGCCCAACCCATCCTAGAATTCCATCCTCTACACACCAACCCGTACCAACCATCACACCTCGGGGATTTCAACAATCAACCCTCCATCCGTTACACACCAAACGACAGCCGCACTGCCTATTCCTATTATTCAGGAATCATTAAACGTGGCATAGCCATCGATCACTATGTGACCTCATAATATAACGTGGGTCAGCCACCGATCATTATGTGACCTAACATTTGAATTTGTGGTTTAACCACCGATCACCAAGTGACCTATCATGCACTTCCCCTTCATTATCATAATCCCACCCCATGCATACACACATGAAAAATTGAAACATCATACCATCTTCAAGAAAACAGGCTTTCATATATATATATATATATATATATATATATATATATATATATATCGATACACATAGAGATTTCTATGATTACGTACCTGGCATCCTCTGGCTAACCCTTTTAGGGTTTTATTCGACTGTCTACACAGTCTCTTTTCTGCTTTTAGCCCATAACATATATTTAGCACAGATTACTATACAGCCTTTTTCCGGCTTTTAGCCCATAACATATATTTAGTACAGATTAATTAGTGTGTTAGAGATCTACACACCTAATTACCGTTAGAACGAAACTTTCTAAGTCAACGCTATCTGTAGCCGACACAACTGCTATCTGCCTAAGGTGTTGTTCAGAAGCTTGAAATCCCGAAAAGTGATATGAGATTCAGGGACTAGTGTTTCCGGCTTTTAGATCTAAGAGATCTTGCTAGAGAACATTCGGCTACTCCCAGAGGGTTCCGGCTTTTTGCGAAAATCAGGAAGAGAAGAAGATTCGAAGAAATCTATGGAGATTCGGCTTTTAATGAAGAAATCGGCAGAAAGAAGAAAAGAGAATTTCGGTAGACCAGAGGTAGGTTCGGCTTTAGCAAAGATCAAAAGAAAAGAATGTAGAAAAAAGGATTATGAGGTTTCGGCTTTTAGAAGAAAGAAGAGAAAAGAATAATGGAGTTTCGGCTTTTGAATCAAAATGAAGATGAGGGAATAGGGTTAGGAATTTCGGCTTTTACTCTGAGAAGAAGAGAAAGAAAAGATGGAAACCCTAAATGCTGAAAAATAAAGAAGAGAACCCTCACCTGACTATTTAAAGTTTCGGCACTCCTTAGCCATATCAGAAACCGATTTCTCCTCCCCCTCACAGTTTGAAATCCGGCCACCACTTAGCCTTGCAGATAATTCCTATCTTTTCTCCTTTATCTTCCATATTATCAACTATAATATCTACATTATCCCATTCACATAAATCTTCCTATTTTTGAGCCTTGTTGCCGTCCACTCCACCTAACCCTAATGCCCAAAAATTAGCTAACTTAAATTAAAAGAATTGGGCTCCATGAAACTTAAATTTGGGCCCCTCACTCCCTTGTGTGGCGTCACCTCCTTGCTCTCTAAGTGGCGCCACTGACCACTGGGCCACAAGCCCATTTTGATATTTTAAACACAAATACCACCTTTTAAACCCTATAGTGCCCAAACAAAAATTTCACCAAGGCCTTGACCACATCCTGAGCCCAATTTGGACCCCTAACAATTAAATTAACACATTAAACATATCCATACACTAAACGCATAGGTCCATTAATTCAGGATGTTACATGACATTTATGTTCATATGACATTTATGAAGTTTAATGACATTTATATTGACATATTTTATGTTATTCATATGATGAGCTATAGGCAAGAATGTGATTGAGTAAATTATACTCATGAAGTTTAATGACATTCATGTGGAAATATGTTGTGTAATTCATATGATGAGTTGTTGGTAAGGTTGGGATTGAGTAAGTTGTGTTTGTGAATTTTTAATAACATTTATGTTAATATTTGTTCAGTTATTTGTATGTCAAGTGTATGAATAATGTTTTGTTTATTTGCATATGAACTTACTAAGCTATATAGCTTACCCCCTTCCTTTCCCATGTCTTTTAGGGTTATTAAGCTAGTTCAGGTTGGACTCCGCTGGAGATCCTATCACACTATCAAGCTATCATTTTGGGTATAAGTGGATTCAAGTATTTTAAGTTTATGGCATGTATATGGACTTAGTTATTTTGTTAAATGTGTCATTGTGATTGTAGCCAATGTGTTGGCTTGTGATTGTCAAAGGCTTGTTTGATACTTAGCCATGTAGATTGGCTTATTTGGGCTATCATGGTTGTCAGCCTAAGTATAGATATATATATATATATCTATATATGTGTGTGTGTGCTAATGTCTCTGGTGATATGAATATGGTATACTTGGTGAATGATAGAAATATGATTTATGACAAGAATGTGAAATGTTTGTATATGTGGAATCTTGCATGATTTGGTATGGAGAGTTTGATGTTCTAAGCATGATAAATAATGGCATGAGATTGACATGTTATTGTCTTGTTTGTGGTGGTTTAATTGCTCTTATATGCTTGAATTGGTACCATATGAAGTTGTGTTGATGTGTGCAAGTGAGGGTGGCAAAATGGCTTGGTAAATAGCCTTATTTTTGTCCACACGGGTAGACATACGGGCGTGTGTCTCAGTCGTGTGTGCTACATGGCCTAGCACACGGGCGTGTGGCACGACCGTGTGGCACAAGTCAGAGAGTACCCCTAATTTGAACACGGCCTGAAGCACGGGCGTGTCCCGAGGTCAGACGGGCATATCCTTTGGACCACACGGGCATGTGAGCCCTATAACATGAAAAATTTTATAAGTCTTGTAAAAATTTCCCGAGTTCTCGGTTCAGTCCCGAACAACTTCCAATACATGTTTTGAGCCTCATAGGCTCGTAATAGGGACTTCATGATCGAATATGAATGGTTTTAATTTGTACGCAAATTTTATGACTCAGAATTGTGTGATTGCTTCTGATGTGAGTCTGATAATGCCTCGTACCTTGTTCCGGCATCGAATACGAGTAAGGGGTGTTACAGTTTCGGTTTTAAGTGGGACCAACTGTGACCCCTCCAAACTTTCCTAGGAATTGTACTTACTATTATTTCCCAAGAAGAGCAGTGCCAATCGAGTTCCATCTTCCATATTTGGGTGTATGAATATCGAAGGACTGTGTTAACCTTGGGGGACGATGTCCACTATACGATTACACCGACCAGGGCTATTTGGGCAATTCATGAAATACAAGTTACAAAATCACGTTCTATTTTTATTTAATTTATAATTAATTTTAATTTTTATGATTTACATTAAAAATAGTGAAAATAACTTAAAGAAATACCATCTAAAATTTATTATTTTTTAAATATTTAAGAAAAAGACTTTCAAACTTTATCAAATAATATTCAAAAGACATAAAGCAACGCCTATTTGTCAAACTAAGTCTAAAAGTACAAAACCTAAATTTATATGAAAAAATCCAAAACTGAATCGAATTATAATTGTCGAAACCATTTTTAAAGTTTTTTTTTTAAAAAAACGGGGATCGACTTTAAAAACGAAAATGGAGTCGCCACCGATCCTTTTTACTTAGGTGTGATCAGATCACCTTATAAAATATTTTTTATTTAAAATATTGATTTTGGTTAAGAAAACAGGTTCGGGAGTCGGTTACGTACGAGGAAGGGTTAACACCCTCGAAACGCCCAAAAACTGGTACCTAATTGATAAATTCATGTCCACATGTCGAAAATTTGAAAAAATTAAAATATGATCTTTTATTTGAAAGAAAACCAAAACTCTCTTAGCTCAAAGAAAAAAAATACCACACCCAATGAGTTAGGATGTAACATTTCAAGACTTCGAAACTAAGTTTGCTTTAATTTATAGAAAATACATTCTTCGAGACACAAAACATCCTATCCAATAAGTTAGGATACAATATTTTGAATTCCCGAGAATAAGTTTTGATTTGAAAATTTTTAAAAAAGGATACTTGATACCTTAAGTCCAGTGAGAAAAATTAAATCTCAGTAAGTTAGGGTATAATCTTTCTCGAAGTCCCCAAATATCATGTATCGCCATATTTAAAAACCTTTGAATGAAATGCGTCAATTTAGCAAAATGTGTTTTTATAAAAATGGTTTTGAGTAAGATATGGAATTATCATATTACAACATACATACCAGATAACAATTCATCACAATTACAAGTCATATTAACAGTTAATACTAATATAGACAATTAAAGAAAGAATAATATGAAATAACAAATGATACAAATAATAGAATAACTATACCAAAGCAAACATAAAAATCATAAACAAATAAAAGAGCGTGGATAAATAAACATAAGATATAAAGCAGTAAATAACGAAAGATACAAAAAACTCCTAAGTAAATATGAACTTTACATGCAAGATTAAGTGTAAAATGAATCAACGTAAAATGAGTGACATATATCAAATAATAAATAAATTTTGCAAATAAAAAATATAAAAATGATATGGAAAAATCTAAAAAAAATAGTATATATATTCTTGAGAAAATAAATAAAATACGTTTTTAAATAAATAAATGATATATAACTTTAATAAAAAAAACATATCAATAATATAATAATCTAATACATATATGCATAAAATTACATATTTAAGAATAATGATATAAACAATATATAATAAATGAAATTTTATACAATATTAAAGATAAAATAATTTAAAAGTTATATATAATATAATATAATAAATAATACATAATATACAAAATAAAAAGTGTAATATAAAAACTAATGTGCAAATTCTAAAATAATATATAATATGAATAATATTGAATTTAATAAAATAACCTAATATACATAATAATAATAATTTAATATATATATAATACTAAGATAATTAAAAATAAGAATGAAAGTGAAAATAAAAATAATTTAAAAAAATCGAAGTAACAGGGATCAAATTAAAATAAAAAACTAAGGAAAAATTGTTAAAAAGGGTGATATTGGAGCACGCGTCAAACTGTAGGGGCCTATTGGGCAATTATGCCCTATCTACTAAACGGTGCCGTTCTGTTATCAGCCTTTAAATAGCCCGAGGGACCAAATTGAAACAGAATCAAACTTTTAGGTCTAATTTGAAAAATAAAAGAAGCGTTTAAATTGGACAAAATCACAAAAATAAAATTGCGGAGGGACTAAAGAGGCAAATTCCCCCTTTTATGAAAACACGCGGATCAATGCGCGGGTCTAGCCTTTAAACGACGCCGTTTTGGTCATTAATTGACCACACCAAAACGACGTCGTTTCCCTTAGCCTATATTAGCCAAAAACAGCATCTTAAAATCACTTTTTAAACCAATTTAAAAAAACAACAGAGGCCCCTCAAAATTGCTCTACCTTCATCAGTCTTTCGACCTCCGGCCATCATCACACATGCCTCACGTGCCGTCGTCCGCGGCGGCTCTGAAGCTAAAACTTCGTTTTTAATGCCAAAAAAAAAGGTAAAGTCCTTCTTTCGATTTTTGTTATTTGTATAAAAAAATTGCATGAATGAAAAATAAAGATAGGTTAAACAAGATATAACAGACGAAAAAATCACCTCTGTTCTTTTTTTATTCTATTTCTGCATATATGCGTGTGTCCCTTTACAGATTTCATGGGAGTTTTTATAACCCGAAAAAATCAAATACAATAAATATTGTCTTTTTTTTTCTCACCATGTTCGCTGCTTTTAATATGTTTTTCTTTCCTTTTGCAAGTTAACAGCGAGGATCTCAGCAGTGATGGAGGTTGATGGCTGCGGCGCGAGGGTTTGTGTCAAGTGCTTGCGGCACAGTGGAAACCTAGGGTTTCCTGCGGCTGCAAACTATTTGGGTCACTAGGCCGGCTTAGTTTATTGGGTTAGGTTAAGTTTGGGTCTGAGGGTGTAATTGGGCCACGTGTAGTTTATTTTGGGCTACTGGGTTGAGGTTTGGGCCACTGGTAAAATTGGCTGTAAAGGGACTGTAAAATTTTGGACTTTAGGTTAATTTATTTTATTTTATTTTATTGTTTACTTATTCAAGCCCGGACACAAATGGGCTACTACAATAATGAATGCTTCGAAAAATCTAAAAAACCCAATCGAATTGAATCGATATCACCCCTAGTGTCAAGGGTGATTCTATAATTTTTTTAATGGGCCAGAATTGTATTGTAATTTTTTAAAATATCTATCATTTATTAATTTTTGATTTTATTATTTCTTAAGGAACTAAACATATATATATTTTAATTTTTGGGAGCTAAAATACAAATTTACCATATATATCTTAAATTTTCACTACTCATAAAGAGGCTAAATTGAATGATTTTGATTTATTTTAGGGGAGGGAAAGTCCACTATCTGTCCCCTTAATTTTGCCCCTACCTCTGGGTGGAAGCCATAAATTATTTTTTGGAGAGTCGAGATTAAGGTCTTTAATTTTGAGAAGAATTAAATAACAAAATTATTACTTTTTAAGGGGTTAAATTATAATTTTAGAATGTATTAACATATAGTATTATAAATGTTGAAAGTCTAAAGTGCGATTTTTCCATGTTAGTGTCCAAAGAAAACTCGAGCAAAAACGATTGAAAAGAAGAAAAAGAAACGAAAGACGGGATGGAGACGTGAGAGAGATAGATTCAATGTATTAATCAGAACATGTTTTAGTTAAGGGAGCAAAGACAGAAGGGAAGATTATTATCTAAAAAGTTGGGAGATAATAGTCTAAAAATTCAAAAATAATTCTCATTTTTCAATCGTGTCTCACTTGTCTCAATAGATATATAATAGTCTAAAAACTGATGATAATGAAATAATAATTAATAATAATAATAAAGCTTAATATATCATTTAGTATTCGTGTTTGATATTTTTTTGTTTAATGTGATATTTGTATTTAATAAGGTTATATGTTTTAGTACCTGAGGTTATTAATGTTAATTTTTTTAGTGTTTAATTCAGGTTTTAGGGTTGATTTGATGAAAATTAATTGCTAATATCATTATATTTGAATTTTTCATTATTTTTTAATAGAATAAATTTAGTGTTAATTATGAATTTGTTTAATTTTACATTTAATTTATCAAATACAATCCATTAAAAATGTTTTAGTTTTAAAGTCGATTTGATGAAAGTTAATTGCTAATGTTATCAGCTAATTATGTATTTGCATTAAATTAACTCTTGTTGGGGATAAACTCGATTAAGCAATGAACAAGTAAAATAACGAAGAAATTGAAAAGATCGAACACAAATATTTTACGTGGAAAAATTCCTCCAAAGAGGATAAAAAACCACAGATAAAGATAATTTCACTAAAACGGCAAAAACTAATAGTACAAAAGATGAAGATAAAACTAAACCCCAGAAACCAAAATAAGAACCCTTAAAATGTAAATATAAAATTCTCTGAAAGCTTGTAAAAGTTAATACCTAAATGTGTAATGAGTTATCTTTTTAGGGTGGAAAAAAAGCCTATTTATAAGCTAAATTTGTAGGTCAAATAATATTAAAATGACCTACACTAATCAGAGTTTAAGTGGGAAACTACAAACAGAGTTTAACTCCACAAATCTCCACCTTAACTTGTATTTCCACAACGCCTTCTTTCCCAAAACCCACTATAGTATTGTAAGTAAGACTTAAATAATTTATAATTAAGTTCCAGGTTTTCGCCTATTAATTATAAACTTATGTAGTCTCAAAGTCATTCCACTATAGTATTGTGACTGAGCTCTCTCTAGTTACATACCATTATGAAAGCTACTCAATTAGCGTTCATCCAATGACCTTGTCACCAATGTGTTACCCTCATAGGATGTCCTTAATTTCTTTGGGATAAATTCGTTCTCCCAATATGATCATATTTTATCACAAGGTAACCATTACATCTTCCTTCCTGAAAAGTCAATTACTACCAAATAGTAATTAAATCATATATCACAAAGACAAAGGACTCGTGGTCAAATTTACTTTTTATCTATCATGTAACGCCGATTAGAGGAGATCATTTACCCATTAATTGGGATATGAATTCCACTATTGTGAATGATGCTACATACTGTAGAAGTCGTATACCCAAGCACCAGCTTTTGGTTCCTTATCTTATTAAACTCAGGCATTTACTTACATAAAAGTATACAAGTCACACAAACATAGTCCATCATCCACTCAAGATTAAGGTATGTCATACTGTAAACGTCACAAGTGAATAAATACATAAATGAATCTAGGATATATTCTACTTGGATTTTGTCTTATGTACTGTTTGTTACATTTATGTCTTTATCTTTTAGGAGTCATCCGCTTCGGTGTTCAAGACTAAGGATCTCCTCAATTGAACTTGATAGATGACATATTAGTCTTTCAATCGGTTTGCTCATTTCCGATTAGACTAAGGACATGTTTAGGTTTATCTACTAATACATGTTGTCTTTTCATATTACGACTCGACCACATAATACTGCTTAGTATTAGTTAAACATTATCTAGCCATTGAGCCAATATTTGCTTCCTTTTTTCTTTGCGTGCAAAAACCGTTGAGGACAATATATAAAGAATATTAATGTAATCAATGAATACTATTAAACCAATTTGTTGAAAAAAATACAAATATACGAAACAAATATTCTACACTTAGGGCGCCAGATCCAACAAGATATCCTATTATGGCAACACACTTATGATAAGGTCAATGGACAAGTACTTATTTAGTAGCTTTTGTAACGATATGTAATTAAGGAAAGGTCAGTCACTATACTATAGTGGAATGACTTTGTGACTAAATAAGTTTATAATAAATAGGTGAAAACCTAGAACTTCATTATAAATTATTTGAGCCCTAGTTATATATGTTGTCCCTCCGCTAACTCGTTGAAACCTTAAATGAATTGCATATAGAACCAAATAGATAGAAATGGATGGATATGACGAAGTAAGAGAAATAAGTCACATTCACAAATGAACATGTTTTCTCACAAAGTACAGAAATGACTTGAGAATTAATTTAAAGTTTTTTCAGATTATCATTTAATCAATTATAATTAAATGATTGAATTTCGAAAATGGAATTAAATTAATTAGTCAATATTAAATCTGTTGAATAAGAAAATTAAATATATTTATTCATAAATTGTTTTACAGTAAAGTTGTTATGACTTTAACGAAATTAGAATTGGGTAGAGAAAATTATTTAATTTATTAATTTAATTTATTTAATTAATTTAATAAATAATATTTATATTAGGAAATAGAAAAAATATTGGGTTGGATTAAATTATAAAGTGTTAAGTCAAAAATCCTAGAAGCATTTATAATTAGATCCAATACATGAGAAATTCAAATCCCCCTAATTAAAGTTTAAAGGGGCATTAACCCTAATATTATTAACTAGGGTGTGCCGCCCACCTCTCTCTTAGATAGACTAGGAGAGTGTTTTCTATTAAATAAATATTATTTCTAAAGGGCTTGTTCAACCATGATTCTTCTATCTCTCTCAATAAATAGGTAACACTAGTTGACCTAAAAAACACACTTCTTGAATATTAATTTATTGTTGTTCTTCCAGAAAATAGTGGTAATATATTTACTTAGAGTAAATTATATTTTCTGAAAATTACGATCTTTATTAGTTTCTATCGAGAAAATTACTTTCCTACTAAAAGTAATAATATTATTTCTTGTTTTGTGCTTGGTTCGTGTTGCTCGAGCCCACACTCAATGTGATTCGTGGTATGAGGATAACGAAAAATGTCATTTGTTTGAAAGTTAGGATCGACCCAAATATATCAAGCACAAAGCAAAAGTATGTTTTGATAAAAAAAAAAATCATTGCTATAAATATCACAAATCGACTCAATTTTGAAAATTTTTAAACTTCCGCTATAATCGTAAACTATTTTTTCAACCGGATTTTTCCAACAGTTATTGTATTAACATTTCATTGTAGACTTCCTCTTCCATAGATCAAATCGAAGAGGCAGGGGAGCTCCCAATATTCCTCTTTCTCATCGAGGATCTCTCCTTGTGAGGCATTTAAGGGAGTATAATGATGAAAGAGGGATAGCAACATCCTTTTCAAAAGATTTAGGTTTTGATAGTTATGATATCCCACCTAGCTTTATCTTTTCTCCACTAAGTGAAGCAACGATTTAAATACCCCCCACAAGTCAAGACTATTCTATTGACTAGAAGATTCCCTAATCACGGAATGAGTTCCTTCTCCTTTCTTTGGTTTCCCTCGACTTGTTTTAGCTTCTCCTTGGACATACTCTTGGAGTTAGGCGTAAAGACATTTATTTTGGACATACTCTACGAAAATTAAGTGCAGAGGTCACACGGTCAAGTCACACGCCCATGTGCTAGGTCGTGTGACATACACGGCTGAGACACACTCCCGTGTCTCTGCCCATGTGAACAATTCAAAGCATTCTATTTCTCAAATTTTAAGATGCAGGGGACACACGGCCAAACCACACGTCCGTGCACATGGTCGTGTGTCACACATGGCTGAGACACACACCCGTGTCTCTGCTCGTGTGGACAAAATAAGGCCATTCCCAAGCCTTATTTCTCACCCAACCTGGCATCAACCTATCCAACCAATTTTTGTACCATTACAAGTCACAATAATACCTTCAATTCAAGCCAATTTCAAGTTCAATACATGCTATAACATCCCATTTATCTAAGTATTTAATCTTACCTAACCGGCCATATAAACATATATGTATATTTATGTAACTTCCATCATTCAACCATTTCAATACACACATCAAGCATGATAAGGCCTTATATAACTACATCAAAATATGATTAACAATAGCCACTCCAATGGCTAGTTACAACCAAAACATTTCATCATTATGCCTACTTAGCTTATACATGCCATTATACCAAAAGTTAGCTTGCTTTATATACCGGGAAGTCTGAGGGATAGTGTGATGTCTCCGACCAAGTTCCAACCTTCACGAGCTTTCGAGTACTATAAAATAGAGGAACTAAAACAGAGTAAGCATATTATGCTTAGTAAATTCGTATAACGGAAAATCAACTTACCAATCATTTATATTTAAGATAAGCATACAAAACTTATCCAAAGAAATTTGGCAATTTTCCTAAACACATATAATCTCAAGAAATTTGTTAGTCATATATTACATATAAACATCAAGAATCAAGGATGAGCTCATCATGTAATAACTTTCATAAACATATGTTTTTCATATCATATTTCCATTTAACATGTGCATTTCCATGAAAAATCATCTTAAGCTCAGTTTAACCATGTCAGAACTTTACCCGTTGAATTTATTTGAAATTTCAATAGATACACATGTAGTACACTCAAAGTGTACAAAACTGTAATCTGTCAACTTATATTCAAGGGTACCAATTGGGGCACAAAATCAGGAAGTACTCTCTCAAGCCATATAACAGGATGCTCATGTGAGCCATGTAACGGGAAGTTTATCTGGCTATAACTGGAAACTTGTAATAGTTTAAAATAGGAAGCTCATTGAGCTTAACAGCTAACTCTGAAGAGTTATTATCAGGGAGCTATAGATAGCCATATAACAGGAAGTTCAAGAGAGTTATATTAGGAAGCTCACACAGAGCCTATATCAAGACGCTCATAAAGAGCTGCGTTTGTGTCTGCAATATATGCAGGATCACAATCGATCATATAACAGGACGCTCACAAAGAGCTGCGGTAGTCCGAACACATGCAAGATCACTACTGATCAGGATGCTCGCAGGAACCATATAACAGAAAGCTCAAGAGGACTTATAATGGGATGCTCATAGGAGCTGTGGTGTGTCCGCAACACATGCAACACTACAACCAATTCAGGAAATCTTGTATCCATCAAATTTCAATATTCAAACGGGATTTAATATTTATCAGGCTTTGTCGGATATGTAACAAATTTCTTATATTTGGCATTTATGCAATTCATATACAAAACATTCAATTCAAACATATTAATATACATAATTTAGTTACACGAACTTACCTCGTCACTTGCTCGTATAAGGAGATTTACTAATCCGATACTTTTTCTTTTCCTTGATCTAACTCTTTATTTGATCTTTTTGGATCTATATAAATGAATTTAACATCAATTTAACACATTTCATATTTAATTCAACTTACTTCTTAGGCAAAAGTACCATTTTGCCCCTATACTTTTAATTAATTCCAATTTTGTCCCTAGGCTCGAAAAATGAAATTTATGTAATTTAATCCTTATTCCAATCCTAACCAATTTTTTTCATATAACACTTACATCCACTGAAATTCATAAAATTCAGAAATTTTCCATGAATTTTACATCTTTACAATTTAGTCCCTAAATCATAATTTCATGAAAATTTCATTTACAAAAGTTGTTTATCTATCAAAAAACTTTTAATTTTCTACCATAAATTTCAAAATTTTAGCATACTCATCCATGGAAAAAATTTTATACTTTGATAACTTTACAAATTAATCCCAAAAATAGGTAAATTAGGTTACTACAATCTCGGAAATATAAAAATTACTAAAAATGGGACAAGAATTCATACCTAATTGAGCCAAAACAACTTGCTTGAACTCACTTTCTCTTAGCAAGGGTTTCCATGTATTTTAATTTGGGGAAGATGATGAAATAAGATGATATTAGCTTATTTCCATCTTTAATTAATTCAATTTCCAATTTTGTCCTTTTCTTTTTCTAATTTTCCATGGATGAATCATCATAAATATCTAATAACTTCTCTTAATGGTCTATTTTCCTTATAAGGACCTCAAATTTTGAATTCCGTAGCTATTTAATCCTTCTAGCTACTAGAATTCAACTTTTACAGTTTATGCAATTTGGTCCTTTCTATAATTAAACATGAAATCGATAAAATTTTATTAACGGAATTTTCATATGTCATTCCTATCATAATGCAGACCATGCAATAATATTAAAATAATTTTTTTCTAACTCGAATTTATGGTCCCAAAACCACTATTCCGATTTCACTAAAATCGGGCTGTTACAGTTGTAGCCTTTGTGATGTAAAAAAACATGGCATTTTGTTGGTTTCCCACAGATGAAACCATTATTATAACACTAAAGTTAAACAAGATATTGGGTAATGTAATTGAGGTCCATAGGGTGTGATTAGCCACTAGGCTAGAGGTGGTTCACAATGTAGATGGTGTGTTGAGTCGTTAAAATGGTGGTTTGAGAAGGTTAAGCTTAATTTTTAGTATAGTGTAGACTATATAGGTTGTTTGTCCCATTGTCTTAGTGCTTTTAGGGTAGATGCCAACTATCGAGTTCCCTACTACATTTAGTGTAGTGGTAATATGGTGGATGTGAACTAAAAGTACTATTGGAGTGAACATTGAAGGACTAGGCGAGGCATCCATTAGGTCGGGTTGTGATGGATTGATTAATGATGTTAGGAACTCTTCCCTATATATCTTCTAAGGGTTGTGAGGGCTCACTTGGTGTGACAAGATGTTTAGGCAAGGAATATTACTTTCTTGGCAAGCCTAGAAGGCTGAGCTTCACCATGTATAAGTTAAGCTTCACCAAGTTTATGTAGTAGTTGAATGATTCAACAAAGAGGTCTAAGACAATAGTATAATAGAAATAATTGCATACCCGATATAAATATTAAAAAATTCATTTAATTAATGTTTACAATTTAAAGTAAAATTATATACTTAAAATCCAATATAAATGAGGAAGCAGGGGCGTAGCTAATGTTGAGAAATGTGCCCATATTGTAGTAAACATGTAATTATTTTCTATTTATTTGAACGATGAATAAATAAATAAAGTTAATTTCACATTTCACTATTATGTCTTTTGTATTTATGTTTTTTATATGTTGCATGCATAGCAAAATTCTGACAAGCAAATATTGGCTCATTGATTGTCTAAAGTTCAAATTGAAGATAAGTGGCATTGTAAAAAAACGTTTACATTGCAAGAAAGACAACTTCTTCAGTAGATAATCTAAATGAGTTCGTAATCCTGTAAAAGAATCAAAGTGAGCATTTGATTCAAATACTAAGAAAGATTATTATGTCGTCTACAATTCCAATTGGGGAGATGGCTAGTCTTGGCTATCGAAGCAGTTGACTCCACAAGTAGAGACATAGATGTATTCATCAGTAGAATTATACATTGGACTGAACCCAAGATGAATTAATTTCGAATCCATTTGTGAATTAATTCACTTGTGTGTTGTGATTTACCTAAATACTGAGTTAGTCACTGACCATGCGTATACAACTTATGTCCTTTGATATAAGTGGAGGCTTATGCTCTAAAGATGATCGAGTCCATAGCCGATATGTTAGGTACATGACTTGTGTATAGCATGAGTTTACTAGCAATAGTGGAATCCATAGCTTAATTAAAGAGTTAATGATATCTTCTCATTGGCATTGAGTGGATTGATAAATATGGAACGTGGCCATGGGATGCTTGTTCTCGAGTGAGCAATTTATCATAGTCATTTGTTCACTATGATAATATTAATCATTAAGAAGACACAATGGTGACAATGAGATAAAATATGATTGTATTGAGAGACCAGATTTAACTCAAAGGAATCAAAGATATCATATAAGGGCAACACACACACGACGAGGTCATTGGACAAAGTAGTTGGATGAATTGTTTTCTTAAATAGTATACAATAAAGATTTTTCAATCATGATACTTCTTGTGAACTGACTCCATGATTAAGTAATTGCAAATTATCGAAACGATGCTTCTGGACATAATTGCAATCACTAGAGCCTAATTGTATATGTATGATTAGTCCCTCTGCTAGCTCAACAAAAGCTTGATTGAACTACATTTGAATTAGAAGAAAATTATACAACTTTGGGAATAATTTAATTGATTCGATTGATTTGACGTGGAATTAAATTAGGTGGTCATGAGAATTGTTCAACTAGAGAATTTGATTAAAGAATTTTCTTGAAAAATTAATTTGGAAAATCTAAGTGATTTTTGGAAAAATTAATTTTGATCAAGTAAAATTAAATTAATCAAATCAATTAAAATTAATATGATATTTTTGAAAATTAATTTTCAAGTCAAACAATTGGCCCAATGAGTAATTGAACTTGAAAATTGGACTTGAGATCATAAATTAAACCCGAGAGCCCAAAACTGAGATCAAAACCCAAAAATTGGTTGAATCAGGCCCGATATGTGAAATTGGGCTGACGGTCCAACCGGTGGCTAGACCGAACTGATCGGGTCGTCATTAACCCAAATCGAACCAGTCGGGTTGTAATTAACCTGGACCGAACAGGCTCGAGTGTCGTAAGGGTGTCGCACCTGCATCACCGGACATGGCGGTGTCGGTGGGCTGCGAAGGCGGCGTCCCAATGGCTGGCATTGGTTGGTCGTCGGTGGTTGAGCAGTAAAAGAGTTACACTCCTATTAGGACTCTAGCAAAGAATTTGGTTTTAGATTAATTATTCCAAAAACAATATTATTTTAATAGTTTAATATTAAATTTAATTTAATATTTATCTTAATAGTATTTTATTAATTTAATATTAAAGTGATTCTCTTAATATTATATTTAATTTAATGTTTATCTACAATATAAACATTCTATTATTTTAACAAGATTTAATATTAAATTAATATAATTATCTTTTATATTAATTTAATATTAAAGTGATTTTAAGTTTAATCATAGTTGAACTCTCTAAAATCTCCCTATATGAAAAGAGCATTGAGTCATTATTTACACACACTTGAATTCAAGAGAAAGTTGTAAAGAGAAAATTCTTTGAAGAGATTATTCCTAAAAACTTTTAAAGTTTTTTTTATTTACAACTTGACCCAAAAGTTTAGAGAAATTGCAAAATTATCCCACTGGTAATTTTTGTGAAAAATTTACTGATTCGAGGCGAGCCCACACTCAGCAGAAGTGAGCTTGAGGATAGCGAAGAAGACTACTCGGTTGAAGCGCTCATCTTAGACAAATCGAAAAGGTACAATTTTGATTATGTGTTTATTTCTTTAGATATCACAACCAAGATATTTTTTGGAAAAAATTAATACTCTAATTTTTCCCTAAATTTATTTTCCACTGCGTTTTTCAAACCCCTTTTTCCAACAATTGTTAAACAAAACCAGGTTGTGTTCTATCTAAATGTATAAATAGATAATCAAAATAAATTTCTCTTCTCCTTGAATGATTTGATTATATAGAAAGTGGCATTCTTTAGATCTTATCCATATTTTGAGTTACATATGAGAATGGGTACGATATTATATATTTGTTCTATAATTTTTTTGCCGATGTTTTGGTTCTTAGGAACTAGACCACGGACTATCATCTCCATGTAGGCCTTTTTTTTAAAAAAAAAAATCCATAGGATTCTTGTGAGCTGGAAACGAATATAGGACTTAAATGTAATTTTTCCAAAAGGATTCCACGACAAGAAAAAGATGTGATGGCGGTTGAAGACTCAAGGAATGCCTTCTGGTGAAAATTTATGTGATTTTATTTTTCCATTTATTTTCTAGAAAGAGAACCATGGAAACCTTGGCTGACAATTTTATTTTAATTACCTATCTCATTATATATATATTTTATAATTGTCTATAATATTTATATTGTGCAATGTTATAATTGTGATATATATATATATATATGAGATGATCCACAGTTGATCGATTAAAAATAAAAAGTGTGGTGATGAGAAAATACATGTATTGTATTGCTCTATTCACTTATTTAGGTTATTCAATAACTGTAAGAAGTGTGGTAATGAGAAGGTTCATGTCTAGGATTCGCTCTAGCTAGGAAAGGGTTGGTTTTTAAGCGATCAAATTTGACTCACCTTCCTTTCCTAGGACCCTACCTGGTGCACGGTTGTCATTCACTTCTTCGGTTTTTCCCTTAAAAGAAAAATTGTGGGAAATCATAATTGCTTGTTTTAAGATTGATTGATTCTTGTGAATAGATATTATTACCATTGCATGCCACACATATATTGGAAGCATGTCATTTAGATTAGGTAAAAATGTCACTAGGACTATTGTAAGATCATTCTTGAAATTTTGGATAAAAAAAACTTGCATGTTTTTAAAATATTGAGTGGGAGAAAGTTATTGAACAAGACCTACGGCCTCCATTATTGGTCCCTAAGTGATAGCATGATAAAGTTTCGAGCCGGTTCATACCATGGCTGCACCCCAATGTAAACTTTTCAATGTGGGTTCACTAAATGGGATTTCCTTTTAAGGACAACTAGTCATGCATGACTTTCAGAGAGATTGTCCTAAGATGACTCACAAATGAAAGCATGTTCATGATGGGTGTTGAGTCAATGGTTACACATTCAAGATCATCTCTTATTAAATAGTTTCCTAATAAACGATGTTTAAGCTAGAGATGATGGTCAAACATTAAACGATCATTAGTTTGTGTGGAGTCTTAAGAATTAAGATTTACGAACTGATTGGATGTAATCTATGTTCTTGCTGGTTAATCATGGACCCCAAGGTGACATGGTTGATGAGTGTGAGAATGGTCGTAGTAATATTTTTTTTTTCAAGGTCTTAATACAAGATGCACGCATCATACTACATTCTTGATAGGTTGCTGAAATGAAAAATATTTGCTTAATACAAAGATATTAATTAGTGAATCTTTATTCTTTTTTTTTTCAGTTCAACTATGTATCCCACTCCTCTTATTAGCATTCTTACAGAGAATAAATTAATTGGGGATAACTTTTGAGAATGGAAATGGAACTTGCTGAAAGTTATCAGCTGTGAGAAATACAAATTCGTTCTTGACGACATGTGCCCTCCTGAAGCTTAACCTAAAGCAAGAAATCGCTGTAGAGATTCTGACTCAATTGTTCAATGTTATATGTTAATGAGCATGAGTAGTGTGTTGTAAAATTAAGACGAGAAGTTTCGTACTGTCAAAAAGATCATGGAAAATCTGAAAGATTTGCTCGAAGGCCAAGTCACATTAGCTCGACAATCTGTTATTACAAATTTGATGAATTCTCAACAAAAACTAGCACTCTTGTCAAAGAACATATGCTTAAGCTATTGGGATTCTTTGCGGAAGCAAAGAAAAATGGGGCTGAACTAGATGAGAACACACAAATTGAAATAGTGTTCAAATCCCTAACCAATCTGGTTTTAGGGCCACTTACAACTTGGGGAACAAGGTGCTTACCTTGACTTAGCTCATGAAGGAATTACAATCCTATGAGTTGATGTTGAATGGTGGTAAGCTAGTTCAGGAGAAACCTAAGGCAAACTTAGCTGTGGACCCCTCGTCCTTTAAAGGGAAACAAAATGCTAAGGGAAAGAAGAAATAGACTAAGCCTTCGGTTCCACCTCGTGTGAATAGGAAGAAGGTTGATAAACCGTAATTATAACATATTTTAGACCCACATTTAATATGTTTTTGGATGATTTATCGATTAATTTATGTTAAACGGTGCTCTTAATCCTTTCTTTTCATGTGTTATACCCAGGAAAGCACCCGAGGATGAAAAGAACGTAAAACGGGCCCAAAACAGGGTAAATGGGTCATTTCACGAAAACCACACGGCCTGGCCCAAAGAGCAAATGGTCGTGCCTTGCCGAGCATCTAGAACATGGCCTCACCCCGATTTACATAGCCATGCCTCAACTTAGAAATCTGAACACGGCCTAAAGACGAGTCACACGGGCGTGTGACATGGCCGTGCCCCTGTCGTGGACTTAGACAATTTCAGTCAGAAAAGGATACTTAGGGAGAAAGAATCGTATTCCAAGAGCCTATAAATAGCCCCTAAGTACCACCTTTGAAGAGGCGTCAAGCTAGGCCAAGGAGCCAAGCCGGAAATATCAGAATTGAGAGGAATTACTCGAAGTTAGCCAGTTGATTCATCCCAAGAAGCCAGAATTCTACTCAAGACGGCGGATTTCTCCTTCAATTTCTTCAGGGAGTTTTAGGGATTTCTTATGTTTTGTTTTATCTTTTCTCTTGAGATGTTTTCTTTATTTGTTATGAACTAAACCCCTCATATACCTGAAGGGGATGAAACCTAGATGAATCTTGTTATCGTTTTCTGAATTATATGATAGATACTTAGTTTGTTCTTAATTATGCATGCTTAATCCAAATCTGATATGCTTAGGTGGAGGAGGAATTGACCCTACTTAAGAGTAGATCTAGCATAATTAAGCGGAGTTGATCGAACGCCTAGAGATAGGGTTACGAGATTTTGCTGGATTAGGGTGAAACCTAATATGGGAATCCATTTATCGATTTACTGCTATTCTAGGGGGTTATTATAAGAGAATGAGAGTTCCACTAATTAACCTAGGGTTAGACGTTATTCGCCTCGAGAGAGGGTTTAATATACGTTAGGGAGTCCTACGGATCAAACTAAGTGAATAAATCGTATGGTTCAGTGCTAGATAACAAGTGAAGTCTAGGCGGATTCTTCCTGAGGGTATCGTTGCGATCAACTAAGTTTTTCTTCTAGTTCTTTCCCAATTCGTTCTTTTTGTCTTTGCGTCTTTAGCTTAGTAGTCGTTAATTTAGATTTAAAGCAACTTCACTTTATTTTAGGCTAAATAATAAAAAGAAAGTTAGTATTAGTATTTTTAGTTCCTTTGGGTTCGACAATCCGGTCTTGCCTAAGCTACACTATTGTTCGATAGGTACACTTGCCTTTAATCGTTGTCAGAGTTAGTTTCTAGGTTTGATCATTCATTTTATAAATTTTAAAACTCTGATTTTAGCGATCAAGTTTTTGGCGCCGTTGCTAGGGAACTAAAATATTAAGAACGCTCTATTTTTATTACTTTAGCCATTATTTTTTTATTTTTCGTAATTTTATTTTTTTTAGGTTAAATTTTAATTTTCTTTCTTTTCCTAGCAGGTACATCTAGTTTATGACTAGAAGGAACCCGAGAGGACCTTTGGAATACGATAGTGAGATCGAAGCTACTGTTCGCAGGACTCGTAGAGAAATCAGGCGAGCCCTAAATTACACAGAAGAAGAGCGAGAATCCAATCCTACTGAAGGGATGGACGAGACCAATCCACCACCATGAGATGTGGGGGAATATAATGCTCCACGTACAATGTTTGATTATGCTAAACCACATTTAACAGGAGCAGAATCGAGTATTGTTAGGCCTGCTATAGCTGCTAACAATTTTGAATTAAAGCCTAACACAATACAAATGATTCAACAATTTGTTCAATTTGATGGTTTGCAAGACGAAGATCCAAACACACATATAGCTAAATTTTTAGAGTTCTATGATACCTTCAAAATAAATGGCGTTTCTGATGATGCCATACGTCTTCGGTTATTCCCTTTTTCGTTAAGGAATAAAGCCAAGCAGTGGTTAAACTCATTACCACGAGGGTCAATCACTACATGGGAACAAATAACTGAAAAGTTTTTATTGAAATATTTCCCACCGGCCAAAACGGCTAAATTACAGAATGATATCTCTTCTTTTGTGCAGATGGATTTAGAGACATTATACAACGCATGAGAGAGATACAAAGATCTCTTGAGAAGGTGTCCACACCATGGTCTACCCTTGTGGCTACAAGTCCAAACTTTCTACAATGGTGAAAACCCTTCCACGAGGCAACTAATTGATTCAGCCACCGGTGGAACTCTGAATAACAGGACTCCTGAAGCAGCCTACGAGTTCATTGAGGAGATGTCACTGAATAATTATCAATGGCAAGTTACAAGGATGAAACTGACAAAATCAGCTGGAGTTTACAATCTCGAGGCAATAACCATGCTATCAACACAGGTAGAGTTGATGAATAAAAAGATTGATAGTTTGTGTTCCTCGCAAGCACATCCAGTCATGCATTGCGACGCAAGCGGAACCGTGGCGAATCCTGAGTACCCACCCTACCAAACCGGAAGCAGAGGGCAAATAGATGAATTACATAGGTAATAATTTTAGATCCAATAATAATCCCTATAGTAATACTTATAATCCAGGTTGGAGGAACCACCCAAATTTTTCGTGGGGACGTCAAGGAAATCAAGGAAATCAAAGGCAACAACCTCCTCAAAATTTCCAAAATCAGCTCTATCCACAAGAGAAGAAACCAACCCTCGAGGAGATGATGACAAAATTCACGGTAGACACAGAAAAACGTTTCCAAGAAACTAAGAGAACAATTAAAAGCAAAGAGAGCAGAATTGGGGAAATTACTAAGTTAGTTAAGGAAGTCACTAATGCAGTCGAACAACTCACAAAGCTGATGTCAGAATGACTACAAGGACGTCTACCAAGTAACATCGAGATTAACCCAAAGGAGAAAATTCAAGCCATCATAGCTCAGGATAGTAAGGGGTTAGATGAACCTGATCCAATAACAGAAAACAAGGTAGACGAAGGTAAAATAGAGGCAACACAAGAAAAAACAAAACCGGTAATCAAAGAGTACCAACCTCGCATACCTTATGCCGAAGCAATAAAAAGAGATGATTCAGAGGAACAGTTCGGTAAGTTTCTTAAACTTTTAAAGAAATTACATATTAACTTACATCTTCTCGAAGCTCTTTTTCAGATGCCAGACTCGAGGAAATTTTTAAGGCAGCTCTTGAAAACCAAACGCAAAATAGATGAAGAGCACCATATGGAATTGAACGCAGCATGTTCAGCAATGCTACAGAATAAACTACCACGAAAGCTACAAGATCCAAGGAGTTTTACAATTCCATGCTTAATTGGTAGTTTAACTATTGATAATGCGTTAGCTGATCTAGGGGCAAGCATCAATGTCATGCCTTATACATTGTTTAAACGACTAGGTCTAGGAAAGCCCAAACAAACTAGGATGAGCATTCAATTAGCTGATAAAACTGTTAGAATTCCTAGGGGCATTATCGAAGATGTTTTGGTCAAAATCGATAAATTTGTCTTCCCAGTAGGTTTTGTTGTTGTAGACATGGATGAGGATAATTCAATCCCCTTTAATTTTAGGAAGACCATTCCTAGCAACTGCCAAGACAAAAATTGATGTTGCCGTAAGCGAACTCATACTTTGTATAGGTGACGAATCGATCAGTCTTCAAGCTCTTGATACGGCAAGGACAACAATCGATGAAGGTAAGAAAGAAAATTCATTTGATAATCAATTTGTGCAACTTTCATTGCACGAAACACCACAAGGATATAACCCTGAGCCAAAACCCCAAATCGACAAAGAGAAATTACATAAGGAACAAAGCCTTAAGGTTGACAAATTAGAAGAGTAGAAGACACACGTCAAAGAAGAACCAAGACCACACGAAGTAAAACCCGAGGAACCACCAGAAAAGCTCATAGGAACATCAAATCACTTCAAAATAGGGATCAGGTACTGTTAGACTACACGGATCCTCCCATCGTCATAGCAGATCTAAAAACAAAGGGAGAAACTCCTCTTAAGGTACATGATATCTTCCCACACGGAATAGTCGAGGTGAGTAATCCAACATTCGGAACTTTTAAGGTAAACGCTTCTCGACTTAAACTTTATCAAGAAAACAGAGCTGTAAGCATGAGGGAAGATATTCAAACCTTTAAACCACCCTGATTTTTACAATTATGAGGAACAGTCTAGCTAAAGACTATAAACGAGTGCTTCTCGAGAGGCAACCCGAGCACTAACATTATTCTCTTTCAATTTTATTCAGTTTCCTTATTTCCCTTCTTTCTTTTCTGACCAAAAGTGCAGAATTTCAAGGTCACATGGTCTGACACACGGCCGTGTCCGTGACTGTGTGGACCACCAGAATCTCCGTACTGACTTTGCAGAAGCCGTGCAAATCAGTCCCAATCACTCTTCGAAGTCACGAATCCAACCACTATCCCACGGGCTCCGTGAAAGTGGCATGCCCGTGCTTTGAAGCCATGTGAAGCTACTGACTTGTACACCACGGGTAGAACACGCCCGTGCCCCTAGACCGTGTGAAGCTGCTGACTTGCACACCACAGGTGTGGCGGACTGAAGAACGGGCATGGTGACACAACACGCACAGACACACGGCCGTGCGAGACGGCCGTGTAAATCGACACGCCCTAAGTCCACGGGCGTGGGAACATGCCAGGGCTGAATTTCTATTTAAACCCCACAGCCCTTTCCCTTCTCCCCATCCAATTTATTTCTTTTCTTCTTTTCCACCTTCTCCCTCTCAGACTTTTCACTCCATATATCCAAACTCTAGATCCTTGACCCATCCCACATCATGTCAAAGAAGTGAAAAAGGCCAACCATAGTCTTCTCGAAGAAGAACGATCAACACGAGTTCATGCCGGCAGCTTCATCTCAACACCAAGCCAAGGGCCTTTGAGACCAATTAGTTTTTATTTTTCTTTCCTCTTTTGCTTCAATTTCCTTCTCTTTGACAATATTATGCTTAGTTTAGTTTAACTTATTTTAGTTTCTTAGTGTCAGGTTCGCCAGGCTACTTGGGAATCACGCCGACCACCATGATAACCACGCCACTTCCGCCACCGCCAGTACCTCTGCAGCCCTAGAAGTCACACCCACCTCGCGAACCATCCGTCAATAAGGACCTCTCAGTCTATTAGTATTTTCTTTTCATTTCAGTTTTCTTCTTAGTCTCCTTCCCTTTAGCTTGCTTTTCTTTATATTTATAATTTGTTTATTTTAATTATGTTTCAATAAACCATGGCTAATCCCCTACGAGCTCCCCAATTTCTTCATCTAGCGCAGAGCTCGTTAGCAACCGCCCCACCAGAGACACCATCCAAAATTCAGGGAGTATTATTTCCCCTTCTCTTTTGATTTATCCCATAAAAGTTATATCTATCTTTGTACATTGAGGGCAATGTACATCTTAAGTGTGGGGGGTAAAAGTGCCAAACTTTTTTCATTATTCTCAAATCCCTGAATTTAGTCTTGTTTTTAAGTAAATTTTTCATATTACTAATTAGGATGAAATTTCTGATGATTTATGATCCTTATTGACATGTTTTTGAGTAAGTCATTGATAATTGTGCATTGATGATTAAATTTTAAGATACTAAAGAATCAAGCATGATAAGTCTATTTTTCAAAATAAAAATTTTTGCTAGGTTGTTAACCTAAATTTGAATATTGCTTTGAAATTTGAAGTTTATGAGATTGATGTCAAAAAACCCATAATTTTTGTGAGATTTTGAGCCGTATAGAGCATATATTCTTTTTCATGCTCACTTTTTATTATGAGCGTGTCAACATTGATCTATTATTCTAAAACTTGCCTTGATTTTACATGTCGAGACCACATCTATGATTTCATATACAGATATGATAAAGGAACTTAGGATTTAACCCACTCACTCCACTAATAAGCCTACCTTCATAAATTAACCCCTAGTGAACCCCGTTGATCCTAACAACCCTTTTTATTGACTCACCCATTAATAACCTAAAAACCCCTTTGTATTTTTTATCACCATTCCTTTTTAACTACCCTTTAATCGAGTTATGATTTGATTAGTTACCGAATTAAATCAGAGCATGAGTTGAATTCATCCAGCATTATTATTAGTTTGTTCTTAAAAAAATCGAAGTACATCCAATATTAGTGGTGAGCTTATAGAGTTAAAGCTTATTTTCAGAAAGAAAAGCTCGTATTATTTGGATTATTATTTTCAGTTGATGTAAATATTATTTTAGTATTCATTAGGTAAGGTACTTGTCAATTCAATCTAGGTTCTAACCTTCTAAATTTCAGCCATTATCCACACCTTAACCCTAGCCCCGTTACAACCCTAACAAAGACCTTTTGATCTCTTTATCATCTCATTTTACAGTGGTGGAGATTTGATTTTCAGGCAAGACTAGGGGATTAACTTTTCAGGTTCGACGTATGAGTGCTTCTTTTCCTAACCCTTAAACACTTGGAGTGATTTGAGTGAATCTTTCGAATCAAAGGTAATATTTCAGATAAGGGGAAACACCTACGTTTTCGAATTACAAATAAATGACTTATCATCGTTTGAATCTTTAGTACTCTTTGAATTGAATTATCCATGTATAAATTATCTGTGAATTATGATGAGGCATTGTTGATAGGAATTGTGAATTATGGAAAGTTCGTTTTAATTGTATGTTGAGAATTTTGCTTGAGGACAACCAAAAGCTTAAGTGTGGGGGTATTTGATAAATCGTAATTATAACATATTTTAGACCCACATTTAATATGTTTTTGGATGATTTATCGATCAATTTATGTAAAAAGTTGCTCTTAATCCTTTCTTTTCATGTCTTATACCCAGGAAAGCACCTGAGGATGAAAAGAACGTAAAACGGGCCCAAAATGGAGTAAATGGGCCATATCACGAAATCCACATGGCCTGGCCCAAAGAGCACACGGCCGTTCCTTGACGAGCATCTAGAACACGGCCTCACCCCGATTTATACAGCCGTGCCTCAACTTAGAAATCCGAACACGGCCTGAAGACGAGTCACACGGACGTGTGACATGGCCGTACCCCTGTCGTGGACTTAGACAATTTCAGTCAGAAAAGGATACTTAGGGAGAAAGAATTGCATTCCAAGAGCCTATAAATACCCCCTAAGTACCACCGTTGAAGAGGCGTTAAGCTAGGCCAAGGAGCCAAGCCGGAAATATCATAATTGAGAGGAATTACTCGAAGTTAGCCAGTTGATTCATCCCAAGAAGCTGGAATTCTACTCAAGACGGTAGATTTCTCCTTCAATTCCTTCAGGGAGTTTTAGGGATTTCTTATGATTTGTTTTATCTTTTCTCTTGAGATGTTTTCTTTATTTGTTATGAACTAAACCCCTCAGATACCTGAAGGGGATGAAACCTAGATGAATCTTGTTATCGTTTTCTGAATTATATGATAGATACTTAGTTTATTTTTAATTATGCATGCTTAATCCAAATCTGATGTGCTTAGGTGGAGGATGAATAGACCCTGCTTAAGAGTAGATCTAGCATAATTAAGCGGAGTTGATCGAATGCCTAGAGATAGGGTTACGAGATTTTGCCGGATTAGGGTGAAACCTAATATGGGAATCCATTGATCGATTTACTGCTATTCTAGGGGGTTATTATAAGAGAACGAGAGTTCCATTAATTAACCTAGGGTTAGACGTTATTCGCCTCGAGAGAGGGTTTAATATACGTTAGGGAGTCCTACGGATCAAACTAAGTGAATAAATCGTATGGTTCAGTGCTAGATAACAAGTGAAGTCTAGGTGGATTCTTCCTGAGGGTATCGTCATGATCAACTGAGTTTTTCTTTAGTTATTTCCCAATTTGTTCTTTTTGTCTTTGCGTCTTTAGCTTAGTAGTCGTTAATTTAGATTTAAAGCAACTTCACTTTATTTTAGGCTAAATAATAAAAAGAAAGTTAGTATTAGTACTTTTAGTTCCTTTGGGTTCGACAATCCGGTCTTGCCTAAGCTATACTACTGTTCGATAGGTACACTTGCCTTTAATCGTTGTCAGAGTTAGTTTCCAGGTTTGATCATTCGTATTATAAATTTTAAAGCTCTGATTTCAGCGATCAAAGGTTGAGAAGTCAAAAGGTCCTAAAAAGATCAAATATTTCTTCTGCAACAAGAAAGGGCATTTCAAATCAAACTACAAAGAGTATTTGGATTACCTAGCTGAAAAGGGTAAAGGTATGGAACTCCTTGTGGTTGAAGCTTGCTTAGTGGAAGAATCAATTGACAATTGAGTTATTGATTCTGGAGCCACTAACCGTGTGTGTTCCTTTACAAGGGTTCAACGAAACGAGAAATCTGCATGATAGGAGCATCTCGTTGTAGATCAGAGATAGAAGCTATGTTTCAACCGAAGTAGTGGGAGAAGTTATTTTACACTTTGATAATTTTAGGAAGATTATTTTATGTACCTCATTTTAAGAGGAATATAATTTATGTAGCATGTTTATTTTATGATGGTTATATTGTGACATTCAATAAAGGGATTATTACTCACAGAAAATTATTTTTAATCTGTAATGGATGGATGGAAAACAGTCTCTACTTTATCAAACCAAATAACTACTCGATGCTTCAAACTTAAATAGTGAATAAAAAGCTTAAAACTTCTCACTCTAATGAGGGGTACCTATGGCACTGAAGCCTTGGGCATATTAACCAAGAAAGAATCACTAGACTCGTGAAAGAGGGTCCCTTAAGTATGCTTAAGGAAGTTAGTCTTCCATAATGTGAATTTTGCTTGGAAGGTAAAATGACTAAGAGGTCTTTTAATGTGAAAGGTACAAGGGCCAACCAACCTTTAGCACTTGTGCATACTAATGTATGTGGTCTCATGAGCATTAATTCCCAAGAAAGTTATGATTATTATGTGACTTTTATCGATGACTATTCTCGATATGGATATATGTATCTAACGCACTGCAAAAGCGAAACCTTTGATAAATTTCAAGAGTTTCGTGCGAAAGTGGAAAAGTAATTAGGTTTATCCATAAAGAATATTTGGTCTAACCGAGGTGAGGAATATTTGTCCGATGAGTTCTTAGGATACCTTATAGAGAATGAGATTTTATCCCAATTGATTGCGTCGGGCACTCCACAGCAGAATGGCGTAACCTTGCTTTACATGGTTCGTTCAATGTTAAACTATTCACAACTTCCTACTTCCTTCTAGGGATATGTAATACAAACGACTTGTTATATTCTGAATGATGTTCCAACCAAGTCTTCTTGTAAGACACCTTATGAACTATGGCGAAAGAAACCCACCCTAAATCACTTTAGAATATGGGGTTCTCCAGCACACGCTCTGGATAAGGATGTAAAGAAGTTAGATGCACGAACAGAATTGTGCATGTTTGTAGGATATCCAAAAAGAAAAAAAGAAGAATTATTCTAAAATCCAAAAGATAATATGATTAAAGTTTCTACTCATGCTACTTTCCTCGAGGAAAGCTACATGGATGACTTTAAGCCTCGATGTAAAGTGGTACTCGAGGAACTTTCAGGAGTGGTAGAACAATCATCGAGTTCAATTCTCGAGAAAGTTGTAGAAAGACTTGCAAACAATCAACAATATAGGGGAATTCGTTATAGTGGGAGAGTTTCCAAGAAACTGAACTTCTTCATCTATGATGGTAGTATTTATAATACAGAAACTAATCATGAGGATGATGATCCACTCACTTACGAGAAAGCTATGCAAGACGTTGATTCCAAGATCTAGAAACAAGCCATGGATACCGAGATGGATTCTATGAAATCCAATACGGTGTAAGAAATTGTAGACTTACCAATTGGGATTAAACCCATAAGGTGTAATGGATCTACAAGAAGAAGAGAAATGCAGAAAGGGAAGCGGAAACACACAAAGTTAGACTTGTAGGAAAATGCTACATACAGAAAGAAGGCATTAATTATAATGAGACTTTTTCTCCGATTGCCATGCTCAATTCTATCCACATACTCTTATCCATTGCCGCTACTCTCGATTATGAGATCTGGCAAATGGATGTCAACCTACTGGCTATGTTGTTAAAGGAAAGGAGTAGAAAGTTTGCAAACTGCTAAGATCCATTTATGGACTTAAGTAGGCGTCCCGCTCATGGAATAAAAGATTTGATAAAACGATCAAGTTTTTTGGATTTGAGCAAAATGCTGATGAACTTTGCGTTTATAAGCGTATAAAGGACAAAAAGGTGGTCTTCCTTGTTTTGTATATCGATGATATTCTACTTATTGAAAATGATGTAGAAGAATTATCGTCGGTTAAACTGTGGTTAGCTCAACAGTTTAGCATTAAAAACTTGGGTGAAGCTAGTTATATTCTTGAAATTCAAATCCTTAGGGATCAAAAGAATAAAACGATAGCACTATCTCAAGCTTCATACATTGATAAGGTACTGGAACATTTTGCAATGATCGGCGTTCAGTCAACTACATCAGGTTTTCCATCTTTCTTTAGATGACTGTCCTAAGACAACAAAAGAAAGAGAGCATATGAATAAGGTTCCATATGCTTTAGCAGTTGGAAGACTTATGTGTGCGATGCTTTACACACGTCCAAATATCTGTTTCACAATAGGAATGGTTAGTCGATATTAGACGAATCCAGGTCTCAGGCATTGGCAAGTTGTAAAGCATATATTAAGGTATCTTAAAAAAAACTAGGGATTATATGCTTGTGTATTCTGGGGAGGACCTTACTCCTGTTGGATACACAGACTCAAACTTCCAAACATGTAAAGATTCGAGGAAATCGATGTTGGGAAATGTATTCGTTCTAGGTCGTGGAGCTATAGTACGGAGAAGTGTAAAACAAACTTACACTGCTGACTCTACTATAGAGGCCGAGCATGTGGTTGCTTCTGAGGCAACGAAAGAATAAATATGGATTGGAAATTTCTTAATCAAATTTGAAGTTATTCCTGGTATAGAAAAAGCTATAAGATTGTATTTTGATAACAATGCTGCAATAGCAAATACCAAGGAAATGAAAAGTCGCAAGAGGACGAATCACATTGATCGGAAGTATCACTTGATACGAGAGGTAGTAGCCGAAGAAATTGTAGATATGATGAAAGTAAATTCTGAAAGTAAACATATGGATCCGTTTACTAAGAATCTTGTAACTAGTAGTTTTAACAAACACGTCGAGTGTAACAGCCTGATTTTGGGCCTAGTCAAAGCAGTGATTCGGGACCACAAATTCGGCGAGGAAAAATTTATTTTTTATTATATTTTTATGGTCTAAAATTTCATGGAATGATTTCATGAATTTTTTTTTCGAAAATTTCGACGTTTGGGCACTCAATTTAGTCAAAAGGACTAAATTGTAAAAAGTGCAAAACTTGAGTTCTAGAAGCTAGAGGTGTCAAATTGCTATGAAATTTTAGATTGGAGGTCCTTAAAGGACAATTAGACCATTGGTTAATTTTTTGGACAAAAATGGACATGAAATAGGTGAAATAGAATATTTTTAAGTTAAGGGCATTTTGGTCATTTAGTAATTAAATAGACTAAAAGACAAAATAAATGCCAACAACCCTTGTCCATCTTCTTGCTTGGCCAAATTTATCATGGGGGAAGCCATGGCTAGGGTTTTAAAGCTTCCAAGCTCTATAGTAAGTCCGTTCTAGCCCCGTTTTCTATGTTCTTCGTATTTTTTAGATCCCCGTAACTCGGTTTAGCTATTTCTACCATTTTTGAGCTAGGATTTGTGTTTAAAAATTTACCCATGGATTACATGCATGTTTTTTGATGTCTAATGGTAGAATATGAATGCTCGGTGTGTAATAAACGACTTTTACTAAGTAATTTTCGATGAAATCGCATAAAAGGACTAATTTGTAAAAAGTTGAAAAATGTATGAAAATGTTTGAATGACTGCAAACTGTTGACTGCTATAGTTATGAAAATGGTTCGGCTAGGCCTAAAATACAAGAAAATTGAATAAAAATCATTTTACGAGCCTAGGGGAAAAAGTGTAAATATGACAAAGTTTAGGGGCAAAAATGTAATTTTTCATAATATGATTTTTGGACTGAATTGAATACTATAATAACTAAATAAGTCAAATGTGATATTTTAGATAAAGAAAAATAAGTTTCGGACTTAGAACGGGGGAAAGACAAATTTCGGACGACTCGGTTCCTTTCACCATTTTAAGTCGAGGTAAGTTTGTGTGTAATAAATCAAAATTATGTTATTATGTATTTAAATGCTTGATAATACATGAAATGTAAATTATTTTTATGAAATTGGATAATGAGGTCTCGATGAAAAAAAATGATGAAGTTTTACTATATCGAAGTCATGGTTGAACCTTAGGAATAAAAAGGATACCCTTGTCACGACATTAGATTAATAAGGTCCCGTATAAGACCGTATCTGGGATATGGCCTAGGAACCGAATCGAGATCCCATGTAAGACCACATCTGGGATATGGCATCGGCATCGAATAGTGATTCTGTGTAAGACCACGTCTAGGACTTAGCTTTGATATGAAATCGTGTAAGACCATGTCTGGGACATGGCATCCACATACGATCTCGTGTAAGATCATATCTGGGATATGGCGTCGACATCGTTATGAGATCCCATATAAGACCATATCTTGGATATGGCATCGGCATCGACATGTGATCCCATGTAAAACCATATCTGGGATGTGGCATTGGTATCTTACTACGTATATGACAATTTCAGAGTATCCTTCGATATTTCAAGTGGTTCAACGGGGTAAAGAATTAAAGTTTATGTTAAAGATGGAAAAAGGACTAAGTGTAAATGAATGTGATTATGTGACGATTAAGTGCAGATATATGTATGTATACACTCATGAGCAATGTGCTCGGTATGTGATCGAATTTTGGTAAGAACGTAAATGAGTAAGTTATACCTATGAGAATGACCTTATGATTATAAGCATGCTTATGATGTTTGAATATGTGGTAAATGTGATTGATGATTATGTGTGAGGCTTTTAGGCCAAATTAAATTGAGAAATGATATATTCAAGTCTATGTTATTGATGTATAGATTAAATTGGCCAATGAATGGGTTGTAAATATTTGATAATGACTAGTTATTGGAATGGCTAACGATGGATATACTTCGGTGTTATATGTGTGTGTAACATCCCGAAATTGGGCCTAGGAGAATTGGGCCTTTTGGGCCCCGACTAGGAACTTTTTAAAATTTTTGGGAACAAGAACGGCTTTAATGCAAGTTGGACTTATTAGGTGAGTGTTTTTGGAAGGTTAGAGGCTTCTATGAAGTCCCGGGATCAAACTTGGGCTTAGGAAAAATTATGGTTTTAGGTGAAAAAAAAAACCTGGGAGTTAGTAGGTAGGCTTTAAGAATAAAATATAGAGAAAAATGACACAAGTGGAGTGTGTGGTGTATTGGCAAAGTGACGCCATATAAGAGACAAGGGGGTGACGCCACAAGGAAGGAAGGAGGTCCAAGGTTCAAGTTGTAGCACTTGCATTTCTTTTAGATTATCTTTTTAAGTGGATTTAGACATTGGCCATAGACTTAGCTTTAGTTGGGCATGATTTTAGACACAAGAGGAGCTTGTGGCCAAGTGGCTAGTAGCGTGGATTATGCTACAGGAGAGCCTTGGTTCGAATCTCATGACAAGCAGGGGAGTATTTATTTTGCAGACTGGACGGCAAGAGTTTGAGTTGGATTTAAACTCTGCTAACGGAGGGATCCCACATCGGAAAGATACAAAGAAGGAAGGTGAGAAGCTAGCTATATATAGAGCATTCTATGAGGAGAGTTAATATACCTTGGTGGGCGTTTGGGTGCAGATCTAGAGGATAATCGCCAATAGTAGCGAAGGAAGGGCTGCTAGAACGTGAGGTACACGGTAAGGGTACGGTGAGGTTTCGATTTTTGATAAGTATGCGTTAAATCTTGGTTAATCGCTAGTAATGTCGATTGTAGGTTCATGACTAAGGGGTGTGCAGCGCGCGTGGTTACCAGGTGTGTACAAACACTACACACACGATATCGGCAATGCCGAAAAGCCGAAAGTGGCTAAATGGGCCCGGTGGGCCCTGAGGCTAAGAATTGATGAAATGGTTTGGTTGGTTATACGAATTGAATTAGTCATGCATGATACATGAATTGGATTTGTTTTGGGCCTAGTAGGCCATACGATGAGATTTGGGCCTAATGGGCCGTAAGGGTGTGATTTGGGCTTGAGGGGCTTATAGGGACGTAGACATGTATGTTAGGGTTTATGAACCTTAGGCCTAGTTTGAACAACTCTTAAATTCCATAAGACTTAATTTAATTAAACATGTTTGTGAACAAGTCGCAGGGTTGGAGTGTGGCAACGAGCGTACGCATGTCTAGGATTGGATCTAGGAAGAGCTTGGTACTTAAGCGGCCCTAGTGGCTTACCTCCTCTTTTTTGGAATCCTACCTGGTGCGTAGTGTCTGTTCACTTTAGTCACGAGGACTTGTTGATGAGCCAAAGTTCATAGCTAAAACCCGAAAGGGACCAAATACCCTTATATTTGCAAAATTCCTAAAATACCCTTATCTTTGTAAAATTTACTAAAATACCCCTAGATTTGTAAAGTACCAAAATACCCCTGATTGTAAAATTACCGAAATACCCTTGATTTACGAAATTACCGAAATACCCTTGATTTACGAAATTACCGAAATACCCTTAATTTGCAAAATTACCGAAATACCCCTGGTTTGCAAAATTATTGAAATACTCCTGGTTTACGAAATTACCGAAATACCCTTAATTTGTGAAATTAATAAAATACCCCTGGTTTACAAAATTATCGAAATACCCCTAGTTTACGAAATTACAGAAATACCCCTGGTTTACGAAATTACTGAAATATCCCTGGTTTGTAAAATTACTGAAATACCCCTGGTTTGCGAAATTACCGAAATACCCCTCGTTTACAAAATTACCAAAATACCCCTAGTTTGCGAAATTACCGAAATACCCCTCGTTTACTAAATTACCGAAATACCCTTGATTTGCAAAATTACCAAAATACCCCTAGTTTGCGAAATTATCGAAATACCCCTGGTTTACGAAATTACCGAAATACCCCTGGTTTGCAAAATTATCGAAATACCCCTGGTTTACAAAATTACCGAAATACCCTTGATTTACAAAATTACCGAAATACCCCTAAGTAGTGAAACGACGAAAATACCCCTATGTGACGAATATGAGTTTATGGATGTTACTCGTATGTTTGATGCATTCATATGATATTCTGCTTAGGATGCATATGGGTGGGAATTATGGTACGGAGGAAGATTTGAGGATCGCATGGCCGTATGGTATGGATCCACAGAAGGCTTTAAGCCCAATATATGTGATTAAGTAGCTTTGCTGCAACGTTCAGTAGTACCGCAACTGGGCTACCCTTGGTGTGTAGCGGAGGGGTGGGTCGAGCTAGAACTCCCCATAGGAGTCATAAGGTTGGAAGGGGAAATGGTGTGTGTAGCGGATGGATTTTTGGGGTGGGCTTTGCATTGTTTGTTTATAAATGATACAATATGATATGATATGAGGTCATTGTGGGCTAAAGCCCAAGACCACCGATTTTGATAGGGCTTAGGCCCAATGTGAATATTTGTAAGTGATTTGATTGCCAAGGGTTGTGCACACTGAGTTTTGAAACTCACACCCCTTTAATTTAATGTTTCAGGTAATCCCGAATAGACGACTCGACGTGGGAGAGGACTCAGAGATGACCACACTACAAGAGGCTTGAATTTTCATTTATTTGTTTCAAAATACATGTTTTTATTTACTTAATTTTCGGTGGATGTAATAAGGCCTTGTACTCCATTTTTGACTTCAGATTTATTTTGGGTTTTGAGATTAATTGTTTATTTTAATTATTAAACCTAAGTAAGCTCTTATGTTTAAACTTGGTTTTCAAATTACTTAAAAAAATAAAATGGATTTTTATCTTTAATTAATAAGACTCAAAGATTTTGGGCTTTTGGGCCTTAAATTTTTAATTAGCAAAACCGTTTTGAATTGTGCCTTTAATGTGACATTCTGGATTCGGGCCTAACTTCTAAGTCGGGTTTGGGGTGTTACAGTGTGTAAATGAAAAATTAATATAAAGAAAACATGATAGAGTAAAATCAGCAATAAAATAGTTTGGACAACAGCAGTTGTCTCACTTTGAGAAATCACCAAAAATGGTGGAAATCGAATTAGAGGTTGAATAAGATATTAAATTAAATCTTATTTAATCTATTTTAACATAAAAGAAACGGTGTAAGCAAAAGAATTTCACATTCTGAGATATTTGAATTTTTGTGAGACAGAGTTAGAATGATTTCGGAATCCCCTGCTCTGATTTGGGAAATTCATTAAAAATTGTAAAAATAAATAATGGGATAAAATTTATATGCTTGAATTTCATAATGAGTCTATTTTCAAGAGAAACAAATGGGAACATCATTTGAGTTCTGTACAATGAGATAATTAATTTTTAGTGAAGGGGGTTGAAACTGTCGGACTGCGAAACAGGGGAGACTTTAAAGAATAAACTGTACTGATTGGCCAAACCAACAATTCTGGAAATTTTATGGTAAGAAGATATGTTAGTCTAGTTTCATGGAAAATTATCACATCTTAATTTGGAGTTCCGTAGCTCCGGATAAAAATAATTTAGTGACTGTAACTCAAGTAAACAGCTCAAGATGAACATAAATGAATTGTGAATTTTATGCAATAATGATGGTATTATCTTGAGAGCTTATCATAAGGATTGTTAAAAGCATGGTAATCAATTGTTTATTATTTACATACATACTTACTAAGCTTATTAGCTTACTCCGTTGTTTTCCGTGTTTATAATGTACTCAGGTTAGCTAGGGTTGGAAGTCGCCGGAGAACCTATCACACTATCAAGCTTACAAATTTAGGTATCGATGATTTTATACTTAAGGTTATGGCATGTATAGGGAACTCGGTCATGTGTATATGTTACTATGAATTTTCCTAGAATAATGACCCATGATATTCGGAGTTCATTGTTGTATAAGGCCATTTATTATGGCCAATAAATTGGTTATGCTATAAACTCATGATGATGCATTCCATGGTTGAGTAAACTGTATGGTAAAACTTGTTACGTGTGTATGGTGGATGTTTTGGTGGCATTAATATCTCATGAAATGTGTCATTCAAGTTATACTCAAGTATGGGCATGATAGGGTAGAAATTAGCTTGGAAAATAGCCAACTTCTTGACCACACAGGCAGAGACACGGCCGTGTGTCTCAACCGTGTGGAGGACCCGGCTTAGCACACGGGTGTGTGACTTGGTCGTGTGATCCAAAACAAATGATGATGTCATAAACAGAGAGTTACACGGGTGGAAGACACGGGCGTGTCTTGGGCCACACGAGCGGGTGTAACCACACGGCCTGCCCACATGGGCGTATGACTCTCTAAAATAAGGAAAGTTTCTAAATGTTCCAATAGTTTTAAAAGTTCTCGATTTAGTCCCGAATCACTCCCAAAGCATGTTTTGGGCCTCGTATGCCCATTTTAGGGACTTGATAATATAAGATAAAAGTTTTAAAACCCTGTTCTGACATTGAACATGGGTAACGGGTGTTACATTTAGTGGTATCAGAGCTATGCTTTAGTCAGTTCTCAGACTAACCTAGCATGAGTAAGAGTCTAGCTATACCTGCCATATGTGGACCGTGATAGTGTGATATCTTCGGGCTCTAAAGAAAATGTTTTGTTGAGACAGAAGTGCTTTCCAGCCGAGCTATTTTCCAAAATGCTGACATTGACACTGAGATGTTTGAAAATGTGTTTGTGATAAGTTGAAATGTGGTAAGGTACGAATAAGTGTTCATAATATGTATGTGATTATGTATAAAATGAAATAACCATAATTTGAGAATTTTGGGTACAATGTTATTGTCCTGGTTGAATGTCGTATTTCGATGAATTATGGTGATTTTATGCAATAGATAAAATGTTATAAATGTTGAGAAGTTATGAAAAAGGAATTAAATGTGTAAACCGAGTAGAACACTAGAAACGGGTACTTTTTTGTAGTGGCGTGTGATGAATTGATGATAAAGACCATGGGTTGACCATGGCAACATGTGAAAATTGTGATTATGTGATTTCCGTATAAGACCATAGCCGGGCTATGACTTCGGTGTGTAATATGTGTATATGTGAAGGACCATAGTTGAACTATGATATTGTGCAAAACGAAGTACCCAATTTCTTAAGATGTTCTCTAATTTGACCAAGTGTAGCAAATGAAATTGTACAAGGATTTAAAGGATAAATTTGTAGTGAACATGAAATTGAGCTTGAATGAATGATTTTATTAAAGAAATATTGTGTATGGCAGGATGTGATAGTAAATTACATGTTGTAAATGGATACTTAAAGTTCAATAATTGATGTATGAAACTAATATGGGAAAGTGAAACTAAATGAAGGTTTATATTATAACAAGCATTCATGTTTATTTGGCATTCACATGATGTAATGTGCCTAACTTGTGTGATTAGGTGAATGCGATAAGAAAATTTTTCAAAATTTATGGAATGTATATATAAATGCGTCTGTTCAAATAAGATAATCAAAAAATTTTGTGTAACAAGAATATGTGTGTTAAATTGCCTAAAAAAACTGGTGTGTTATGATGAAATTTTATGAGATTTATGTTGAATGAACTCACAAATGAGAGACTAAAGAATTTAATAGCGGATCAACTATTATGGTGGCCAAATAAAAGAATGAGTCGACAAGTAAGGATATAACTAAAAGAGATATTCAATCATTTTGAAGATCATTCGAATTATGCAAGGCTAAGGTTAAAGAAGTCAACTTTGATGAAACAAAACATACAAGTATGATACCTAAAGAATGTACTAATTGGAAGTTTTTCTGAGTTGGTTTATGATAGTGGAGGGAATAATATAAACCTAATGATGACAGAATAAGACAGTGAGATAATGTTTGAATTGTATCGATAGCTAAGTGCAATGATTATAGTTGAGTAACCTACCTTAGTTCCTTCTGGGTATATTATGTGTTCGATAAATCTCAGAGGTATATGAGGTTATTTATTTTCAAGTTAAACTTTTATCACAAGGGGTACGATACCTAAAGATACATGTACGCGAAGGCCTTGTTGACCTGTTTGGATTATGTTCGGCATTTTCCTTTCTTTCATTTGTATTTCATTTCTTTTATTAAAGAAAAGATGATGATAGAATTTGTTTGATGATGGTATCCAGTTTCTACTGGTCATTGTTCTATTTAGTGTACAAGAAGATTGTGTTGCTTCTGTTACAATTGATTGTAGTGTGGATGAGTGGTGTTTCTTTCGAAATTACTCTGAGACGTTGTTGAGGTATTTATCATTTGGAAGGAGTTGTGTTCTTAAATTTCGGTATAGTTTTATAGCTGGAATATTATTTTTCTATACAGTAGAAATGTTGAATTTATTTTGGCATTTCTATTTTAAAAATATCCAATGGTTATGGCTTTATCAAAGTTCAACATTGTGATGATTAGTAATGGAAGACGGTTTGGATATGCTCCGTCCTTTCTAGTTGTAATTGAGTTGACATTGGTAAATATGAAAATCAGAAAACATTAGTGTTAATCAAGTGGTGTAATTGAAGGGGACCATCGCGCTTGAGAAGCCTAATTAGTGGTATTACTTATTAGTAAAGTTAGAAATAGTTCAAACATGATTAACAGAATTATCGGTTCTGATTTAGCCTAAGTTGAGAAAAAGGTTTATGTTTTTCAGCTAAGTATTATTGCATGACCTGGGTATAAATAGTACTAAAATGTAAAGTGATGGTTCATATTTTTATGCGGTTAATACCACATTAAAAGAGAACTGTTCAACTAGTGATTTAGAGACGATCACTTGTATGTTCATATTGAGAATTTGGTGATATCGTTTATTGGACGAAAGGTGTCACATGTTCTCTGATTTCAAGGATTAAAGTAACGAATGTCATAGAAAGATCTGAAGTTAAGATAGTGTTAAAGACTTGAGCTATTGAAAGATCACGAGTAGTTATTGGTTAATCTCTGGGAAAGCATATATAGTCACAGATGTTATCGGATTGTGATTGATCATTCATGTAAAGGTTTCTTGTTTAACAAACTAGCTGGGTAAGATGTTTCTGGGATTATTCGATTATGCAAAGTATCGGTCTCCATTATTTCGGATTGAGATCCGAGGGCTAAATCCCAATTATGGAAAGAGCTACAGGAAACTATGAACACGCAATTGCATCTTGGCACGGTAATACACCTGTAAATCGGTGGTAAGTCTGAGAGAGTAATTCAAAACTTCGACGATATGCTCCGACACGAGGTGTTAAAGTTCAAAGGTGACTAGAAAGAGATACGAGGTTGATTTGATTTGTGATTCTGAGAAATTAGTGTAAGTTTTCATGAGAGTTGAAAGCAACTTCTTCTGGTAAGATTTTCGGGGACGAAAATCCCTAAGGGGGGAGAGTTGTAACAGCCCGATTTTGTGCCTAGTTGGAATAGTGGTTCGGGACCACAAATCCAACGAGGAAAAATTTATTTTTATTATATTTTTATGGTCTAGAATATCATGGAATGATTTCAAGAAAATTTTGTTCAAAAATTTCGACATCTGGGCACTCAATTTAGTCAAAAGGACTAAATTGTAAAAAGTGCAAAACTTGATTTTTTAGAAGCTAGAGATGTCAAATTGCTATGAAATTTTAGATTGGAGGTCCTTAAATGATAATTAGACTGTTGGTTAATTTTTTGGACAAAAATGGACATGAAATAGGTGAAATAGAATATTTTTAAGTTAGGAGCATTTTGGTCATTTAATAATTAAATGGACTAAATGACAAAATAAATGCCAAAAACCCTTGTCCATCTTCTTGCTTGGCTGAATTTAGCATGGGGGAAGCCATGGCTAGGGTTTCAAGCTTCCAAGCTTCATAGCAAGTCCGTTCTAGCCCCATTTTTTATGTTCTTTGTATTTTTTATATCCCCGTAACTCGGTTTAGCTATTTCTACCATTATTTTGAGCTAGGGTTTGTAACTGCCCGATTTTGGGCCTAGTCAGAATAGTGGTTTCAGGACCACAAATCTGACGAGGAAAATTTTGTTTTTATTACATTTTTATGGTCTACGATTTCATGAAGTGATTTCGTGAAAATTTCGACGTTTGGGCACTCAATTTAGTCAAAAGGACTAAATTGTAAAAGGTACAAAAGTTGAGTTCTACATGTTAGAGGTGTCCAATTGTTATGAAATTTTAAATTTGAGGTCCTTAAATGATAATTAGACCATTGGTTAATTTATTGGACAAAAATGGACATGAAATAGGTGAAATAGAATATTTTTAAGTTAGGGGCATTTTGATCATTTAGTAATTAAAATGAATTAAAAACAAAATTAAAAGCCAATTTTTGTCCATCTTCAACCCCATGGCCAAATTTGACAAGGGGAAACCATGGCTAGGGTTTTTCAAACTTCCAAGCTCGATCGTAAGTCCGTTCTAGCCCCGTTTTTTAATGATTTTTACGTTTTTGAAATCCTCATAACAAGATCTATCTATTTCTACCACTAATTTGAGATATGGTTAAAGTATAGGGTTTTGACCCATGATGAATATGTGTTTATTTTTGTTCTTAATGGTGAAAATGCATGTTTATGGTTAGAGAAACGACTTTTACTAAGTGATTTTTGGTAAAAATGCCTAAAAGGACTAATTTGTAAAAGTTATGAAATTTGTCATAAAAGTGTGAATTAGTGGAAATTTGGGCTGCTATAGTTATGAAAATGGTTCGATTAGGCTTACAATACAAGGAAATTGAATAAAAATCATTTTACGATCCTAGGGGCAAAACTGTAAATATGACAAAGTTTAGGGGCAAAAATGTAACTTTTGCCAAATGTAAATTTAGGCTAATTTGAGTAGCAGGATGAATAAATGAGTTAAACGTATTGTTATAGATCAAGGAAAACGAGATTCGGACTTAGAATAGGGGAAAAACAAAGAATATGACGAATAAGTCATTTTCACCTATTATGCTACATAGGTAAGTTTGTATGTAAATAATACATCATTTTTATTTATGTTTTGATATTTTGTTATATTATATGAGATATGGTTGAATATGGAGTAATTATTTGATGTAAATTATGAATTGTGATTGATTATGGATGAATTGGTAAAATGTTGAAAAGTGAGAATTCTCGGTTGAACCTTCAGAATAGAAAAGATACGCATGAGGTAGCTAGGTCACATGTGTGGTACTAAGTGTAGGCCACTATGTGTACAAAAGAGCTATGAGATGGTTTTAGGTCACGTGTGTAGTACTAAGTGCAGGCTACTACGTGTACCAGACGAATAGGTCGCATGTGTAGTACTAAGTGCAGGCTACTATGCGTACCCGATAGCTTCGATCATATGTGTGGTACTAAGTGCAGGCTACTATGTGCACCAGATAGCTTCGGCTACAAGGGTGGTACTATGTGCAGGCCACCGTATATCTGTTATTATTCCGATGAGTTCAACGGGAAATTGACTAAGTGAAAATACATGTGATCATGTAACGACTAAGTGTAATTGAATATGACTATGTGATGAACAAGTGCAGGTGTAAGTGTGAAAATTTATGAACAATGTGTTCGATGTTTGATCGAACCTTCGGTAAGATGAAATAGAGTAAGTGAAATTATGAAAGAGTAAATTTAGCATCAAAATAGTTTTGGACAACAGCAGTTGTGTGACTTTGAAAAATCACCAAAAATGGTGAAAATCGAATTAGAGGTTGAATAAGATATGAAATTAAATCTAAATGAGTCTATTTTCACATAAAATAAATGGTGTAAACAAAATAATTTCATATTTTGTGATATTTGAATTTTTGTGAGACAGGGTCAGAATGATGTCGGAATCCCCTATTCCGACTTTGGAAAATCACTAAAAATTGTATAAAAATAATTATGGTTTATAATTTATATTCTTAAATTTCTTAATGGGCCTAACTTCAATAGAAACAAACGAAAACATCATTCGAATTTCGTACGAAGAGATAATTAATTTTTGGTAAAGAAGGGTCGAAACTGTCAGACAGCAGAACATGGGAGACATTAAAGAATAAACACTTATTGGCTAGACCAAAAATTCCGAAAATTTTATGGTAAGAATATATGTGAGTCTAGTTTTAGGGAAAAGTTTCGGAACTTAATTTAGAGTTTCGTAACTCAAGATATAAATAATTTAGTGACTGTGACTCTAGTAGATAGCTTGAGATGAACATGAATAAATAGTGGAATATGTGCAATTATGATTGTATTATCTTCAGAACATATTGTGAAGATTTATAAAAGCCTGTTAATAAATGACTTATTATTTACATACATACTTACTAAGCTATAATGCTTACCCCCCTTCCTTTCTTTTTTCCTATAGTGTCACAGATGTTAGCTCGAGTTGGAGGTCGTCGAAGATTCTATCACACTAACAAGTTATTGATTGGTATTGTATCAACGATCTTCAAGTATTTTTAAGTATATGGCATGTATAGGGACTTGATTATGTGTATATGTTATTATGAGTTGGCCTAGAATGTTGGCCTATGCTACTTGATGGTTATTGTTGTATAAGGCCGTTTAATGTGGCTAATAATTGTTATGTTATAAGTCTATGATGATGCATTTCAAGGATGTGTATGCTTGAATGTGTTGGATGCGTAAATGTGTTATAATTATGAGTGGTAAATGTGATTGGTTAAGTGTGTGTGTGTGTGTGTGTGTGTGTGTGATTATGCATGATGAATGTGGTTTGTAAATGGTATGTGGATGTTTTAGTGTGGATGTTTGAATGCTCAATAATACCATATTGTGTGATTATAAATTTGTATAAGTGTATAAGTGTTTTTAGATGGAAAAAGGCTTAGTAAATAGCCTAATTTTCATCCGCACGGTTGACCACACGGTAATGTGCTCAAAGAGTGTGCCCCTATTTATTTTCAAAAAATTTTTTAATGTTTTCCAAAGTTCTCAGTTTAGTCCCAGACCACTTCCAAAGTATGTTTTGGACCTCGTAGGCCTGTAATAGGGACAATATGATTATGAATGAAAAGTTTTAAATTTTAATGGAAATTTATGACTCGAAAATGATCGGTTATATGTGATTAAGTCTGGTAATGCCTCTTACCCTACTCCGGTGACGGATACGGGTAAGGGGTGTTACAAGGTTTGTGTTTTAAAATATACCCATGGATGACATGCATGTTTTTTTATGTCTAATGGTATAATATGAATGCTCGGTGTGTAATAAACGAATTTTACTAAGTAATTTTCGATGAAATCGAATAAAAGGACTAGTTTGTAAAAAGTTGAAAAATATATGAAAATGTGTGAATGAATGCAAATTGTGGATTGCTATAGTCATGAAAATGGTTCGGCTAGGCCTAAAATACAAGGAAATTGAATAAAAATCATTTTACGAGCCTAGAGGCAAAAGTGTAAATATGACAAAGTTTAGGGGCAAAAATGTAATTTTCCATAATATGATTTTTGGACTGAATTGAATACTATAATAATTAAATAAGTAAATTGTGATATTTTAGATAAATAAAAATGAGTTTCGGACTTAGAACGGGGGAAAGATGAATATTGGACGACTCGGTCCCTTTCGCCATTTTAAGTCGAGGTAAGTTTGTGTGTAATAAATCAACATTATGTTATTATGTATTTAAATGCTTGATATTACATGAAATGTAAATTCTTTTTATGAAATTGGATAATGAGGTCTCGATGAAAAAATGATGAAGTTTTACTATATCGAAATCCCGGTTGAGACTTAGGAATAGAAAGGATACCCTTGTCACGACATTAGATTAATAAGGTCTCGTATAAGACCGTATCTGGGATATGGCATCGGCATCAAATAGTGATTCCGTGTAAGACCACGCCTAGGACTTAGCTTCGATATGAAATCGTGTATAACCATGTCTGGGACATGGCATCGACATACGATCTCCTGTAAGACCATATCTGGGATATGACGTCAACATCGATATGAGATCTCGTATAAAACCATATCTAGGATATGGCATCGGCATCGATATGTGATCCGATGTAAGACCATATCTGGGATATGGCATTGCCATCTTACTACGTGTATGACAATTTTCGAGTATCCTTCGATATTCCAAGTGATTCAACGAGGTAAAGAATTAAAGTTTATGTTAAAGATGGAGAAAGAACTAAGTGTAAATGAATGTGATTATGTGACGATTAAGTGCAGATATATGTATGTATACACTCATGAGCAATGTGCTCGGTATGTGATCGAATTTTGGTAAGAACGTAAATGAGTAAGTTATACCTATAAGAATGACCTTATGATTATAAGCCCATGCTTATGGTGTAAGAATATGTGGTAAATGTGATTGATGATTATGTGTGAGGCTTTTAGGCTAAATTAAATTGAGAAATGATATGTTCAAGTCTATGTTGTTGATGTATAGATTAAATTGGCCAATGAATGGTTTGTAAATATTTGATAATGACTAGTTATTAGAATGGCTAACGATGGATATACTTTGGTGTTATATGTGTGTAAATGAAAAATTAATATACAGATAACATGATAGAGTAAAATCAGCAATAAAATAGTTTGGACAACAGCAGTTGTATCACTTTGAGAAATCACTAAAAATGGTGGAAGTCGAATTAGAGGTTGAATAAGATATGAAATTAAATCTTATTGAGTCTATTTTCACATAAAAGAAACGGTACAAGCAAAAGAATTTCATATTATGAGATATTTGAATTTTTGTGAGACAGAGTTAGAATGATTTCAGAATCCCCTGTTCTGATTTTGGAAATTCATTAAAAATTGTAAAAAAATAATAATGGGATAAAATTTATATTCTTGAATTTCTTAATGAGTCTATTTTCAGGAAAAACAAATGGGAACATCATTCAAGTTCTGTACAACGAGATAATTAATTTTTAGTGAAGAGGGTTTAGAACTGTCAGACAGCGAAACAGGGGAGACTTTAAAGAATAAAATGTACTGATTGGCCAAACCAACAATTCTGGAAATTTTATGGTAAGAAGATATGTGAGTCTAGTTTCACAAAAAATTAGTGGATCTTAGTTTGGAGTTCCGTAGCTCCGGATAAAAATAATTTAGTGACTATAACTCGAGTAAACAGCTCAAGATGAACATAAATGAATTGTGAAATTTTATACAATAATGATGGTATTATCTTGAGAGCTTATAATGAGGATTGTTAAAAGCACGGTAATCAATTGTTTATTATTTACATACATACTTACTAAGCTTATTAGCTTACTCTGTTGTTTTCCGTGTTTATAATGTACTCAGGTTAGCTCGGGTTGGAAGTCGGCGGAGAACCTATCACACTATCAAGCTTACAAATTTAGGTATTGATGATTTTATACTTAAGGTTATGGCATGTATAGGGAACTTGGTCATGTGTATATGTTACTATGAGTTGTCCTAGAATAATGACCCATAATATTCAGAGTTCATTGTTGTATAAGGTCATTAATTGTGGCCAATAAATTGGTTATGCTATAAACTCATGATGATGCATTCCATGGTTGAGTAAACTGTATGCTAAGACTTGTTACATGTGTGTGGTGGATGTTTTGGTAGCTTTAACATCTCATGAAATGTGCCATTCCAGTTATACTCAAGTATGGGCATGATAGGGTAGAAATTGGCTTGGAAAATAGCCAACTTCTTAACCACACAGGTAGAGACACAGCCGTGTGTCTCAGCCATGTGGAGGACCCAGCCTAGCACACAAGTGTGTGACTTGGTCGTGTGATCCAAAACGAATGATGACGTCATAAACAGAGAGTTACACGGGTGGAGGACACGGCGTGTGACTCTCCAACACAAGGAAATTTTCTAAATGTTCTAAAAGTTTTAAAAGTTCTCGGTTTAGTCCTGAATCACTCCCAAAGCTTGTTTTGGGCCTCGTAGGCCCATTTTAGAGACTTGATGATATAAGATAAAAGTTTTAAATTTTAAATGAAAATTTATGCCTTGAATTTGTTCAGTTGCAAGTGTTATTGTCCGGTAACGCCTTGTACCATGTTCCGATGTTGAACACGGGTAAGGGGTATTACATCGAGGATATGGGAACGCGAAACATGACACATTACTTCACTAGGGCAAGTGGGAGATTGTTGAGAAATGTGCCAATATTGTAGTAAACTTGTAATTGTTTTCTATTTATTTGAACGATGAATAAATAAATAAAGTTAATTTCACATTTCACTATTATGTCTTTTGTATTTATGTCTTTTATATTTTGCATGCATGGCGAAATTGTGACAAGCAAATATTAGCTTATTGATTGCCTAAAGCTCAAACTGAAGATAAGTGGAATTGTAAAGAACGTTTACATTGCGAGAAAGACAAATTACTCAGTAGAAAATCTAAAGGAGTCCGTAATCCTGTAAAAGAATCAAAATGAGCATTTAATTTAAATAATGAGAATGATTATTATGTCGTCTACAATTCCAATTGGGGGGATGGCTAGTCTTGGCTATCAAGCGGTTCACTCTTTGAGTAGAGATATAGATGTATTCATTGGTAGAATGATACATTAGACTGGACTCAAGATGAACTAATTCTGAATTCGTTAGTTAATTAATTCACTTGTGACATTCATGGTGTGATTTACTTAAATCCTGAGTTAGTCACTGACCATGCGTATACAACTCATGTGCTTTGATATAAGTGGAGGCGTATGCTCTAAAGATGATCGAGTCCATAGATGGTATGTTGGGTACATGACTTGTGTATGGCATGGCTTTACTAGCAACAGTGGAACTCATAGCTCAATTAAAGAGTTAATGACATCCTCTCATTGGCATTATGTGGATTGATAAATATGAAACATAGCCACGAGTTGCTTGTTCTCGAACGAGCAATTTATCATAGTTATTTGTTGACAATGATCATATTAATCATTAAGAAGATACAATGGCAACAATGAGATAAAATAGGATTGTATTGAGTGAACAGATTCAACTCAAAAGAATCAAGGATATCATATAAGGGTACCACACACATGACGAGGTTATTGGACAAAGCAGTTGGATGAGTTGTTTTTGTAAATAGTATACAAAAAAGAGTTTCCAATCATGATACTTCTTGTGAACTGCCTCCATGATTAAGTAATTTCAAATTATCGCAACAATGCTTCTGGATATAATTGCAATCACTAGAGCCTAATTGTATATGTCCGATTGGTCCTTCCGCTAGCTCAACAAAAGCTCGATCGGACAGTATTTGAATCAGAAAAAATTCTACAACTTTGGGAATAATTTAATTGAGTCGATTTATTCAATGTGGAATTAAATTAGGTGGTCATGAGAATTGTTCAACTAGAGAATTTAATTAAAGAATTTTCTTGAAAAATTAATTTGGAAAATCTAAGTGATTTTTGGAAAAATTAATTTTAATCAAGTAAAATTAAATTAACCAAATCAATTAAAATTAATATGATATTTTTGGAAGTTAATTTTCAAGTCAAACAATTGGCCCAAAGGGTAATTGAACTTGAAAATTAGACTTGAGATCGAAAATTGGGCCCGGGAACCAAAAACCGAGACTAAGACCCAAAAAAATTGGTCGACTCAGACCTAGTATGTGAAACCAGTCCGAAGGTCCAATTGCTGGCTAGATCGGACCGGTCTGATTGTCATTGACCCAAATCGAACCGGCAAAAACCAAACCAGTTCGAGGTGCAGTAAAGATGTCGCACCTGCATCACCGAACACGGCAGTGCTGGTGGCTACGATGACAGTATCCCGATGGTCGGTGGCAGTTGGTCGTCAGTAGTTGAACAGTGGAACACTCTTACTGGGATTCTACCAAACAATTTGATTTCAGATTAATTATTCTAAAAATAATATTATTTAATAGTTTAGTATTAAATTTAATGTAATACTTATCTTAATATTATTTTATTAATTTAATATTAAAGTTATTATCTTAATATTAAATTTAATTTAATGTTTATATTGTATTTTAATATTATCTTGATAATTATTATATTAATTTAATATTAAAGTGATTAAATGTAACACCCCAAATCCGGCCTAGAAGTTATGGCCGAATCCAGAGATGTCACAAGGTAGGGTTTTGAAAATGGAGTCGTTCCATCAAACCATTCAAGTTTCACCACTCATATTTGTTTATATCTCTATTTGAAAGCGTTTACTTAACTTTTTATTTTCAAAAACGTAAGTTACAGCGGAAGTCATAAAACGTTTAATTAGAAAATCTTGTTTGTGTTATCAGAAAACCTTTTTTTTTAATAAAACCATGTTTTATGCTATTCGTCTCAAATAAAATATTTAAATCGAAAACTCAAATCCAAAATAAAACCAAAAGTCTGAAGAGTCCAATTTTTTAAAAACTCCCAAATTAATCCTCAATTTAAAATTAAACCATAATCGTAAAGTCGGTTCATAGACGAGTGGTCACCGCAAGACTCTGCCGCTACGATCTGCCTAAGTTTGTGGATTACCTGAACAGAACAAACAAACAGTTGTGAGTTTACGTAAACTCAGTGTGTAACCCACAAAAATATATATGCAAAACATACAGAAATCCCAAATATAGTCAGATTTAGATTCGGACTTATGTCCATTTTAGATATAGATAACAGTTACAGATATGCAAATCAGATATACAAAATCCTACCCCCATCCTCTACACACCAACTCCCACCATCCCACACACCATATGGGGTTAAAAACACTCACTCATCCCTACACACCATATCGTGCCATTACGACACATATCAGGTAAACTGCAGCCAAGCTACCAGAATATGGGCGAAGGTTGCCTTACAGAACACTTCCTCCATATATACAATCCCACCCCAAAAACAGATATAGAATACAGATATAACATGCTTATCATACTTGTGTACAGATATCAGATATACATATAGCGGAATAGTCAGACATGCATAATAGTGTCCTACTTAGAGCATACTATCAGAATATCAAATCACATAATCTAGGGTTTGGTTAGCCCTTACGAACCCTACGGTAGGCCCACAGTCGACCGAAACGACCAGTGCGACCCTAAGGAAAATTTCAAAATTATGGGTCCATATGCCCGTGTGGCCCACACGCCCAAATTGGCCTTGCCCGTGTGGCCCACACAGCTTAGCCCAAAACCCACACGCCCGTTTGTCATGCCTGTGTGGGCTCGTATGCCCGTGTGGCCCACACGCTCGATCTGGCCTAGCCCGTGTGGCCCACACCACCACACTTACACCCCACATGGCCGTGTCTTGCGCACGGCCATCCTTTGTCGACCACACGGCCCCCACACGGTCGGCCACACGCCTGCGTGGCATCGACAGAATGGTTTTTTGGCTTTTGCCAAAGTTCATTTTTTTGCATTTCAGGTACACACCTAGTACGGTTTTAATACGGAAACACTCCCGAGTCACAACACCTTCGAACGAGTAACGGAGATTTCGCACAATTAAGGCACCGATTGGAAACCCCTAGCCCCTTGATCTTCTCCAGTAATGCAAAAAGAGCACCGAAATAATGAGATATGAAAATTTGACAGCAGATAAAAAAAACCAAAACCGGCGGCAAGGATGAGAAGGAGAAAATGGCAAAGAGTAGAAAGAAGAAATTAACGTCAGATTCTTTTGGGGGTTTTGGAAGAGAGAGGAAATTTTGAAAAATAAAAGAAAATAAAATAAAAATCAGATATGTTATCAGGAATCCCTCAAATTCCTCCCCACTGTCCCACTAACAACCACCTTCTCAGAATTTAAACTCAACCGATTTTGTATCAATCAACTGAGCAAAAATTAACACCCACGCCAACGCAGGGATTCGAATATAGGACCTCCAACACACTAACTCCCTTACCACTGGAACCAGCAGGCTCATTCTGATATGAATTAATAGACAATTTTATATAAGCCCATTCAACAAGGGTAAGGCTTGGATTAGAAAAATAACAAAATTGGCAAAAGAGAGACTTGAACCCAAGACCTTACACATCCACCCAGAACACTTAACCGCTGAAGCAAATATACAGTTGTGTCAAATATTTACAGAAATAAATTATTTAGGGCATTACAACTCTACCTCCTAAAAGAAATTTCGACCTTGAAATTTACTTGATTCAAACAGATGAGGGTATTGCTGACACATTGAGTCCTCAGGTTCCCACGTGGCTTCCTCAGTGCCATGATTCCACCACAAAACCTTTACTAACAATATAGACTTCCTCCTCAGAACCTTAATATCACGATCCAAAATCTAAACCAGCTCCTCCTCAAAAGTTAAATCCGATCTAACCTCAATCTCCTCAACAGAGACAACGTGAGATGGGTCAGACTGGTACCGCCTCAACATCTAGACGTGAAACACATCATGGATACAGTTTAACTCTGGAGGTAGCTCCAACTGATAAACGACCAGTCCCATACGCTTCAGAATCCGATACGAACCAATAAACCTAGTGCTCAACTTGCCCTTCTGATCGAATCTCAGAACTTTCTTGCACGGAGAAACCTTAAGAAAAACGAAGTCACCCACAGAGCACTCGATATCTCTCCTCTTCAAATCCCCATAGGACTTCTGCATATCAGAAGCCGCCTTCAGATGATCTCGAATCAGTCTCACCTTATCTTCGGTTTTAGAAACCAACTCAGGACCCAAAACTCGACGCTCACTCAACTCAGTCCAACACAACGGAGTACGGCACTTACGACCATACAAAGCCTCGTAAGGTTCCATCTGGATTCTAGACTGAAAACTGTTATTGTAGGCGAACTCGGCTAGCGGCAGATAATCCCCCTAACTACTTCGGAATTCTATTACACAACTCTGAAGCAAATCTTCCAGTATCTGAATCATCTTCTCAGATTGACCATCGGCCTGAGGATGGAATGCAGTACTGAAGTTCGATCTCGAACCTAGAGCCTCATGCAATTTCTTTCAAAATCGAGATGTGAAGTGAGGATCTTTATAAAAATTACTAAAACAGGAACCCCATGCAGTCTTATAATCTCGGAGATATAGAGCTTCGCTAACTTCTGCAGAGAGTAGTCTGTCCGAACCGGAATAAAATGAGCAAACTTGGTCAATCGATCCACAATGACCCAAACAGAATCCTTCTTAGCAGGTGCCAAGGGCAACCCACTAACGAAATCTATTGTCACTCGCTCTCATTTCCATAAAGGAAAATTTATAGGTTGGAGCAAACCTGAAGGCAACTGGTGCTCAACCTTAACTTGCTGGCACGTTAAACAACGAGCAACGAAATCCGTAACCTCACATTTCAAACCCAGTCACCAATACAGTTCACAGAGATCTCGATACATCTTATTACCATCGGGATGCATAGCATAAGGGCTACTATGCGCCTTCCTCAAAATCGACTGCCTTATATCAAAATCATTCGGCACATAAATCTGACCTCGAAAATACAGAAACTTATCCTTATTTAGCCCAAAATCAGAAATATTACCACTCTCAATCTAATAGAATCGCAAACCCAGAAACTCATCCCCTAACTACTTACCCTGAATCTGCTCAATCCAAGTCGGCTTGCAACTCGGCTAACAAATCTCTATCATCGAATAGACTAAGACAAGCGAACATTGCTCTCAAATCAGTCATTGCTCTACGAGTTAGAGTATCAGCCACCACATTGGCCTTACCAGGATGATACTATATCGTGCAATCATAATCTTTAAGCAGCTCAACCCAACGACACTACCTAAGATTCAACACCTTCTGGGTAAGGAGATACTTGAGGCATTTGTGATCAGTAAAGATAACACATCTCTCACCATACAGATAGTGCCTTCAGATTTTTAAGGTAAAAACCACAGCTGCTAACTCGAGATCATGCGTCGAATAATTCCCTTCATGTAAGCTGACGGGACGCATAGGCCACAACTTTACCATCTTGCATCAATACACATCCCAAACCGACGTGCGACGCATCACTGTAGACCACAAATTCTTTACCAGATTCAGGTTGTATCAGCACAGAAGCTTGAGTCAGAACAGACTTGAGTTTCTTGAAGCTCGATTGTTGCGCATCAGTCCAGACAAAAGGAACACCCTTGTGTAGAAGCTTAGTCAAAAGAGTAGCAATCAGAGAGAACCCCTCGACAAACCATTGATAAAAACCCGCAAGACCCAGAAAACTGCGGATCTCAGGTACGCTCTTAGGTTGTTTCCAATCAAACATTGCCTCAATCTTTCTAGGATCAAATCGGATCCTCTCAGCAGAAACTACGTGCCCTAGAAAAGTTACTTCACGTAACCAGAACTCACACTTGCTCAATTTAGCATAAAGTTGTTTCTCTCGGAGTATCTGAAGCACTACTCTAAGATGCTCATTGTGACCAGAATATCGTTGATGAAGACCACGACGAACTGATCCAAATATGGCTAAAACACTCGATTAATCAAATCCATAAATGTCACCGGAGTATTCATCAGACCAAAAGGCATAATAGAAACTCGTAATGTCCATAATGAATCCTAAATGCAGACTTATGAACATTAGCTTCCTTAACTCTAAGCTAATGGTACCTAGAACGGAGATCTATTTTTGAGAACACTGAAGCCCCTCATTACTGATCAAACAGATCGTCGATCCTCAGAAGTGGGTACTTATTCTTCACCGTTAGTTTATTCAATTGCCGATAATCAATACACATCCTTATGGTCCCATCCTTTTTCTTAACAAACAAAACTGGTGCCCCCTACGGAGACACACTAGGATGGATGAAACCACGATCTAGAAGCTCTTGAAGTTTAGCCTTAAGCTCTGTAAGCTCCTTCAGTGCCACACGGTATGAAGCGATAAACACCGGAGCTGTACCTTATAGAAGCTCAATACCGAACTCAACTTCTCGATTCGGAGGTAAACCCAGTAACTCCTCAAGAAAGACATTTGAAAAATCCCTCACTGTTCTGATATCCCCGATAGAAGAGTCCCTAGAAATAGAAACACTGACATAAGCCAAATACGCCTTACACCCTTTTCGAACCAGTTTCTCAGCCACAAGAGTGGAGATCACATTGGACAGATAATCTCGATGCTCACCAATTACAATCACCTCCTTATCATTTTCAGTCCTCAGAACTTAGTCGCGTAATCCAAACTGACTCAGTGCTCAAATAATCAATCTATACTTAGAATCAAATTGAACTCCCCAAACGGTAACTCCCTCAGATTCACCAGAAATACAGCCCCTTGCACCTCTAACTAAATACCCCTAGAAAGTTTACTAACCCGAACAGACTTCCCCAACATACTCAGTACAGTAATCTCACTAGAAATGCTCTCAACAGAAATCCCCAGGTTTTCAAAAACAATTCTAGCTACATAGAAGTGTGTAGAACCTATGTCTATCAAAGCAATATAGGGTACATCAAAAATAAATAACGTACTCGTGATAACATCAAGAGCGTCTCTATCCTCTCGATGTTGAGCAGCATAAACCAACGCAGGCTGTCTCATCTCAATTTGACTAGAACCTCTACCCGATGCTCTCTGTCTACGACCCATACCATTACCACCCCTAGTCGATCCACGGCCCCTAGGTGGCTGCTGAACTGCCCTCTAAGGCTGTCCAGAACCTAGCCCTGAAGCTTGCATCTGATCAGCCCACTATGGACACTCTCTAATATGGTGCTCCAAAGATTCACACCTCAAATAAGCCCCTAGCCTCCTCCAACACTCGTCTGGATTGCGCCTACCACAATTACTGCATGGTTGAATCAGTAGGAGCAACAGGAACCCTCACTCTAACTGGTCCATCAGGTCTAGCCCGTTTCTTAGGCTTCTGAATAGAACTAGAAGGCACTAACTCCCTCTTATTCTTGTCTCTCTCTCGGCCCCTATTCTGCCACTCCACGCGCTTAACCTCTTCGGTGATCTTTGTCTTATCTACCAGAACCGCGAACTCTCGCTCCCTCTGTGGAGCAATCAGTACCCTCAAATTGTCCCTTAGACCGTCCTCAAAGCAGACACATTTCTCGTACTCAGACGCCACCATGCCTCAAGCGTAGCAGCTTAACCTCAGAAACTCGGCCACAGATCTATCATATTGCATGAGATTCATGAACTCACACCTACGAGCATCTACATAGCTCGTGCCCACATACTTTCCTTGAAAGGCAGTCTTGAAGAAGTCTCAGTTCATACGATCAGGCTGAGTACCCTCCTCAATTGACAACCACCATTGATATGCCTCATCGCGAAGCAAGGAGACTATACCCTTAAGTTTCTACTCAGGAGTACAGTCTGTATCATTCATGATCCTCTTGGTGGTCTCCAACCAATACTCGGCCACAGTAGGGGCAACTCTAGTGACACCCTTAAACAGCTCAGCACCATTGGACCGGAGCCGTTCAGTTACCGACTTACGGCCCCCAGATCCAAAATAGGGTCAGACGACCCTCTCCAAAACCATCAACATGGCTTGGGACGATGTGTCTTCCCAAGCCGAGCGGCTTTGAGACCCAGTCTCAGTAACAGGCGAAATCGCTGCCTCACTCGTATCTAAATTTGGCATTCTGCCCAGAAAGGAAGACTCAGCTCGAGCCCCCTACCGCCTCTACCATAGCCACAAGCACCAAGTCCGCGAGTTCCATGAGCCCTCGTCGTGAATTTCAAATTTTTATCTACATTATAGAGTTTTATGTATCAATTCCAGTATTTATTAGCAGATATTTTATCCATAAACTATCAAAAGTTTAGAGATATTTTCAAAGGTTTCAGTCTCTAACTATTTCAGTATAGTTTCAGAAAGTACTAACTACAGTATTTTCAGAATTTTCTATCTAAAGTTCAAAAATACTTACAAGATCGACGCTAGAGACTCAGTGTACCACATACTTTCTCAAATTATTCAAATCATTTGAAAACCAATTCTTTTGAAACAAAATTTTGGAACCCAAAATTTACAGCCCGAGTTTTGTAACCTGGCTCTAATACCACTAAATATAACACCCCAAACCTGACCTAGACATTATGGTCGAATCTGGAGATGTCACAAGGTAGGGTTTTGACAACGGAGTCGTTTCGTCAAACCATTCAAGTTTCAAAACTCATATTCGTTTATATCTATATTTGAAAGTGTTTGCTTAACTTATTTATTTGCCAAAACGTAAGTTACAGCGGAAGTCATAAAACGTTTAATTAGGAAATCTCATTTGTGTTCTCAGAAAACCTTTGTTTTGATAAAACCATGTTTTATACTATTCATCTCAAATAAAATATTTAAATCAAAAATTCAAATCCAAAATAAAACCAAAAGTCCGAAAGGTCCAATTTTTAAAAAACTTCCAAATTAATCCTTAATTTAAACTTAAACCATAATCATAAAGTCGGTTCTTAGACGAGTGGTCACCGCGAGACTCCGCCGCTCCGATCCGCCTAAGTCTGTGGATTACCTGAACAGAACAGACAAACAGTTGTGAGCTTACGTAAACTCAGTATGTAACCCACAATAATAGATATGCAAAACATATAGGAATCCCAAATACAGTCAGATTCAGATTCGGACTCATGTCCATTTTAAATACAGATAACAGTTACAGATATATAAAATCCTACCCCCATCCTCTACATACCAACTCCAACCATCCCATCACATCATGTGGGGTTAAAAACACCCACCCATCCCTACACACCATATCGTGCCATTACGACACATATCAGTCGCCTTACAGAACACTTCCTCCATATACAATCCCACCCCAAAAACAGATATAGAATACAGATATAACATGCTTATCATCTTGTGTATAGATATCAGATATACATATAGCAAAATAGTCAGACATGCATAATAATGTCCTATACAGAGCATACTATCAGAATATCAGATCACATAATCTAGGGTTTGGTTAGCCCTTACCGACCCTACGGTAGGCCAACAATCGACCGGAACAACTCGTGCGGCCCCAGGGAAAATTTTAAAATTATGGGCCTACATGCCCGTGTGGCCCACACGCTCAGATTGGCCTTACTCGTGTAGCCCACACGGCCTGGCCCCAAACCCACATGCCCTTGTGTCATGCTCGTGTGGGCCTACACGTTCGACCTGGCCTAGCCCGTGTGGCCCACGCGGCCATGCTCACACCATCACACAGTCGTGTCTTGCACACAGCCATGCCTTCGTTGACCACACTGCTGTATCTCGTACACGGCCCCCCACACGCCCGTGTGGCGTCGATAGAATGGTTTTTTGGCTTTTGTCGAAGTTCATTTTTCTACGTTTCGGGTACACACCTGGTACAATTTTGATGCGGAAACACTCCCGACTCACAACACCTTTGAACGAGTAATAAAGATTTCGCACAATTAAAGCATCGATTGGAAACCCCCAGCCTCTTGATCTTCTCCAGTAACGCAAAAAGAGCACCGAAATAACGAGACACGAAAATTCGACAGCAGATATAAAAATAAAAACAAAATCAGCAGCAAGGAAGAGAAGGAGAAAATGGCAGAGAGCAGAAAGAAGAAATTAACAGCAAGATTCTTTTGGGAATTTTGGAAGAGAGGAAATTTTGAAAAATAAAATAAAATAAGATAAAAATTAGATATGTTATCAGGAATCCCTCAAATTCCTCCCCATTATCCCACTAACAACCACTTTCTCAGAATTTAAACTCAACCAAAACTCTATCAGTCAACTAAGAAAAAATTAACACCCACGCCAACGTAAGGATACAAACACAGGACCTCCAACACACTAACTCTCTTACCACTCAAACCAGCAAGCTCATTCTGATATGAATTAACAGACGATTTTATATAAGCCCACTCAACAAGGGTAAAGCTTGGATTAGAAAAATAACAAAATTGGAAAAAGAGAGACTTGAACCCAAAACCTCACACACACACCTAGAACACTTAACCACTGAAGCAAATACACAGTTGTGTCAGATATTTACAGAAATAAATTATTCAGGGCGTTACATTAAGTTTAATTATAGTTGAATCTTTGAAGAGATTATTCTAGAAAATTTCTAGAGATATTTTTCTGATTTACAGCTTGACCTAAAAGTTTAGAGAAATTGCAAAAATACCCCATTGGTAATTTTTGTGAAATTTTTTTTATTTGAAGCGAGCCCACACTTGGCAAATGTGAGCTTGAGGATAGTGGAGAAGACTACTCAATCGAAGCCCTCATCCTAGACAAATCGAAAAGGTACAATTGTGATTAAGTGTCTATTACTTTAGATATCACAACCAAGATCTTCTTTTGGAAAAAAATTTAAAACTCTAGTTTTTCCTTAAATTTATTTTTCGCTATGTCTTCCAAACTCGTTTTTCCAATAGCTAATGGGGCTGCCAACCTCCCCTAAAATGGAAAATTTTCCATTTAGGCACTTTAGCCCCCTAAAAATGATAAAAAATTGATTTAATTCTTTAAAAATTATAAAAATGTAGACTATTCAAATGATAAAATTATATTTTTACTATTGTAAAAATTAAAATTTAATTTCAGCTTAAAAAAAATTATGCCTTGTAAGGAAGGTAATTTTACATTTTCACATCAAAATTTGTTTTCTAAAAGCTAAAAGCCCATAAATCTAGCTTTTTTGTCTAAGTTGAAAAGTCAATTTGAAGGTAAAAAAAAAGTTGGTTGTTTAGCAATACTTTTGGGGCAATTACCAAAAAAATGCCCTTTTTTCAAAATTTACGGAAAATGACATTTTTTTTTAATTATTTACCGGAAAGGGTCATTTTCCCTGAAAGCGCGTCCACGTCAGTGCGATGTCAGGGTATTTGGCAGGAAAACGCTTCCTTGGGGGAGCGTTTTTGCCACATCAGCAGAAATCACGTCCTTAAGGGCACGCTTTGCTAATGTTGCAAAAACGCTCCCTCAGTGATGCGTTTTGCCCTTTTTTTGTTACGGTTTTCAGCTATTTTTAGGGTTAGGGTTAGGTATTTAGAGTTTTAGGGCTAGGTTTATGGTTTTAGGGTTTTTTAGGGTTTAGGATTTTAGGATTTTAGGGTTTTTGGGTCCAACTTGCACCCCCGGCCTATCGTGGCCACGTGCCAAAAACCTACTTCCCGCAGGTAATTCTCGATCAACGGCGATGGCGAACCAGGCATATTACAAATATAGCATTGAAACACCCGATCTACAGACTGTTATAAAAAATTATAAAATTAAAATTAATTAAAATTGCATAAATGAAAAAAATATTAAATAGTATTGAAAAATTAAAATTATAACTTACCATTGTCATTTGATCGACGGAGATGTGTTTATTATCGAGACGAATTAATTCTCCGGCCATTGCTAACACGATAGAATATTTTTAAATTAAAAAAAAAACTATTTCAAAAAACTTTTAAACATGGCTTTTTTGTAAAAATTAAAGGACTTTTGTGAAATTTGAGAGGAATTTGAGAGAAATTTTAGACAAAGTTGAGAGAAATAGTGTAAGGACTTTTATGTGAAAAAAAAAGGGGGCTTTTATAGTTTTTTTTTTTTTTGACTGTTGGTGGCCCAACGGTAAAAAACAATGGCCATTAAAATGGGCAAAACGCGTCCCTGGGGGAGTGTTTTTGCCACATCACCAAAGCGCGCCCTCAAGGACGCGATTTCTGCTGATGTGGCAAAAACGCTCCCCCAGGGACGCGTTTTCCTGCCACGTACCCTGACATCGCGCTGACGTGGATGCGCTTTCGGGGAAAATGACCCTTTTCAGTAAATAATTTAAAAAAATGTCCTTTTCCATAAATTTTGAAAAAAAGGGCATTATTTGGTCATTTTCCCATACTTTTGTGGTCAAAAAATACTTTTGGACAACCAAAAGTAACTCTAAACTAGGCTTTTGTAGGAGCAACGCTTGAGTCAAGAAGGCCAAAAATAGTAAAATTTAAAATTTAGTCCCTTAAAGAATTGAAATTTTATAAATTAATACAATAATAAATTTATATTTTAATCTAAAAAAAATTATAATTGAATTATGAAAAAATAATTTGCCCCTATGTTAAAAGAAAAACAAAATGCGGTGTTGAATTTATTAGATGAACAAGTATTTTTAGGTAAATTATAAAAATAGTCATATAATTATTAGTTGATTTCTATTTTGGTCACTAACATTATTGAAATTTAATATTTTGGCCACTCCCCTATTAAGTCACTACTAATGGCCCGCTTTATTGGAAAAATAATAAATTTAGCCCTCTAATATTTATAATTTTTATCAATTAGTCCTAAATATAAAAAAAAATCAATAAATTTAGCCCTCAACTTTACACATTCTGTTAATTTAATCTTGATCTGTGGGGTGTGCCTCGTATTCTTCTCCCAATTAAACTCTATTATTTTTTCCTAATTAAACTCTGATTATTCCAAGGATATTTTAGTATGATTAGAACTTTAATCTTAGCCTATTTAAAGGGTCTTTTTATCCTTGTTTTGAAATGCCAATAAAAAAATGGCTTTTCTTTTGGGGGCGACAAGATGTAGTCGGCATATGAGTTTTGGTGAGAGTTTCGTGGTAATTATGGATAGTATTTTATACCCCTTTTGTGAGTGTCATGTGAGATTTAGGGTTTTGTTTACAGATTTGCTGTTTGGGATTTTGAACTTTGTATTCGGGGTGTTGAGTAATGTACATTTAGTACATTTAGGTTAATTTTCTCCAAATTGTACTCTCGTTTGTATACTCATTTAGTGAAAAGTTGAAGCCTCATTTGCCCGTGGTTTTTGCCTCTTTAAGAGTTTTCCACATAAAATATTTGTGTTGGTTCTTCTCCACTTTTATTATATCGTTATTTATACGGGTCAATCCCCAACATGATCCTTCAAAATCAAAAATTAAAAAACTTTAAAAAATAAAAATATATAATACTGAATGTAAAATTATAAAATTCTTTATAAATTGATGAATATCTATTTTTTCTCATTTTCTAACATTAAATTTATTTATTAAAATAATAATCTTATAAATAAAATAATTTAAGGGGGGAAAACCATGAAGAAGACTTACAGAGCTTCAACTTTCCTCTTTTTCAACATTAACAACTACCATGTTTTAGATTGGGTAAAAAACTATTGCATAAGGTCGAAAAGGCTGAGAATCGATGTCTTTAGGTTGTTGCCTAGAATGAGTTTATTGAATTTGAGGTGTTTGAGGGTGGACATGATTGGGGATATATAGGTGAGGATGATATCTTAGAAGCCTAGTAGGTGGAAGGCCCTATCAATAGCCCCACAACCAATTCCTAATTCGGTGGTGTGATGATAGAGGATGTAGAAATCAAATAGATTGAAATAAAAGTTATTGGTGTCGATGGTTGTAGGCGAAGACGGTGCAAAGCGCTTGACAAATTTTATGAGGACTAAAGAGCAATGCCAAACATATAACTTTTATTATTTATAAAACAAACTAAAAAAAAAATTAATCTAGTTTAAGTCTTGCTTGTGGAGGTTTTTTTTTTTAAATAATATTTTATTTATAAATTTATTATTTTAGTAAATAAATTTCATATTAAAAAAAAGAAAAAAAAGGGTTTTCATTTATTTATAATTTTGTACTTATTTTTATCGAAAAATAAACTTTTAAATAATTTTGGATTTTGAATTTTTAAGAATACCACTAAATTGATAAATTTGTAAATATTGAAGGGTTAAATTTATTATTATACCAATAAAAAAGTCATCATCAAATTATTAAATATTAAATTTAGATGAGGTTAATAATTAAAATAAAAAAATAAAGTTAAATAGCTGAAATATAAATACGCTAAGTTATGATGAACAAGTTATGATGATCCTTGGAATTGTATTTTGTGATTTTGGCATTAATCATATGTATCAATTAATTGAGCTTGGCGAAAACGAAATGTGCATCCCTTGACTCTTTTCAAACAAATCTATCAAGCTTTTCTGAATTTTCTGAGTTTTGAAAGTTGACCATTGCGTTTTCGGAATTTTTCCTGAGGGTTACGTTGGCCAGCAATTCACATGTCTTTTTTCTTTGCTTGTGTCAATCTCTTAATTTTCTAACTGAGATTCTCTCTCTTACATACTTTTCCAACTTCTTATTAACCAGACAATTCTTCCCTCTCTCTTTCCCATCAGTTCTTGATTACTGTAGCATTCACTTTTTAAGTTATGGTTTCTTCTTGTTCATACACTTTCTTTCTTCTTTCTTTTTCCTTCAATTAATTTCTGCTACTTTTCAAACCCCTCTTGGCCCTTGGGTCTTCAGTTGGCCTAATTTTAGTTTATTTTCCCAAGTGTGATCCCCTTAGTTACGATTCATTTTTTTCTTATGGTAAAAGTAGTTTATTAGAAAAATAAAGCAGACAAAAGAAGCAAATGACATGAAAGCCAAATAAAACCCGGCACTTTAGTACTATAGAGATCCAAAAAGGGATATCTATGGATGCTGTCTTCCACCTCGATGCAGTATCCCGTGCTGAATACCTACAGTTACTCACGCAGTCAATAGGCTGCTCATACATTTGCCTTTGGTCTTACTCCTCCCTGAATCCACCCAAGTATATCTTTCTTCATTCACTTTCACTTTGCATATATTCATAGTTTTTATGATTTGAGGTAACCATTGTTTTAGTTTTAGCAGCTGTTTAATTGGCTGGGATGGATATTACACTGAAGAAAACACTCAACCCGTTGCTTTTGGGCTCTTCCTTCAATATCGGCAACTAATATTCCCTATTGAAAATAATCAGTATGGCGAAAATTTTCTCTTTACCCTTTTTTTCCCCAACTTGATTCTGGTGCTAATGTATGAGATTTCTGCGCTACAGTAGCCTGGTTCCAGGATTTGCTTTCACCAACAGTTTGCCCTACATTGAACTAAGGGAATTAGATCTTCAAAATCGAGGGTCCAATCAGACACAGCGACAGTTTTATCAGGTAAATATTTATGGAAGCTTTAATGACTGCATTATTTATTTTTGCAAACTAGGAACTAACCTAGTTCTGTGTTTATTGCAGGAAGCAGGAATTAAGGTTTGTTCACTTTGTCGTCAAAAACTTATACGACGCCTTTGATACTGATAGTCTCATACTATATAATATTATAATAACCCAAATTACCAAGGGTTTCTTTTTGTCTGCTATATATTGCAGAGGGCTGTTTTCATGGGATGCAGGAGTGGGGAGATTGAGTTAGGGTTGTCCAATGTGGTCCAAGTAAGAAACTTCATCGAAATTATATAATGTCACTGCCTAGTGTTTATTGAAAATATCAATCTGTACATGTCTGCCCGTGTATATATATTTTGCTAAACCAAATTTATTTAATAGTAGTAAGAAAAGCTCGTTATAAAGATGAACCACACCTCATGTTAAACATATATACACACGCATAGATGTATACTATCATTTGTCACTGAACTTTTCTTAATAGCTTAACATGGAGATAGAGATGACAAGGTTTTTCCCAGAAGATTTTCCAAGGCAATTATCTCATGTTGGAGATCCGTTTCCCCAACCAGCTGACCTGAACCGACCGTCTTCGTTTTCATCGTCGTTAAGGTCACTGTCGACGGGTAGTCCGATCGAACCAACACCTTCCTCACTGCAACCAATGTCTTCATCAATTGATTGTTCTTGCCAACAAGCCATGCAAGCCTTGACTCAAATGCAAAGCAATATTCAATTACCTATGCTAGAAAGAGAAAATGCTTCCATAACCAGAGCAATACTCGCTGTTCTAACCTCTTCAACATCCCATCTTCCCCGAAAAAATCAAAATTTACCGTACAATTACCTACTAAACCCCAAAGCTACGGCGTTCAAACGTTATGTCCCCCGGTCGACACCGCCGGTGAGGGCGGGTTTACGATCGCAAAGTATACTGAAACGAGCCACTTTGTTTTATAGAAAGTTCACTTTAGTGAGACGTAGTGAACAACTGGTGCTAAGCCGCCTCCCCACTAGCAACCAATTGCACCGTATGATGTCAGAACGAAGAAGGAGAGAAAAGCAAAATGAACATTTCATTGCATTGCGATCTCTTCTTCCTTTTGGCACCAAGGTATACCCCATATATATATATATATATATATATATATATATATATATATATCGTCCTTTCTAAAATTTACTGTTTAAGTATCAACAATGAATTTATTAGGTCCGCTTGGGATTTGTTGTAGAAAGACAAGGCATCAATCCTCTTTAATTCCAGGCAGTACTTGACCTCATTGAAAGCTCAAGTTGCGGAGCTTAGCAAGCAAAACCAGTTATTACAAGCTCGGATTTTGCCTGCTGCCGCAGATGTTGGTGGTTCATCAAATGAGAGTTTAAATATTCGGATTATACCTATACATGAATCGACATCGGAACAAAGAATAGTCGACCTGAGAATTAGTGTTAGAGGAGAAGTGTTGATAGAAAATATCTTAATGCGACTGCTGGAATTCTTGAGGCACGATAGAAATGTGAGCATCATGTCCATTGAAGCCAATAACCAGTTATCAGAAGGCTCAGTTAATTATATTAACTTGAGACTGAGAATTGAGGTATGCAAGAGAAAATTTTGCTATCACAATAAATTTGATAGTATCCCTTTTAACACCGGTTTAATATTCAATTTAAATATGTGTTATTGAAGAAAAAATTACCTTAAGTCAATAAAGACCAGACCGAGAAGGTTCACTCAAGAATAATTTTATTTAATTTTAATTTTCATACTTGAATATTTTTATCTCGATTTAAGTTGCTTTAATAGTCAATTTAAATATGTGTTCTTCAAGAAAAAAATAAAAGCCTTACATTAAATCAATAAAGACCAACAAAGTTCACTCAAGAATAATTTTATTTAATTTTAATTTTGGTACTTGAGTTCTCAATTTGATTAGTTTTAATATTTATTTTGGTATTTGAATTTTTTTTAATTTAATGTTTGAATTTTTTTTCTCTCAATTAGGTACTTGAGTTTAAATTTAATGTTCAATTTCAAATATCAAATTAAGAAAAAAAAAACCAACTTAAATATAAAAAACCAAACTCAAAAATTAAATAATATATTAAAAAAAATGTGCAACTCATTTAGGCTCCTAATGTCCTATTTTGGTTAGTGATTTGATTTTTTTTTAAGCATTTTATAGAAAGCAAATAATATGAGCTTCAAATTTTTTATATTTCACGTATATAATTTTATTAAATGATGACATACTATTAAAAATAAAGTTGAGTAAAATTAATTTTGATAATATATAATTATCTGATTTAGCATAGAATTATACACTTTGAACCTCCATTTATATTATATTAAAATCTTGATGTTAGGAATTAAGCAGTTCTTGTTAAGTTTTTTCTTTTCTTTCCTAGATGCTAAATCAAAGTTTAAAGCAACAACTTTACTTTTATCTTTATTTTTTTCCTTTCTTTCAATTTCAAAAATATAAATCGGGTTTTTTTTATATAGTTTTTCTGTTTTTATATATCATGCATTTAAGATTTTTTTCCTTTTTAACATTTATACTTTAAATAAATAATTTAGAACTCAAAGAGAATTAGGTAAGATGGTAAAGAGTATCTCTTACCTTAATTAATGGTCGAGGGTTTGATCCTCTCCTAAATATGAAGTAGTTTTAAAATTCATGATAAGCATCAACTCTTTTTATGAGCTTACAAAACATGAATTACATAATTTCTTTTTTGTGGTATGTAGGGCAATATATGGGATGAATTCTCCTTCCTGGAAGCTGTGAGAAGGCTAGTTGCTAATTTCACACAGTGATTATATATATATATATATATATATATATATATATTATTAGACCAATTTTGTCAAGAGAAATTTTCAATGTGTTATTTGTTGAGAGTTTGTGAACTATTTAATAGATCGGTATTATCTTCAATATTAATTTTGTCTCCTTACTTGTGAGTACTTGGAGAGACAATAAGTTCACAAAGTAAGAGCGCCTCATCAAGTGCAAAATAAGGTGAATTATCTGAAATTCGAATGTGCCCTATAACATATAGCTATCCAAGTGGCGGCATTGTCATCCATAAGTGTCTTATATGTTACAAGGCATGGATTAAAGTTATGCATGGTTCATCTTATTAGACATGGCAAGTCGTTCCTATTCAATCAACTATTTCTTTTTTGGTACTCACAAAGTAAAAAAAAAATTCATTAAAAAAAATATCGGTTTAATAAATATTTATTAAATAACAATAGACAAAATTTCATATATATATATATATTGGAGTAGAGTAGAGTAGAATTTTTTACCATTTTGGCAACAGATATAATCGATTACTAAATTTATATATTATATATATATATTATTTTTTAAATGCATTTATTAAACTGTTATGTCGCCTAAATTGACTACAAATTTGTTAAATTGAAAATTATGCCTGGGACCCCCTTTTTTCCTTTTTGAAAGTATTTTCTTTTATTTTTTGATTAAGCTAAGAAAAGCCCTTTACAAATCCAACAAAAAGAATCAATGACATATGCAGACATTCAAAGTTGGTCCAATGTCAAAATATAAATATACAAAAACTTTTTCAAGAGCACCACACCAAGTTGCACCAACCATTTCAAAATAAATTTCATTGAGTAGTTAGCGTATTAGTTTTTTTATCCTGTATATATTAAATTTATTTATGATTGTTAAAAATCACAAATAATATTAAATAATGAATTGCAGTACGAAATATTCTAAAATATGTACTATTTAAATATTATATTTTAATATTGTAAACATAATATATTACCTTGCTTCATATCTTAATATTTCCAAACATGCAACAAATTCTTGCTTTATATATATATATATATATATGAGATTGAATATCTATTTTTATCTCGTGTGATGCATGGATTAAATTATATGTATCAATGTTAAAAATTTATATTTATTAGATAAAAAATTAGTAACATTTTAGTTGTACTTGACAAAGTAAAATAAATAATATAAATGTTTTTTAAAGTAAATAATATAAATGCTTAATTTTTAGAATTAAGATAATTTTTATTATGATAAATATAAATTAAAATCAAAATAAATTAAAATTTTAAAATAAACTTAACTAATTGTTGATATTCATCAAAATATAAAAAATTTAGAATTTTAAAAATCAACTTATGATATCATTGTTTCATATATTCAATCTCTACTCTAAATATTTATTTCAAAATATTGTTATAAGTATGATTTTAGAAAATAAAACTAATAATTAATTAAGATGTGCAATATCTTAAAAATGCACGTTTTCTTTAATTAAAATTTAGAAATCAATTGTGAATATAAACAACAATTAATATAATATTGATTTTAAAATTCAAAGACAACGATAATTAAAATAATATTAGTTACCATAAATTCCATTTAGAATATAAATAAAATTATTTAATACAATTAAATGCAATATCGAAGTAATTAATATAATAAAAAAATTATTTTGGAACTCAAAAAACAACCTAGAACTCAATGTTTCATATTTTCTTTACACAATTGAAATTAAACTAAGGCTTTTAAGAGAGAATCTTCAAATAATCTTAAGCCGCTAGGAAGTCGCCTTGGACTACTGTCACCATCATGATTTTCAAAAAATTACTAGGTTCTATATGCTTCTGGCACAGCTTGAGAACCAATAAATCTAGCTATAGAGGTAATGGTTTCTGGAAAAGGAACACAGGAATTACCCGCAACCCTGAAACATCTCCCACGGCCGCGGATAGTTTTGCTTAAGGTCCTATCACATCTACTATTTCTCCCTTTAGAATCTGCTAGAGAATTTCCACTTTCCGAAACCCATTCCGATTGAGAGTTAAAATTCGAATTTGGATCTAAGTTCTCTTTAAAAGTCATGGCTGTGTGTCGTTTGGGATCCATGATTTTGGGATTTAATTCCACAACTGGCTTGATGGGTCCTTCAAAATCAGGATTAAAATGAAGTGAGGAATTCCCATGAGTCTCAGCATGTGACTTAATTCACTGTCGTTTCATATCGATCTGCTTAGTGAGAGCCAAATCTCTCACATTTTGACCATCTAAATTAGTCAAACAATTTGCACAACCCCACGAGCCCCAACAGCCACTGTCCCAAGATTTTCACCTAGCTACACCTTTAATTTACCCTATTCTTGACCATTACAATCCAAACTAGGCCCAACCTTCCTCAAGCCTAAATTCATACTTGGCATGTAGTTATAACCTCACTCGATTGGCCCATGTTACCAGTCATAGTCTTCCTATTTTCTAAATAGATTTTGCTCCTCATTTCAAGCCTTTTAATTTATTTAAAAATTCATCCTTTTGAAACCTAATTCCTGAAATATCTAGCTGTAATTTATCAATGCCAACAACTTCTATTTTCAGCGAGGCCTCGCCTCAAATCTAGACTTTCCAAAATCCGTTTACAAAAGTTTTCTTTTTGATTGCGAGTATCCTTTTAATTTTGGTGAGATCTTTGTTCAACGATCATCCATGGCCCAAAGGGCTCTTCTTCCATCGCTATAGTTGACCCCTCGACCATCGGAGTGGAACTTTTTGCATTACCATTCTCAGTGCACTGATCTGGAGCGATAGAGGGGCAAAAGTTCTTGAGGTGTCCATAGCAACCACAAGCGAAGTAGGCCGCTGTTAAGGCTTCAAATTCTACCCTTTGAATTCTACCATTAATCAAGATTTAGGATACAAGTGGCTTCTCCAAATCAACATAAACTGTCATCCTGGCAAAATGTCCCCTTATTCGATTATTTGTTTTGATGTCCAGTCTTGCTACTTTGCCCACCAGGCTTGTAACACCCCACACTTGGCCTAGACGACAAGGCCAAGCCTGAAGAGCTACAACGAACGATAATCAAAACACGATTTTCAATTTCTGATAGCACACCTTGAAAGTCTAATAAAATTTAATAAAGACAAATCGGTATCTCGATATAATCTTCCAACCACTAAAACTATGAATATAACTAACAAGGTTCATAATACTAAACGATTTAAACATAATCGAGCTCCTCATCTGTCGACCCGATCAAGTTTGTGACTTACCTGAAATTCATTTAACAATAACTGAGTTAATATACCAGAAAGGACCCAACTATTTCTATATTCAATAGATTATCGATAAAACCAATTTATTCAAGTGCAGATAATGATTTAGAATCAGAAACAGTTCATTCGGTTACAGATCCAAGTCATACAAACAATAACAGATCAAAGTTAAAATCAGATACAGAACAAATGCAGTTACTTAATACCCACTGCTACACACCATCTCTAACCCATCCAACACACCAAATAGGTTATTCAATACCCATCCAACCCTACACACCAGTCAATGTCGGCCTGACACATTTTAGAGATTGAAGTCTAGCTACCAGATGAGTACACAGATACCAGGGATTTAATCACCGGTTCGATAGAATACTTCCTCCTGATTCAATCCCCAACTCATGCATATGCACATTTCACATAACAGTTATCACAAAGTTCTATACATACTTGTATACAGAAGACCAATTTTAGCAATATTAGTTATCTACAATACACACATTGACAATTGGTATTCAAGTTCTAGATCACAGAATATCAGTTTATGTGGTTACATTCAGTTCAAGAGCCTCACGAAAGGCTTGTATTCAATTCAAGAGATACTCGGAATATGGCAAAATTTCGTAAGCTGGCTTACACGCCTGTGTGGTCTCACACGGCATGGGTAACTGGCCCGTGTAGCTCCACACAGCCTGACACATGCCCGTGTGCTCGTCCATGTGTCTTACACGACCTAACACACAGCCGTATCCTCCACCCATGTGGCCTTATTTGGTCACCAGAAAGTTACACGGCCAGGACACAAGCTCGTGTCTTTGTCCGTGTGATCCTTATCTTGCAATCAGTGAGTTATACGGCATAGACACAAACTCATGTCCTTGGCCTGTGTGAACTCTGCACTAACATGGCCACACATAGTCTGGACACACGCTTGTGTCCCTTACCTGTATGGCTCTTACTTGATAGACAATGGGTTACACGGTTTACCGCACGGCCTATTACACGGATGTGTGACATCAATAACCATGTTTTTTAGCGTCCAAAATTCGTAAAAACTCAGGTTTTCAGCACGCACTTGAAGTAGTTTTGACGTAGGAACAACACAGAGAAATCTCAGAGCCTAAATTAACCAACCAAAAACCAATTAAACGACTAAAATGACGAAATTCGAACAATTTAACACTTATTGAACTATGTCAAAAACTTCGACATAAAACCTCTAACAGAACCAACGCTTGCCAGTGAATCACGGCAACCACTCGAAATAGCCTGTTAGGAAATGTTATTTCCAGCACCTATGCATAAAATTAAAAAGTCAAAGATCGTTTAACTGAGAGAATTCAACCCAACTAAGACGAAAATATTCGAAAGAACGAAACCTTTGATTATAAGAAATTCACACAAAACTTACACAATTAACTTTCAATCGACAACATGAAAAACATACTTACCCGAATATACCGCAAAGGATCCAACGATAACCAAAAGTCAAAAGATGAAAGAAAGGAAAGAAAAGGAAAAGAGGGAAAAAGAAAGAACGATAGAACATGAAAAAAAGGAAGAAGAAAAGAAAAATAAAAAGGAAAATAAAATAAAATAAAATAAAATAAAGAAAATATTAAGTTTAAAAACAAACAATCAACTTAAGCATTGAATTAGCAGCAAAATATATCTTTGCTTCACTTATGCAGAGACTTGAACATAAGACCAGAAAGTATATAGAAGCTTAACCATTGAACTAGCAGGCTTATTCCTAACACAGATTTACACAAAATTAAACTTAAGCCAACAAGTCAAGGATAGAGGTTAGTTTAGAATAAAGTAGCAAAAACTTTTCTTAAAACGTGACTCAAACTCTTGACCTCGAACACATAGACAGAGCATTTAACCACAAAAATAGAGACTTAGTTACTACAGAATCCCACAATAAATCATTCAAATTTTTGGGGCATTACGACTCTCTCCCCCTAAAAGAAATTTCAGCCTCAAAATTTACCTGAGTCAAACAGATACAGATATTGCTGACGAATCGAATCTTCAGGCTCTCAAGTGGCTTCCTTAGTGCCATGATTTCGCCAAAGGACCTTAACCAAAGGAACAATTTCCTTCCTCAATACCTTAACATCTCGATCTAAAATCTGAACAAGTTCCTCCTCAAAAGTTAGATCCGGTCGTATTTCAATCTCCTCAATGGGAATGATGTGTGACAGATCATATTGATACCGTCTCAATATCGAGACGTGAAACACATTGTGAATTTGATCCAACTCAGGAGGTAATTCTAATTGATACGTGACAAATCTGACACGCTTCAGAATACAAAAAGGTCCAATAAACGTCGGGCTCAACTTGCCCTTACGACCAAATCTAATAACCTTTTTCCACAGAAACACTTTCAAGAATACCTGATCACCAAATTATATATATAATTGCAATTGTTTTTTGGTGAATAGAAAATTACACAATTGAAATTAAACTAAGTCCTCTAAGAGAGAATCTTCAAGTAATCTTAAGCTCCTAGGACGTCGTCACGGATCTACCATCACCATCATAATTTTCAAAAAATTATTCGATTATGTACGCTTCTAGCACAACTTGAGAACCAATAAGTCTAGCTATGGAGGTCATGGTTTCTGGAAGAGGAATATGGCAATTACCAACAACTTTGAAATGTCCCTCACTGCCACGGATAGTTTTGCTTAGGGTCCTATCACGTCTGCTATTTCGCCCTTTGGAATCTACTAAAGAATTTTCACTTTCCAAAACCCTTTCCGATTGAAAGCTAAAATTTAAATTTGGATCCAAGTTCTCTTTAAAAGTCACGGTTGTGTGTCGTTTGGGATCTAGAATTTTGGGATTTAATTCCACCGTCGACTCGATGGGTCCTTCAAAAACAGGATTAAAATGAAGTGAGGAATTCCTATGAGTCTTGGCATGTGACTTAATTCCCTGTTGTTTCATACCAATCTGCTTAGTGGGAGCTAAATCTCTCACATTTTGACCATTTAAATTAGTCAAACAATTAGCATGGCTTATTAGCCCCAAACAACCACTGTCCCAAGATTTTTACCCAGCTGCACATTTAACTTACCGTATTCTTGACCATTACAATCCAAACTAGGCCCAACCTTCCTCAAGCCCAAATTCATACTTGGCCTTATAGTTATAACCTCACTCAATTGGCCCATGTTACCAACCACAGTCTTCTTATTTTCTAAAGGCCCAGATTTTTCCCATCCCTTCAAGCCTTCCCTTTTGAAACCTAATTCCTGAAATATTTGGTTATACTTTATCAATGCCAGCAATTTCTTTTTTCAGCGAGGCCACGCATCAAATCTAGACTTTCCAAAATCTATTTACAAAAGTTTGCTTTTTGATTGCGAGTATCCTTCTAATTTTGGTGAGATCTTTGCTCAATTATCATCCATGGCCCAAAGGCCTCCTCTCCCACCGTCGTAGTTGACCCCTCGACCATCGGAATAGAACTTTTCACATTACTATTCTCAATGCACTGATCTGGAGCAATAGAGGGGCAAAGGTTCTTGAGGTGTCTATAGCAACCACAAGCGAAGTAGGCCGCCGGTAAGATTTCAAATTCTTCCCTTTGAATTCTACCATTAATCAAGATTTGGGATACGTGTGTTTCTCCAAATCAACATAAACTGCTATCCTGGCAAAATGTCCCCTCGTTCCACTATCCGTTTTGATGTCCAATCTTACTACTTTGCCTACCAAGTTTTCTATCTCCTCAAAAACCCATTGTTTATAGAGAAACCCCAGCATTTTAGAAAACTAGATCCAAGTCAAAACCATAGTAGGGAAAGGCCTCGAAGGATCAAAGTCCACTGTCCACGGCTATATAGTAAGGTAATGCCCAAAAACAATCCATGGCTCTTGAGTCAGAACCATTTCATAATCTTCTTTATTTTAAAACCTAACCAAGTAATATCCATTTTCCACATCCATCAGCTGGAAAGGTTGAGAAGGCCTCTAGAGACTAGAGATATGGTTGTGTAGCACTGCATACCTTATGTTATGTCCCAGCAATTTCACCACCACGGTGTTTTTTATATCTTGGACTCACAGTTTCTGAATTCTCTTTGATAAATCAATGACTCAACGAAATCAAAATTCTCCTCATTAAAATTACTTGTATTCATTGAAGACGTCCTGGGAATAGCATCTGTCCCTCCCAAGAGTTTGTCCTTCCAAGAGACTCCAGTTTCAGGGCTTAAACCCACCACCATGTTCACAGTAGTGTTTTCCTTTAACTCATTGAGACGGATTTTCTTGGTGATTCAATCTTCATTACAGTATTCTCTTCTACCATCTCAATCGTCGGACGAGATCACGATTGGATCCATTTTCAGAGCTTTTCCTAGCACATTTCTATGTATTCTAGTATCTTAATTTTGACTATTTTTTATAATATAGTTGCAATATTAACATAACAATAATTGTACAACCAAATGCATAATATATATGGGTATTACACATTTTGTATAAAAATTTAATAATTTTTGTGTTTATAAAGTTGTCAATATTAAAATAGTTATACTATGAGAAAGAAAATAATTGTAATCTGTCTAGTAATGTTATGAATTTCATGTAAGAAGGAAATTTTTAAAAGAAATTATATATATGGTAATGAATCTTTTTATTTATTAAGTAAATGCAATATAAGAATTAAATAGAATTTTGTGTAGTTGTTAATGTTAATAAAATTATGTTTTCCATAATTAAGAATTATGTGTATACATTAGAAATCAAATGTGAATATAAAAATAAAATAGACATGAAAAATATCAAAAAAAATAATTTCTTTAGTTTAAATATTATAATCCTCGTTATGTATATGTTTTTATCTAAATTTATCAAAATATAAAAATACATAAATACCATTAAAATAATATTTATTGTTTTAAAAAAAATGGATAGCTAAGAAAGTCTGTCGCTTTGCACGTTTCACTCTGTCGTTTTGGCATGATTTTGAGGGATTATCTTTTCTCTTTCTATTTTCTCTGCTGTTTTTGCGTTTCCTATTGTGGTTTTGCTTCTGGTTTTGTGGTGTGGAGAGGTGTTGATTCGTTGTGGGAGTAATAGAACGTGGTATTGCGGATCTGAATCTGGAGGATGGGGAGGATGAGGCTTTTTCTTTGCCAGAGGAATTAGAAGAACCAAATTCTGCGTATAGCTTCTGCTTGGTGGGATGTTTCCTTACAGCTAGTGTGGTCCACTTCCCAGCCATAAAGAACACTTTGGCAAATATTTGGCATCCATTGGAAGGGGTGCAAATATCATATCTGGGGGAAAAATGTTTCCTTTTCAAATTCTTCAATGAGATAGATATTTCTCGTGTTATTACAGGTGCTCCTTGGACTTTTAATAACCACCTCCTAATTTTCCATCGGGTTCAGGAGAATGAAGACCTGATGTCTATCCCACTGGTGTATTCAAATTAGTGGGTTCAAGTCCATGACTTGCCTCTAGTTTTTTTAGAGATTCAATGGCGATTCAGTTTGGAAATTTTGTTGGTAGATTTTTAGAATATGATACAAAGCAGGTTCTTAATGGATATAGGAATTCATGCGTATACGTGTTCAGATTGATATGTGAAAACCTTTGAAACGAAGAAAGAAAGTTATGATTGTTGAGTCAAAGTTCTCTCATGCAAATTTTAAGTATGAAAAATTAACATTGTTTTGCTTTTTATGTGGCTGTCTTGGACATGGTGAGAATTTTTGTCTGATGAGATTAAGTATTGGAACACAGGAAATGGAGCTTGGGTGGGATCTGTTGCTGAGGGCTCAGGCAAGGAAGGCTTCCACGGTCAACAGCATCTGCCTGAGGGATGAGGGGGACAGTTGTCATTTAGGAAAGTCTCGGTTTGGCCAACAATATAGCCATAATTCAATCCAAAATCAAGGACGTGAATTATGGGGTAATTTTAATAATATCCTTGGGATAAATTTGGAAGGTTCCAAATCTATTGATGATTTGAATGAGGACCAGGAAGGGAGGAAATTTCGTCATATTGCTGGGAAGAGTGTGGGGCATGGGAAAATTCAAATGGTGGGACCTGCTCTAAATGATGATGATTTAAGGAATGTTCCGGGGAGGAAAGGGGCTTTTAACTGAAATTGAGTTGTCAAATATGGAATGCGAATTAGAAGACGCTCCAATAATTAATGAGGAAGGAAAAAAAAAACAAAGGTCTAATTTTTTAATCTCTAATGTTTCTAATGGACAGGATTCGTTGGAGGTTTATGATGGGTGTTTCGCTCATAATCAACAAGTATTGGCGGCTGCCATTGGGCAAACCGACCGGAAGCAATGAAGATCTTTTGTTGGAATGTTCGTGAATTGGGGAGTCTGTTAGCAGTTAGAAGACTTTAGCACATGCTCAAAATTTATCATCCCCAAATTTTCTTCTTCATGGAGACTAAATTGAATGCTAATAGAATGGAAAGGGTTAGGAGACGGTGTGGTTTTTTTAATGGTATTGACGTTTCGGCTGAAGGTTCTTGATAAACCGTAAAAGTAACATATTTTAAGTCCACATTTAGCATGCTTTTGGATGATTTAAGCCCTGAATTGTGTAATTTGGTGCTCTTAATCCTTTGTTTTCATGTTTTATACTCAGGAGAGCACCCAATGATGAAAAGAACATAAAACGGGCTCAAAATGGAGTAAATGGGCCAATTCAGGAAATCCACACGGCCTGGGCCCAAGACCACACGGCCGTGCCTCATTCAATAGACTCAAACACGGCCTGGCCACGACTTACACGGGCGTGTGCCATGGGCATGTCCCTGCCGCAGCCAAGAGGAGTTTTACTCTGATTTGGATACTTGGAGGCAAAGAAACACATTCCAAAGCCTATTCAAACACCCTAGTAGGAATTCTACTTGAATTAGGATACTTAGGGGCCAAGTAAGGCATCTCAAAGTCTATATAAACACCCAAGGGGGCAACTTGAAGTGGAGTTCGATAGAAGCCCTCTTTCGGGGCGGTTAGCTAGGCCAAGGAGCCGAGCCAGAAAGGTCAGATTTGTGGGAATCACTCGAAGATAGCAAGTTGATCCATCTCAAGAAGCCGAAGTTATACGCAAGACGGAGGATCTCTCCTTCAATTCCTTCAGGGGGTTTTAGGGATTTCTTATGTTTTGTTTTATCTTTTCTTTTGAGATGTTTTCTTTTATTGTTATGAACTAAACCCTCAGACAACGATCGAACCTAGAAAATCATGTCTGTCGAGTCTTAAAATTTATAAAAAAATATGATCGAACCTAGAAACTAACTCTGCCAACGATTTTTGAGGCAAGCGCACCTATCGAACAGTAGTATAGTTAAGGCAAGACCGGAATGTCGAACCCAAAGGAACCAAAAGTACTAATACTAACTCTCTTTTTATTATTTAGCCTAAGAATTAAGGGAACTTTTTATCTAATCTAAAATTAACTAATAAACTAAAGATGCAAAGACAAAGAGAAAGAGTTTGGGAAAATAACTTGAGAGAAACCAATTGATTAAAACGACACCCAAGGAAGAATCCACCTAGACTTCACTTGTTACCTAACTCTGAACCAGACTATTTATTCACTTGACTTGATCCGTAAGATTCCCTAATGTATATTAAACCCTCTCTTGAAGCGAATAACGTCTAACCCTAGGTTGATTAATTGAAATCTCTTTCTAATTAAAACCCCTAGAATCGCATTAACTCGATCTATGGACTCCCATATTAGGTTTCACCCTAATCCGGTAAAATCTCGTCACCCTATCTCTAGGCGCGCGATCAACTCCGCTTAATTATGCTAGATCTACTCTTAGCCAGGGACTTTTGCTCCTCCACCTAAGCACATCATGCTTGAATTAATATCCCGAAAATACCAACAAAAGAATTAAGAACACATAATTAAGAACAAGTCAAATATTTATCATATAGTTCAGCAAACGATAAAAAGATTCATCTTAGGTTTCATCCCCTCAGGTATCTGAGGGTTTAGTTCATAACAATAAAAGAAAACATCTCAAAAGAAAAGATAAAACAAAACATAAGAAATCCCTAAAACCCCCTGAAAGAATTGAATGAGAGATCCTCTGTCTTAAGTATAACTCTGGCTTCTTGAGATGGATCAACTGGCTATCTCCGAGTGATTCCCACGAATCTGTCCTTTCTGGCTCGGCTCTTTGGCCTATCTAACCGCCCCGACAGAGGGCTTCTGTTGAACTCCACTTCAAGTTGCCCCCTTGGGTGTTTATATAGACTTTGAAATGCCTCACTTGGCCCCTAAGTATCCTAATTCAAGTAGGATTCCTACTAGGGTGTTTGAATAGGCTTTGGAATGTGTTTCTTTGCCTCCAAGTATCCAAATCCGAGTAAAACTCCTCTTGGCCGCGGCAGGGACACGCCCATGGCACACGCCCGTATAAGTCGTGGTCAGGCCGTGTTTGAGTCTGTTGAATGATGCACGGCCGTGTGGTCTTGGGCCCAGGTCGTGTGGATTTTGTGAATTGGCCCATTTACTCCGTTTTGGGCTCGTTTTCTGTTCTTTTCGTCATTGGGTGCTCTCTTGAGTATAAAACATGAAAACAAAGGATTAAGAGCATCAAATTACTCAATTCAGGGCTTAAATTATCCAAAAGCATGCTAAATGTGAGCTTAAAATATGTTACTTTTACAGTTTATCGAATACCCCCACACTTAAGCTTTTGCTTGTCCTCAAGCAAAATTCTCAACTCACAATTAAAACAAACTTCCTCAATTCATAATATTCATCAATAATGTTTCATCATAATTCAAAGGTAATTCATACATGGATAATTCAACTCAAAGAGTCTTAAAGATTCAAACAATCAAAGTCTTACATTTATAGCCCGAAAACGTTAGGTGTTTCCACTTACCTAATTAATTACCTTTGATTCAAAACAGACAAGAGTTGACATCCTCACAAAAGATTCACTCAAATCACTCAAAGTGTTTAAGGTTCAAAATTAAGCACTCAAAAGTCAAACATGAAGAGTTAATCCCATAGGCTTGCATGAAAATCAAATATCCACCACTATAATATGAGATGATAGACAAATCAAAAGGTCTTTAACAGGGTTGTAATGGGGCTTGGGTTAAAGGTGTGGATAAAGGCTGAATTAAAAGGTTAGAATCGAGATTGACCTGACAAGTTACCTAACTAGAAACAACAAACTGATAATGAATAATTACATCAATTGAAAACTTGTACTACTAGTAATAATACTCTGATATGAGCTTCTTCTTCAATAATTGGAATTTAACGTATAAGCTCACCTAATCACAAAACTAATAGTAACTATTCTTTGATTTTTTTAAGAATAAGTCAAATAATGTATTCAACTACTGAAATAATATGATTAGGCAACCGATCAAATCAAATCTCGATATAAGGGTAGTAAAAAAGAATGGTGATAACAAATACAAAGGGTTTTGGGTTAATATTAGTGGGTGAGTCAATAAAAAGGGTTGTTAGGATTAAACGAGGTTCACTAGGGGTTAAGTGTGAAGGTAGGCTTTTAGTGGAGTGAGTGGGTTAAAACCTAGGTGTCTTTATCATCTCTGTATATCAAATCAAAGGCGTGGTCTTGACATGTATAATCGATGCAAGTTCTAGAATAACAAATCAATGTTGACACACTCATAATCAATAAAGTGAGCACGAAAAAGAATATATGCTCTTATAAGGTTCAAAAGCTCACAGAAATTATGGGTATTTGATGTCAACCTCACAAATTTCAAACTTCAAAGTAATATTCAAATTCAGGTAGACAACCTAAAGAATTTTAAAATTTTGAAAAACAGACTTATCATGCTTGATTCTCTAATATTCATTAAATTTAATCATCAATGCACAATTATCAATGGCTTACTCTAAAACATATTAACAAACATCATAAATCAAAGGAAATTTCATTCTAATCATAATATGAAGAACTTACTTCAAGACAAGATATCATTCAGGGATTTGAGAACAATGAAGAAAGTTAGGCACTTTCTTGAAATAACTATTCACCCCCTCACACTTAAGATGTACATTATCCTCAATGTACAAAGAAATATATGCATTTTAAAAGAGAGAGGGAGGTGAGACTTCCTAAATTTGGATGGTTCCTGGAGTTGGAAGTCGATAGGGGTGGTGGCTGCTACCGAGCTCTGCGCTAGATGAAGAAATTGGGGAGCTTATAGAGAATTAGCCAGGGATTATTAAGATACATTTAACACAAACTAAATATATAATTAAAGATAGGAAAGAGAAAGAGAAAGAAAATAGTAATGTAAATAAAATTAAAATGAAAGATGAATGGACCGAAGAGTCCTTATTGTTAGATGGTTCACGAGGTGGGTGTGACCTCTTAGGCTGCGGAGGTGCTGGCGGTGGCGGAAGTGGCGTGATTCCCAAGCAGCCTTTAGAACTTCGAAGGATGCATTGAGGTAGTGGTCGTGGTTCTGGAGTGATTCCCTAGCAGCCTTTTGAACCTGACACTAAGAAACTAAAATAAAATAAACTAAATTAAGCATAAGATTGTCAGAGAGAAGGAAAATAAAGGAGAAGATAAAAGTAAAACAAAAGATAAATGGTCTCAAAGACCCTTGGCTTGTCGAGTGGATGAAGCAGCCGACATGAACTTATGTAGATCGGTCTCCCTAAGGAGGACTGTGCTTGAATCCTTCTGTTTCCTCGACATGGCCAAAAGATTGAGAAGAATGTTATGAAAACAAAGAATGCTGAGACTAGAGGTTGTGAAAGGTTTAAGGGATGAAGGAGGGTGAGAAGGGGGAGGGGTGGGTGGTTTAAATAGAATTCTCAAGCCAGGTACATTCACATGCCCATGTCTTGTGGGCGTGGCATCTCACACGGCCATATCGCATGGCCGTGGTGAGCTTTGTTCGTTTCTCCCACGCCCATGTTCCGTTTGCCACGTCCGTGTGTTATCAGACAATGTCGACCACGACCGCATCGCACAGTCGTGGGGTTTTTTCGGTGCCCGTGGTGTGGTGGTTGCAGTCCGTGACTTGAAGATTTTATTTGCTCTGACATGTACCATTTCTGCCATGTCAGTACGGAGATTCTTAAAGTCCACACGGCCACGGCCACCGCCGTGTGCAAGGCCGTGTCGCCTGGAAATCTGCACTTAGTTAGTTTATAGTTAGGTGCTAAAAAAGAGGATAAAAGAATAAAACAGAATAAATAAAAATAAAAATGTAAAAGTTAATGGGGTTAGTACTCGGGTTGCCTCCCGATAAGCGCTCGTTTATAGTCTTAAGCTAGACTCTCCTCTTATTTGTATATTCATGGTGGTTTGAGGAGTTGAAAGTCCTTCCTTGTGCTGGCAGTTCCATTATCATGATAGGGTTTAAGACGAGTACCGTTTATTCTCAAAGTTCCAAAAATTGGGTTATTTACCTCAACTGTTCCGTATGGAAAAACATATATTACCTTGAAAGGGATTTTTTTGCTTGTGTTAGGATCACATGGAGCTATTCGTGGGTCTGCTTTGTCTAATAGTACCTGATCTCCAATTTTGAATCTATCTGCCTCGTGTAGTGGCTTCGTTTCTGCTTTGTGTATCCCTAATTCTTCTTTAAGATTCATCTTCCCCTCTTCTAGTTCATCGATCTGAATCCCTTGTTCCTTGTGAATTATTTCCTTGTTGGCACAAGGTTTAGGTTTGGATTCAGTTGTGCTCTTTCGTGGTGCTTCCTGAAAAGAAGGGTTAACCGAATGGTTATCAATAGAATTTACTTTCTCACATTGATTGTTCGATGTCCTAGCTGAATCGAGGGCTTGAAGAGTGAATGTCTCCTCACCTACATAGAGTATGAGTTGACCTACGTCGATATCAATTTTAGTTCTGGCAGTTGCTAAAAATGGTCGTCCTAAAATTAGGGGGATCGTGTTGTCCTAATCCATGTCTAAAATGACAAAGTCTACCGAGAATACGAATTTGTCAATTTTCACAAGTACATCTTCAATTATACCCCTAGGAACTCTAATAGTTTTACTAGCTAGTTGAATGCTCATCCTAGTTTGTTTGGGTTTCCCTAGACCTAGTTGTTTAAACAATTTATAAGGCATGACATTTATGCTTGCCCCTAAATCAGCTAACGCATTATCAATAGTTAAACTACCAATTAAGCATGGAATTCTAAAACTCCCTAGATCTTTTAATTTTCGTGGTAGTTTATTTTGCAATATTGTTGAGCACACTGCGTTCAGTTCCACATGTGATTCCTCGTCTATCTTTCGTTTATTTGTTAATAGCTTCTTTAAAAAATTCCTGGAATCTGGCATTTGTGAAAGAGCTTCAAGAAACGGTAGGTTAATATGTAATTTCTTTAAAAGTTTAAGAAACTTACTGAACTGTTCCTCTGTGCCGTCTTTCGTTATTGCTTGATGATATGGTATGCGAGGTTTGCACTCTTTGATTACCGGTTTCGGCTTGTTATTGACCTCAACCATATCTTCTTCTACCACCTTCTTTTGTTCTGAATTAGGCGCGTCTAACCCTTCACTATCTTGAGCTGTTATGGCTTGAACTTGCTCCCTTGGGTTAGTCTCGGTGTTGCTCGGTAGTCTTCCCTGTAGTCTCTCAGAAATCTGCTTAACAAGTTGCCCGAATTGATCCTTGAACTCTTGTGACAATGCCTCAAGTTTTGTTTCTACCTTCTGGAAACGTGTTTCTGAGGCTGTTATGAAGTTTGTTAACACTTCTTCAAGGTTCGGCTTCTTTTCCTGTGGGTAAGGCTGTTGTTGGAAGTTTTGGGAAGGTTGTTGCCATTGATTTCTTTGACCGCCCCATGAGAAATTAGAATGGTTCTTCCAACCTGGATTATAAGTATTACTATAAGGGTTATTGTTAGATCGAAAATTATTACCCATATAGTTCATTTGCTTGCTTTCCATGCCCTGTCCGTAGGGTGGGTACTTAGGATTCGCCACTCCTTTACTTGCGTCGCACTGCATTACTGGATGTGCCTGCGAAGAACCATAGAAACTATCAAATTTTTTATGTAGCAATTTTACCTGATTTGATAGCGCGGTCACTGCATCAATGTTGAAAACTCCGGCTGCTTTGGCTGGCCTTGTCCTTGTAACTTGCCACTGATAGTTATTCAGTGACATCTCCTCTATAAACTCGTAGGCTGCTTCAGGAGTTTTGTTGTTCAGGGTTCCACCGGTAGCTGAATCGATTAGTTGCCGTGTTGAAGGGTTCACACCATTGTAAAAAGTTTGGACCTGTAGCCACAATGGTAATCCGTGGTGTGGGCACCTCCTTAACAAATCTTTGTATCTCTCCAATGCATCATAAAGTGTCTCTGAATCTATCTGCACAACAGAAGAGATATCATTCCTCAATTTGGCCGTTTTGGCCGGTGGAAAATATTTTAATAAAAAATTTTCGGTCATTTGATCCCATGTAGTGATTGATCCTCGTGGAAGAGAATGTAACCACTGTTTGGCTTTATCCTTTAAAGAAAAGGGAAATAACCGAAGACGGATGACATCATCAGAAACGCCATTTATCTTGAAGGTATCACAGAATTCTAGAAAATTTGCTAAGTGTGTGTTAGGATCTTCATCCTACAAACTATCAAACTGAACAAACTGTTGTATCATCTATATAGTGTTAGGTTTCAGTTCAAACTTATTTGCAGCAATAGTAGGCCTAACAATACTAGACTCAGTTCCTGTTAAACTAGGTTTAGCATAATCATACATAGTGCGTGGAGCATGATGTTCGGCCAGCTCTGGAGGTGGCGGATTATTTTCATCCATCTCTTCTGTGGTGTTAATTTTAGCTTCTTGCTCTTCTTCTATGTAGTTTAAGCTTTGCCTTATCTCTCTGCGATTTCTGCGAATGGTACCTTCAATATTACTGTCGTAAAGTAAGGGTCCTGTCGGGTTCCTTCTAGTCATAAACTAGAGGTACTTGAAAGGAGAGAAAGAAAGAAATTAGCAAAAATAAAAATAGACTAAAAAATAAAAGTAAATTACAAAAAATAAAGATGGCTAAAGTAATAAAAATTGAGCGTTCTTAATATTTTAGTTCCCCGGCAACAGCGCCAAAAACTTGATCGTGTCTGTCGAGTCTTAAAATTTATAAAAAAATATGATCGAACCTAGAACTAACTCTGACAACGATTTTTGAGGCAAGCGCACCTATCGAACAGTAGTATAGTTAAGGCAAGACCGAAATGTCGAACCCAAAGGAACCAAAAGTACTAATACTAACTCTCTTTTTATTATTTAGCCTAAGAATTAAGGGAATTTTTATCTAATCTAAAATTAGCTAATAAACTAAAGATGCAAAGACAAAGAGAAAGAGTTTAGGAAAATAACTTGAGAGAAACCAATTGATAAAATGACACCCAAGGAAGAATCCACCTAGACTTCACTTGTTATCTAACTCTGAACTAGACAATTTATTCACTTGACTTGATCCGTAAGATTCCCTAATGTATATTAAACCCTCTCTCGAAGCGAATAACGTCTAACCCTAGGTTGATTAATTGAAATCTCTTTCTAATTAAAACCCCTAGAATCGCATTAACTCGATCTATGGACTCCCATATTAGGTTTCACCCTAATCCGGCAAAATCTAGTCACCCTATCTCTAGGCGTACGATCAACTCCGCTTAATTATGCTAGATCTACTCTTAGCCAAGGACTTTTGCTCCTCCACCTAAGCACATCATGCTTGAATCAATATCCCAAAAATATCAACACAAGAATTAAGAACACATAATTAAGAACAAGTCAAATATTTATCATATAGTTCAGCAAACGATAACAAGATTCCTCCTCAGGTATCTGAGGGTTTAGTTCATAATAATAATAGAAAACATCTCAGAAGAAAAGATAAACAAAACATAAGAAATCCCTAAAACTCCCTGAAGGAATTGAAGGAGAGATCCTCCGTCTTGAGTAGAATTCCGGCTTCTTGAGATGGATCAACTGGCTATCTTCGAGTGATTCTCCACAAATCTGACCTTTCTGGCTCAGCTCCTTAGCCTAGCTAACCGCCCCCTGACTAAAGCCCTGGGTTCCTCCTCTACAAAAGCCCTGGCAAAAGGCTCGTGTCGAACTCCCCGCTTAAGTTGCCCCCTAGGGTGTTTATATAAGCTTTGAGATAGGTTTCTTTGCCCCTAAGTATCCTTTTCCGAGTGAAATTACTCTTTTCCATGACAGGGACACGGCCATGGCACACGCGCATGTGAGTCGTCTTTAGTCTGTGTTTGGACTTTTAATGAGGCACGGCCGTGTGGTCTTGGGCCCAGGCCGTGTCGATTTCTATTTTGGCCCAATTTGGTCCATTTTAAGCCCGTTTCTCGTTCTTTTCATCCTCGGGTGCTTTCCTGAGTATAAAACATGAAAAGAAAGGATTAAGAGCACCTTTTTACATAAGTCAAAGGATAAATCATCCAAAAGCATGCTAAATGTGGGCTTAAAATATGTTACTTTTACGGTTTATCAGTTCTCGAGGAGGATTAAGTCTAGGGTGGAATAGGGGACACTTAGTCAATTTGAAGAGTCTCTCAAAAAATCTCATTGATATGGAAATTCAAGAAGATGAAGGAAAACCTCGATGGCTATTTACGCGTTTCTATGGGGCTCTGAATGTTAGAAATAAAACGGAGACATGGGATTTACTTAGACGATTGGGGAGAAATAATTCGTTACCTTGGTTGGTTGGTGGAGATTTTAATGATATTCTCTTTGCACATGAAAAGCAAGGAGGTATACCAAGGGAAGAGGCTAGAATGGAGGCGTTTCGTAGAACGTTGGAGGATTGTCTTTTGGAGGACATTGGTTTTTCTGGCCCCTGGTTTACTTGGGAAATGGGGCGAATATTGGAGTGGAACATTAGGGAAAGAATTGACAGAGGAGTTGCTATGGATACTTGGCTTCAAAATTTCCCAACTTACTCTCTGAGGCATCTCCCGCACTTTTTCTCAGATCATTGTCCTTTGCTCTTTGAGATGGAGGTTGGCAGGAGGGGGAGAAGCCCTATTCGAGTTCGTTTTGAATCTTGCTGGGTCCTTAAGGAGTCGTGTGAGTAAGAAATAAGGAAGCTTTAGGAAGAAAGTTCTGGATCTTACCTTAATCGCATGTCAACTCTTGCAAGTGGGTTGAAAGTTTGGGCTAGCAAAATTAAGTTCAAATAAAAGAGCGAGGTGCAACGGTTAAATAGAAAACTTGAGGAATTGAATGGTGATGAGAGATCAGAGGAGACTTTGGCAGAGCTTATGAAGGTTAAACTTCACTTGAATATGGAAATGGATAAGGAGGAGAGATATTGGGAACATCGTGCAAGAGTTAACTGGTTGCAAATGGGTGATAAGAACACTTCGTTCTTCCAAAAATGTGCCTCGCAGAGAAGGCGCATTAATTGAATTAGTGGGCTATAGAGAATTGATGGGTCTCTTGCTATGAATGAGAGAGAGATTGAGGATATTGATCGGGCGTATTTTTTCAACTTATTTGAATCTAAAGGAGTTGGAGATGTGAAACACATACTCTCAAGGGTCAAATCGTGCATATCAGATAGCATGAATCAAATTCTAACAGCCTCTTACATAGATGCTGAAATTGCTGAGGCATTGAAAGGAATGGGGCCTACAAAAGCTTCTAGTTTTGATGGTTTTCCAACGATTTTTTACCAGAAATTTTGGCACATCATTGGTAAGGACACTAGCGAATTTTGTTTGGATGTGTTGAATCATGGTCACTCGTTGGATGAAATAAACAGAACTCAATTGGTGTTGATTCCAAAAACTGCTAATCCTATTAATCTGAAGAATTCTCACCCTATCAGTTTGTGTACAGTGATCTATAAGATTATCGCTAAGTCCGTTGCCAATCGTTTACAAAAGGTGCTGGATGGTTGTATCAATGACTCTTAGAGCGAGTTTGTTCCTGGAAGACTCATTATTGATAATGTGTTGTTGGCATACGAGGTACTTCATTCTTTTAAGAATAAAAGATCAGGGCGAAAATGTTTTATGGCCTTAAAACTTGACATGAGTAAGGCCTATGATAGAGTGGAGTGGCCTTTTATCAAAGGGGTAATGTCTAAGTTGGGTTTCGCAGATGGGTTTATTGATTTCATTATTTACTGTATTAATTCTGTCCAATACTCTATCTTAATTAATAGCGAAGAAGGATTGAGCTTCAGGTCCACGAGGGGTTTACGTCAAGGGTGTAACAGTTCGATTTAGGGGCTAGTCAGAACAGTGGTTTTGGAACCACTAATCCGAGGTCGAAGAAAATTACTTTAACGTTATTTTATGAGTTATAGCATGATTATAAAAGTGCATGAAAATTTTGGTGCTTTAATTTTTGCGATTTCATGCTTAATTGCGAAAAAAGACTAAATCGCATAAAGTGCAAAAGTTCCATTTTACAAGCTAAAGGTGTTTAAAAGCCATAGAATATTAATTGGAAGTCTTTAAAGTGCAATTAGCCCCTCAATCAAGGGCTGGCCGGCCATAGAAGACAACAGAGGTCAAAAATTGGTCAAGTAGGTGGATTAAATTTAAGGAAATTAATAAATAAAGAAAAAGATGATATTACTCTATTCATCCATCTTCTTCCATCGAAAATATCAGCAAAAATAAGGGTTTAAAAGCTTAAAATTTTCAGCAACTTTTCCTCCTTGCAAATCAAGAAGAAGGAGGGATTAACCTTGACCGAGGAAAAGGCAAGGTATCGGACTAAATTAGCAATTTGGCCTATTTTGAAATCGAGGTAAGTTTGTGTGTAATAAATTCAACATCATGTTATTAAGTTTCTAAATGTCTGATGTTAATGATGTTGTATAATATTTCTATGAATTTGAGTAATGATGTTGAATGAGAAAATGATGTGAATTGTGATATGGAAGTCCCGGTTGGACTTTAATAAATGAGAGAATAATATCATCGAGACTTGAGATGGGTAAGGTCCCGTATAAGACCATGTCTGGGACATGGCCTTAGCACCGAATAGAGATCCCGTATAAGACTATATCTAGGATATGGCATCAGTATCGAATATGAGAATCATATAAGACCATATTCAGGATATGACATCAGCAATCGAAATGAGATCCCACGTAAGACCATATCTGGGATATGGCATAGGCATCTAGAGGTGACCCCATGTAAGACCATATCTAGGATATGGCATTGGCATTGTATTTATGTGAATGATGACAATTATTCAATTTCGAGTATCCCCAAGTGATTCAATGGGTATATAGCTAAGTTTATATTAGTTATGAGATTAGTGCTAAAGCTATGTGATGAAGTGATACAGGTACATGTGAGTAATTCACGAGAAATGTTTACGATATGAGACATTATATGAAATTGGTAAGAGTAAGCATGAGTAAGTTATGGCAATGTGTTTAAGACTTTGTTTTCTATTCAATGCCATGGATGGATGACATTATGAGCCTTATGTTGCTATTTGTTTCATGCAAACTTACTAAGCTTTATGCTTACCCCTCTCATTTCCCTTTTCCTTGTAGTATCACCTAGCTAGCTCGGGAATTCGTGGAACGTCAGAGTTCGGAAATCACACTATCAACTTCTCTTGGTATAGCAAAGTTAGATTTATTTTGAGTATGGCATGTATAGGACTTGGTCATTTTGTTATGACATATTTGTTAGCCAAAGTGTTGGCTATTAATGTTGTTCGATTCATTTGGTAAATGATCATTGGAAAATTGGTCAATACTTGTCAAGTTCATATATTCAATAATGATGAAACTTATGAAGTGTATGCTAGTGTGGATGTCTTAGTTTTGAGTTCTTAGAAGTGACTTCTGGTTATGATGCATGTTGAATTGAATTGGTATAAGTATGGTTGCTTTGTAGGGTGGCATATGGCTTGGTAGATAGCCATACAATTGTCCACATGGGTAGACACACGGGCGTGTGTCTAGGCTGTGCGTGACACACTGTCAGCCCCATGGGCATGTTGATAGGTCGTGTGCCCCCGTGCATGCTAGGTTGACAAGTCAGAATACCCAGTAGTAAACACACGAGTTGATACACGGCCTTGTGTCTCAACCGTGTGAGAGACACAGCCTAAGACACGGGCATGTGCCCTGGCCGTGTGAAGTCTGCACCTAAAATTAGAAATTTAATTCGACACGTCTAAGGACACGGGCACGTGCCTTGGCCGTGTGACCATATTAGGATGATGACATCATAAACAGAACGCCAAGGTTTTCACACACGGGCGTGTCATGGTCGTGTGAGAGACACGGGTCAGGGACACGGGCGTGTGTCCGGCCGTTTGAAAACCCTTGTAAGTTCGAATCGATAAATAAATCCACACGGGTGTGGAACACAGGCATGTGATATGCCACACGGGCGTGTCCCATCCTTTACACGGGCGTGTGGCCCTGTTTTGAGTCAAATTTTTCTAAGTGTTCTAAAGTTTCCAGTTTCGCCTCGAATCATTTCGGCTGCAAGTTAAGGGTCTCGTAAACCTATAATAAGGACATTGTGGTCTCGAATGAAAAGTTTTCATTTGAAATGTTCTTAAGGATTGATATTGTATGATTGAGCAAGTTAAGTACGGTAATACCTCGTACCTGGTTCAGGTGTCGAATACGAGTATGGGGTGTTACAAAGGGGATCCACTAAGCCCTTATTTATTCTTGTTTTGTGGAGAAGGTATGTCGGCATTAATGAGATTGGCTTGTCATAAGGGAAAGATTTGTGGAGCCAAGGTGTGCAGAGCTTCTCCTTCAATCACCCACCTCATGTTTGTAGATGATTGCATTCTGTTTGGGGAAGTTTCGAATAGAGGGATAAGTGTGCTTAAAGAGATCCTTAGGGAATGTGAGGTTTGCTCGCGGCAGTGTGTTAATTTTGAAAAATCCACGGTTTTTCAGCTCGAATGTAAATGATCATGATAGGAACTTGGTGTTTTAGGTTCTTAACGTTCGATGTTCAATTGACCCTGAGAAATATTTAGGACTTCCAAACATGGTGGGACAAAAACGGAAACTGGCTTTCCAATATTTGAAAGATAGACTGAAACAAAAGATTAACAGCTAGAGCGTTAGGCATATTTCACAAGGAGGTAGAAAGGTTTTTATAAAAGCCATTTTGCAAGAAATTCCCACGTATATGATGGCTTGTTTTCTTTTGCCAAAATCTTCATGTACGGAGTTGGAAAACATAATGAGCACTTGTAACACCCCAAACCTGTCCCATACGTTTCGACCAGATCTGGCATGTTACGGGTTTGATGTTGAAAACATAGTTCCTTATCGGTTTTGGAAATCGTAAGTTAATTAGACAATAATTGAATAAATAAGTGACATTTGAAAAAAAATACCTTGTATTATTATTATTTCATATAATTAAACCTTTGATATAATTTCATAAGTTGCAAATATTAAAAAACTACTTAGTTGAATATAAACTATGGGGCCTTATTACATAAATATTCCCAAAATTGAAAACTAAATAAAAGAAAACATTGTATTTTAAACGGAGATATATTTCTTTAAATAAAAGTCCTTATGGCCCCTCGAGTCTGTCTTGACTCCCATGTCCACGATCTACTGCTCATCTGAAAGAGTAGGAAAAATAAAAGGGTGAGTCACCAAGACTCAGTGTATAAATCCCGAAACACACAACGACCTGAGACCCACAAACATATTATGGGCCTCGGCCCATTCATAATGGCAACAAACATAAACACATGGTAAATGATAGATGGCCCAACCCATCCTAAAAATCCATCCTCTACACACCAACCTGTACCAACCATCACACCTCGGGGATTTCTACAATCAACCCACCAACCGCTACACACCATATCGACAGTCGTACTGCCTATTCCTATTAATCAGGAATCATTTAAACGTGGCCAAGCCACCGATCACTATGTGACCTAACATTTATATTCGTGGTTTAACCACCGATCACCAAGTGACCTATCATGCTCTTCCCCTTCATTATCATAATCCCACCCCATGCATACATACATGAAAAATTGTAAACATCATACCATCTTAGAGAAAACAGGCTTCCATATATATATCGATACACATAGAGAGATTTCTATGGTTACGTACCTGGCATCCTTTGCCTAATCCTTTTCGGGTTTTATTCGACTGTCTACACAGCCTCTTTCCAGCTTTTTAGCCCATAACACATATATATTACAGTTAACTAGTGTGTTAGAGATCTACACACCTGATTACCGTTAGAACGAGACTCTCTAAGTCGACGCCATCCGTAGCCAACACAACCGCTACTGCCTAAGGTGTTGTTCAGCAGCCGATCCACAACCTGGTGGCCAATCCCGTACTGCTGACACTGCTCGTTTCTTAAACTTAGGAATCGGGTTTCCAGATCTAGTCCCCTCCTTTGCCTTGAAATTCCCGAAAAGTGATATGAGATTCAGAGACTAGTGTTTCCGGCTTTTAGATCTAAGAGATCTACTTCAATTCCCGCCGTCGTCGAAATTAAGAACATGAAAAAGAGTGGAACGTTAGACCGAACCTTAATAGCCACCTGGCCTTGATTCTCAAAAACCGAAAGAGAAAGGAATAGATCTGAGGAAATCGGTTCTTACCTTCACAAGGAAATCGGCAACTCCAAGAAGATCCCGATTTATGGAGAAATCGACACAAGAGGAAAAGAATGGAAAAAGAAAGTGAAGTGAGAGGTTTCGGCCTTTGAAGAAATCAAAAGAAAAGAAATTGCAGAGAATGACTGAGAGTTTCGACACAGAGAATGAAGAAAAGAATAGGGTTCAAATGCTGGAATTGAAGAGGTACCCCCTATTTATAGAGAATTTCGACACTTACTTATCAAAACCCGAAAGTGCCCTTCCTGATAACTAACAGCTAATCAAATAGTAGGGAAATTTCGGCACCCTTTTCCCATAAAGAAACCGAATTCTTCCCCCCTCTAGGAGATGGAATTTCGATCAACACTGCATTCAGTAGATAACTCCTATCTTTTCTCCTTTATCTTAATCTATTCATACCTTTAGAAGAGGCCTAGATAACACCACCTCTCCCTACTATTATCAGCACATTATCCATATTATCCCAATCATTAAATCCCTCCTAAAAGTAAGCCTCATTGTCGTCCCCCTCCTTGCTCCTTTTAAGTGCCGAAAATGGCCCAAATACATGGGCTCTATGCGGCCAAAACTTGGGCCCTCTCCATCTACTAGTGACGCCACCCTCTAGCTCCTTTGCAGTGCCACCTAAATTTGGGCCACAAGCCCCTTTTTGTATTTTAAACTCAGATACCACCTTTTTAAACCCTATAGTGTCCAAACAGAAAATTTAACCAAGGCCTCCGCCCAAACCTGAGCCCAATTTGGACCCCTAACACTCAAATTTACACATTAAACGCATAGGCCCAATAATTCAGGATGTTACAGTTCTACCCCCTTAAAGAAATTTTGGCCTCGAAATTACCTGGTCAAAATAGATGTGGGTATTGCTGCCGCATTGCCTCCTCGGGTTCCCAAGTAGCCTCTTCAGAATCGTGATTCCGCCACAGAACCTTAACTAGTGGAACCGTTTTCCTTCGCAATACCTTGACATCACGATCCAGAATTTCTACTGGTTCCTCTTCAAAAGATAGGTCAGGTTTTACCTCAATTTCTTCCACTGGTACTACATGGGATGGATCCGAACGATATCGTCTCAGCATAGAGACATGGAACACATTGTGAATCTGGCTTAACTCTGAAGGTAACTCTAGCTGATACGCTACTGGTCCTACTCGTTTCAACACCCGGTATGGTCCGATAAATCTGGGACTCAATTTACCCTTCCGTCCAAACCTCAGTACTTTCTTCCACGGCGACACCTTCAGAAATACCTTGTCACCCACTGCAAACTCTATGTCCTTACGCTTTAAATTAGCATAGGACTTATGTCTGTCTGACGCCTCCTTTAGTCGAGCCCGAATTATCTCAACCTTCTCCTTCGTCTCGGTGACCAAATCCGGACCCAAAATCTGACGTTCCCCCAATCCGTCCAACAGGTAGGAGTACGACACTTCTGCCCGTACAATGCTTCATAAGGCGCCATCTGAATACTAGACTAGTAATTGTTGTTGTACGCAAACTCCACCAACAGTAAAAAATTCCTCCCAACTACCCCTGAAATCCATGACACATCCCCTTAACATGTCCTCTAAAACCTGAATTACCCGTTCAGACTGTCCATCGGTCTGAGGATGGAACGCTGTACTGAAATCCAACTTCGTGCCCAGCGCTTGACGTAACGCCTTCCAAAATCGCGACGTGAACCTAGGGTCCCTGTCTGATATGATCGACACTGGTACTCCATGTAACCTTACTACCTCCGCTATGTATAGCTTAGCCAGTTTCTGCAGAGAGTAATCGACACGTACGGGGATGAAGTGAGCAGACTTCGTCAAGCGATCTACAATTACCCAAACCGCATCTTTCTTAGTGGGCGTGAGAGGTAGCCCGCTAACAAAGTCCATGGTGATCCTCTCCCACTTCCACTGTGGAATCTTCACCGACTGCAACAACCCTGACGGTAACTGATGTTCTGCCTTGACCTGCTGGCAGGTCAAACACCTACTCACAAACTCAGTTACCTCATGCTTTAAATCCGGCCACCAGAACTATTCCCGTAAATCTCGATACATCTTGCTCCCTCCTGGGTGCATAGCGTATGGACTACCATGCGCCTCTTGCAAAATCCTACGCCTCAACTCAGGGTCCTTTGGCATGCAAACTCTCCCTTGAAAACATACTAATCCTTCCTCATTCACATTGAATTCCGTTGGCTCATTACTTGAAATCAACTGCAACTTCTCCCTAAGCAATCCATCGGTCTGCTGCTTCTCCCTAACTTGACTAACCCAAGAAGGTTTCACTTGAAGTTCAGCTAATAGACTTCCATCATCATATAAGCTAAGGTGAGCGAACATTGCTCTCAAGTCAGTGATCACCTTACAGCTTAGAGCATCCGCCACCACATTAGCCTTACCCGGGTGATACTCGATCGAGCAGTCATAATCTTTTAACAACTCGATCCACCTCCTCTACCTTAGATTCAACTCCTTCTAAGTAAAAAGGTACTTTAAACTCTTACGATCCGTGTAAATGATAGATTTCTCCCCGTACAAATAATGCCTCCAAATTTTCAAGGCGAACACCACCGCCGCCAATTCCAGATCATGGATGGGATAATTTGACTCGTGCAGTCTTAACTGCCGAGATGCATATGCAACAACCTTTCCATCTTGCATCAACACACATCCTAATCCCGTGTGTGAAGCATCACAGTAAATTACGAACTCCTTCCCCACCTCCGGCTGAATCAACACCGGAGCCTCCGTCAAAATCCTTTTTAACTTCTCGAAACTCTCCTGCTACTTATCAGACCAAACAAACGGAACTCCTTTCCGTAGCAACTTAGTCAACGGTGCTGCAATCAGAGAAAATCCTTCAACAAATCTTCTGTAGTACCCCGCTAGACCAAGGAAACTCCGAATCTTTGCCACCGACTTAGGCGGCTTCCAATCCAACACCGCTTCAATTTTTCGAGGGTCAACCCGAATCCCCTTTGCCGACACCACGTGGCCTAGGAAAGTAACTTCATTCAGCCAAAACTCACACTTACTGAATTTGGCATACAACTGCTTCTCCCTCAGAATCTGCAAAACCACTCGCAGATGAGCATCATGCTCCTCCTCCGACTTTGAATAAACCAAGATATCATCTATAAACACCACGACACACCGATCTAGGTAGGGTTGGAACACTCAGTTCATCATGTCCATGAACGCTGCTGGTGCATTGGTCAATCCAAAAGGCATCACCATAAATTCATAATGACCATAGCGAGTCCTAAAAGCCGTCTTATGAATATCCGCCTCCTTGACCTTAAGTTGATGGTACGCTGACCTTAGATCTATCTTCAAAAAGATTGAGGCCCCCTTCAACTGATCGAACAAATCATCGATCCTCGGCAACGGGTATTTATTCTTGATGGTCAACTTATTCAGCTGACGATAATCAATGCACATACGCATTGATCCATCCTTCTTCTTAACAAATAACACCGGCGTTCCCCAAGGCGACACACTTGGTCGAATAAGCCCTCTATCCAGCAACTCCTGAATCTGCACTTTCAATTCCACCAACTCCTTCGGCGCCATTCTATATGGAGCAATGGATACTGGCGCTGTTCCCGGAAGAAGCTCGATTCCAAACTCCACTTCACGATCCGGGGGTAATCCCAGAAACTCTTCTGGGAAAACATCAGAAAATTCTTTCACCGTTCTGATATCCCCAACAGTTAATTCTTTGGCTTCCAGAGCCCGAACAACCATCAGAATCGTCTCGCACCCTTTCCTTACCATCCTCTCTGCTCTTAAAGCAGACACCACATTTGACAAACCACCCCCCTTTTTCCTATCACCAGCACTTCGCCACCCTCAGGGGTCTTTAACACCATACGCTTGGATGCACAATCCAAGTTCGCTTGATACCTCACCAGCCAAACCATGCCTAAAATTAAATCGAATTCCCCGAACGGTAATTCCATCAGATTCGCTAGGAAAGTTATTCCCTGAACTTCTAAAGGTACCTCCTGATAGAGTTTATCCACTACTACAGATTGTCCTAACGGGCTAATTACAGTCATTGCCCTAGGGGTAATCTTAGATTCCAACCTTAAAGTTCCAGATACACTACTAGCTACATACGAATGTGTCGACCCAATGTCAATCAAGGCAGTGTAAGGAAAGCTAAAAATTAAAAACGTACCGGTTAAGACATCCGGTGCGTCAGCCTCCTCTCGACGTCTAGCAGCATAAACTAACCCCGGCTGTCTCGTCTCAGTGTTTCCTGCCCCCCTGCCTGGAGCTCCACGACCCCGACGAAAACCATTACCACCTCTGGCTGGACCACGACCTCTCTGTGGCTGCTGACCTCCCCTGCCCGGCTGAGCATTCTCCTGACCTGTGAGCCCCTCACTGCCCCATTGCTGCGGACAGTTCCTAACTTGGTGGTCCGTAGATCCACACCTAAAGCACTTCCCACTTCCCACTACCCACCCAACACTCACCTACATGAAATTTACCACATCAAGCACACTTCTGTGTCTAACTAGCAGCAGCAGGTCTCTCATTCCGACTCGGTCCATCTGACCTAGGCCTTTTTGAGTACGCCCAGTTGTCCCTGATGATCCAAAATTTCTCTTACTTCCACTCCTATCTCTATCCGGATTCAGTTTTTCCATCCGCTTAACCTCCTCAGCTATCTTAGCTTTTTCCACAAGCACAACGAATTCCCTCTCCCGCTGTGGGGCTATCAAAACACGCAAATCATCCCTCAGACCATCTTCGAACCGGATGCAACGTTCATGTTCCGTGGCCATGATCCCTCGGGCATATCGGCTAAGGCGTAAGAATTCAGCTTCATACGCAACCACTGACCTACTCCCTTGAACCAGATTCAGAAATGCTCTGCGCTACGCATCCACATAACTCGACCCAATGTACTTACTCTGAAACGCCGTTTTGAAGAGATCCTAGGTGATACGGTCAGCCACTGTACCATCCTTAACCGTAAGCCACCATTGATATGCTTCGTTCCGCAGGAGAGATACAACCCCTTTTAACTTCTCCTCCTCCGTGAAATATAAATCATCCATTATGCGTTCCACCGCCTCCAACCAATACTCAACCGAACTCGGGGCTACACCAGAAATTCCCCTAAACACTTTTGCCCCATTGGCTCTAAGTCACTCCGACACAGATTTCCGGGCTCCCGTGTCCATGCCTACCCCAGCAACCCTCTCTAAAACCCTTAACATTGCCTGAGATATAGCATCATCTCCGGTTGTTTGATCCTGAAATTCGGCCTCGGCAGCTGGCATCTCGTTTCCTGACCCGTGGCCAGATCCTACTGGTTTCGACATGGCCATCCTACCCCTACCGCAGCCACGCGACGGACGTCCACGACCCCTTGTACTCATTCTACCGATTCACGTTTATCTGATTAGAAATTTTATGAATTATTAATTTCTTTCACTAATTAACCACAAACAATCTTATGAACAGTAGTTTAAGAGTAGTTCTTTCGAATTCTAAATTATATCTACGAGTTTCAGTCTCAAGTTTGTATCTCCTATTTCTAGGATCCACATACATCAACCATCATACATCAACATACAAGTAGCATCCATGCACTCACATTCATCGCATAAAGGTTTTTTCATCATTTCTCTACCCAGGGGTATTTCCATAGTTTTGTCCTACAGGGTATTTTGTAATTTCCTCAAAATAGGGTATCTTGGTTTTTTTTTTCTAAATAGAGATATTTTGTTTTTTTTTGTAAAGCAGGGGTATTTTGGAAAATTTTATTTTGCAAACCAGATACTTTTGGAAATCTAGGGGTTTTCGGGTTAATTTGCAAAACATAGGTATTTTGGTAATTTTTGCCAATCGGGGGTGTTTCAGTAATTCCAAAAATTTCGGTAATTTTACAAATCCAGGGTATTCTGGGAAATTTTCACAAATCAAGGGTTTTTCGAAAATTTTACAAAACTTGGGGTACTTTGGAAATTTTGCGAAATAGGGTGGCTGGTCCCTTTCGGGTTTTAATTATAAATTTTGGCCCGTCAACAAGTCCTCGTGGCTAAGATGAACAGTCACTACGCACTAGGTAGGATTCCAGCGAAGAGGAGGTGAGCCACTAGGACCGCTTAAATACCAAGCTCTCCCTGAATCCAATCCTAGACATGCGTATGCCTGTTGCCACACCCTAACCCAGCGATTTGATCACGGGTTTGTTTGGATAGATTAAGTCTTATGAATTTAAAGAGTTATTTTAACTAAGCCTAAAGTCCATTAATGCCTAACATACTAGTCTACGTCCATCAAGCCCATCAAGCCCAATCATGCATATCATATCAAAAGTTAGAATACTTACCTGCGTGGATCGGGTACCGGTAGACTCGAAAGTCATATCTTTATCCAAGACATTTTTCTCAAATTCACATCAAATTTTCAAAACACTACTAGACCCATTTCACAGCCAGAGTTTTGAACCGGGCTCTGATACCAAAATGTAACACCCCAAACCCGGCCCATACGTTTCGACCAGATCTGGCATGTTACGGGTTTGATGTTGAAAACATAGTTCCTTATCGGTTTTGGAAATCGTAAGTTAATTAGACAATAATTGAATAAATAAGTGACATTTGAAAAAAATACCTTGTATTATTATTATTTCATATAATTAAACATTTGACATAATTTCATAAGTTGCAAATATTAAAAAACTACTTAGTTGAATATAAACTATGGGGCCTTATTACATAAATATTCCCAAAATTAAAAATTAAATAAAAGAGAACATTGTATTTTAAACGGAGATATATTTCTTTAAATAAAAGTCCTTATGGCCCCTCGAGTCTGTCTTGGCTCCCATGTCCACGATCTACTGCTCATCTGAAAGAGTAGAAAAAATAAAAGGGTGAGTCACCAAGACTCAGTGTATAAATCCCGAAACACACAACGACCTGAAACCCACAAACACATTATGGGCCTCGGCCCATTCATAATGGCAACAAACATAAATACATGGTAAATGATAGATGGCCCAACCCATCCTAAAAGTCTATCCTCTACACACCCACCCGTACCAACCATCACACCTCAGGGATTTCTACAATCAACCCACCAACCGCTACACACCATATCGACAGCCGTACTGCCTATTCCTATTAATCAGGAATCATTTAAACGTGGCTTGGCCACCGATCACTATGTGACCTAACATTTATATTCGTGGTTTAACCACCGATCACCAAGTGACCTATCATGCTCTTCCCCTTCATTATCATAATCCCACCCCATGCATACACACATGAAAAATTGAAAACATCATACCATCTTGGAGAAAATAGGCTTCCATATATATATATATATATATATATATATATATATATATATATATCGATACACATAGAGAGATTTCTATGGTTACGTACCTAGCATCCTTTGCCTAATCCTTTTCGGGTTTTATTCGACTGTCTACACAGCCTCTTTCTGGCTTTTTAGCCCATAACACATATATATTACAGTTAACTAGTGTGTTAGAGATCTACACACCTGATTACCGTTAGAACGAGACTCTCTAAGTCGACGCTATCCGTAGCCAACACAATCGCTATCTGCCTAAGGTGTTGTTCAGAAGTCGGTCCACAACCCGATGGCCAATCTTGTACTGCTGACACTGCTCGCTTCTTAAACTTAGGAATCGGGTTTCTAGATCTAGTCCCCTCCTTTGCCTTGAAATTCTCGAAAGTGATATGAGATTCAGATGCTAGTGTTTCTGGCTTTTAGATCTAAAAGATCTACTTCAATTTCCGCCGTCGCCCAAATTAAGAACATGAAAAAGAGTGGAACGTTAGACCGAACCTTAATAGCCACCTGGCCTTGATTCTCAAAAACTGAAAGAGAAAGGAATAGATCTGAGGAAATTGGTTCTTACCTTCATAGGGAAATCAGCAACTCCAAGAAGATCTCAGTTTTATGGAAAAATCGGCACAAGAGGAAAAGAATGGAAAAAGAAAGTGAAGTGAGAGGTTTCTGCTTTTGAAGAAATCAAAAGAACGGAAATTACAGAGAATGACTGAGAGTTTCGGCACAGAGAATGAAGAAAAGAATAGGGTTCAAATGCCGGAATTGAAGAGATACCCCCTATTTATAGAGAATTTCGACACTTACCTATTTATAGAGAATTTCGACACTTACTTATCAAAACCCGAAAGTGCCCTTCCTGATAACTAACAGCTAATCAAATAGTAGGGGAAATTTTGGTACCCTTTTGCCATAAAGAAACCGAATTCTTCCCCCCTCTAGGAGATGGAATTTCGGCCAACACTGCACTCAGCAGATAACTCCTATCTTTTCTCCTTTATCTTAATCTATTCATACCTTTAGAAGAGGCCTAGATAACACCACCTCTCCCTACTATTATCAGCACATTATCCACATTATCCCAATCATTAAATCCCTCCTAAAATTAAGCCTCATTGTTGTCCCCCTCCTTACTCCTTTTAAGTGCCGAAAATGGCCTAAATACATAGGCTCCATGCGGCCAAAACTTGGGCCCTCTCCATCTACTAGTGACGCCACCCTCTAGCTCCTTTGTAGCGCCACCTAACTTTGGGCCACAAGCCCCCTTTTGTATTTTAAACTCAGATACCACCTTTTTAAACCCTATAGTGCCCAAACAGAAAATTTAACCAATGCCTCTGCCCAAACCTGAGCCCAATTTGGACCCCTAACACTCAAATTTACACATTAAACGTATAGGCCCAATAATTCAGGATGTTATAGCACTTTTTTGTGGAATAAAAGCAATGGGAAGAGAGGCATGCATTGGTGTGATTGAAAGTCTTTAAGCGCGCTCAAGGAAGAAGGTGGGATGGGGTTTCCTGATTTGAATTTTTTTAATATTGCATTATTGGTCAAACATGGTTGGTGTTTGTTACGTAACCCTAATTCGTCACTAGCGCTACTTTGAAGGCGAAATATTATAAAGATTTTGATTTTTTAAAGTCCAAGTTGGGTAATTTACCTTCCTTTACCTGGCAAAGTTTGTGGGCGGCAAAAGGCCTTCTTTTGAAAGGCCTAGGTTGGAGGATTGGTGATGGACGGAAGGTCTCTATTTGGGATGATGCTTGGGTTACTGGAAATGATGCGCTTAGTGGGCAGAATTGAACTTCTAATTCGAGGCTATTAAAAGTCGTAGATTTGATTGGTACTAGTACAAGGAACTGGAATACTAAGTTGATTTATAATACCTTTATGGAGAAGGATACCGAAAGGATTTTATGTATCCTTTTGTCTTTGAGTTCACATGAGGATCTTATCATCTGGCGAGGCGAGCCAACTGGAGAGTATTCGGTTCGAAGTGGGCACAAAGTTCTCTCACATGTTGGGCAGACTCAAGTACAGGATAGTTACAAACAATTTTACAAGAGACTATGGAATTTAGATTTACCCTCTAAAATTAAGATTACAGTTTGGCGAAGCTCGCGCAACTATTTTCCTAATTATAGTAATTTACATTATAGGCGAATAATGGGGTCTGCCACCTGCCGAAGATGCTAAAGGGGAGCGGAAACGAGGGAGAACTTATTCAGAAATTGCCCTGTTGCAAAGGAAACATGAGAGAGGTTAGATATTGTTTGGCCTGCTTCAGAAGAAAGTACCCAATTCACAGAATGGTTAAAATTTTTTTTTAATATAATTCTTTGGGTATGTGTATGAGGTTTGCGTGCGCATTATGGGGGATTTGGACGTTTAGAAATAGATTTATTCACGAGGGAGAAATGCGATCGGGGGTTCAAATTGCAGATTTTGTTACAAACTACCTGAAGGAACTTGATGGGGTGAAGCAGGATTTTCCTAACAGAAGAATCCACACGACCAGATGGGTTGCTCCATTAGGGCTACGACTGAAGATAAATTTTGACGCGGCTTTCAATAGTCAAAGAAAGTAATTGTGTTCTAGGTTAGTGGTTAGAAATGGAAAAGCAGAAGTCATTTGTTCAAAAACTATCATAAATAAGAATATACCATCTGCTTTTGCAGCCGAGGCGTTGGCGTGTTATCAGGCACTAGATCTGGGCTTCCAACTTGACCTGAGGGACGTGGAAGTTGAGAGAGATTCTAGGTTGGTGATTCGTAAGATGGAAGAGAAGAAAGAAGATAGATCTAAAATTGCTGCTTATGTTGAAGATTCAAAGAAAATGAGTTTGAGTTTCAGATATTGTGCTTTTCTTTTTCTCAATAGGGAAGCTAACGAGGTTGCTCATCTTATTGCTGCTAAAGGCATTAAGAAAGGGGAAAATACTTATCTATCGCAGAGGGGTTCTTCTGGTACTGAAGCGGCGGTGACGGACAATCGCAGATGGACAGAATACGTGTAGGCGACAAGGGATCGGAGAGTTGAAGAGGAGTATGGAAGGGGTTATGAGGATATCTGATTATTTTGGTGGTTTTTTTGTCAAAGGGATTGCGTATACGAGAAGGTTTTTGGTTTTCGAGGTGATATTTGTTCGATTTGACGGGTGGTAATAATGACTCTGATGACTTTCCCATTCACTTTTGCTATTTTCAAGAGGGTGTTTAATTGTTGGTTACAGCTGGGACACAGTCTCTAGAGCTCTCTCGTCAGTTCTGCTGCTGGTCTCAGTTGTTGTTGGGCCGTTTTATTTTATTTCTATTTTGTTTTGGATTTTCAGTTTTTGGACCTTTTATGTTTGGGGTCTCTTTGGGTTTTGTTTTGGATTATGTGTTTGGGCCTAATTTTAATGAATATCCAGTATTTCTCTCAAAAAAAATGTGAATATAAACAATAATTAATATAATATTAATTTTAAAATTCAAAGATAATAATAATTAATATAATATTAGTTACCATAAATTCAAATTTGATTATAAATAAAATTATTTAATACAATTAAATATAATATCAAAGTAATTAATATAATTAAAAAAAAAACATTTTGAAGCTCAAATAATTAATCTAGAATTCAATGTTTTCATGTTTGCCTTTTATGTATATACGAGGCTGAATATATATTTTACTTATTAAAATTGGATTCTAAATTGTAATTTGATATTAATTTTGAATTATATAATTAATTACTGATTTGTCTAACATTAAGTAATATTATTTAAATTTTCATTATTATATTTATTATATCTTATTATTTTATTTTAGAAAACTCCTTTAATATGGTGTTTATTATTCAAAGGTAATTTCAAAAGGTAAATAGTTAGGGATCGGAATGGAATGGGACAGGAGCAGATGTTGTTAAATTTACTATCGTTTCACAATCGGCACACTCTACTTCTCCACTTGCCCCACTTCATTATAAACATATAATCTTGAAAACCATTGTCACTTCTAGGGGCAAAGCCAAAAAAAAATTTTAGGGGGCCGAAATTAAATTGTAATTTTTACGATAATAAAAATGCAATTTACCATTTTAATAGCTTATATCTTTATAATTTTAGAGTATTAAATCAAATTTTTATCATTTTTAGGGGGAAAGTGCAATTTTACCTTTACTCATTTAAAATTTTAAAATTTTTAAGAGTTTAAATGCAAAAATTTCAATTTAAGGGGGTTAAGGCCTTTGCCAGCCCCTAACTACGCCACTGATCACCTTTATGGAAGTTGGATGCATCCATCTCCGCGCCACCCCACCTCGCTCCGTTTCAATTTAATTTTTGCTACTTATCTTTTTTTTTTAATTTGTTTAAAGTCAACTAAATATTTATACATAATATATATGATTTTCTATTTACATTTTTACATTTTTATCCTTTTAATACTTTATATTTACAAAATTAAAATGGTAATTTTATATAGTGAAGACGGTCAAGTTGGGATAATCAAATACTGTAACCACTCAATACTCACTATCAAAAAGGAAAAAATTCACCCCACCCTGCATCCACTTTTCGAACAAAAAAAATTCTCTTCATTCAGAGCGGATCGATTCAGAATCTATCGTGCAACTCGAATTTTGTCATCCTATATATAATATATTCCATAAATATTCTAGATTATTTTTTATAATTTTTAAATCATAAATTAATTATTATTTGCATATTATTTTTTAAAATTACACTATCATACATTATACTTATTTTTAAGTTACGTGGAAATCTTAATGTAGCAATTATAATTGATTAGTTTTTTATAAAAAGAATGGGCAGAGTTTAATTGCATTTCAGACATTAATTATTAAATTTAATACGGATTGTCATTTAAGACATTTTATGCAAAGAAATATGAAAATATGGGAACTTTATATTAAAGTAGATATAATATTAATTTTATAGTGTGAAGTGGCAACCGTTTAATTATGACAACAAAGATTTTTTTTTTTTTAATTTTTATGTCTCTATCGACATTTGCTCCCGACGGCCGCGACCTCTAGAACTCATTTCTTATAGCACAATCTGTCTTAAAAAGTTTTATGAGTTAGCCAATGTTCCACTGATTATTAGCAAAGAATTTTATGGGCGAAGTTAAGAAGTTGTTCTTTCGATCAAACAAGTTTCAAGTCTTCTATCGTAATTCGAAGACACACATTCACTTATTCCATCGTCTTTTTGCCCACTTCCTAACCCGGGGTATTTTCGTCATTTACCCTATAGGGGTATTTTGGTAATAAAACAAAGTAAGTTTGTAAATCCTTACAAATCAAGGGAAATTCAAAATTTGTAAAACTTGGGGGGTTCTTTTGAGAAACTATTTTCCAAATTGGTAGTGTTGCAAAAACTTTGAAAATTAGGGTCATTTTGGTAATTTGCAAATTAGGGGCAATTTCGTAGTTTTCCAAAATCACAACATTTTTGATATTTTGCAAATTAGGGATTTTGGGTATGCTTGTAAAATCTTGTTAAAAATTTTGGGGTAGCTTAGTAGATTTTAAATCTAGGGGCGTTTTTTGTAATTTACCTCTAAGGGTATTTTAAAATGTCCATAAATCAAGAGAATTTTGTAATAAAAATCTCACAAGTTTGAGGGAAGTCTTTAAAACTAGAGTTTTTATCAAAACGCGGCTAATTCCCTTTCGGGTTTTAATAATAGGGTTTAGCCCACGAACAAGTCCTCACGGTTAGGGTGAACCGAAGCTACGCACCAGGTAGGATTCCCGCGAAGAGGAGGTGAGTCGCTAGGACCGCTTAAATACCAAGCTCTTCCGGATCCAATCCTAGACATGCGTACAAGGATTACCACACCCTAACTCGGCGACTTAGTCATAGGTTTGTTTATTAAGGCAATTAAAATCTTATGCAATTGTTGGGGTAAACTAGTCCTAAAGTTCACATACTTTTATACTATCTACGTCCCATTTCTACCCCTTTACAGATAATCATTCACACATAGATTAAAGATACTTACAAGAGCGGATCGGTGCCGGAGACTCGACGCCATGTTGTTCAACCAAAACCATTTTCATAGAGGTCTTCAAAAGCCTATCTAGAAAAACATTTTTAGGCCTTAGGCCCTCACAGCCGAGTTTTGAACCGGGCTCTGATACCAAAATTGTAACACCCCAAACCCGGCCCACAAGCCTTGACCGGATCTGGTATGTCACGGAATAAAAAAGGAGTTTGAAAGGTTTGGACTAATAGTAGAAATTTAAAAAAATTTGTTAAGGGTATAAAACGGTATTTGCTAAAACTCAAGTGGGTTGATTTGATAAATACGATTGAGTTGAAAATCCTTTCTTCCTTTAAAACCATTTGATCATTTAAATTTTTAGAACATTAGAGTGATCGATAACTTAGAAAATTTTGTTACCCGATGGTAACATTTTTGAAAACGCGTACGAGTACTTATTTTGAAAACGTCACTTTTAACCGATTTGCTTAACAGTTCATAAGTTCATCAGTTATATAATAAGGTAAAAACAACTACCTAAACATCCAAAATAATAATAAGCGGCCATATTACAACCCAATCGAATTTTAGTGAATAATAAACTTAAAGCGGGGCAAAATAAAATTTGAAGTCCACAAAACAAACATGGCCGCCTCGAGTTCACCCCGGCTCCGTATCCGCGCTCTACTCACCTGCAAGATGATATGGGAAGGGGTGAGTCACCAAGACTCAGTGTGTAAATCCCCAACCCGGAAATAACACTCATACACAAGATATTAGTATGACATGCGATTATGCAACCCAACCTAGCCATCCATGCTCCTTTTTCTACCCCGTGTGGTACCAAACCACTGGTGGTGCCAAACCACTAGTGACTTATAGTCACGATATCCGTCAATACGTGTGGTGCCAAACCACTGGTGGTGCCAAACCACTGGTGACCCGAAGTCACAATCAAATGATGGGGCCAACCCATCGTGTGATACCAAATCACTGGCGTCGATCCCGTATCTCAAATGTGGGGCCAACCCACGGTGGAATTAATCCACAGGGACGAGACGCTATGAGGTGCCAAACCTCTGGAGGTGCCAAACCTCTGGTGACCGTAGTCACGAAATGTGGTACCAAACCACTGGTGTCCGTCGACACGATAATTACTTCCTCTCATCAATCCCACCATCATCATGCTCACGTAACAAGTATCATGATCCCATATATCATGCATTTGTATATAGCATAGCATTTAACAGCATATGATGGCATACAAAACATATATCGTAGATCGAGTAATAGGGGACTTACCCGAGAACCAAGCTTATGCCCACTAGGCAAAGTTACCTCATGAGAGGTTATAAATATCATTAGATAACAATTTATACTAATAAAGTGTGTAAGAGCTCACACACCTGATCAAACGTAAGTCTAAGTAAATCCCGAACTACTCAACAACGGAAGCCCGAAAAATCGATCTATCGCGCTAGATTCCTTGCCCTATATTCGGCCAACACCAAAATTAATAACATAGGCTATTCGGCCACCAACAAAAATCCCGAAGGATGCGTCGTGCTCGAAATACTTTGGGCCGAAATTTACTATAGCTTACCTAGCAACTTCAAAATCCTGGAAGCCTCCGTTTTCCTTTGCCAATTAACCCCTAAAATCATAGAGCACATTCGGTTACGCATTCTTACTAAAGATGGCCTTTGGCTTTTGAACGAGTTTAGAAATAGATCTAAACATTGAGACTTTACCTAGATCGACCACCAAACCCCGGGGCTCTTTGCGTCAAGCCGCACCCCTAAAGGATGTTTAAAGGGCTCGGCTCCCTTCAAAGAACAATAATAGAGTTTTTAATAATGGATTTATCCCATCTAGGAGGGAAAAAGGAATGGAAAAGAAATGAGTTTTGATTACTACACAAATCAATCCGAAAAAGAAAGAGATAACACTTACCAAAAGATTTGGCCACCGTCCCAAAAACACACTTGATTTCGATACTTACTATGACTACAAGAAAACGCAAGAAGAGGGCTAATAAGCAAAGTATTCGGCCAACATTTCGGTACCTCCCTTGCTAGCTTCTTAACCGATTGTAGAGGTCCTTAAGGCAAGCTTCATTTGGCCAAGAATAATTTCAAAAAGGAAAGCAAAACAACTAGAAGAGATTCGGCCATAACCATGCAAGGGAAGGAAAACAAATTCCTCAAATTCTAACCCTACTTCATTCGGCCATGCTTGAGGTGGAGGGAAGAAAAAAAAAATAAATTTTGGCCATGCTTCATCCATTCTTCAAGGCCGACCAACAAACCCCCCCAAGGCATGCTTCAATTTCCATTCTTATTGTTTATTCAATTATCCCTTACTTCCCATGCTCCAATAGCTAAATAAAATAAGGAAAACACCCATACTAACATAAAACATTACACCCATACTCCAAATTATAATAATAATAATAATAATAATAATAATAATAATAATAATAATATAATACTACCTTCCCCCTCCCCATACCGTGTAGCTGAAAAAGAGACAAGGGCAGCATGCCTTCATGCATGCGTGCGCCCCATGCAGGTTACCAGCACGCTGGTCTTTGCAAAAAAAAATAATAATCCCCAGGTGCTGCTCCTTGGTCTCGAAACCGAGACCTGGAGAAAAGCTTTCCACGCCCCAGCCACTCGGCCTTTTGCGCATTTCATGCTATAATTCCTTCGAAATTTCTTTTAATCCTTACTTCATTGGCGCCTTTAGCTTACGCGCTACAAGTAAAAACTTAAACCCTAAGTGCGACTCCTAGGGTTCGAACACGGGACCTGAAGGAACATGCCCAAGCGCCCTGCCATTTCCGCTACTGAGACTTCCATGCCATGTCTCGACGAGAATTACTTTTAAGCTTCCTTCCCTTGGCTCCCTTACGCATTTAATGCCAGAGGCCAAAAACAAAACACCCATCTGTTGCCCAGGGGTTTCGAACCCAAGACGTGAGGAAGAAACCCCCACACCCCAGCCACTCGGCCAACTAGACTTTCATGACAAAAACGCGTTGCATATTTCTTTTAACCTATGCTTCGCTGGTCCCTTATGCTTTAACGCTAAAGCAAAATAATTTGCGCTTCCTTCAAGGCTCGAACACGAGGCCTCAATGCCGTAGTCCTTCCATAGCGCCTCTAGCCACTCGGCCCAGGCGTTTATTTGTGACATGCACTCATCACAATATTCTTTTAAACATTCATTCACTTCAACGCCCAAAATAAAATACACCTTGCAGCCACCTCGACTCGAACTTTAGACTTGCTGAAGTCCTTATGCACCTTAGCGCCCCGAACCAACTAGCCCGAGCGTTCATTTGTGCCATAATCCCAACAAATTTATTCTTAAACCCTTCTCATTAAGTCCTCCTTCACGCCAAAAATAAAACTTCCTCCCACGCGATTCGAACCTGAGCCCAGCGCCCCCAAACCCTTAAGTGGCGCCCCAAACCACTTTGCCACTCGCTTTCTTATGTCAAACTCTTCCAAAACTTTTTCTTAATCCCTATCTCGCCTAGCTCCTTCCCCTTAAGCACTCAAATAAACCCTTAGCCCTAAGACAGAATTTCCTCGGGTTTAAGACTAAATCCTTAAACAACCCTAACAAAGGCATTTATTCAGGCGATACATGAAATTAAAATAATTTCAAACAATCCCTAATTCGGGGTGTTACATACTCCAAAGTTGGGTGACTGAAATGAAACCCGATCACCCATCAGCTTTGCCAACGTGGCAAGTTAACTTGCCACATCAGCTGGTTAACTTGCCACGCCAGCAATCCTGTTAACCCCCTAGCGGTTACCGTTAATCAGTGACCGTTTTGTAACTTTTTCATAACGTTGGTGACTATTTTATAACTTTTTGAAAGTTGAGTGACTGAAATGAAACCTAGGTGACTGTTTTGTCAGTTACCCCAAAGTTGAGTGACTGTTGGTGTAATTTACCCTTCTTTTTTTAACTAAATTTGACCTTAAACCATTTCAAAAGAACTGAATTTGACCATCAATTTTCCAAAAAGAGTTGTGAATTATTTATATTAACTAAAACATTAAAATTTAAGCATGACAATTTTTATGGTAAATGACAATTCATAAGTACTTCATGCTTTTTTTTAAAAAAAAAGCTTATGAGCTTTTTATAATTTTGATTTTATTTGAGTATTTTTATGAATTTTAAATTATTTTTTGATGTGTATAAAATAAATGTCATATCAAAATAAAATACATATAAATTATCATACGGGATATCAAATTAATATTTTAACCAATATTTCCGTTAAAAAAAAGTAATCGCCTCTTTTTGAAACATGAATTATCAAAGTTAACTTGGGGAAAAAATAACTATGATTTGACAAAAGATTTTCAGGTTGAGGGAAAAATTCAAAACCAACGAAACCGATGAAATCCAAAATTTCAGTTTGGTTATTTTAAAATTTGACTTATATAGTCGATTAATTGTGTCAGGTCTTTTAGGTGATTACCGGTATATTCGATTTTTAATATAAAAATCACACTTACGAATTCATACAAAAGGAAAGATGGTAAAAAGTTTTCTTTGGGAATTTTGTGCAACAAAATGATGATGATGATGATGTTCAAATCCTCAATGGACTACTACGAATCTGTGATTTTATGATTTCATAATTGCAGAGAACAGATTTGCTAGATAGCAGAAAATTTTCTCAGAAATTAAATAAGAATCTAAGTTATACAGTGCAATTTTTCAAATATAAATTGCTCCCTCGTTAACATGGTAAATATGGCTGGAAATAGGACAATGTGAGAGGAAGACAGTCGGATGCCCCTGGAAATTTGAAACAAGATCCTGTATTCTCCCATCCATTGAATACACAAAACTTTCCAACGCCACAATTACCCCCACATGCACAAACACGGCCAATAAACTCGAGCTACAATGCTGTCAATCCAAGCCCCTAATGTCGACCTTAACAAGGGTTCAAATATGGCTATGAATTAGATGGCCTCCAAATCCTTCCATCATTGTATCCTCTGAAATATCTACTACTTATCCAACAGAACATGCAATGGCAGTTACAGTTCAAATCTAAGCACACTTAAGCTTCAATGGCGATAACAGCTTCTTCATCATCAGTTTCAATTGGAACTGGTTCTTCTGAAGTATTCTCATCCCAGACATCTGTTTGTCGTTCCTTCTTGCTCTCAGCATCAAGTAGCTTTTCTCTAAGTTTCATCACAAGTTCTTCAAGAGCACTTCCATTTTCAGCCAAAAACCTTCTGAAGGCTTCCTTGCCATGGAGTTTCCTGTCATTGAAACTGTAGAACGCACCAGACTTTGTAACAAGTTTGTGTTTTGTTGCCAAATCTATGATCTCCCCTTCCCGGGATATTCCCTTGGCAAACTCAAGCTCAAATTCAGCATTCTTAAATGGAGGGGCAAGCTTGTTCTTCACAACCTTCACAAGAACTTGACTTCCAATAGTCTACAGATTAGACATTTCAAAAACACAATGAGACATAGAACATATGCAAGAGTGAGATTTGCTGGATTGCAGATAAAGCTATATGTTTAACTTGCTTGGGAATGTAAGAGACAGTTCAAAGGAAATTTTAACAAGTTGCTCAAGAGAGTTTCAACCAAGCTAAGAGTAAATAAACAAACCATTTATATGCGTTTACCCACTACACATAAATCCAACCAACAAACTGAACAGGAAAGAAAGGGTGTGAGTTTGATACCTCTTCTCCTTTCTTGACAAGCCCTGTTCTCCTTATATTTAGACGCACTGAAGCATAAAACTTCAAGGCATTACCACCGCAGGTAACTTCGGTTGGCCCACCAAATCCAAATGTCGAAAGTTTTGACCTCACCTGATATGTTTAAATAGTTAGTATGTACTAAAAAAATATTACAAGCTACATTTAGTTAGCGGTAACAATTTAGCTAGGAAATATTGCATCAATCAAACAGCCAACTAATTAGTAGTTAGAATTATTAATAAAGCCTTTAAATGGGGCAAAATTCAAAAAGTTGACCGAAGGGCAAAACTCACAATGTACACAGAGTTAGAGGCTACAACATTAATCAAACAAACTCAAAGCAAGAACTTTAACAACTGCATGGCCACCTAAAGCTTTAGAGGACTATGTTGCTAATATGGAGCTAATCATCAAAACTCATCAAGGAGATAATCGGGAATCAAACTTAAACCTGATTTATTAAAATCAATATGGTTTGAGACAATGATAAGGAATGGCATATTTTACGAAGAGCTTGGCTCATCAGTCTAGCCTGCATTGCCATATGAGCATCACCCATCTCGCCATCAAGCTCGCCTTTAGGCACAAGGGCAGCTACCTGAGATGAAAATTAAGCTATTATTAGGAGCTCATCGTAAATAGATATGATAAACAGCAGTATCACACAGATAAAATTATAGGATTTGAATCTTTCAAGGATGAGAACCCAAAATTCTTGGCACACAAACAATAATTTCAAAAGCACTCCCTCAAATTTGCATCATAGCACAACCTAATTACATAAGCAGTCCAAGGGAAGATGAAGACAAGGAAAACAAAGCATATTTCACAAGTCACAAACACGTCAGAAGCACATTCTACCAACTATCAGCAGTATTTAGCACACCAAACTCCATAATGGAAAAGAAATGAATCTAGGAACACCTTACGCTGTCAACAACTACAACATCAACTGATCCACTACGTATAAGGGTGTCCACAAGACTGAGAGCTTGTTCTCCACAATCTGGTTGCGAAAGGAGCAAATTCTCAGTGTTCACCCCAATTGTCTCAGCTAGAGCAGGATCAAGAGCATGCTCAGCATCGACAAAAGCACAATAACCTGCAGTTGAATATTATAGTCATATGTAAGCATTCAGCAGAAAGATAACAGAAACAACCTCAACAGCATAGAAGATAGCCACAACAAAATCTGGTGCACCCTCCAAATGCAATCATCTCATAAATAGATTTAACGTTATAAGCTGCATACAAAACCTTTATAATAGTTCAGATGCCTTATTATAAACCACCTTTACATAGAATGGATTTCATAACGAGTGAGCATAATCAATCATAAATCACACAGTACTAAGCTAAAATACATTCAGTGACCTCCTTGCTTTTGTGCTTCAGCAATTACATGTAAAGCAAGTGTTGTTTTCCCAGAAGCCTCTGGTCCAAATATCTCTATGACACGGCCCTGTTAAATTCCAACAGAGATGTATAAGGAACTAAAAAGCATCACAAGCAGCAATTACTTAGTAGCAGACTAGCAGCATAAAGGGTAAAAGAACTGAAACAAGAATTTCAGAGTACCTTTGGAAGGCCACCGATTCCAAGTGCTATGTCCAGAGCAAAAGAACCAGTGGAAACTACTGGAACATTTCGAGGAGACGTAGCACGACCAAGCCACATGATAGATCCTTTTCCAAAAGAACTCGTAATCTGATCCAAGGCAAGTTTTAGAGCTAAATCTTTCTTGGACATATTCTCATCGCACGAATCACTTGAATCTGACTTGGATTTCCTTCTACCTTCAGTAGGACACAAACAAAGAAAAAACCGAACACAAGAAAGTATCAGATTTCATTTATTCAAAAAAAAAAAAAAAAAAGAGTATTAGATTTCACTTTTTAACTCAAATGAATCCAGTTCAAGAAAAATAGCCAAAGAACTCCATCTTTTAAATGGCATGAATTTATAATTTTTATCGTTGGATAACAGATGACACTACATTAAGCACTGCGCTTTACAGTACAGCTGACTTGTTTCAATTAAATATCATTACAGAATTCAAACATTTATTAATCTAATAAAAATCCCATGACAAAGCACTCTTCTACGATCACATTCAGATGATTACCTGAATTAAAATTCTGCTCAAAAACCAAAACGTGATTTAACCAAACATAGAATTAGAATACCATATACCCAAATAACAATATTTGAGTACCGACATTAAGCACTGCGCTTTACAGTACAGCTGACTTGTTTCAATTAAATATCATTACAGAATTCAAACATTTATTAATCTAATAAAAATCCCATGACAAAGCACTCTTCTACAATCACATTCAGATGATTACCTAAATTAAAATTCTACTCAAAAACCAAAACGTGATTTAACCAAACATAGAATTAGAATACCAGATACCCAAATAACAATATTTGAGTACCGACATTCAAATTGAAGCTTTTCAATGGAATTTCAGTTACCTTTAGAAGAAAAGTTACACAGCTGAGAAGATGACCTTAACACCCCTCCCCTACAAACCTGCAAAAAGGAAAAAAGAGAAAAGTTGATTCACGGCTTATATATATATATATATATATATATATAATGTTCCTAAACTACCATTTTTTTATATAAAAAAAATGAACATAGTGCAAGACAATCAGATTAAACATGAGAAAACAAAGGATATGAAGTTATGGAAGAAAATAAAGAAAAGGGTAAGGTTTTTAAAACCTGTGGAGCGAAGAGAGAACGTTTAAGAGATGAAACATTTCGAAGAAAGCTGGCCATAGCATGGAAGGGAAAGGAGCTTTGTTTAGAAGTATAAGATGTGGGAAAAGAAGAACAAACTAGTTGTGATTAGATGTTACTTAATACCATGGATTAAAAAGAGAGGAAAGAAATGGAAAGACAAACAGAGACACTGAGCTCTGCTGCTGTGGGTCTGGGATGTTAGGGTTTGTGTTTTCCTCCTTTTCGAGATTTGCACTACAGTGGTTAGGTACCCACCACGGGCGGGGGAGAGGGAGCCTGTTGTTGGCCCGTCCGGGCCTCCAGGGAATTTTAATCAAATTTGGTGTTCCTATTATATTTATATTATATTTTGTTGTATTATATTCTGTTTGATATAATTTAATCATTTTATTATTAATGTAACGCTTTCTTATTCTTATTCCAAATCATTAATATCGTTAAAAAATGGTTAATTAATGAGATTTTTTTCTATGAAGTTGAGCTGAAACTTTTTAAAATAACAAAAATAATGACATATAATTCGGAAAATCATATCAACCTATTAAGAACAATATTTAATAAATATGAACTAAGGCATAATACTTAAAACAGTGAAATAAATCTAATTTTTTCTAACAAAATCTACAATAATCGTAGAAAATACTTTGGGTCTTCTTCCTTTATTAATTTCAAGGAGAAAGGGCTGCGACAGATGTTTTATTTTGCATCCATAATTTTTTGAAGTTGCAACAACATTAGAAATAAAATTAAAGATCCATGGAAATACCATGTGACCACAATTGTTGCCGTCCAACCACAAGCCATGCGCAAGAGAACTTGGTATATAAAAGGAATATGCAAGAGAGAATAAAAAATAACTTTAATCAGACTGGCCACCATTAAATAATTGATAACAAGCTATCACAAGAACTCTAAAGAGTTTCTGGAAACATTAAACATTAAAACAAAATCCCAAAACACCTTAGACTACCATTACCAGACCATCCTACCAAACCAACAGACCAAAAAGGATAAAACGACTGTAGAAACCAATCATACTCATAGCAATAACATAAAACTGTAGAAATAAATAACCACCAAAACTGCAAACCCTCCCTTTCTCCCGCTTCTTCCAATCAAAATCTTATAAACCACACTTCGACAGCAGCAATTAATTTCTACTGCTGCTTGCATTCCGGAGGCCTCTCACCTTGCTGCCCATCCCCTACTGCTTTACCACTCTTCTGCAATACACAACGAACATAATTAAGAATAAATTTTCAATAGAAGGGCCAAAAGAGAGACCTAAATGACATGGAATTGGTGTACCTTATGAGCCGACTGCAGCACATTTTCAAGCAATATGCAAGAAACAAAAGAAATATTAGCATCACTTCAGATTTTGAACAAACAATTGAGCACACATTATAACACACCCTAAAATTAGCATCTCATACCTTCTTTTTGGTCTTACTTCCTTCGTCATCATCCTCATCATCAGCATCCTCATCCTCATCCTCTTCCTCATCATCCTCTTCCTCCTCATCATCATCATCATCATCTTCTTCATCGTCATCTATATCAAGCTCATCTCCCTGGATAGCTTCTCCTGTAAACCATGACACAGCATGTGGAATAATCTTGTCTCGAATTGTTGATCTGCAAAAAGAAACAGATAGCATAAAATAAGTAGGCATTTCAAATACATGTAACAATGATTAATGACGTCTCACTCAATGACTAGAGTAAGAAGAAAAGAGAACATACCCGATGTCATAATCTTGTTCCATTTGATTTTGTAGCTCCTCAGCCTGTGCAAGAAAGTAAAAACAATTGGAATAGCAGAAGAAATGTAATCAATCATCAATGTTTATATAGATCTGGTGAGGTTGGGCTTACAGTATCTTCATCAATGTCTTCATCATCCTCAGGAACTTGAGGAGGATTGAAGAAGTTGAAGAAACTTTCACACTCCTCTGTTTTAGTGATTGGCTTGGCAGTCTTTGAACCCTTCTTAGGCTTCTTTTTAAGAAGCTTTTGCGTTAAGCATTTTCCAGGATACCATTCAATTTCAGTCCTGCAAATTAGGTGCAAAGAAGTTTTAGTTAAAAGAAGTAAGAACCTCCTGTAATCTGGACATATTTAACAATCCAATAGGGAATTCTCTAAAAGGATAGGTAATAGTATTTACCCAATTGCTTTCTCAAGAATAGGTTCATCTTCATCAATCATGAGATATGTCTTTGTCAGCACAGTATTCTTGAAATAAGGATTGGTGTCAAAGTAAAACTCAAGCTTGAATCCTTTGGGTTCCTCTACCCTGTACCACTTAATATCCTTGAGATACTTGAGAGCTCCTTCATCACGCTCAGTGATCTGGTTCCAAACACAAAGGATGTAGAGATAAGCTTAACCATTTCCAACCAAAAAAACAAAAAAGAGATAAAAATAATAGTAATGGATACTCACCTCATCAGAGAGCACTTCATTATTTTTCATTGCAGTAAGCCAAAAATCAGGCACCCCTTTCTCTACATAAAGCATAATTTTATAAATATCGTCCACAGAAGGAAAGGTGCAAATGGGAAAAGAAATGACTCAATAAGATCATACCTTCAGCATCCTTTTCCTCTCCCTGGTCCTTGGCAGCTTCATTTGCTGTTCCTTCAGCATCAGCAAGGCCATTCACAATATCATATCGCTACAAAAATAAGGTAATAAGTCAGGTGAATGGCGACAGTAACTGATTAGCCAATAACTAAAGCAAAATTGAAAATGCAAACCTTAGCATACAAGGGTTGATATAGTTTTTGATATTTAGCTTCAAGTGCTGCCCTCTCCTCAAAAAACTTAGCCTCCAATTCATCATGTTGGCTCTGTTAAAAAAATAGGGATCAAAAATGGCATTCCCCTTCCAACCACATTGCAGCTAAAATAAATAAAAGTTAGATTACAACAATCTAAATCAATCTAGCTGGGAACGGAAAGTAGCTGCAGAGCAAGAACAATGGACTTTCTACCATACCAAAAGTAAATCCCAAAAAAATGTGCATAGATGATCTTATAAATTCAACACATTAACAACCCCATACATCCAAGATACTCGAGTTTCTTAACCATAATAGAGTAAACCCGGCTACAAAAACAACTAAACCATTAGTGATATCAGAGTAAAACTTAACAAAGTATCGAAAAAGCTTAGGGAGAAAGAACATGCCTGGATCTCCCTAAGAACCTCGACACGCTTCCTGACAATCGGTGATAGGCTCTCCAGCACATCGGAGTGATCCCCAGCAAGACTTTGAAGTTTATTCTGCAAACCAAAATATCAAAAAACAAAAAAGAATAATGAAAAAAACTAACAAAAAGAAAACCAAAAACAATTATGGGTGTCACCCACCTTGAGAGCGTTAACGAGACCAGCTCGTGCTTCGGCGTTAAGAGCTGCAACCAAAAATAGAAACTGAGAGAAGCGATAAGAGTGAAGCGATAGTATTGTAGATAAAGAAGAGAAAAATATCAATACCATCGCCAAGACCGGACATGTTGAAGTTAACTCCTTCGTTGCTCATTGACGATATTATTTCTAAGAGAAGAAAAAAAATGAAATAAGGTTGATTTGGAGAGGAAAAGGAGAATCTAAAACCCTAGATTCGAGAAATTGGGAAAAAGAATAGGGTTTGAGTGAGAGAGGCGTGTCGCTTAACAATCCTCTCCCTTTACCTTACGAAAACCTAAAATCCCCGACACTAGTTTTTATCGCGTAAGCAAAGCACTTTTTATTTTTTCACTTGTTTTTTTTCGTTTCCTTGATGGCTATAAATAGGGCTCGCACCGCTTTTGAATTTGTTTAAAATGGTAAGCAAATCCCAGCCTCATCATGGTTACCCAAAAGTTCATTTCATATCCATAAATGGAGATTTTAAAATTTTATTGATTAAATATTGTATTTCTATTATTAAATTTTAAAATATTAATAATCTAATTTTATTATAATATTATTTTTTTATTTTTATACTTGAAAATTAACCTTTAACTCATTTTTTAATATATTTATTCAATTTCATTTAGAGTTTTTACTTGTTTTGAGTTTCATTAACAAAATCCGTTAATAATTTCTTCAATTGAGTTGACGTCATTTTTATGCTAAATTTAATAAAAACTTAGTAAGTATAAATGAAAGTAATGACGCGATAATTTAAGATAGGTCTAGTTTATGACGTAATTATTTATTATTTTATAAAATTACTCTATTTTAAAATTTAGTTGATAATTATTCATGTCGTTAAGATTAATGATATATTTAGTAAGTAAAGAAAGAATTAGTTAGTGTAAATAAAAATAATAATTAGGTTTAAGTTATAACGTTGTAATCTAGGATAAATCTAAATAATTATGGCGCCAATATTTATTGTTTTATAATAATTACTATATCTCTATAATTTAGTTGACATCATTCGCCATATCAAGCTCAATAATAGAATTAGTAAATTAAATGGAACTAATGTTTAGATTTAAACAATAAAATTATATTTTTTAAAATTTATGTTTAATAATTTCTTCAATTGAATTGACACCATTCATTATGTTAAGCATAAAGAAAGATCTAATAAGTATAAATAAAAGTGATATTTAGATTCAAGTCATAACGCTATAATTTAGGATAGGTTTAAATTATGGCGCTAATATTCATTATTTTATAATAATTACTATATCTCTATAATTTAGTTGACGTTAGTCATGTTAAGCTCGATGATAGATTTAGTAAGTAAAAATAGAATTAATGTTTAGATTTAAACAATAATATTTTTTTAAAAAAAAATTATGTTTAATAATTTCGTTGATGTCATTCATAATGTTAAGCTTAAAAAAAGATTTAGTAAGTGTAAATAAACGGAATATGTAGATTCAAGTTAGAACGCTATAATTTAGGATATAGGTCTAAATTATGGCGCCAATACTCATTATTTTATGATAATTATTATATCTTTATAATTTAGTTGACGTCATTGGTCATGTTAAGCTCAACGATAGATTTAGTAAGTAAAAATGGAATTAATGTTTAGATTTAAACAATAATATTTTTTTTATTTTATGTTTAATCATTTCTACAATGAGTTGACGCCATTCATGATGTTAAGCTTAAAGAAAGATTTAATAAGTGTAAATAAACATAATATTTAGATTCAAGTTATAACGCTATAATTTAGGATAGGTCTAAATTATGGCGCCAATATTCATTATTTTATCATAATTACTATTTCTCTATAATTTGGTTGACGTCATTGGTCATGTTAAGCTCAATGATAGATTTAGTAAGTAAAAATGGAACTAATATTTAGATTTAAACAATAATATTTAAAAAAAAAAACTTATGTTTAATCATTTCTACAATTGAGTTAATGTCATTCATGAAGTTAAGCTTAAAGAAAGATCTAGTAAGTGTAAATAAACGTAATATACTAATATTTAGATTTAAGTTATAACATTATAATTTAGGTTAGGTCTAAATTATGGCACCAATATTCATTATTTATGATAATTACTACATCTTTATAATATACTTGACGTCATTTGTCATATTAAGCTCAATGATATATTTAGTAAGTAAAAATAAAATTAATGTTCAGATTTAAACAATAATATTTTTTTAAAAAATTTATGTTTAATAACTTCTACAACTGAGTTGACGTGATTTATGATATAAAGTTTAAAGAAAGATTCATTAAGTATAAATGAAAGTAATGTTTAGATTTAAGCAATAAGGCGATAATTTAGGATAAGTCTAGTTTATGACGTAATTATTTATTATTTTATAAATTTACTATATTTTTAAAATTTAGGTGACGGTTATTTGTGAAGATAAGATTAATGATAAATTTAATAAGTAAAAAATGAAATTAATATTTAGATTTAAACAATAATATTATTCTTTTTTAAATTTATGTTTAATAATTTCTACAATTGAGTTACGTCATTCTTGATGTTAAGCTTAAAGAAAGATTTAGCAAGGATAAATAATTTAGGATAGATCTAAATTATAGCGGCAATATTCACTATTTTATAATAATTACAATATTTCTAAAATTTAATTTTTTAATTAAATTGATGTCATTTGAGATGCTAAGCTCAATGAAAGGCTTAGTAAGCATAAACAAAATTGATGTTCAAAATTAAGCAAAATCGAGTCTAAATTTTATAACATCAATGTTCATTATTTTGAAATCATTATAATATTTAAAAAAAAGTAATTTTTTTCCATTTTTGTGATGTTAAACTCATTGAAAAACATAATAAATATAAATGATATTAAAGTTTGGATTTATACAATAAAGCGAAAATTTAAGATAAATCTTTCAATTGAATTGACGTCATTCATTATGTTAAGTTCCATTAAAGGTTTAATAAATATAAATGGAATTTAATTGAGATTTAGATTTAAATATAATACGACAATTTAGAATAATTCTAGATTATAACACAAATCATTTTTTCATCCAACAATAAAATACATAAAAAACCATAAATTTAAAAAAACTTTTATACGGATGAAAATACTTTTTATTGATCATTATACTATTAACTTAACATTAGTATAATATTTTACTTTTATCATTAAATTTTAAATATAAGAAAATTATTTTGTTAAGGATGAAATTGTATTTTGTATTCCTATCAAATTACACCATAAAAAGTAGCTTTTACTCTCCATTCTTTTATTAAATTGTCATTTAAATAATACTTTATTATTTAATTTTAAATATTAAAAAAAAATTCTTTGTATCCATATTAAATTATTTAATTTTGAATTACACTTCAATATTATAAAACTAATGCTTACCACTATAAAATAGATGCATTAAAGAAAAACAAATGAAGTTTTTTTATGGTTGTAATATTTTAATTATCTTCAATAATACTATTTTACAGGGTTTGTTATTTCTCTTTTAAAATAATTTTGGAAAGTTGATGCAAAAATGTCTAGTACAATATCCTTACTATATTACCAAAAAAATTACACAATTACTTGCCAAAAAGTTTTTGCCAGGATGAATTGCTCTATCGATTACCATATAAGTATACTACTTTTCCCTAATTTGTAAAGTTTAAAGATGACAGTGTGCAAAAAAGTCAAGTTCATCTTATCATACAAAAATCTACTGTATATACTTGCCACAAGATTTGCCACCATGATTTACTATATATAGTTTAAAGATAAGTATCAGATTTCTATGGAAATTAAAAATATTATACCACTCCAAACTCTTCAAGTAGAATTTCTATTTAACCTTCACTAATTCTACTTTCTTAACATTAAATTCGCAGCCCCTCTAATCATATGTTTTTCTTTAATCAAGATAACAATACTCATTAATTTTCTATTCATAACCAATCAAGATTAGGGTATTTATAGTCAGCCATAGTGATTAATCTTCATACATATTTTCATAGTTAGGGTATTTATAGTAATCGATAGAGCACAGTAAAGATAAAATTGTATTTTGGCCTCTCTAAAATTATAAAAATTCGATTTAATTATTTAAAAATTATAAAGATATAGAATATAAAAGATTAAAATTTCATTCGGTCCCCTAAAAAATTATTTTGCCTTCGCCCCTAATTAAAACAAAATAAAAAAAATTATACAAGATAAATTTTATTAAATTTAGTGTAAACTATGCCAAATGCTACTTAATTTTAGTTAATTTTTCATTTTTGACACTGAATTTTTAGAAAATGCTACTAACTTTATCGCGTTATTTGATAAAGTGCATATGACTTCATACGTTAAATGTCACTGTTTAAAAAGTTATTTATTTTTTCATTTTAATATTAACATATATATTTTCTTTTTTTATTGCTTTTTTCCACTTATTTTTTCCTCTTTTGTCACTTTCTTCTTCTTCCCAGCAAACCGTAGCCGCCACCAATTCTACCACCGCCAGTGGCTTCTCCGTACACCAAGCTTGCCAATGGATCTCCCAAGCCTGCCCTTAATTCTGATCATCCCAACCTCAACCCTTAATCCCATCAAAATTAAGAGAAAAGGATTGACTTCAGAGTATGAAGACAATCCAGAGGAAGAAGGTTTATAACTAATGCATGGGATTCTATGTGCTTTTTCTTTAATTATTGCAGACATTGTAATTTGTTTTTTGTTACTGCTAGGGGAAGAAACATGAAAGCATTATGCAACCCATTTTTAAGGTTTTTTTTGGGTAAATGAAGCGAAAACACGAACGTAAAAAACTACATCCGAATTAGCCTAGTAGTTGTCCTCCCCGCTTTGTCTTCATACATATTTGCAGCATCTCAGCTGGTGCTTCTAAAAATACTTTTAAACCCAAAACTTTATTCGCTGCAAATCGAGTTATAAAGTCAGTTGCCTTGTTGCCTTCCTGGAAAACAGGCGTCACCTTAACTTGCCATGCTCGGTTTAACAGTTCCAAAGTTCGTTCAAAATGTTTTTTGTGCTTCTTTCTGTCTAGATGAAGCATGACTTTTCTTTGAAGAAAAAAGATCATTCAAAATGTTTTTTGTTTTTTGAAGGACTCATGTCTTCTTGATTTTCTTTTTGCTGTTTTAGATCTCCATAACTTTTTTTATTTTTATCTTCATTTTCCTCTTTAGCTTTTTCCGAAAGGCGACAGGGAGTGCAACAACTGCCACCAAATCACACCCTTTGGGCAACCCAAACCCAGTGAATCACAAACATCAATTAATTTTGCTTATTATGTTTGAAATTAGAGAAGTAAAAAATAATTAACTGAATTTTGTTTAAGAGAGATGAAGAATGAGGAGGTCGTTGGATTCAATCCATTAGGCACAAAATGACATAGGATGGTGCGTAGAGCAGCATGAAGAGAACAACCGACGAAAGCCACCGATGGTGGTGGAATCAATGGCAACTAGGGTTGGCTGGGGAAGGGAAATGAGATGAAAAGAAGACGAAGAAAGGGAAAAGAGTGGAAAAATAAGGAAAAAATAAAAATAAAATACATAATTTAATATTAAAAAATAAAAGGAATTATTTTTTAGTATTAAAATAAGGGTTTAGTACCATTAAAGGCTCATTTCCGAAAATATTTATGGAAATGGGCTGTTTCAAAAAATAATAATGGGAATGGACCGAAAACTCAAAAACACGCTGACATGGATGCGTTTTTAGGGAAAAACCCAGAAAAACGTTTTCATGTCAAGGTTTTTTTCCTTGTGTTAGCCTTGGGCGCGCTTTAGTAAAAAGCACTGATGAGGACGCGCTTTTGGCAGTGTAATCCCCCAACGGTCACATCCAATAGCAGTTTAAAAATCTGACCGTTAGGCGCAACGGTCAGGAAAAAAAGTATAAAATCCCCCCTTAACCCATTTTTTCACACCAATTTTATTATTCTTCCAAATTTCTCTCTAAATTTCTCAAAAAAGCTTTCAAAACTCTCTAAATTTTTTATTTTTGTCTGAATTAGTATTATTTTTTTTATAATTTCTAAGAAATTTGATCGTATTAGCAATGGCCCGACAATTAATTTGTCTCGATGATAAACATATCTTCATCGACCAAATGCAAATGGTAAGGGTTAATTTCATTTTTTTAATAGTATTTAATTTTTTTATTTCATTTTTATAATTTAATTAATTTTTTTATAATTTTTTTATAATAGCGGGTAGATCGAGTGTTACAATGTTTTATTCGTAATCTACCTGGTCCTCTGTCACCGTTGATTGAAAATTACTTATGGGAAACGGGTTTTTGGCACGTGGCCAATATAGGCCGGGGGTGCAAGTTAAACCCGAAACTCATCAGTGCGTTTGTGGAGAGGTGGAGACCCGAGAGACACACATTCCATCTTTCATGTGGAGAGTGTGCCATCACTTTGGAGGACGTGCAGTTACAGCTAGGGTTACTAGTGGATAGGTCTGTACTCACCGAGTCCGCTCAATCCACTGATTGAGGAGTCATATGTTACGATCTTTTAGGTGCAATTCTGGATATTATTTATGGAGGTCGGATCGATATGGGCTGGTTACGAGAGACATTCCCGTTGCGGAGGGATGATTCGACTGAAGTGCAAAGAGTATGATACGCTTGGGCGTACATCCTTCAGATCATTGGAGGTTATCTAATGCCGAACAAGTCACGAAACCTCGTACATCTGAGGTGGCTGCTGAAACTCATTAATTTTAGAGCAGCTGGTGAACTTAGTTAGGTGTCTACCGTGTTGGCGATATTGTACTAGGAGATGTGTCGGGTGATGCATCAAAATAAAATTAAAATTAGAGGTTGCCTCTCATTGCTACAATCATGGGCTCAGTTTCACTTTTCGTTTTTACGTCCTCAAGTGGACCACCCGTATACATTCCCACTCGTAACAAGGTAAAATTTATATTGGATTTTACAATTATTAAATAGATTTAAAATAAAATTTTATGCTAAAATTTTATTTAAATAGGTGGAACAATTCACCGAGTTACGGGGGAATACCTACCGCTTTTAAGACGGCTTCTATTAGACCAACGGTCAGAAGCGCATGTAAGTATTTATTTTATTCTGAACTATATATACATAACATAGTCGATTTCATAAGTATTTAGTATTATGTATATAACTAATATTTTTATCACATTCATATAGTTTCAATGGACATCATACGAGGATCCAGCAATTCGGGCAGTATTTCCGGATGAATTCCTATAGCATCCGAACATTTGGCATGTTAGGGTTCCATTGGTCAGCTACGTTACCGTTGAGATGCATTAGACGGATAGAGTGTTGCGGCAATTCAGATTTCGACAACCGATTCCCGTAGTACCTGAGGTGCTCGATGATGAGCATAAAATCGACTTACGGTGTAACACCCCAAACCCGGCCCAGACGTTATGGTCGAATCTGGCGATATCACATTGAAGTGTTTTTCGAAAACATTGTTTCTTTAGAAAATTCATGCTTATTATTAAACCTCGTTTATGTATCTTAACAAAAATTTAGGGTATCTTGTTCTTTCAAAGCTTAAGTTATTTTAGTAGAATGTTGATCATATTAGTTTGTCACTATATTTTAAAACCACATTTGATGCAGAAATTTTTATTATAAATTACGAAAACGTGGTGTTTTGAAAACCAATTATCTTTTGGAAAACCGTGTTTTACTACTAATCAAATGTAGATTAAAATAAGTTAAAAATTAAAGAGGCCTTATTACATAACAAAAAACCCAAATTAAATTTATGGGAAATAAACTCAAATATATAAATAGGTGCGGTTGTGTGGCCACCTTCAAATCCCTCGCAGCACCGACCCGCCTAAGACTGGGGATTACCTGTACAGATAAACAGAGAGGTGAGTTTAGGAAAACTCAATGTGTAACCCCATGCAAATAAACAGTCAATTATGCATTTAGGCAAGTACAGTCTGGGCCTAAGCCCAAGTCAATAACAGTTCAGTTCAGTTGGGCCTTAGCCCATTACAGTATCAGTATCAGTGTGGGCCTTAGCCCATAACAGTATCAGTAACAGTTTAAGTATGCAATCAGAGGTCCTACCCGTCCAGCCTCTACACTCCACTTCGTCCAGCCCAACACTCCATGTGGGGATAAAATCACCTACCCATCCCTACACTCCAAAATTTAGCACCGGTTGCAGCACTAAACAGTATTTGCAGTAGAGCTGCCAGTACAGTACACTTCTTCCAATCATAATAATCCCATCCCATGCAACATATCACACATGAATGCAACATACATATATATATCATGGCATGCTCATAGATGGTCATACATAACATAGGGGCATAACAGTCATTTTACCATAGGGCCATAACAGTCATTTTATCAGTTTGAGGTCTAGGTGTACTTACCGAGCCATCAGTAGGTCCACAGTCGTCTCGGGCAACCAGTGCAACCTTAACAGTCAAGCAGTGCAAATGAGTCCAATGCTCATAATGCGGGCCCATGTGGGCCCACACACTCGTGTAGCCCACTTAGCCCAAAAATGGGCTTGGCCATGTAATTTACACAGCTTGGCCCAATATTCTCCACACGTTTGTGCGGTTTACCCGTGTGGGGCCCACAAGCCCGTTGGGCCCACACGACCCATTTCGACCCAACATGGCCCAAAACGGCCCAAGACCACGAGATAGCTCACGGTGGCCTGTGTAGTCTAACGCCCACGTTTTATGGGTTCATTTTACCACGCGAGCGAGTGCACGCTCGTGTAGCGTCAACGTCATACTTTTTCGGCTTTTGCCCGCTTACAATTTGGGCAGTGTTTACACACTTTTCGGCAGTTCAACAATACCATTTATTAGAGTACTGTTACACACCTAGATCCGACAGACGCGCAGACAGTCCTCAATCACTCCTGAACCTAAGTTCACCCATAACATTCGGTTACTCACATACCAATTGAATTTAAAACGAACCCTAATCAATATACATAACCACTTAATCGCCAGCCACTTACCTTGATTGAACAATCGAATCCCTACACACTTCACTTACTGAAAAATGATGATCACTAGAACCCGGGGTTATTACCTGCAATCCAATCGAAACCCCTTATTAACAAGTATCTACCAGCACGATTTAAGCCCAAAACGGATATCAACTTATCGAAAGTACCAAACTGTAGACTAGCAATGAACACTAAGTCGGTAGAGATCAGAGAAAAAGTCAGCACAGTGAGGGTAGAGAAGAGAGAATCGGCCAGGTAGAAAAACCAACAATCGTCATGAAAGGAAGAGGGTGTATTCGGCCAGCAATAGGAAAAAAGAGAGAAGAAAAGGTAAGGAGAATAGAAAAGGGGATGTTCGGACAACACACATAGGGTGCTAGGAGAAGCAATCCAAAATGGCAGAGGAGACTAGGAGAATGTGGCGACAGAAAGGGAGAAAAAGGAAAATGGTTTAGGGGAGGAGAGGTTTCGGCAGAGGGAAGTTTCGGCAAAGGGAAAACAAAGCAGAACTGAAAATGAGAAAGCACCCCTCTAGCTAAATTCTTGAGTGGCTCAAAGTCCCAATTTGGCACACCACTCCCCCTCCCCTCTCTTTCCTTGATTTTCTCTTCAAATCCCTCCTCAAATCACTCCACCTGATCACACCTCCCCTCAACCAGTTAGTTTGAATTCCTCTCAACCACTTCAGTGTTTCAGTCAAATTCCATCACCTCCCACATCACAGTAGCAAAATAAATACTCCCTTGCCTCTACTAAGATCCGAACCTCAGTCCTCTGGCCTAGGTAACACGCCACTTACCCCCTAGACCAGCAAGCTTTTTATGTCTTGTTATACACACAATAATTTAAAAGCCTACTAACTAAAGGCAACGGTTTTATTCTCTAAAAACCAAAATTTTGCACAAGCCCAAGCTTGAACCCAGGACTTCTCAGACACTCCTAAACACACCCAAATCACTTAGCCACTAAATTAGATAGGTATTTGTGATACAAACATGCAAAAAAATAAATACTTAAGTTTTGGGGCGTTACATACGGCGACCAGATACGCATTGGATGCTCTTCCACTCAGAATATATTAAAATGTGGGAAAATCGGTATGATAATATACCTACTCAAGAACCGATTATCGTTTCAAAGTTAGCGTGCGATTCGAATTACATACCATGGTTTAGGATCCATGGTAAGCCATATTTGCTCTCGAAAGAGGAGAGGCATCGGTAAATCCAGGTCGAAAGGGAATGACGGAGCCCTTTAAATCCAAGGATAATAGATGGTGAGACGGGTCTATCAACAGCGCCTACGCAATCACCGGCCCCAACGGAGTAAGCGACGATGCCACACCACAGCCCTTTTAGATTATGCAAGGTGTGTATCCTAACCCTTATGTGAATTTGTTTTCCACTCCTATGCCAGGTTGGAATGTATGGCCCAGTGCATCCCATTTCCTAATGACTCCGACTCAACCAACGATATATAGGCCATTGTCCCAGGAGGGACCGCACGAAGCACCATCGGGGAGCTCAACTTATTTCCAATTCTCATCACCTTTTGGAATTCAAGCTGGTTATGTTCATTCGCCGTGGGTGATGCAAACACGTCCACGATCTTTGTTCTATCAAGGTGGGTCATCTTCCCAACACCCACAACTAGAAGCTAATCCCGAACAACCATAGTCCCAGCCGAAAGTTGAACTAAGAAGGAATCCAGAGCTTAACCGTCGACCACCCCCATGTGGCACTGATTCCTACTGACACATGCATTGATTTATTTTTGAATATTTTTGTACAAATTGTTTCATGTAATAAAATAGAAGTTCTTTTGAATATCTTTGTACAAATATATTACTGATTGTGCATCCTACTTAGAGCATTTTTTCAAAAAAATAAAAAACAAAATCCATCTCGTCAAAATTATATTTCCCAGAACAGTACTTAGCAATTAAAAAAATTAAACCCTAAAACCCTAAATAATTAAAAACATAATACCCTAATTTAATTTTTTCTAAACCCTAATAAAACACCAAAACCCTAAACAATTAAAAACATAATACCCTAATTTAATTTTTCCTAAACCCTAATCAAACCCCCAACCCTAAACATAGGCCCTAATTTAGAAATAACTGACTGGGGATTACACGGCAAAAAAATCGTCATCGTCAGCACTTTTTACTAAAGTGCGTCCACGTCAGCACACTTTTGCCTGACACAAGGAAAAAAGTGCTGACGTGGAAGCGTTTTTCTGGGTTTTCCCCTAAAAATGTATCCAAATCAGCGCATTTTTGTGTTTTCGGTCCATTCTCGTTATTATTTTTTGAAACAACCCATTTCCGTAAATAATTTAATAAATGGGCCTTTATTGGTACTAACCCTTTAAAATAAAGCTACATCATATTTTCGTTACGATTAAACAGTTTCCTTTACTAGTAAATGACTAAATGGCATTTTTGTAATTTGCCAAAAATGTTAGTGGAATCTTTGTAAATTTCAAAAGTTCGATGGTAAAAATAAAAAATTAACCAAAGTTTAATGCCATTTAATGGCATATGGTGTAATTTACCATTATATTTATAAAAATAAAATCAATAAGTGTAGGATCATGAGTGTAATGGTAAGTCACATTGCATTTCTAAAGCAGAATACATGTTCAAATTAAAATGAAATTGTTGAACGAGGCACCCATGAACCTTGAATATAGACAAAAATAAAATAGAAAGTACCAAAATAAATTTAAAAAGAGCATGACAAAATAAATGTCCTAATAAATGTAAAGGAATATCTGTAGAGTTGTTACTAGAGAAATTTGAGACTTCTAAAGTTACTCATTTAAATTTTAAGAATTTTAGAAATTCTAATTTTAATTTTTGAGAGTTTTGAAGGTCTCTCTGCAAATAAATTTTCGCATAGGAACTTTTTATTCAAACTAGAAAATCTATCATGTGTATATGTGTATGAAAACTACATATTTAAAATATAAAAATTAGTTTAAAAATAACATACAACGAATAATGAAACGTATGGTTTGAAGCTAATAATAACACATGAAATATGTATGATATTAAGAATAGATTAAATTGTGAGTAAAAATGAAATTTAAAGATCTAAATACATCATATTAAGAATACTAAATGCACTACAATTATTTATTATGGTGTTGTCATCAATTTTAAGTTAATGTCAAGTTGACTTGTGACACCAACTCAATTAACAACGTTATCAATATATACGATTGATAGAGGTAATAAAGTATGTATAATACAATTAAGATATAAATATTATATTAAAACAAAGTTTTGGTTTAATGGTAAAATTAATATTTTATTAACGCAAATTGTACGGGGCTAAAACTTAACACAAACCACGTGACCTTAGGCGATTTGTTTGCTTTATATCCTCCTAAGTCAGCTTAACTCTCGAAATGTGTAGCATCCCCAAAATTTCATGAATTAGAAATGGTGTCAAATCAATAATGAATCTGGGAAAGGCTTATACTAAAGGCATTTGGAAAGGCATGTATATTGAGAAAAATAAATCTGGGATATTGACTAGATTGCAATGAAGTGAAAAGTATTGGGGCCAAAGTAATAAATTAAGAGTTGAAATGATTAAATTGAATTAAAGGAAAAAGGAGGAGGGACTAGAGGTGAAATTTTACCAAAAGAAAACGTAACTCATAAATGGTATTATAGAAAAAGCTAAAGGGCAAAATGCTAATTATTTGAAATAAATAATTATGGAAAGTGTAATGATTATGGACTAAATTGTGTCAAATAATGATTGGAGGGTCAAAATGTAAATAATTAATTTAATAGATATTTATGTAGAATGTGTAGAAAAATGAAGAAAGATAGAGAAAATCTATCCATCTTTTTATGTCTTTCATATCACCCTCCAAAATTACCATATCCAACTTTTGTTTTCTTTACAAATAGGTCATTTCCACCATTGCCAAGCCAATTAAGCTTAATCCCTCCAATTTCTTTCATGATTAGTGAGTGAAATCAATAGAGAAGTGCAGTAACTACCTAAATGTCATAAGAAGTGCATCCATACTTGCCTTGGAGGAGAGAGAAAATAAGGATTAGTAGTGAATATAAGTGATTAAGGTAAGAAAGATAAAGTTTTCTTGGAATTCATGTTAGTTTTAATTGAAGAACATATATTATGATATTTTATTATGATTTTAATGTGTAAATATTGTATGTTTTTATATTAAAAGTGAAGGAAAGTGAGAAACAAGTGGAAAATTAAAGCAAATGAGGAGCCAAAGGAAGAAGAAGAAGAAGAAAAGAGTTTTATTTCAAAGCTTTGGTTGTAAGTACAACTAGAATTCTACTTACTTTAAATAAGTTGTTTGAAACACCCCACACCCGGCCCACGAGCTTGAACCGGATCTGGTATGTTCCTTAAATAAATCGGTTTTCAATGTTCTAAATGACTTAGAGAAAATTTGTGTAATTTTAAAAAAATTGTTTTGGGTTGGGCTAAATTTGAAACCTATTTAATAAATTCTGGAAATCCAACTTAAATAAGGTGACAAAATAATTTTTGGGTTTATTATTTTAAAAGAAATAAATTTACTTATCTTTAATCAAACATAATTTGTATCATATTCAAATAAAAATAAACAGGAATAAAGAAAATCCAACTGGGCCTTATGGCCTTATTACATCATTCAAACCCAAAATAAAGTACTAAAATTTCATAAAGTCCAAATTCCAAATAATTTCTTCAAGCGATGCATGGCCACCTTTAGCTCCTGCCGACCCGGTCCATTACTGCTCATCACCTGAAAAATAATTCCCCAACGGGGTGAGTCTACAGACTCAATGTGTACATAGTACTAATTTCCAACAAATCAGGCATACAAGTCATATCAATATCATGTTCATACAAAATAAAGGATGATGCAACCCAAACCCAAACCTATTTGTCCATCCGCTACGCACCACCCGTACCAACCTGTACACCGCGGGGACTACTAAGTCGACCCTCCATCCGCTACACACCATCGAAGGCAGTCGCTGCAGTCGACGTGCTCATCGCCCACTTATGTTGTGTCATTAGACACTGTATTCACTGGATGTAACCGAAGTTACCACTTTTCACTTTATGTGACCGTAGTCACCACTTTACGTTGGTGAGACCGTAGTCATCACCTTCACTTTCTTCCTCCACAAATATCCCGAATGCCCCAATTATTTCATAACATATTTCACATACTTAATTTTCATTCATGTTACTAATCACATGTTCAAAATATATCACATTCACAATCCTATCAAAAGTAGGAAACGTACCTGGGTACTCCTTACCACATTTGTGGTGCTTAGCCACATTCACATACTGTTACATATTTATATATTTAATGATTGCCATGCAATTTATTGAAAGTTAGTAAGAGTACACACCTTTTTCGCTTAATAGTTTCCGTGAATTCCCGTAGAGCGATCTACCGATCTAGATCTTTCACTCCTATATTCGGCCATTAATTAAAACATATAAATAAACCTATTTGGTCTTAAAACCAAATCCTACTAGAAGTAGAATTACTTACCTAGTTGCCGAATTGATTTAATCAAGTCCCAACAGTTGCTAGAATTCCTCTTCCTTGAGATCGGCTAATACTAGGTATGTAACCAAGTCAGTTTTCGGTTTTTGAAATAATGGAAAACACTTAAACAATTTATGCCTTGGCCGAATATCCCTTACCTTACCTTATGATGGGATTCCAAATCTGAAGAGGATTCCTTTATAAGCCTGTTGAAATCCTATAACTTCGTGTTAGATTAGATCTAACTTTGAAAACGTGAATCATAATCTTTAACCGCATATTTATATTTATAATCCTTACCTTAGATCCTTAGATTTCCCGAAAAATCCCCTTTTGATGTTGTGGATGATTGCCCTCTTTCTTAGAATCCACAAAGATTCAGCTTAACAGTAGAACGGAGAAGAAAATAGAAGAAAAAGAGAGGGATTTTTGCTTAATAAAAATTCGGCAGAGAGGGGTTTTGCCTAGGGAGAATTTCGGCAGAGAGGAAGAGGGAGCAAATGTTGATGAGTAGCCCTCCTGTCCTCCTTTTATAGCCAAAGTTATCAGCCTAGGAGTCCTTTACTTGGCCACCACTCCTCTTTTTGATAATATTATCTCTTTTATTTAAAAGATAAAAGCCTTTAATCCATCAATTATCTCCTCAATTATCTCATTAGAAAATAATCCTTTATTTATCTCTTATTATTCACATATTTATGTGAATAAAACTCCTTTATTTCTCTCTTATTATTCACATATTTATGTGAATAAAACTCCTTTATTTATCTCTTATTATTCACATATTTATGTGAATAAAACTCCTTTATTTCTCTCTTATTATTCACATATTTATGTGAATAAAATTCCTTTATTTATCTCTTATTATTCACATATTTATGTGAATAAAATTCCTTTATTTATCTCTTATTATTCACATATTTATGTGAATAAAACTCTTTTATTTCTCTCTTATTATTCAAGTTTCCCAAAATGTTCAAGTTTCCATTTTTGGATCATTTCCAAAAATGTTTAGGTTTCCAAAAATGTCTAAGTTTCCAAAAATGTCTAAGTTTCCAAAAATGTCCATTTCCATTTTCATTTCCATCTCCATTTTCATTTCCATTTTCATTTTCATTTCCATTTTCATTCATTTCTAGGTTTCCAAAAGTATCAAAAATTTATTCATAAAACTTAAGACTTGTCATTTCATACAATTGTTCTGAAAAATGCATAGGCCCTTCCTAGGATGTTACATTGTTGATTGTTAAGTTTAATTAGATGAGTAAAAGTCTTTACATGATATTTAAATATAAGCTTACATGTTACATAAATGAAGAATAAGATATGATAATGATTAAGAATAAGAAAGTGATGATTTAATTTTGTTTACTCCATAGTTAAATTAAGAGAAAAAGAAAGAAAAGTGAGAAAAATTGAAAGTGATAAAAAAAAACTAATTGTAAAAGTTGTAAAAATTGATGAAACTATAATTATTATGAGTATGTGACTAAACGAAGTGAAATATGTTAATAAGTGCTATGTGAAATGAGATGGAAATGTTATGATAATACTTGATGAATTATGAGAAAGAAAATGATTAAATTATAAAATATGTGAAAGTGACGTGTGAACGTTATAATAAGAATTAGTAGTAATTTATGAAAATATTACAAAGTAGTGAAATATTTCATATGAATTAAGGAAAGTTGGAAATGTTGTCTTTGAGTTTTTACAAGTGAACTAAATTGAAATAAATCTAAAGTATTGAGATTTTGTTCTGAAATAAGATAAACAAAATTGATTATGATATACTTGCCCAAGCAAACGAAATAAGAACTAGTGGGATATAGATGGCATGTTATTAAGGAAGATTTAGCACGCGCTCTATCACACACTTTAGTGTTGTTCTATTACGCACTTCGGTGCTATCCTGTTACGTGCCTCGGCGCTATCCGGTTCTGTTTTGTATATCTTATGTGTTCTGTTTAGTCTATTAGACCTCTGTTAAATGTTGAAATACCATATCTGTTAAATGAATAAATAAAAAAAATTAAATGTATTGAAATAGGACAAACTTAAGACTTGATAAATAATAGCCATAGATGAAAAAATGTCATAATTGAATGGTAAGTTTAAAGTTAATTATGAGTACAAGTTTTGAATAAATTTATGGAAATGATCATAAAATAATAAGTTTCTATAGTGGAAAAAATTTTAATTAAACTCTAGTTGTACTTATTAAGTTTTCAATAGCTTAACACATGTTTTATATGCATAGGTAAAGGAGTAGAAGTAAAAGATTTCTGAAGATCTGTTGCATCACATCTTATAATTAGTGTTTCTTTCCATACATTTTCTGTATTTGAGATGTGGAATTTCTAAGCATACTTGATCAATTGAGAGTTGGTGATACGAACGATTAAGGTGATTCGGCCTTGGGCCAGGATGTGAAATGATGAAATGATTAAATATTTTGTTCTGATGGTATAGACCGTTTCGATGGCTGAGAATCCTGCATAAGTTGCATATTTTTGATAGCTTTTGTGAGTAGCATCGAGAACTACTGAAATGACTGAATACTCTGTTCTAGTGAATGAACCGTAGCTATGGCTTAGGTCTTGCATACGTTGCAAATCCTCGTAAGCTTGTGTGAGCAATGTTATAGGCCCAATTTGCCCGGGCCCATATCAATAATAAAAAAAACCCAAAAAAATAATAATAATAAAGTCCATCAGTTCTTTTTACAATAAATGGCCCTAAAACCCAAAACCAAATGACAACCTAAACCCCATTACACCCTCAGCCCAAATTCTAAAAAAAAAAAACTAACCCAAACCCATGGCCCAAATTCGGTTTCAGAAATATAAAACCCTAGGGAACTCTCGCGCCGCAAGCCCCAAATTCCAGCCACCAGCCACGCCGCACAGCCCCTCGTCCAGACCTCATCTTTGCCGTAGATGTCGCCATTAACCTGCAAAGTAAGGAAAGAAATCGACAGAAACAGCAAGAATGGAAGACATGATTTTTGTATTTATTTTTGATTTATTTTTTGGGGTTATAAAAGCTCCGATATAATCTGTAAAAGGGATACACATACAAGAATATACAAAAAGAATACACAATTTTTTACAGAATACTGAGAATACATACAAAATACAGATATTTAGATTGAAAGGTTTCCTTCTTTTCTTTTTCTTTTTCTTTTTTCTTTTTTTTTCTTTGTAGCTATATATACATTTATAAAGTTTTTTAAATACAAAAAATATAGTATATAAAAAAAGGGGAAAGAAAACTCACTTGTTTCAAATACCGGCCGCCGTATACGATGGCGTTGGATGGAGGTGGTCCGGCGACGGCGAGGGGTTCAAAAAAAACCCTAGTAGAGAAAATGCCTTCCTTTTTTTATTTTTTTAAAAATAACACAGTAGAAATAAAAAAAATTGAGGGAAATTTGCCTTTTATAATGAGTTAAAACGGCGCCATTTTGGGCCTGTTTCAGTGGCCTCAAAACGGCGCCGTATAAGGCCTATAACCCGAACCCGACCCAATGGACAAGGAGATCCGCGTGTTTTTTATGTCGATGGTCTATTTGCGGAGCAGACCCTTCCGCATTTTTAATGTTTTTAATCCAGTTTTTTTATTTTCTAATTTATGCCTCAGAGTTTGTTTCAGTTTCAATTTTGTCCTATTAGAACGCCGCGTTTTGGAGGGTTGGGAATATTTCCCTTTTGTTCCTCCACTTTTTGCGCGCATTGCTAAGGGGCCCTAATTCACTTATTTCTTTTAAAATTCGCCCTAAAGTATCATTTTTAAGTTTAATTTTGTCCCTACTCTATTTTCTTTTATAATTTTTGTTATTTTGCCATGGTTTTAACATTTTTTTATTTATTTTCTATATAGATATTATTATTATTATTATTATTTTATATTCATTATTATTATATTTATTATTATTGTTATTATTATTATTATTTATTATAATTATTATTATTATTATTTTCAGTATTGTTAGTGTTATTTTTTTACTACCATTATTTAATCACTATTAATCTCAACATTCACTATTATTTTATTTTAGTATTTTATTTCTAATATTACGTTTATTATTTTCTATTAATATTAATATTATTATTATTATAATTTTAATATTACTACTACTATTATTTTATTATAACTAACTCTATTATTATTATTCTTATTCTTATTATTATTGTTATTATATTATTATTATTATTATTATTTTTATAACTACTACTATTATTATTTTTTTATATTATCACTTTTCATTATTTATTATATTTATTATTATTATACTTATTATTATTATTACTACTACTCTTATTTTGTTAATACTATTTGTTTATTAACATTTTTATTATTATTGTTGTTTTTTATCATTATTATTATTTTATTATTATTATTATTATTTACATAGTATCTATTTATTTATTAAATTTTTGCATTCATCATTTTTTATTTGTCATCTTTTTAATTATTATTATTCGTTTTAATTAATTAATTAATTATTATTGTAATTTATATTTATTTCCCTCATTTCACTCTATTATACATGTGTATTATAATTCATTCCCCATTTTATGATAAAATCACATCACATTTTATTCGATTTTCAAAATAAGCAAATACTCTGCGTTCTAGGGTTCAAAAACCTCTTGGATAGACGCATTTTATTCAAATAAGTTTAAAAAAAAAACGGTGATATCTAATATTTGGGGACTTCGAGAAAAATTGTGCCCTAACTCACCGGGTTTCGATTTTTATCGTTGAACTTAAAATATTAAGTATCCCTTTTCTTTTAAAATTGAAATTCATAAATTTCCAAACCAAAACTTATTCTTGGAAATTCAAAATGTTGCATCCTAACTTACTGGATATGATGTTTTGTATTTTGAGATAAGAATACTGGATATAACATTTTATTTCTTTAAAATAAGTAAGTCTTGAGATTCTTTCAAATAAAAGATCATATTTATAATTTTTCTCAAAATTTCGACATTAGGACAAGAGATTATCAATTTGGTACCAAATTTTGGGCATTACGAGGGTGCTAACCCTTCCTCGTACGTAACCGACTCCCGAACCCATTTTCTTATATTTCGTAGACCAAAATCAATGTTTTGAAGTAAAACATTTTATAAGGTGATCCAGTCACACCTAAGTAAAAAAAGGATTGGTGGCGACTCCATTTTCGTTTTTTAAAGTCGATCCCCGTTTTTACCAAAACTTATAAAAATAGTTTCGACAGCTTGGCGACTCCACTGGGGACAACTAAGAGAGTCAAGCCGTAAAATTGATAATTTCATGTCCTTTTGTCCGAATTTAAAATTATGATTTAAAAAAAAAACATAATCCTTTTATTGCATGTGGTTCTAATTTTTAATATATTTCTCTGCATTGCACTGCATGACCGTTGTGGTCGCACCCTTAAGTGGGAGCGAGAAGCTATGCCTTTGTGAGGTTTTCACCTCTGCATGGGCTAGTGGATTGCTTCCGGAATACATCTGTACCTATGTCTTCGTGAAGTTTTCACTTCCGCATGGCCATAGGGAAATGTATTCCCCTGAACCAAACTCGGTCCATATGAGCCTATAATGGGTGAGGATCGAGGAATCTGCTAGTTCAGGTAGCTCAACTTTAGAGCTGAACCACATGTAGAAAACCTAAGGACTTACCCTAGGTAGAACTGTGCCAAACCTTAGCAATCGCCCAGATATATGTTTGATTATTTGCTTTATGTTTTACTTTGTGTTACTAACTTGTTGTGTTTTATTCTTTTGTGCATGTCATTTCATATTTAAAGAGGTACCGATTCACGGTCAGTTTCTAGTTAGAAAGCTGGTTATAGAGAACGAATTCCTTGATAAAGTGGAAGATAATGCAGTCATCCACATGTGGTCAGAGCAAATGTAATTAGAAGACTTCGGAATAGTGGCAACAAGAGATTCAGGAAGAAATGACCAAAGCTGACCATTGGGAGAGGTAGTTCCTGGAAATGCAGATGTAAAACGAGGCCTTAGAAAAGAGGTTAGCAGAAAGCCAAAAGGAAAAGAGTGGATTAAAAGCTAGAGTGGCTGAATTGGGACGGTCTCTTCACCACCATTGAAGCCGTAATTCTGCAAACGAGCTGAAGTCGAGTCTGAACAAGATTGAGCAAATGAAGGGCAGGATTGAAAGATTAGAATCGGCATTGCAGAATTGTGAACTCCGGATCAAGCAGCTTGAAAGGGGCATTGGAAGGAAGAACTCCACCATTCCCATGACTAATTTAGAAATCGGGATCATCTCAGGAGTGAAGCAATAGTTTAGATTAGAGAGGTAGCTGGTCACCTACAGACTCTGGCAGTACAGGCTGATACATGGAGCATGAAGTATGAGCTATAGTCCGATCGTATTCAAGAGCTAGCTTCATTGCTTGAGAAAATCAAAACTTTAGGACTTAGGGTGAAAGCATATTTGTAGTCCGTTTTATGTAAAAGATTTTGTTTTCTAATAAGGTTTTCTAAAATGAAGTTGAATCTGAATCGATACCTCTTTGCATTCATGCATTTCCATTACATCATATCATATGCATTTAAGTCCATAGAGAGAGTCTAATTAGTTGCAATTTACAAAAAGAGAGAGAAAAAAAGAGGGAAAATCTGGAAGCTGAACACCCTTACGGTACACGTGCCAAATCAAAGAAAATGGATCAAAGACTTGAACAGTTCCAAAGAGATATGCAAGACCAGATGCAAGAGCAAATGGCAAAGCTCCAACAAGAAATGAAAGGTCAAATGTTGGAAGATCAAAGGAACATGATGGCTCAGATGGCCCAGATGATGAGCAGGGCAATGGACAAGGGAAAGGGTCCCATAGTCAATGCTGAAGACAATGAGGACTTTCCTCGGGGTTTCACCCTACTGCATGTACAGCCTGAGGAGTATCCCCAAAGGCCACCTGTCATGATTAGGCCTCAACAGGGGCAAGCTGATAATAGACCGCCCATGAACTTCCAAGTCGGCACAGGATCCAACCCAGGAGATAACCCTGCTAATCCCATTAACCTTGATTTGGATATAGCACAGAGAGAGGGGATAAGAACTGAATCTTCAATATAGTTGGAAGATCACTGTAGATGGTTGGAAGAAAAATTCAAGGCTTTGGAAAATGCCGACCATCACCATGGTATTAACGCAAAGGATTTGAGTTTAGTTCTAGATCTGGTGCTTCCTCATAAATTCAAGATACTAGAATTTGAGAAGTACAATGGGACTAGTTACCCTGAAGCCCACATCACTATGTTCTGTAGACGCATGACTGGTTACGTGAACAATGATCAACTTTTGATTCATTGTTTCCAAGACAGTCTAGTGGGGGCAGCATCCAGGTGGTACAATCAACTCAGTCGTGCTAACGTTAGCTCCTAGAGAGACCTAGCTCAAGCCTTCATGAAGCAATACAATCACGTCACTGACATGACACCTGATAGAATCATGTTGCAAAACATGGAAAAGAAATCGAATGAAAGCTTCAGGCAATACGCACAAAGATGGAGGGAAGTTGCCATGCAAGTTCAACCACCTTTCTTAGAGAAGGAAACCACCATGCTTTTTATCAATACCCTAAAAGCTCCATTCATCACCCACATGATAGGAAGAACCACCAAGAGCTTTGCGGATATAGTGATGGCAGGAGAGATGATTGAAAATGCCATAAGAGGTGGTAAGATTGAAGCAGGGGAAACCACTAAAAGGTCTGCTCCTAGGAAAAAGGATGACGAGGTGAATAATACGAGTACATACAACAAAGGGTATTCAAAAGCAATTACTGTTAACCAGCCAAAGGTAATCACTGCTGGGCAACAAGGGTCGATGAGACAAGAGTCGGGCACAAGGAAAAACTCTGAAAAGCTCTAATTTACGCCAATCCCAATGACGTATAAGGAGCTATATCAAAGTTTGTTTGACGCACACGTGGTGTCCCCATTTTATTTGAAACCGTTGCAACCTCTGTTCCCAAAATGGTATAATGAGAATGCCCAATGCGAGTACCACGCGGGAATAAAGGGTCACTCAATTGAAAACTGTACTACGTTTAAAGGTTGGTTGAAAGGTTCATTAAAATGAGAATTGTGAAGTTTGACGATTCATCAGAACATAATCACTTTGACGAGGCAGCAAATGCGATAATTGAAGGAGGAGACAAGAAAGTTTCGACCCCTTGAAGAAATCAAAAGCTAAGAGGGAATCGGGGAACGAAGTTTCCAAGCCCCTGTATACTTGGAAGTGTTTTGAATAATGGGACTGTAGAAGAGATCCATGTATTTTAGAACTGATCTAGTGTAATATTCAAAACACACTTGTTGCCTTAAGCCTAGAGACAATAAGAACCCTTTTGTGAAATAGGCTTGTGTCTGGAATTGTTATTTCAATAAAATGCATTTTCTTGAACAAATATTCTTTTATTCTTTCCATGCATAGATTCTTTTATTTTTGGATTTTCTTTCAAATATTCTTTTATTCATTCATGACCATACAAATAATCATTCTTTGAATCATTCATTCTTTAGAATCTTTCTCCGAACCTACAATAGGTCTCCAGATATCAACGATGTGAGCAACGTCACTACTGACTCAGAGTCTCCTTTCGAGTAAGATATGTGTTTAGAGGGATCTTAGAATTTTGAAGATAACAGAGATTGTAACCTATCTTCCGATTTTGTTAAGAATGGGAGAACAAGATGAAAAACAAGACCTTACCTTACATAGGGTAAATGGACATTGCGAGCCTAGAAAAGGGGTGAAGATCGAAGCCCAGCTCACTATAGAAATAATGCGAGACATCATCGAGTTATTTTTAAGAATTCAAATATGTTTTTACACGATCATATCAGGACATGCTTGGGCTACTACGACGTGAGTTAAACATGAGGATCAGGTACTGTTGGTCTACCATGGAAGGGGGTCGCATCAGATATACTGCAAATACTGAATTAGACGAGATTCATGTGCCTTCTCTAGTTCTTCACAAATTTTTCATATGTGGGGCATGTATGTGATGGGGCCAATCTCGTCAATAGCTTTTAGCCAATATCGATATCGTCGTGGTCGTCGTTTACTTCACTAAGAGGGTGGAAGTAGCTTCATATGCCAATGTTACAAGGTCGAAGTCATTAAATTCTAAAAAAAAAATTAGGCGCCGAAAAAGAATACCAAAAAGGACAAAGTCAAAAGTTTGAAGTCTGTTCAAAGATCAAACACTATATTATAGAGCAACGAAGACAGCCAAAAAGGAAAACAAAAAAACAAAACAAGGATTGTAGAAAAGGTGACCGAGACTTGTAAGGATTGGCATAAAGAAGTTACTATTTATCTTCTATGGTTATCAAACGTTGGCCATGATTTTTGCCGGGGCAGCATCTTACCCATTGGTTTCTGGAATGGAAGCATTGTTGCCAATTGAACCTAATCGAAGAAAAGGTTAAAGTTATCCATCATAGTCAGATGATGCAAGCTTACGACAAGGATATTTATCCTAGAGAATTCCACGAGGAGAACCTGATCTTTCTTTTATAAAAGGGTTTCAGAGAAAAATAGATGCCGAACTGAAAAAACCTTATGTTGTAGAGAAGGCTTGATATTGACCGAAATGAAAGCCAAAGACTTGCCCAATCCGGTGAATTCAGGTTTATTCAAGAAGTATTTTACCTGAAACGGGGAAAGGCCAATGTGAAAACCCGCAGAGGGCGCCTTGAGTTCAAATTCAAATTCAAAAAAAAAAAAAAAGAGGAGAGGCCAAGGCGAATGTAACACCCCAAACCCGGTCAAAACGCTATGACCGAATCTGGTATGTCACAGGGTAAAACGTTTTTGGAAGACAAGTCTGTTGAGTCAATTTGCGAAGAAAACACTTAATCTTATGAAAACCAAAGTTGCGTTAAGTAGTTTATTAAAATCATCTCAAAGTTTGTTTTAAAGAGAATCGAGTTGACTTATCATTGTTACAAGTTCACTTATTTACCCGATGGTAAAGTTTAGGAAAAATCTCGAAATTTATTAAGGTTGTGAAAACATTCATTTTATAATTTCTTTACTTGTTAGTCATGCTTTAATGTTTAACACAAATTCAAATAAATAATTAAACCCAAAGCAAAATATAGATGGCCTTATTACACAACCAAAACCCCAAAATTTAAAACAAAGTAAAACTGAAATTTAACCGTTTAAAATGAAGCGAACTATTGAGCATGGCCACCTTGAGTCCATCCCGGCTCCATATCCGCGATCTAGGAATTATTTGCAAAATGTAAAGGAAGGGGTGAGTCACCGAGACTTAGTGTGTAATTCCCCATCCTGAAGATAACAAGCCCTTACACAGTTCATAAACAAGTATGCATGTCATGCAACCCAAAAACCTAACCATCTGAAACTCCTGATTCTACCCTGTGTGGTACCAAACCACTGGTGGTGCCAAACCACTAGTGACCCAAAGTCACAAACAAACATATGTGGTACCAAACCACTGGTGACCCAAAGTCACAGATAATCATATGTGGGGCCAACCCACTGTGGTGCCAAACCACTGGTGACAATCCCTTTTAATATAATATGTGGGGCCAACCCACTGTGGTGCCAGACCACTGGGACGAGTCACGAAGATAACATATGTGGTACCAAACCACTGGTGGTGCCAAACCATTGGTGACCCAAAGTCACAAATAATCATATGTGGTACCAAACCACTGGTGGTGCCAAACCACTGGTGACCCAAAGTCACAAATAATTATATCTTCCCCCTCCTCTCATCATAACAATGCAATATGACATAATAATTCGTGTATGCAGTATGTCATGTATGCTAACATATATCAAATATAAGTATAACATGAATTACCATCATAATCAGATAGACATAAAACAACATAATCACGCTAATCAACCTCTAAGGGTATAACCGTAATTTTACCTACCAAGGGCATTTCATAATTTACCCACCAAAGGCATTTTCGTAATTTACCTTTCAGGGGTATTTTGGTACTTTACCCTTCCAAGGGTATATTAGTAATTTCGCACCTGCAATGGCCTTTCCGAAGGCCTAATGTCGCCTCGAGCGACTCAGCTACCATTTCCGGTTGTACCGGACTATTGGGCCTAAAACCCAATTTTGGCCCATTCGGGCCCACACGCTCGTGTGGCCCACCTAACACAAATCTAGCCACGTATATAAGTTCCACCTAGTCTAATTCACTTTATACTACACTATCATACAATTTATTCAATTGGGCCCATGGGCCCATTGGCCCATTTCGGCCCATCGCGGCCCTAAGCAGCCTCAACCCACAAGAATACTACTATGGCCTCAACTATCGCGTCGAAGCCCCACACGTGCGCTTGCACGCTCGTGTGGCTACTATTGCCGTGACTAGCACTTCGGCATTTGCCGCTCTACGACTAGGGTAGAGAGAGTTACACACCTAATAGGAATCTAAAGCTGCTAAACCGCGCTCCGAGTACTCCTTTGCCCAACGCCAACCAGGTATGTTAACTCTCCTCCTGGAATGCTCTTTATATAGCTAGCTCTTCACCCTTCTTCTTTGTATCTTTCCGATGTGGGATCCCTTCGTCAGTAGAGTTTAAATTCAACTGAAACTCTTGCCGTCCAATCCGCAAAATAAATACTCCCTTGCTTCTCATGAGATTCGAACCCAGGCTCCCTTGCAACATAATCCACACCGCTAACCACTTGGCCACAAGCTCCTCTTGTGTCTTAAACCATGCGCAACTAAATTTAAACCTATAGCCAAATTCTAAGGTCAAGTAAAAAGAAAACCAAAATGCAAAAGCCAAGACTTGAACCTTGGACCTCCCTTCCTTCCTTGTGGCGTCACCCCCTTGTCTCTTATGTGGCGTCACTTTGCCACTACACCACATACTACACTTGTGTCATTTTCCTCCACATTTTATTCTTAAGGCCTACCTGCCAACTTCCAGGGTTTTTTTCACCTAAAACCAAAATTTCCCCAAAGCCAAAGTTCGATCCCGGGACTTCATAGAAGCCCTTTAACCTTCCAGAATCACTTATCTAATAAGTCCAACTTGCATTTAAGCCGATCTTTTATTCTCCAAAAATTTAAACGCTACTACGCTCAAGGCCCATTGGGCCCAATTCTTCTAGGCCCAATTTCAGGATGTTACAGCGAAAACCTGCATAGGGTGCTTTGAGACCAAAGGGGTTTTGAGCCGAAAACCAGAAAAGGGCAGCTCAAATTTTGATCAAAGATAGGGCATGTGGTAGTCTTGCTATGCTTGGATTAATAATGAGAAAGTATCTTACGTTTTGGGGCATTGACAAAGTACTCCGGATCCTCTAAACACGTATCGAGCTCAAAATGGTCCTCAAGGAGTTTGAAAAGAGATGCTCAAGCTACGATATCTAGGGCACCTAGCTTCTATCTTACCCATTTTAAATTCGCTAACTTTGCTTACTTTATTCTTTTTAAGATACACCAATCAATCTTCTTTTATTGCCTTGGTTATCTTTGATTAGCTTATTTGTTTTGAGCTATGCCCTTGTTTAATTCCTTTCTCGTCCATTGTTGTGATCTTTTTCAAGCATTTTATATTGAAATAATGATTATTGGACTAATAATACTTTCATAAAAGGAGTTTCACATATTACTCTGGAAGCTTCTAAATAATATGTGAATCTGAAATAGGATTATTGTTTAGAGCTCACCAAGCCTAAGGGTTGGGAAATACCGAAGGATAATTATCTCTTCGGATTCTTGTTGGATAAGACATTTTGACGATGATACCATTTCAACAAATGACGGGCAATGTCAACCTAGGTGTAAAAGAGGATCATTCTCGAGAAAAGAAAAAGGATACCCTACATTCGTGCAAATTTCAGGCACATATATCTTGTCATTACACCCAGGGAATGGTGTAACAGATCAAATTGAACATAATACAATCCATACCTCTGAGTGGTAACGGGATGGATGGACAAAACCAAATGTTATTCCCTTAAAATTGCAGTGGGAGGTACATACAGTGGGGCAAGCTTGCTGAGCAGAATAGGATTGTTTCTTTGGGTTTTCTGTCAAAGATACCAGTTGAACGAGAAAACAGGGTAACGCATCAGTGATAGAACCTTGATGAATTATGAGCAGTGACAACCCAAACTTTTAAAAGGGATCATTCTCATACATTTATGTAAATATCATTCATACACTTCCAATTAGGAGCATTTGACTCATTTCGATCATTGTGTCCTAATCGTTGTACATAAAAAAAAAAAGAAATCATTCTCATGACATTCTGTATTCATACAAATGTCATCCCTAATATCATTTAGTTAGAAGCATTAGATTCATTCCGATCATGCATCTTAATCATTTTACATTTTAAAAAAAGGGGATCATTCTCATGACATTCTGCATTCATGCAAATGTCGTCCATAATACATTCGAGTCTACAGGACATGTCCCCCAGAGGACGATGTAGCAGCATCGGTAAATTCACCAGTCTTATCTCCCTGACCAGCCGGAGAATAGGTCGAAGATTGTAGGTCTTGTCACCCTAAGCAGTAGTGGAATAAGATCGAACGACAAATCTTGTCTTCCTAAGCAGTAGTGGAGCAGATTTAAGCCACTAGTCCTATCTCCCTGACCAGCAGGGGAATAGGTCGAAGATTGTAGATCTTGTCACACTAAGCAATAGTGGAACAAGATCGAACGGTGGATTTTATCTCCATGAAGCAGCGGAGTAGATTTAAGCCATCAGTCTTATCTCCCTCGAGATGGTAGTGGAGCAGATGAAGATTAAAGTCTTCTTGAGATAGTAAGGAAGCAAATTGGAAAGTTCAGATTTTGTTCCCTCGAGATGGTAGTGGAGCAGACTGAAGATTGAAGTCTTCCTGAGGTAGTAAAGAAGCAGATTGGAAAGTTCAAATTTTGTTCCCTCGAAATGGTAGTGGAGCAGACTGAAGATTGAAGTCTTCTTGAGATAGTAAGGAAGCAGATTGGAAAGTTCAGATTTTGTTCCCTCGAGATGGTAGTGGAGTAGGCTGAAGATTGAAGTCTTCCTGAGATAGTAAGGAAGCAGACTGGAAAGTTCAGAGTTTGTTCCATCGAGATGGTAGTGGAGCAGACTGAAGATTGAAGTCTTCTTGAGATAGTAAGGAAGCAGATTGGAAAGTTCAGATTTTGTTCCCTCGAGATGGTAGTGGAGCAGACTAAAGATTGAAGTCTTCCTGAGATAGTAAGGAAGCAAATTGAAAAGTTTAGATTTTGTTCCCTCGAGATGGTAGTGGAGCAGACTGAATATTGAAGTCTTCCTGAAATAGTAAGGAAGCAAATTGAAAAGTTCAGATTTTGTTCCCTCGAGATGGTAGTGGAGCAGACTGAAGATTGAAGTCTTCCTGAAATAGTAAGGAAACAAATTGAAAAGTTCAGATTTTGTTCCCTTAAGATGGTAGTGGAGCAGACTGAAGATTGAAGTCTTCCTGAAATAATAAGGAAGCAAATTGGAAACTTCAGATTTTGTTCCCTCGAGGTGGTAGTGGAGCAGACTGAAGATTGAAGTCTTCCTGAGATAGTAAGGAAGCAGACTGAAAAGTTCAGATTTTGTCCTCTCGAGATAGTAGTGGGGCAGACTGAAGATTGTAGACCTGGCATTCCTGAGATTGCAGTAAAACAGATCGAAGATACTAATCTGGCATCCCTGAGTTTGCAGCGGAGCAGATTGAAAACAGCAGATCTGGCATTCCTGAGATTGCAGTGAAGCAGATCGAAGATACTAGTCTGGCGTCCCTGAAGTTGCAGTGGAGCAGACTGAAGACAACAGATCTTATCTTCCTGAAGTTGTATGAAACAGATCGAAGATACTCATCTAAAATCCCTAAGTTTGCAGCGGAACAGACTAAAGATAGCGGATATTGCCTTCCTGAAGTTGCAGCGAAGCAGATTGAAGCCGTCAGATTTATAGTTCAATGCTTCTAAAAGTTACAGTTCTAATACCCTTGAGATTGCAGTTGGGTTAGAGACTACTTGAAGAAGACGAGGACCAAGAAGTCAAGACTCGGCAAGACCGGGCAAAATTGGTCCTTTTATAGTCTTTTCTCTATTCCCGTTACACGATAATGAGCAAAGAGGGGCAGCTGTTATAGGCCAAATTTGCCCTGGCCCATATCAATAATAAAAAAACCCCAAAAAAAATAAAGTCCATCAGTTCTTTTTACAATAAGCGGGCCTAAAACCCAAAACCAAATGACAACCTAAACCCCATTACACCCTCAGCCAAAATTCTAAAAAAAAAACTAACCCAAACCCATGGCCCAAATTCGGTTTCAGAAATCTGAAACCCTAGGGAACTCTCACGCCGCAAGCCCCAAATTCCAGCCACCAGCCACGTCGCACAGCCCCTCGTCCAGCCCTCATCTTCGCCGTAGATGTTGCCATTAACCTGCAAAGCAAGGAAATAAATCGACAGAAAACAACAAGAATGGAAGACATGATTTTTGTATTTATTTTTGATTTATTTTTCGGGGCTATAAAAGCCCCGATATAATCTATAAAAGGGATACATATACAAGAATATACAAAAAGAATACACAATTTTTTATAGAATACAGAGAATACATACGAAATACAGAGATTTAGATTGAAAGGTTTCCTTCTTTTCTTTTTCTTTTTTCTTTTTTTTTCTTCGAAGCTTTATATACATTTATAAAGTTTTTTTTAAATACAAAAAATATAGTATATAAAAAAAAGGGGAAGAAAACTCACCTGTTTCAAATACCGGCCGCCGTATACGACGGTGTTGGATGGAGGCGGTCCGGCGACGGCGAGGGGTTTAAAAAAAAACCCTAGCAGAGAAAAGGCCTTCCTTTTTTTTTATTTTTTTAAAAGAACACAACAGAAATAAAAAAAAATTGAGGGAAATTTGCCTTTTATAATGAGTTAAAACGACGCCGTTTTGGGCCTGTTTCAGTGGCCTCAAAACGGCGCTGTATAAGGCCTGTAACCCTAACCCGACCCGATGGGCAAGGAGATCCGCGTGTTTTTTATGTCGATGGTCTATTTGCGGAACAGACCCTTCCAAATTTTCAATGTTTTTAATCCAGTTTTTTTTTCTAATTTATGCCTTAGAGTTTGTTTCAGTTTCAATTTGGTCCTATTAGAACACAACGTGTTGGAGGGTTGGGAATATTTCCCTTTTGGTCCTCCACTTTTTGCGCGCATTGCTAAGGGGCCCTAATTCACTTATTTCTTTTAAAATTCGCCCTAAAGTATCATTTTTAAGTTTAATTTTGTCCCTACTCTATTTTCTTTTATAATTTTTGTTATTTTGCCATGGTTTTAACATTTTTTTATTTATTATTTCTATATAGATATTATTATTATTATTATTTTATTATTATATTCATTATTATTATATTTATTATTATTGTTATTATTATTATTTATTATAATAATAATAATTATTATTATTTTCAGTATTGTTAGTGTTATTTTTTTACTACCATTATTTAATCACTATTAATCTCAATATTCACTATTATTTTATTTTTAGTATTTTATTTCTACTATTACGTTTATTATTTTCTATTAATATTATTATTATTATTAATTTAGTATTATTATTATTTTACTATTATAATTATTATTTTAATATTACTACTACTATTATTTTATTTATAACTAACTCTATTATTATTATATTATTATTATTATTATTATTATTATTATTATTATTGTTGTTGTTGTTGTTGTTGTTGTTGTTGTTGTTGTTGTTGTTGTTGTTGTTATTATTATTATTATTATTTTATTACTATTATTATTACTTTTATAACTACTACTATTATTTTTTTATATCACTTTTATCATTATTTATTATCTTTATTATTATTATTATTTATTATTATTAGTACTACTCTTATTTTGTTAATACTATTTGTTTATTAACATATTTTATTATTGTTGTTTTTTTATCATTATCATTATTTTATTTTATTATTATTATTATACATAGTATCTATTTTTATTATTAATTTTGCATTCAATTTTTTATTTTGTCATCTTTTTAATTATTATTATTCGTTTTAATTAATTAATTATTTATTATTGTAATTTATATTTATTTCCCTCATTTCACTCTATTATACATGTGTATTATAATTCACCCCCCATTTTATGATAAAATCACATCACATTTTATTCGATTTTCAAAATAAGCAAATACTCTGCGTTCTAGGGTTCAAAAAACCTCTTGGATAGACGCATTTTATTCAAATAAGTTTAAAAAAAGGTGATATCTAATATTTGGGGACTTCGAGAAAAATTGTGCCGTAACTCACTGGGTTTCGATTTTTATCGTTGAACTTAAAATATTAAGTATCCCTTTTCCTTTAAAATTGAAATTCATAAATTTCCAAACCAAAACTTATTCTTGGAAATTCAAAACGTTGTATCCTAACTTACTGGATATGATGTTTTGTGTTTCGAGTTAAGAATTTTCTACTAATAAAGGCGAGCCTAGCTTCGAAGTCATGAGATGTTATATCCTAACTTACTGGATATAACATTTTATTTCTTTGAGATAAGTAAGTCTTGGGATTCTTTCAAATAAAGATCGTATTTATAATTTTTCTCAAAATTTCGACATTAGTACAAGAGATTATCAATTCGGTACCAAATTTTGGGACGAGGGTTCTAACCCTTCCTCGTACTTAACCGACCCCCGAACCCGTTTTCTTATATTTCGTAGACCAAAATCAATGTTTTGAAGTAAAACATTTTATAAGGTGATCCAGTCACACCTAAGTAAAAAAAGGATTGGTGGCGACTCTATTTTCGTTTTTTAAAGTCGATCCCTGTTTTTACCAAAACCTATAAAAATGGTTTCGACAAGTAGCATTGTGAAATGATCAATGTTCTAGAAACTAGCTCGAATGAGCAATACCCTACATTTATGAAATGATGTGCTAATGACATCTGAGAAAATTGATTTAATGAAATGTGTAGCTTTTACCTTTGGTGGATTGTGAACGACAAGGGATTACCTTATTAGTTATTCAATTGTGTTGTTAAGTTGAATTGTGGTAAGCTCTACCGTTATTTTTACGAACTTACTAAGCTTCAAGTAAGCTTACTTCTATTTGTCCTTTGTTTTTTAGATTTCGTTTTGCAGTTGGGAGATCAGACCAAGCTCAAAGAAACACATTATCTCAAGGACTCTTTTGGTAGATTTTGGATAACTTAGTTATATGGCATGTAATAGGAACATCTGGCTATTTTTGTTATGACCCCTAATTTGAAAATTTGTGAATTTTTCCTAAAAGTTTTAATTTGTTCAGATTTGGTCCTTAAATATTCGTAACTTATTTTTAGGGTTTTGAAAGCTTCGAATTTAATGCCATAATAGAATGTTTTATTTTATTATGAATACCATATGTAATTGTGGAATTAAATTGATAATTGAATATTATTTGTTATGTAATGTTCCAGTTTGTACGGTAATACTCTGTAACCCTATTCTTGTGATGGAAATGGGTTTTGAGTGTTATATTTAGTGGTATCAGAGCTATAATTTAGTCGGTTCTCAGAATAAATGTAGCGTGTTAGAAGTCTTAAAATTACATGCCATATAAACCGGAGATAGTGTGATATTGATTGATCCGATCTAACCATTGTTTTTCTTGCAGATTATGAATGTTAATAGAATCTGATAATATTGAACTTGATGAGGTAAATGGTAAATGGTAAAATTTTGACTTCTAAACTAGAAGTAAATTATAGATTACTGGTTTTGCAAATGCTTGATAGTAAAGTTTTGGCTTCCGAATAGGAAGTAAGCTATAGTTTACTGATTTCGTAAATGTTTGATAATGAAGTCATAATGTCTTTTGGTTTAATGAGTCAGTGGTTTACAGAACTAGTGCAAACCAATTTAGTGGCCTTACAACCTCTACTCCCCATGTTATGTTTCCTATGGTATATTTGGGTCCTTAACAGATTTAAAAAGTTTAACAGTTTTTATTTAATAATTAAAAAGTACAGTAATGAAGAATTTAGAAGTAAACAAATGAAGACCCAACTAGAGTTGGATACTGGTTTGAAATCACCCAGGGAATTTCAAAAATACGACTTGCTTCCTTGACGATTATTTCAGATGTGTTATGTCTTTGATAAATAGACAGGGTTTATAATTGGTAGTCGACATTAATAGTGGTGGTATATAGAGACAGAATTAACCAGGATTTCTTCAAGTTTGCATGCAAAAAGAGAAATGTCATCAAATGTCATTTAGACAGGAACATGTACAGAGTAATAACACTAGAATTAATTGTAGTGGGACCAAAGAAACAACTGCTAGATCTGGAGTACTGCGCCTGATAATATTCCTGGTATGTTCTATCTCTTTGATGTTATTTATCGTACATGGACTGAGTGGTATTAGATCAACTTACTCATCTGTCGTACTGCGTTAGTAACAGATAAAGACCTATTTCTTGAATTAACTAAGTTGATATTCGAGTCATAATCCAGTGGGTTAAAGTATAATGGTTATTTTGGTATGTCAAAACTATTTACTGAAAATCTATGACTGTGACTTTTCATGAATTTGATATTAGTTTAGGAATAAGATGGCTATGTTCATATGATGCTGTAGTGAATTGCTATCTGAAATAAATTGACATGTACTGTCAAGATGGTGAATGGATTATGGTTGAGTTAAATTAATCTAGATAGTACAACTAGAGTTATTTCAGTTATCTTTACACATAAATGATTTAGAACGTTTGTAAAATATTTCTGGTATATTCATATCAATTTACTTGATACTCAAGAATTAGGATCAAAGATTTATCATGTGTCGGTTGCCTGTAGATTTCTTGATATAGTCTTGAAGAATTTCCAAGATTTCTATCTAAATGTGTAAATTGAATAAATTCGAGACAAAGAAGAAATATATTTTATCTCATATAACTGACCTATTTGATCGGTTAAAAGGGCGTATCAGTATCTGTGAAGATTAATACAGATTCGGTTATTCAGTTGCTAGTGAGAAATTGTGATATGTTGGAAATTGCTTTTCGAACTTGAGGTGATTATTATGAATTCTGGTAATATTGTTTGGACCAACTAATGCTTCTGTTAATTTATGAATATGATGAATCAGATTGTTCAGCTATATTTGGATATTTATATATAGTCGTAGTTATGTTTATTGATGGTATTTTGATCTACTTCAAACAGAACCTGTGCATGTTTAATATTTGAGAATTGTACTACAGACTTTGTATGAGAAATAATTTATGTGAAAATTAACAAAGGTGAGTTTTGGTTTATTGAGGTTGGTTTTCTTGGTTATGTAAATCTGGCAGATGAATTTTGTGAAGATTCGGGTAAAAATCTTTCTATTGCTATATGGAAAAATTCAGAAAATATTTTTTGGAGTTCTTGTATCAACTTATCCTGAATCTGGGAAGGAAAGTGATGATTATAGAAATAAATCTCTGTTTAATGAATTAAAAACTAGACCATCGTTTCTTCAGGGAATCCAAAAATTTTGGGATGACGGCCGAAGCTGTGACCTAACTAGAGCAAATCCAGAGTGAGTTGTCTGTAGGAGTTACAGTGGATACCAATAGTATGATGAATTTTCGTAACAGAATGTGTGTTCTGAATAATCTGGAGCTAGACGAGACATTTTATCTAAGACTTAGAGTAACACATATTCTATTCTTTCGGATAAAAAATGAATTCCAATTACCGTTGGAATTATTATAGCTTGACACGATTCCTGAGTAGAAAGGGGAGCGAGTCACGAGGGATTTTGTATATGGTATTTCTGTATCACCAAGAAAGAAATATTTGAACTGGGTTACGATTTATAGATTGACAAAGTCAGCTTATTTACTCCAATCAGAATTGGTTATTCACTTAAGAAGGAGCCAAGTTATATGTGACAGAGATTGTCAAATTATATGGAGTACCATTGTTTATTATTTTTTATATCGACTCAAGAATTACTTCTAAAATTTGAGGTAAACTTTGCCAGCCTCTAAGCATTAAAAATTAATTTTAGTACAGCAGTTCAACTGTAGGCAGATGGGCTATCAGAGTGGGTAACACAAATTCTGGAGGGCATGTTACGATGCTGCATACTCGAGTTTAAAGATAATTGGGAAATGTAGAACCCCGTTATACTAGTTGAATTAAGCGAAAACTAAATAATGAGACAAACCTAAGTAGTGAAACTGAAGATAAAGTTCGCTTTATTCTAGATGGTTATGGGAATGTTATTTTTCATATTCGGATGAGCCAGTGATGATTCTGTTTGTGAGGTAAATTTCAAAATAAGCAAGTACTGCTTGGTAAAAATTTCAAGGACGAAATTTCCTACGGAGGGAGAGTTGTAATAGCCCATTTTTTAGTGGTGTCGGAAACAGTGGTTTCAGGGCCACAAATCAGATGAGTAAGTCCTATAATTAGTATTTAAATTATACGAGTCAATAATAATTTTTATATTGAATTTGATTTGATGATTTTAAGCAATTAAATTAAAAGTTAGTATAAGTGGTTTGGTTCAAAAGTCAAGTGGTTATTGAAAATGAGGTATTAGGACCTCATTTCTGTAATTTAAAGCCATTTTATTAAATATTTACAGAGTCGTATTATAGGTGAATTGAAGTTTGGTTCGGTAATTTTGATGATTGATTGCTTAATTAAGGTAAAAGGATTAAATTGTAAAAGAGGTAAAAAGTTAATTGCTATAGATTTAAAATAGTAAAGGGACCAATATGGTAATCAAACCATGGCCAAAAAGTCCAAGCGGTGGTGGCATGATTAAATCCACTAACTTTTGGGCTATCTGCTAATTTGTCCTAATTAGTTTAGGATTAAATTGTAATTAAGTTTATGTAGTTGGAATTTAATTTAATTAAAGGACCCATTGTGTAATTAAACCTTCCTTAAATGGTAATTATACCATGTTTATATATATTGGACATTTTTGGATTTGTTTTAGCGATTTATAAGTTATAAATTAAAGGTTAATTTTGTAACTAATTAAAGAATAAGTTAAATTAAAAGATTTAAAGGATGATATTATCAATTTTCTTCTTTCTTCTTGTTGGACAAGTTGAATGGCCATGAGAGACATGGGGAAACCTTCGGCCAAGCTAGGGCACCTTGATTGGGTAGGTAATTCTTGCTCGTTTTTTAGTAATTTTTATGTTTTTGAGTTCGTATTAGCTTAATCTAGCTAACCCGGGGATTAATTTGTAAAAATATCAAATGTTGACGATTATGCAATTGATGAAATTGAGATGTTTATGAAGTTTTATGAAAGATTATTGAGTTTTGTTGTTAGTTAGGACTATTTTGTAATGTAGTTTTTGACGATTTTAATGTTTAAGGACTAAATAGTTAAAGTGGTAAAATTACTTGTACTTGGTGTGAAATAATTGCAAATAGCGGCTGTATGGAGACCTTTGAATAATCGGTCAAGGTGGATTTTAAATAAAAATGGTTAATTTACATGTTTGGGGCTTTAGGATTAAATTGAATAAAAGTGAAATGTTTAGGGCAATTTTGTAAAAATATTAAAAATGACTTAATTGCATAAAATGAATTAATATTGCTGTTAAAATTAGTGAATTGAATGGAATTATTTTTTTAAATCCTAAACGAGTGGAAAACCAAGGAAAAGAGAAAAATTATCAAATAGCTCCTATATTTTGCCATTGCTACAATTTAGTTTAGTAAGTTCATACGGTTTAAATTTAGTACATTTTTAAATGTATTATATGGATTAAGTGTATAATGTTTGGATTATATTGATGAATGTTAATTGAAAATGAAAATAATGAATTGACACAACGTCGATCATTGATTGAGCTATTTTGGACAGTTATTGCAAATCAGTCCTGTAAGTTCGTATTTCTAATTTTTATAATTAGTGTTTCTTTCCATACATTCTCTGTATTTGAGATTTGGAATTTCTAAGCATACTTGATCAATTTGAGAGTTGGTGATATGAACGATTAAGGTGATTCGGCCTTGGGCTAGGATGTTAAATGATGAAATGATTAAAATTTTTGTTTTGATGGTATAGACCGTTTCGATGGCTAAGAATCCTACATAAGTTGCATATTTTCTACAGCTTGTGTAAGCAACATCGAGAACTAGTGAAATGACTGAATACTCCGTTCTAGTGAATGAACTGTAGCTATGGCTTAGGTCCTGCATACATTGCAAATCCTTGTTAGCTTGTGTGAGTAGCATTGTGAAATGGTCAATGTTCTGAAAACTAGCTCGAATGAGCGATACCCTGTATTTATGAAATGACGAGCTAATGACATCTGATAAATTGATTTAATGAAACATGTAGCTCTTACTTGTGGTGGATTTTGAACGGCAAGGAATCACCTTATTAGTTATTCAATTGTGTTGTTAAGTTGAATTGTGGTAAGCTCTATCGTTATTTTTACGAACTTACTAAGCTTCAAGTAACATACCTCTGTTTGTCCTTTATTTTGTAGATTTTGTTTTGCTATTGGGAGATTGGGTCAAGCTAAAAAAAATACACTATCTCAAGGACTCTTTTGGTAGATTTCAGATAACTTGGTTATATGGCATGTAATAGGAACATCTGATTAGTTTTATTATGACTCATAGTATCTGAAATGTGTGTGCGTTGGGTATTTGATGTTGTGAAAGAAGTAATTAAATGAAGTATGCATGTTTCATCTTGAGTTCATTCAAGAAATGGTAAGTTGAAGGAATATGGCATGATAAATTTGGTGTATGAGTTATGATTTGTAGGTGTTATATATGATAATGGTTTGGAATGGATAACATTTTGTGATTTCAAGCATGACATCTTGTTTTGGTATTAGGTGGTTGAAATTGGTATGGTTTTGTTGCTTTTATTTGTCATTACAGCCTTGTTAACATGTAATATGAATTGGTATAGGTACCTATGCATATAGTTGGAAATCAAGCTTGAAATTGGTCATTTTTGGGCACACACGATCTGGGACACGGGCTACCACACGGCCATGTGATACACATGGGTAGGCCATATGGACATGTGCCCAAAATTCATTCATAAACAGTTGGGTGTAGTTTTCACACGGGCTGACACACGTCCTACGACAGAGTCGTGTAAGGGCATTTCGAGTGTCATGGACTGGCACATGGCTTGTGACACGGCCGTGTGATCCAAATTAGAGGGTTACACAGTCCATGCACATGGGTGTGTGGGGTAGCACATGGACGAGTAGGATAGCCACACGACCATGTTTGGAGCCACACAGGCTGGGTTCTGTCACACGGTCTGGACATACAGCTGTGTGAACCCTTATTTGAAAATTTTTGAAATTGTCTTGAAAGTTTTGATTTGTTTCGATTTGGTCCCTGAATGTCTGTAACTTATTTTTAGGGTTTTGAAGGCCTAACATTAATTCCATAATAGAATATTTTATTTCATTATGAATATTATATGTAATTATGAAATTAAATTGATAATTGAATACTATTTGTTATGCAATGTTCTGACTTGTACGGTAATACTCCGTAACCCTATTTTGGCGATAGAAACGTATTTTGGGTGTTACAGAATACGCCATGTAACAACTCGATTCTGGGGCTAGTCAGAATAGTGGTTTCAGGAACACTAGTCCGAGATTGAAGAAAATTATTTTAATATTAGTTTATGTGTTATAGCATTATTATATGAGTGCATGAAAATTTTGATGCATTAATTTTAGCGATTTCATGCTTAATTGCGAAAAAAGGACTAAATCGCATAAAGTGCAAAGTTTTGTTCTACAAGCTAAAAGTACCAAATAGCCATAGAACCTTAAATTTGAAGTCTTTAAAGTGCAATTAGACCCATAGAAAGGGTAGGCCGACCATGGAGACAAATGGAAGACATGGTCAATGGTTAGGTAGCATTTGGTGACTAAATTGATTTTTTAATCATAAAATAAAGAAAAGCTATCATCTTCCCCATTTTTCTTCTTCTCTCCACTGAAAATATCAGCCAACGAGGGGTTTTGGAAGCCAAAAATTTTCAGCAACTTCTCACCCTAGCAAGTAAGTGATTTTGGTGGTCTTTCTTAATAATTTTTGTACTTTTGAGACCCTTGTAGCTTGAGCTAACTAACGAGGGGACTATTATGCAAAATGGTTGAAAGTCTAGGGTTTTTCCATGAGAGCATTAGTGTTGTTTGCTGAAATTTTATGGAAGAAAATGAGTCTTGGTTGTTAAATAAACAACTTATATGAAATGAGTCTCCATGAAAACACCTAAAAGAACCTTTTTGTAAAGGTTGTAAAATAGGTGGTAAATGTGTGAAATAATTGGTATTGTGAATCTCTATAAGAGTAATAAATGTTTAGCTAGGCTTGTTAAAGGAGGAAATTTGATTAGAATCAATTTACAAGCCTAGGGGTAAAATTGTAATTTTGTTAAAGTTTAAGGGCAAAATGATAATTTTGCCAAAGTATGACTTTTGAAATGTCTTGATTAATGTAGTGATCAAATGAGTGAATTTGTTATTATAGATAAAAAAGAACGTGGAATTAACCTTGACCGAGGAAAAGGCAAAGTTTCGGATTAGAATTGCAAATTGGCACATTTTGGTATCGAGGTAAGTTTGTGTGTAATAATTCAACATCAGGTTATTATACATTGATATGCTTGAGATTACATGAAATGTATATTATTTCTATGAAAATTGATCAATGGTGTTTAATGAGAGTATGATGAAAATTTATGATGTGAAAGACCCGGTTGACCTTTGGAATAGAAAGGATACCATTGCCAAGACATGCGATTCATAAGGTCCCGTATAAGACCATGTCTGGGACATGACCTCAGTACTGAATTGTGATCCCATGTAAGCCCATATCTGGGACATGGCATTGGCATCGAAGATAGACTTCGTGTAAGACCATGTCTAGGACATGGCATCGATATACGATCTCGTATAAGACCATATCTGGGATATGGCATCGACATCGATATGAGATCCCGTATAAGACCATATCTGGGATATGGCATTGGCATCTTATTTTGAGTATGACGAGTTTGGGTATCCTTCGTTATTTCAAGTGGTTCGACGGGGTAAAGAGCTAAAATTTATGTTCAAGATGGTAAAAGTGCTAAAGTTGTGTGATGAAGTGATACAGGTACATACGAGTATCTTACGAGAAATGTGTCCAATATGTGATATGTGATTGGTAAGAATAAGCATGAGTAAGTTATAGCAATGTGCTTGAGAACTTATATTGTTACTCAATGAAATGTATGGATGTTATCATAAGCCTTTATGTTGCTATTTATTCCATGCAAACTTACTAAGCTTTATGCTTACTCCCTCTCTTTTCCCTTTCCTTGTAGTATCGCCAAACTAGCTCGGGGATCGTAAAACGTCGGAGCTCGGTTCACACTATCAAGCTATTCTTTGGTATAGTGAAGTTTAATTAATTTGAGTATGGCATGTATAAGATTTGGTCATTTTGTGATATGTCATATTGGTTAGCCAAAGTGTTGGCTATTAAGGTTAATTATTCATTTTGTAAATGGTCATTGAATTCGGCCAAAACTAGCCAAGCTATATTTATTCAATGATGATGAAATTCATGAAGTGCAAGTTTATACAATTGAATGAGTAATGTGTGAAATTTATATATGCATTATGAAGTAGTGAATATTAGAAGTGCTTTATGGTCATGTTATGTATTGCTTCAGGGTGGCAAAGGGGCTTAGTAAATAGCCTTATATTTGTCCACACGGGTAGACATACGGGCGTGTGTTTAGGCCATGTGTGACACATGGTCTGCCCAATGGGCATGTGGTTTGGCCGTGTGTCCCCTTACATTCTAAGTTAGCCAATCAGAATGCTCAGTAGCAACCACACTGGCTGAGACACGGCCGCGTGTCTCATCCGTGTGGGTGACACGGCCGTAGGACACTGGCGTGTGCCTTGGCCGTGTGACCTTTTTGAGATGATGACGTCAGAAGTAGAATGTCAAGGTTTTCATACACCGGCTAAGACGCAGGCGTGTCATGACTGTGTGAAGGACACGGGCGTGTGTCAGGCCTTGTGAAAACCCCTATAGGTTCGAATTGATCAGCACGGACAAGGGACATGGGCGTGTGTGATGACACAGCCTGCCCACACGGGCGTGTCATGACCGTGTGAAGGACACGGGTTGTAGACACATGTGTGTGTCAGGCCGTGTGAAAACCCCTGTAGGTTCGAATTGAGAAATATATCTGCACGGACAAGGGACATGGGCGTGTGTGATGGCACGGCCTGCCCACACGGGCGTGTTCCCTTTCACACGGGTGTGTGGCCCTATTTTTAGTAACATTTTTCTAAGATTTTCCAAGGGACTCGAATTGATCTCGAAACATTCTTAAGTTGTGTTTTGGGCCTTGTTGGCCTATATTATGAATGTTAAGAGGAAATTTAAAAAATTTTAGATTTGGACAGATTTTTGTGATTTGGAATTATGTGTATGAATGTGTTTATGTTAGGTAATGCCTTGTACCCTATCCCGATTTCAGATATGGGTAAGAGGTGTTACATTTAGTGGTACCAGAGCTACGGTTTAGTCGATTCTGGGGTTAACGTAGCTTATGCATGAGTCTAGCTATACATGCCATAAGTATGAGTATTTACAAACGGATAGTGTGACGACTCCTGATGAATTAAATTATGTTTTCATATAGTAATTGGATCCCAACTGAGCTGCTGCTGATGATGCTGCTAGTAATACACCGGCTCCCACGCAAGGGACCGCGCCAGTAGAAAGTAGACCCGAGACTTTGGGTCAGGGAGAGGAGGCTCGGGAAGTCTTTCTCCATATGATGAGTAATTGAGATAATGAGTTTATTTGAGCAAATCCTAATGCTCAACCCCCTCCACCCCCACCTATTCCTTAGCCTACCCTTGTAGCTTCCCAAGTTGTAGAGGTAGTTAGGAGGGAAAAATCCCCTGTTGATAGAATCCGGAAGTAAGGAGCTAAGGAATTTAGAGCTAATAAAGATGACAATTAGGAAAACGTAGAATTCTGGCTTGAAAATACCATCAGGGTATTTGATGAACTATCTTGCACACCCGAAGAGTGTATGAAGTGTGTCATGTCTCTCTTAAGAGATTCGGCTTACCAGTGGTGGAACACCCTTGTGTCAGTTGTACGAAGGGATAAAATTAACTAGGAATTTTTCCAAGAAGAGTTCCGAAAGAAGTATATTAGCCAAAGGTTCATCGACTAGAAAAGAAAGGAATTCCTAGAGCTAAAGCAAGGTCGAATGACTGTAACTGAATATGAGCGTGAGTTTGTAAGGCTTAGTAAATACGCTCGAGAATGCGTATCCACTGAAGCCATTATGTGTAAAAGGTTTGAGGACGGGTTAAATGAAGATGTCTGTTTATTTGTGGGTGTCCTGGAACTAAAGGAATTTGTTGTGTTAGTAGATAGAGCTTGTAAGGTCGAGGAGTTGGTTAAAGAGAAAAGAAAGGCTGAAATCGAGTCTCGTGACTCGAGGAAGAGACAATTGGGCAAGTCATTTCTATCCTTATCCAGGAAATCAAGAGAGTTTACTACTCGATTAGTCACTTCAGTTGAATTTTCAAACAGAAGTAAGGGTAAACAGTACTCAGGGTCTAAAGCTCAGACCACTTCAGTTGCTGGTGCTGGCAACGCTTGACCAAGTAGATCGGAATGTCCTCAATGTGGCAGACGTCATCTTGGTGAGTGTCGAGAAAATGAGAGAGCTTGTTTCAAGTGTGGATCCCAGATCATTTTATTAGAGATTGCCTCGAGATGGGTGAGAAAGAGAAATCTCAGAGTGCAAGATCAGGAAGTACTGCTAAGGGAAGGTCACAGAGAAATCCTGAAAATGGAACAAGTAGCAAGAATACATCTAGAGAGTAGACTGCAAGATCTGAGGGCAGGGTGCCTGCGAGGACTTACGCCATTCGCGCTCGTGAAGAGGCGTCCTCCCCTAACGTGATCATGGGTACATGTTCTCTCTATGATACTCATGTTATAACTTTAATTGACTCGGGATCTACCCATTCATATGTTTGCATGAAATTAGTATCTAGATTGAACATGCCTATAGAGTCTACAGAATTTGTGATAAGAGTGTTGAATCCCATAGGCAAATACGTGTTAGTTGATAAAGTATGCAAAGATTTCCCTTTGAGGATTAGAGGCCATTACTTTCCAACTAATCTCATGTTATTGCTGTTCGATGAATTTGATGTAATCTTTGGTATGGATTGGTTAACTACTCATGATGTGATAGTAAATTGTGGAAGGAAAATTATTGAATTAAAATGTGAAATGGGGATATTTTTCATGTTGAATCAGATGAACAAGACAAGTTGCCTATAGTGATTTCTCATATGTCTATTCGAAAATATGTAAGAAAAGGATATGAAGCTTATCTTGCCTTTGTGATGAATGCCAAAGAGACTGAGTTAAGAATTGAATCAGTATCGATAGTATGTGAGTACCCAAATGCGTTTCTAGAAGAATTGCCCGGGTTACCTCTGGTTAGAGAGATTGAATTTGGGATTGAGCTAGCTCCTGGTACTGTGCCTATTTCAATTGCTCCGTATAGGATGGCTCCAACCGAGTTGAAAAAATTGAAGGCACAGTTACAAAAGTTAACGGATAAAGGCTTCACAAGACCGTGCTATTCTCCGTGGGGTGCTCCAGTTCTATTTGTGAAAAAGAAAGATGGTTCCATGAGGTTATGTATAGGTTATAGGCAGCTTAATAGGGTGACCATAGAGAATAAGTACCCCTTGCCAAGGATTGATGATTTGTTTGATCAATTGAAGGGAGCCACTGTGTTTTCCAAGATAGACTTGGGGTCTGGTTATTACCAGTTGAGAGTCAAAGAAGTAGATGTGCCGAAAATTGTATTTCGGGCAAGGTACGGACACTATGAATTTTTAGTCATGCCTTTCGGTTTAACAAATGCCCTTGTAGTGTTCATGGATTTGATGAACCGCATCTTCCCTCCGTACTTGGATAAATTTGTTGTTGTTTTTATTGATGACATACTGATTTACTCTCATGATGGGAATGAGCATGCTGAGCACTTGAGGACGGTTTTACAAATTTTACGAGATAATCAGTTATATGCCAAGTTTATTAAAAGTAAATTTTGGCTTAAGGAAGTCGAATTTTTGGGGCACATTGTTTTGGGTGATGGTATTCGAGTTGACCCGAGTAAGATTTCAGCGATTGTTGAACGGAAACCACCAAGGAACGTAACCGAAGTTAGGAGTTTTCTAGGCCTAGCTGGCTATTATAAGTGGTTTGTCAAGGGATTTCCATGATAGCTACTCCAATGACGAGGCTATTGCAAAAAGATGTGAAGTTTGAGTGGACAGAAAAGTGCCAACAGAGTTTTGAGAAACTGAATACATTGTTGACTGAGGCTACAGTTTTAGTACAACCCTAACTAGGAAAAGAATTTGTGGTCTATAGTGATGCAACCTTGAATGGATTGGGTTGTGTACTCATGCAAGAAGGCAAAGTAATAGCTTATGCCTCTAGACAGTTAAAGTCGCACAAAAAGAATTACCCGACCCATGATTTGGAGCTAGCTGCCATCATGTTTGCGTTGAAGATTTGGAGACACCATTCGTATGGTGAGAAATGTCGGGTGTTTACTGATCATAAAAGCCTAAAGTACTTGATGACTCAAAAGGAGTTAAATCTAAGGCAACGAAGATGGTTAGAGTTGATAAAGGATTACGAGCTAGTGATTGACTACCAGCCGGGAAAGGCAAACGTGGTCACCAATGCCTTGAGTAAGAAATCCTTGTTTGCATTGAGAGCCATAAATACACGGATGGCTTTGTTAGATGATAGTTCTATTCTAGCCGAGTTGAGAGCTAGACTGATGTTTCTCCACGAGATTTGTGACGCTCAGAAAGGCGACAGCGATTTGCAGGCCAGGAGAGTTCAGTGTGAGTTGGGTGTTGAGTTAGACTTTCGGATTAATTCCGAAGGATGTTTGATGTTTCGAGATAGGGTCTGTGTACCTAGAGATGATGAGCTTATTCGGAAAATTTTGCACGAAGCACATAGTGGATGTTTATCTGTACATCCAGGCAGCACAAAAATGTATTATGACTTGAAGAAATGGTATTGGTAGCCGAGTATGAAGAAAGATATTTTCGAGTTTGTATCGAGATGCTTGATTTGTCAGCAAGTGAAAGCTAAACACCAAGTACCTTCGGGTCTACTTTAGCCTATTATGGTTCCCAAGTGGAAATGGGATCGTATTACTATGGATTTTGTGACGAGTTTACCCTTGACACCGAAAAAGAAAGATGCTGTATGGGTTGTAATTGATAGACTCACAAAGTCGGCTCACTTTATATCGATACACATTGATTATTCGCTTGATAAGTTGGCAGATTTATATGTGTCAGAAATTATGAGATTACACGGAGTACCGTTGTCAATTATTTCGGATAGAGATCTGAGATTTACATCACGGTTTTGGAAAAAAGTTGCAAGAGGCCTTGGGTACGAAGTTGAATTTTAGTACAGCTTTCCATCTGCAAACTGACAGAAAATCGGAGAGGGTAATACAGATACTCGAAGACATGCTCCGATGTTGTGTTTTAGAATTTCAAGGTAATTGGGGAAAGTACTTACCATTAGTGGAATTTGCCTATAATAACAATTACCAGTCGAGTTTGAGAATGGCGTCTTATGAGGCATTATATGGGCGTAAGTGCCAAACACCCCTGTATTGAACCGAACTAAGAGAGAATCAGATTCACGGGGTTGATTGGGTCAGAGAAATCGAAGAGAAGGTAAAAATGATACGTGAGTGTTTAAAAGCTTCTTTTGATAGACAAAAGTCTTATGCGGATTTGAAACGAAAAGAGATTGAGTTTTAAGTCGGTGATAAAGTGTTTCTAAAAGTATCACCATGGAAGAAAGTTCTCAAATTTGGCCAGAAAGGCAAATTGAGTCCGCGCTTTATCGGACCGTATGAGATTACCGAGAGGATAGGGCCGGTAGCTTATCGTTTGGCTTTGCCATCTAAGTTGGAAAAGATTCATGATGTATTCCATGTGTCTGTGTTATGTCGCTATCGATCAAACCCTTCGCATGTGATTGTGCCGACAGAGGTTGAAATTCAACCGGACATGACTTATGGTGAAGAGTCAGTTAATATTTTAGCACGAGAAGTCAAGCAGTTAGGAAATAAAAGTATAGCCCTTGTGAAAGTACTATGGCAAGGAAATGGGGTAGAAGAGGCTACATGGGAGCCTGAGAAGGCTATGAGAAACCAATATCCCAACCTTTTTACCAGTAAGATTTTCGGGGACGAAAATCCCTAAGGGGGAGAATTGTAACAACCCGATTTTGGGGCTAGTTGGAATAGTGGTTTCGGGACCAATAATCCGAGGTTGAAGAAAATTATTTTAATATTAGTTTATGTGTTATAGCATTATTATATGAGTGCATGAAAATTTTAATGCATTAATTTTAGTGATTTCATGCTTAATTGTGAAAAAGGACAAAATCGCATAAAGTGTAAAGTTTTGTTCTACAAGCTAAATGTACCAAATAGCCATAGAACCTTAAATTGGAAGTCTTTAAAGTGAAATTAGACCCATAGAAAGGGTAGGCCGGCCATGGAGACAAATGGGAGACATGGTCAATGGTTAGGTAGCATTTGGTGACTAAATTGATTTTTTTAATCATAAAATAAAGAAAAGCTATTCCCCATTTTTCTTCTTCTCTCCACCGAAAATATCAGCCAAAGAGGGGTTTTGGAAGCTAAAAATTTTCAGCAACTTCTCACCTTAGCAAGAAAGTGATTTTGGTGGTCTTTCTTAATAATTTTTGTACTTTTGAGACCCTTGTAGCTTGAGCTAACTAATGAGGGGACTGCTATGCAAATGGTTGAAAGTCTAGGGTTTTTCCATAAGAGCATTAGTGTTGTTTGCTGAAATTTTATGGAAGAAAATGAGTCTTGGTTGTTAAATAAACACCTTATACGAAATGAGTCTCCATGGAAACACCTAAAAGGACCTTTTTGTAAATGCTATAAAATAGGTGGTAAATGTGTGAAATAATTGGTATTGTGAATCTCTATAAGAGTAATAAATGTTCAGCTAGGCTTGTTAAAGGAGGAAATTTGATTAGAATCAATTTACGAGCCTAGGGGCAAAACCGTAATTTTGTGAAAGTCTAAGGCAAAACGATAATTTTGCCAAAGTATGACTTTTGAAATGTCTTGATTAATGTAGTGATCAAATGAGTGACTTTGTTATTATAGATCAAGAAGAACGTGGAATTAACCTTGATTGAGGAAGGCAAGGTTTCGGATTAGAATTGCAAATTGACAAATTTTGGTACTGAGGTAAGTTTGTGTGTAATAATTCAACATCAGGTTATTGTGCATTGATATGCTTGAGATTACATGGAATGTATATTATTTCTATGAAAATTGATCAATGATGTTTAATGAGAGTATGATGAAAATTTATGATGTGAAAGCCCCGGTTGACCTTCAGAATAGAAAGGATACCATTGTCAAGACATGAGATTCATAAGGTCCCGTATAAGACCATGTCTAGGACATGGCATCGATATACGATCTCGTATAAGACCATATCTGGGATATGGCATCGACATCGATATGAGATCCCGTATAAGACCATATCTGGGATATGGTATCGGCATCGACATGTGATCCCATGTAAGACTATATCTGGGATATGGCCTTGGCATCTTATTATGAGTTTGACGAGTTTGGGTATCCTTCGTTATTTCAAGTGGTTCAACGGGGTAAAAAGCTAAAATTTATGTTCAAGATGGTAAAAGTGCTAAAGTTATGTGATGAAGTGATACAGGTACATATGAGTATCTTACGAGAAATGTGTCCGATATGTGATATGTGATTGGTAAGAGTAAGCATGAGTAAGTTATAGCAATGTGCTTGAGAACTTGAATTGTTACTCAATGAAACGTATAGATGTTATCATAAGCCTTTATGTTGCTATTTATTTCATGCAAACTTACTAAGCTTTATCCTTACTCCCTCTTTTTTCCCTTTCCTTGTAGTATCTCCAAACTAGCTCGGGGATCGTAAAACATCGGAGCTCGGTTCACACTATCAAGCTATTCTTTAGTATAGTGAAGTTTAATTATTTTGAGTATGGCATGTATAGGATTTGGTCATTTTGTGATGTCATATTGGTTAGCCAAAGTGTTGGCTATTAAGGTTAATTATTCATTTTGTAAATGGTCATTGAATTCGGCCAAAACTAGCCAAGCTATATTTATTCAATGATGATGAAATTCATGAAGTGCAAGTTTATACAATGGAATGAGTAATGTGTGAAATTTATATATGCATTATGAAGTAGTGAATATTAGAAGTGCTTTATGGTCATGCTATGTATTGCTTCAGGGTGGCAAAGGGGCTTGGTAAATAGCCTTGTATTTGTCCACACGGGTAGACACACGGGCTTGTGTCTAGGCCGTGTGTGACACATGGTCTGCCCAATGGGCATGTGGTTTGGCCGTGTGTCCCCCTGCATTCTAAGTTGGCAAAACAGAATGCCCAGTAGTAACCATACGGGCTGAGACACGACCGTGTGTCTCATCCGTGTGGGTGACATGACCCTAGGACATGGGGTGTGCCTTGGCCGTGTGACCTTTTTGAGATGATGACGTCAGAAAGATAATTTCAAGGTTTTCACACACGGGCTAAGACACGGGCGTGTCATGACCGTTTGAAGGACACGGTTTGTAGACACGGGCGTGTGTCAGGCCTTGTGAAAACCCCTGTAGGTTTGAATTGAGAAATATATCCGTACAGACAAGGGACATGGGCGTGTGTGATGACACGGCCTGCCCACACGGGTGTGTTCCCTTTCACACGGGCGTGTGGCCCTGTTTTTAATAGCATTTTTCTAAGATTTTCCAAGGGACTCGAATTGATCTCGAAACGTTCCTAAGTTGTGTTTTGGGCCTTGTAGGCCTATGTTAAGGATATTAAGAGGAAGTTTGAAAAGTTTTAGATTTGAACAGATTTTTGTGATTTAGAATTATGTGTATGCATGTGTTTATGTTAGGTAATGCCTCGTACCCTGTCCCGACGTCGGATACGGGTAAGGGGTGTTACACGCCACCAAGGCCAAACAGAATACGCCATAAATGTATTAAATAAAATCACGTTTTTATTGTCTCAATAGACTTTTACAAAAGGTGCTATGGGTTTCTCCCTCATGGACTTATACATAAATTTCGTTTATTGTGATCTGTCAATTTGATCCATATCATATCGAAGGCTACACTATGAACATACATGCAGATATATCTTGCCATGGGTCTCAACCATATGGTCTTACTCACAATTATGTACTGAGATCTGCCAGTCTAGTCTCTATCTTACTGGATGCTACACTATGAGTGTTTTCATATCATATTAAGATGCATAGGTCTCAACCTCATGGTCTTACACTTGTTTGCATATCGTGATCTACCAATCTGGTTAGCAATATAACTGCCCTACTAGAGGAGTTGTAATAGCCCGTTTTAAGTGAAATCAGAACAGTGGTTTTGGGACCACAAATTCAAAGTCAAAAAAATTATTTTATTATTATTTTATAGTCTACAACATGATAGTATTACCATATAAAAATTTTGTTACGAACTTTTACCGTTTACATGCTTAATTTGATATAAAGGACTAAATCATGTAAATTGCACAAGTTGAGTTCTAATAGCTAATGGTATTAAATAGTTATAGAATTTTAAAGTAGAGGTCCTTATATGGTAATTAGCCCATTAATGTTGATAGTGGATGATAATGGCTTGGTAATTTTGTAATTAATAAATTTTATAAAGGTTGATTAAGTAAATAAGTAAATTAATGATAAAATAAACTTAATAAAAATAAAGCTTTCATCTTTAATTCCTTTCTTCAACCGATTGTAAAGAAAAAGAAAGCCATTTTTGTGAAGCTAGGTTTCGACAAGCTTAAGTGGTCCAATTAGGTACGCATTTTTAATCCGTTTTTAATGATTTTTAGGTTTTCAGGATCGTTGTAGCTTAATCTAGCTAGCCCAGAGATTAATTTGTGAAATTGCTAAACTATTATGGTTTTACCATTGATGAAAATTCTTGAGTTTTGAAGTTTGATGATAGAAAATGAATGGTTGTTGTTAAATAAACAACTTTTGTAAAGGAATTTTTAGTAAAATTGTGAAATAGGGACTAGATTGAAAAATAGGAAATATTAAATGGTGAAATTGTGAAATAATTGAAGTATAGTACATGCTAAGGACCTATTTGATATTCAGCCATGGCGGATTGTGGTGAAATTGTGTAAATTTCTATTTTTATGAACTAAGGACTAAATTGCAAAGAAATTAAAAGTATAGTGGTAAAATAGTAATTTTGCCAAAAATGTGTGTTGGACTAAATTGAATGGAATATATATTAAATTGAGTTAAATTTATCCGTATAGATCTAGTCAGACCTTGTACGGAGTTAGATTTAGGCAAAGAGAAAATCTCGGATTAATTGCCTTCGTATCTACGTACACTCGTCGAGGTAAGTTCGTGTAATTAAAATTGGGTATTTATATCTTTTAATTGAATTATATGTATGTGATTTGTGTAATTGCCATGTATAAATACCAATTGCATATCTGATGACATACGATGATCACCGAGCCCCGTTTGAACCTTAGCAATTTGTAGGATACAAATGACATGTCATTAGGGTTACCGATTTGGTTGAGGCCTTGCATGTGTTGCAGACACACCACAGCTCGTATGAGCTTACTGATTTGTAGCTCTTGAGAGCTTACCGACTCTCAGCTCGTATGAGCTTACTGATTTATAGCTTGTGAGAGCTTACCAATTCATAGCTCGTATGAGCATACATGTACAGGAATTGACGGATTACAATTTAGCTATAACGTCCCAAAAATGTAGGGTTTGTAATTTTGCTATTTTGGCTTAAATTCCATGTGTGCTTGAATGGCTAAGTATTTGAGTGTATTTAAGGGTCCTTAGGCAGCCTAGGTTCGAGTTTGGGCCTTGGAAAAATTTTAATTTTTTCTCTTAAGTGAAACTAGCTGTTAGCAGTTAGGACTTATGTTTAAATATGTGTGTTTCTATGTCACAAAAAGAGCTTGTCACTTGGTGACTGTGGCGTCACTGAGATGGCAAGGGAATTGGGGTTCGAATCCCATGGCATGCAAATAAGAGGCTTTTATTTTATGATTTGGTGGTGCAAGAGGTAGAGTTTGGATCAAACTCTGCAGAGGAGGTTGAAGACTTGGTCAACAAATTCGAATGGGAGGCTGTGAGCAATTCAAGGAGGATTTGTTGGAGAGTTTGAGGGAGTTGGAATTTGTGGGGAGTTTGGCTGAATTTGGAGAGCTTGAGTAGGGGGGATTCGGTTGGAGGGTTTTTAATTGTGCAATTTCGGCAATTAGGGTGAGTGAAAAAGCTGAATCTTCTCTTTGGCATTTTAAGTTTTTCTTTTGTTGCATTTCGAGATTCATTCCTTTTGGGGCATCTCGCGCAACTTTTTACCGTTCGGGTCTTATTTTTCTTTCTTCTTTTCATCGTTATTTCTCTGTTGCTGCCTACTTTTGGCCGAATTACCTTTTCTTCTTTCGGTTTCTCCTTTGGCCGAACACAACTTCTCCTTTTCCCTGTTGTTATTCTTTCTTTTCTTTGCAAGATAGCCGAACTTTTTCTCTTTTAAAACCTTGGTGCTTCTTGTGTTGGCCGAATCTATTAAGGCCTAAGTATCTTATTCTCTTCATTCATAATCGTTTCCGAACCTCTTCGATTGGTTGGTAAGTGGTGACTTTAGCCGAATCTAGGTTATCTTTGTTCTCCTTACTTGGTTTTGTTTCTCTTGGGCCAAAAGGCTTTTCCCCTAGTTGCCGTGGAGATATGTATTGCTAACACTTTCTTTTTGATCGAATGTTGCTAGGGACTCATTTTCCTTAACCAAGGGGTAGGCCGATTACTTTTCCACTGCAAGAGATCTCTCGTTTCGTGGTAAGTAACTGTTCGTGTGTCAAAGTCTTAAAAATTTATATAAAGAATGATCGAGCCTAAAAACTAACTATGACAACGATTGAAGCAAGTGCACCTATCGAACAGTAGTATAGCTTAGTGGCAAGACCGGATTGTCGAACCCAAAGGAACCAAAATTACTAATACTAACCTTCTTTTTATTATTTAGCCTAAGAATTAAGAGAATCGTTATTTATTCTAAAATTAACTAACTAATGAGATAAAGATGCTAAGATAAAAAGAATGAATTTGGGAAAATGCTTGTGGGAAAAACCAATTGATTAAGACAATACCTGAGGAAGAATCCATCTAGACTTCAGTTGTTATCTAACTCTGAACCAGACGATTTATTCACTTGAGTTGATCCGTAGGATTCCCTAATTTATATTAATACCTCTTTCGAGGCTACTAACATCTAACCATAGGTTGATTAATTGAAATCTCTTTCTAATTAAAACCTCTAGAATTGCATTAACTCGATCTATGGACTCCCATATTATGTTTGACCCTAATCCGCCAGATTTTCGTCATCCTATTTCTAGGGTTGCGATCAACTCCGCTTAATTATGCTAGATCTACTCTTAAACAGGGACTTTTGCTCCACTGCCTAAGCACATCAATACTTGAATCAATATCCTGAAATATCAAAGCAAGAATTAAGAACACATAATTAAGAACAAATCAAGTATTTATCATATAGTTCAGAAAAAAATAACAAGATCCGTCTTAGGTTTCATCCCCCTCAGGTATTTGAGGGTTTAGTTCATAATAATAAAAGAATACATCTCAGAAGAAAATATAAAACAAAACATAAGAAAAACCCTAAAACCCCCTGAAGGAATTGAAGAGAAGATCTTCCGTCTTGAGTATAACTCCGACTTCTTAGGATGAATCAACTGGCTTTCTTCGAGTAAATTCCACAATTTTGGCCTCTCTAGCTCGACTCTTTGGCCTAACTGGACGCCCCTTGAAGGTTGGCCTCTAGGGTGTTTATATAGGCTTTTGGAATGGCTTTCTTTGCCTCTAAGTACCCTAATCCGAATGAAATTCCTCTTTGTCAAGGCAGGGACACGCCTATGGCACACTGTAACATCCCGATTTAGGGCCTAGTCGGAATAGTGGTGTGAGACCACAAATCCGAGGTATATGTATGAGTTTTTGATGTTTATGCTAGTATGCATGCTAGTGTGAAAGTTTGATGAAGCAATTTTGTGAAATTGCGGTTAAATTGTCCAAAAGGACTAAATTGCAAAAGTTACAAAATGTGAGATTCTAGAAGCTATTTGTGTGAAATAGTTTTAGAATATTAATTAGAGGTCCTTAATGAATAATTTTCCAATTTTTAGTTTTTGGACAAAATTGGACATGGATGAGTTAAAATAGGAAGTTTATCAAGGGCATTTTGGTCATTTGGCTATTAAATGATTAAAATAGGAGAAAAGATGGAAAAATTCACTCATCTTCTTCTCCAAGGCTACCGAAAATTTGAGAAGCCATTGTTAGGGCTCTTCCAATTTTTCAAGCTTGCTAATAAGTGCATCCAAGCCCCGTTTTGATATTCTTCGTATTTTTGAAGTCCTAGTTGCATGAGTAAGCTATTTTTAGCTAATTGATGAGCTATAATGGATGTTCAAAAAATGTACCTATGTAGGACATGCATGTATTTTGATGTTTTATGGAAGAAAATGAAAGCTTGATGTAGTAGAAACATCTTTTACTAAGTGATTTTCCATGAAAATGCATGTAGGGACTAGTTTGTGAAAACTTTAAGTTCGGCCATACATGTGTGATTTAGTGAGAATTGATGAATGCTTTAGTTGAGTAAGTGATTCAGCTAAGCATGAAAGGCTAGAAAGTTGAATGAAAATCACTTTACGAGCCTTGGGGCTAAAGTGTAAATATGAGGAAGTTTAGGGGCAAAATAGTAATTTTTCTAAAGTATGGGATGTGGGTCAATTTAGTCAATGTGTGTATTGAATAAGCTGATTTATTCATTATAGATCAAGAAAGATGAAGCCCGAATCTAAACCGAGGCAAAAGCAAAGTGGTGGACTAAATCGCACGTTTCTATACTTTTGAGTACCGAGGTAAGTCTATGCATAAACAATGCACTCATACTTACAATTTGTTAATGCTAGTTAGTGTGTATCATGTTTGGGAACCTATGTGGGATGATTGTGGTAGTTATTGTGAATGGACGAATGATTGAGTAAATAGATATGAGAATGTATAGTGATAATGCTAAATGGTGGGCTAAGTACGATACCATCCTAATGCATATTGACGATGAGCTGGCTATGTGCGATGCTATCGTTAGGTATATTGTTTAGTGGGCTATGTGCGAAACCACTATGATTACCTTTAAGGTAGACTAAGTGTGATACTACCTTATAAATTGATTGTGGTGGGCTAAGTGCGAAACCACTGAGAAACTAGCTGTGTGGTTGTATTATTGAGTTAATTAGCTGTGTGGATGAATTATTGAGGAATGATGTTGTATTGTTTATTGTATAAATGTGATATTGAATGCAAGGGTATATTTCAATGGTTATGAGTATGTGACTCATGATGTGTTGGAAATGTGGTAAGGGATAGAAAGAGTAAGCATAGTTGTACATTATATGTTAGTATAATGCTAATTGTTGTTTAGCTTATACTATGATGCTTAATTGTTCATGTGTAGACTTACTAAGCTCAAAGCTTACTCCCTTTATTTCCCCTTGTCTTATAGAGTAAAGGTGTTCAATCGAGATACGAGGATCAATTGGAGGATCGTCTACACTATCAGCACACTCTGGTACATGAGACTCAATGTTTTGTATATGGCATGTATAGGGGCTAGGGAAGTTAGTGAATTTTGTTGTAATTGGTTAAGATGTGTTGGTCTTTAAATAGATGATACATTTTGTATAATGCCATAGTTGTTGGCTATCCTATGTTATATGCAAAGATGTAATTGTCTATATGAGATGGTGTTTTAATTAGATTTATTAAGGATGTGTTGAATGAATTTAAGAGCTTAGCATTTAGCTTTGTTCTTGTCCATGTGGATAGACACAGGCGTGTGTCTAGACCATGTGTGACACACGGTCAGCCCACGGACGTGTGACTTGGCCGTGTGTCCCCTGCATGTTAACACTTTAAGTTAGTGTTGTCCACGGGCTAGCCACACGCGTGGGTGACTATGCTTTGAGGCCGTGTGTATATAGTCAGTATTCACCACGGTTATGAAGCACGGGCGTGTCTCATCTTGCACGGGCGTGTGAGCCCTGTATAAAAGGGAAAATTTTTAAGATTGGGAAAAAGTTCTGGGATAGACTCGAGAGCCCTCGTGTATGTGAGTGAGGCCTCGTATGTCGAGAGAGAGCTTGTTGAGGTGACTTAAGAGAGTAATCATGATTAGCCTAAGTGGCGAACATGAGGTTTTAATTCAGTAATACCTCGGGCCCGGTTCCGGCTTAGAATACGGGTAAGGGGTGTTACACACATGCTCTTGTGAATCGTGGCCAGGCTGTGTTCGAGTCTGTTAAGGAGGCACGACCGTGTGGTCTTTGGCCCAGGCCGTGTCGATTTCGTGATCTGGCCCATTTACTCCATTTTAGGCCCGTTTCTCGTTCTTTTCATCCTCTGGTGCTCTCCTAAGTATAAAACATGAAATTAAAGTATTAAGAGCACCAAATTCCACAATTCAAGGCTTAAATCATCCAAAAATATGATAAATGTAACATCCCCAAACCCGGCCCATTCACTACGACCGAATCTGGTTATGTTAGTGCGGAAAAGTCGGTGGAAAATCTATTTAACTTAGAAAAATTTAAAACTTGCTAACTTTTGAAAAATCCATGTTTATTTAAACTTATGATTAAAACTTTGTTATTAAAATATACTCATACTAAAAGATTAATATATATACAAGCCAAATTGAATAAGTAGGTTGGAAAAATATAATCATCTTCACATAGTGTTTCCAATTCTTCAAACCATAATAAATACTAATAAAATCATAACAAAAATAAATAAGAGTCAAAAGGTCTTTATTACATATTCTATTTAAACCCAAATACTTAAAGTAAGCCTAAAACATTTAATCTCTTCTTCTGCATGGGCCACCATGTGTCCACTCCAACCCGGTCCGATCGACATGTCACCTGCGATGCTTAAAAAGTTGGGTGAGTCATACATACTCAGTGTGTAACTAAACCATCGAAATCCACCCACATGCTACCCACATAACATCCCAATTATCAAATGCAACATGCAAGTATAAGTATTTAGACATTACCACAATCTGGGCTTAGCCCACCTTCAAATTATAACAAATACTGGGCTAGGCCCATTCCTCAATAAACCACATATCAACTGGGCTTGGCCCGTTTCCACGTATGTTCCCAAAACATACCTATCCACATGTCATATTGGGCTTGGCCCATTTCCATATTATTTCATAAACACAATAATGCAACATGAAACCCAACCCAAACCTAGGGTCCATCCGCTACACACCCCCTTATCCAGCCTACCACACACCAGGGGACTATCGAGTCGCCCTCTCCTTTTCCCTCCAAAAAGGCAACCAATGCCATCCACGATGTTGCATATAGCTAACTCAAACCACGATGGAGCACACAGCAATCCATCAAGCCACGATATGGCATAAGCCGATATCAATCAAGGTAACCACGCGATCTAAATCGCAAAGATCCACAACGCGACCTCAGTCAGCGCCAATCCACGATGTAGCACAAAGCTGACATCAACCACGTACTCGAAGTACACCCGTACCTTCTTTTCATAACCCACCCATGCACATGCCACATCAAATATAATCGTGATAATGCATGCACATGCTTATTAATATCCATAAACATACTCATAAACAAATAATCACATTGCAACAGGTCCGATACTAACCTGATCATCGCTATACCCCCTTAAGGGTACCATTTTCACATTTAATTGTACTTATTAGCATCATACAACATAAGCAGATATATTCAAATCCCGGAAACAATGGTTTAACTACACACCTTATAACCTGGAGCTCTAAACCCTCGATCCTGACGCTATCGACTAGCGAGACTACCGCTATCTGCCTATAGCTATCTCCTGCCGCTGGCCCACACCCCGGTGGCCAATCCCGAACTGCTAAAACCGCTCTTTTCTTGAACTTCGAAATAGAGACCTTCCCTTGCCTACTCTGACTGGTTGTGGCCTCCATCAAAAAACTTAATCAGGTAAATAGGTTAACCCCCAAAACACCACTTAAGCATTTAACCTTAATAAATATCCTTACCACCACTTGATCAAACTGACTGCTACAAACGGAGGCTTGGCCAACCACTAAAACCCCAGAGTATCTCAGTCACGGAACCCGAAAAGATCTAAGTTAACATTCGGCCCAAGTGCTATCAAGTTGAGAGAAAGAAATTCGGCAAAGGGGTGATGGATGTAGATTCGGCTATTAATTAAATCAAGGGGTAGGGAACATTGGTTTCAGCCAAAGAGAGGAGAAAGAAAGGTGTGGGGTGTACTTTCGGTTTTGTAGTGAAAAGGAAGGGAAATAGGGAGAGTGAAGGGTTCGGCCACTTGGAAAAATGTGAGAGAAGAAGAACAACAAGCTTTGGAGAAAAGGTTTCGGCAACCAAGGAAATGGGGAACAAAATTCGGCAAGGGAGAGAAGGCAGATGGTGAATGAATAATGAGCACCTCCCCCCTATTTATACTAAAAGGCCAAGCTCCAACCCCCCAAAAATAATCCTAAAAAATTCTCCTAAAATACCTCCCTTCCACCCATTCAAAAAGTTTGAATGAGTCAAACTTTTACCTAGCCAAATTCAAAAAAAATGACCAAGTCTTCTCCACCTTTTAAGCCTTTCAAACCGTCCATCCACCCCACCAAGATGACGCAAAAACAATGCCCATCTGCTGCTTCCGCGAATCGAACATGAGACCCTTCCTCCTGCAGATGGCGTCACCTCTCCATGCTCTAAGTGGCGCCTCCTTGCCACTCTGCCAAGCCACTCTTTATGCCAAAACTCCACCAAAAATTCTCTTAAGACCCCCTCTATCCAAGTTCTCCTTTTTAGCCCCTAAAACTAAAAATTTTCCAAAGCGTTCTACCATCACCTAGGGTTCTCAGGACCCCTAAAACTTACCCAAACACACACTGAAGTGTGCCAACACCCGAGCTAAGCACCAGAAATCCAACCCCTAAAACCAGGGTGTTACAATTCTACCCTCCTTAAAATAATTTCGTCCCCGAAATTACTTGTCTAAACTAACAGTCCAATTCCTCCCGCTACGCTATGGCTGCGCACTCTGATCTTAAAGAGCTAACATACTTCCCAATCATAGTCTCTAAGTTCGCACTCAAAATTCAAAGCAACTCAGAAAAGAGCTATTCCCACAAGCAAGCAAAGCAATTAAAGCATGCACCAAAGCAGAGGAGCTTACCCGATATCACCTCCTTGGTTGATTCTGACTGGAACCATTCCCTCCATGGCTTGAACCATGACCCCTCGTTGATCGAGGACAGTTCTTTACCAGATGTGCCTTAGATCCACACCGAAAGCATGTTTTACTATTCCCCCAACACTCTCCTGTGTGAGGTCTTCCACATCGAGCACAGAGACAATTCCGATTCTCAGCAACTGGCACAGGTGTATGTACCGTATTCCCAACTCTCGGTCTTTTCTGAGCATCTCCAAACGATGCTGACCATCCAACACTTCTCTTATTCTCGTTCCTATTCTTTCCTCGGTTTTCCCTTACCGTCCTCTTAACTTCTTCGGCTATACGAGCTTTCTCCACTAGCACCGCGAAGTCTCTTTCCCTCTGCGGAGCGATCAGCACTCGAAGTTCATCTCGCAATCCGTCTTCAAACCGGACGCACCTCTCATAGTCAGTGGCCACAATTCCCTTAGCATACTGACTTAGCCGTACAAATTCTGCTTCGTATTCCGCTATCGACTTATTTCCTTGCACCAGATTTAGAAACGCCTTCCTTTGCGCATCTAAGTAGCTTGCTCCAACGTATTTTCCTTCAAACTTTTCCTTAAAGTAATCCCAATCCAATCGATCTGCCGGTACACCTTGTTTGACAGTGAGCCACCATCGATAAGCCTCGTCCCGAAGTAGCGAAATAGCACCTTTCAATTTTTCCTCTGGGGCACAATCCAAGTCGTCCATAATTCTCTCGACTCCTTCTAGCCAATACTCCGCTACGTTCGGAGCCGTTCCCGACACTCCTCTAAAAACTTCAGCCCCGTTCGACCTAAGTCTCTCGGACACTGACTTCGAGCTCCATTTCCCCTACTAGCTCTTGCCACTTGCTGAAGCACGCGTAACATAGCCTGCGACACTGCGTCCTCTTCACTTATCGGATCTTGTTCCTCTACATCCACTGCTGGCGGCACTTCGCTTTCTGACCCATAGCCAGACCCTACTGGTTCCGAAGCTGTCATTCTACCTCTACCGCATCCCCTAGAACTCATCTCTAGCGCTTCGATTTAATCTGTTTAGAAAGTTTTATGGATTAGAAATTATTGTTTCACTGTTTTATCCACGAGCAATTTTATGCAATGAAGGTTCCGAGAGTAGTTCTTTCGAGCAATCAAGTTTCCTTTTCCTACCCAGGGGTAATTTCGTCATTTTTCCTAAAGAGATATTTCGGTAATAACTCAGGGTCAATTTTGAAAATAGTTTTTCCAACTTAGAGTTTTTTCAAAATTTGCAAATCTCAGGAGTCATCTTGAAAATTTTGTTTCTCAAACAAAGTGTTGCAAAAATTTCAGAAAGTAGGGTCATTTTCGTAATTTTGGAAATCATGGGCATTTTCGTAAATTCTCAAAATCGAGATATCACAACATTTTACAAAATAGAATTTTCTGATATTTAGTAAAGTAGGAATATTTCAGTAGAAGTTGAGAGAAATTTGAAAATTTAGAAACCAAGGGCATTTCGGTAATTTTGTCAACCAGGGGTATTTTCGTAAATTTCTACAAATCAGAGTATCCTAATATTTTGAAAACTCGGATTTTAGTATTTTGCAAGGTAAAGAGCATTTTATCAAAATTTGAGGGTAGTACAGTAATTTTGCAATACAGGGGCATTTTGGTAATTTTGCCACTAAGGGCATTTTGGTAATTTTGTAAATCGAAAGAAAAACGTCCTTCAAAATCAGATTTAAGGTTTCACAAACCAGAGGGGTAAATTTGAAAATTTAAAAACAGGGAATTTAGGAAACAGCAAGGCTAATTCCCTTTCGGGTTTTAATAATTAGTTCAGCCTGTGAACAAGTCCTCTTGGTTAAGGTGAACCGTAGCTACGCACCAGGTAGAATTCGAGTAAAGAGGAGGTGAGTCGCTAGGACTGCTTAAATACCAAGCTCTTACTGAATGCCACTCCTAGACATGTGTACAGTGGTTACCACACCTTAACTCGGCGACTTACTTCACAGGTTTGTTTAAGAGCTTTAAGTTTTATGCAAGTGTTTGAGTAGACTAATCCTAGGGTCCAATAGCCTTAATATTCTAAACTACGAGCCCAACTAAGCCCATAACAGTTCATAATAACAAATCACTTCCAAAGTTCGAAGTACTTACCTGGTGGACTTCGGGTCGGAGGTACAGGTGCCATGCCAAAATATCCTGAAAACCTTTTTATAAAAGCCCATTTTTTTCAAAAAGTCCATTTTGAAAACTGTTTCGGGCCCAAAAACCCTCAAAGCCGAGTTTTGAACCTGGCTCTGATACCAAACTGTAACATCCCCAAACCCGGCCCATTCACTACGACCGAATCTGGTTATGTTAGTGCGGAAAAGTCGGTGGAAAATCTATTTAACTTAGAAAAATTTAAAACTTGCTAACTTTTGAAAAATCCATGTTTATTTAAACTTATGATTAAAAATTTGTTATTAAAATATACTCATACTAAAAGATTAATATATATACAAGCCAAATTGAATAAGTAGGTTGGAAAAATATAATCATCTTCACATAGTGTTTCCAATTCTTCAAACCATAATAAATACTAATAAAATCATAACAAAAATAAATAAGAGTCAAAAGGTCTTTATTACATATTCTATTTAAACCCAAATACTTAAAGTAAACCTAAAACATTTAATCTCTTCTTCTGCATGGGCCACCATGTGTCCACTCCAACCCGGTCCGATCGACATGTCACCTGCGATGCTTAAAAAGTTGGGTGAGTCATACAGACTCAGTGTGTAACTAAACCATCGAAATCCACCCACATGCTACCCACATAACATCCCAATTATCAAATGCAACATGCAAGTATAAGTATTTAGACATTACCACAATCTGGGCTTAGTCCACCTTCAAATTATAACAAATACTGGGCTAGGCCCATTCCTCAATAAACCACATATCAACTGGGCTTGGCCCGTTTCCACGTATGTTCCCAAAACATACCTATCCACATGTCATATTGGGCTTGGCCCATTTCCATATTATTTCATAAACACAATAATGCAACATGAAACCCAACCCAAACCTAGGGTCCATCCGCTACACACCCCCTTATCCAGCCTACCACACACCAGGGGACTATCGAGTCGCCCTCTCCTTTTCCCTCCAAAAAGGCAACCAATGCCATCCACGATGTAGCATATAGCTAACATCAAACCACGATGGAGCACACAGCAATCCATCAAGCCACGATATGGCATAAGCCGATATCAATCAAGGTAACCACGCGATCTAAATCGCAAAGATCCACAACGCGACCTCAGTCAGCGCCAATCCACGATGTAGCACAAAGCTGACATCAACCACGTACTCGAAGTACACCCGTACCTTCTTTTCATAACCCACCCATGCACATGCCACATCAAATATAATCGTGATAATGCATGCACATGCTTATTAATATCTATAAACATACTCATAAACAAATAATCACATTGCAACAGGTCCGATACTAACCTGATCATCGCTATACCCCCTTAAGGGTACCATTTTCACATTTAATTGTACTTATTAGCATCATACAACATAAGCAGATATATTCAAATCCCGGAAACAATGGTTTAACTACACACCTTATAACCTGGAGCTCTAAACCCTCGATCCCGACGCTATCGACTAGCGAGACTACCGCTATCTGCCTATAGCTATCTCCTACCGCTGGCCCACACCCCGGTGGCCAATCCCGAACTGCTGAAACCGCTCTTTTCTTGAACTTCGGAATAGAGACCTTCCCTTGCCTACTCTGACTGGTTGTGGCCTCCATCAAAAAACTTAATCAGGTAAACAGGTTAACCCCCAAAACACCACTTAAGCATTTAACCTTAATAAATATCCTTACCACCACTTGATCAAACTGACTGCTACAAACGGAGGCTTGGCCAACCACTAAAACCCCAGAGTATCTCAGTCACGGAACCCGAAAAGATCTAAGTTAACATTCGGCCCAAGTGCTATCAAGTTGAGAGAAAGAAATTCGGCAAAGGGGTGATAGATGTAGATTCGGCTATTAATTAAATCAAGGGGTAGGGAACATTGGTTTCAGCCAAAGAGAGGAGAAAGAAAGGTGTGGGGTGTACTTTCGGTTTTGTAGTGAAAAGGAAGGGAAATAGGGAGAGTGAAGGGTTCGGCCACTTGGAAAAATGTGAGAGAAGAAGAACAACAAGCTTTGGAGAAAAGGTTTCGGCAACCAAGGAAATGGGGAACAAAATTCGGCAAGGGAGAGAAGGCAGATGGTGAATGAATAATGAGCACCTCCCCCCCTATTTATACTAAAAGGCCAAGCTCCAACCCCCCAAAAATAATCCTAAAAAATTCTCCTAAAATACCTCCCTTCCACCCATTCAAAAAGTTTGAATGAGTCAAACTTTTACCTAGCCAAATTCAAAAAAAATGACCAAGTTTTCTCCACCTTTTAAGCCTTTCAAACCGTCCATCCACCCCACCAAGATGACGCAAAAACAATGCCCATCTGCTGCTTCCGCGAATCGAACATGAGACCCTTCCTCCTGCAGATGGCGTCACCTTTCCATGCTCTAAGTGGCGCCTCCTTGCCACTCTGCCAAGCCACTCTTTATGCCAAAACTCCACCAAAAATTCTCTTAAGACCCCCTCTATCCAAGTTCTCCTTTTTAGCCCTTAAAACTAAAAATTTTCCAAAGCGTTCTACCATCACCTAGGGTTCTCAGGACCCCTAAAACTTACCCAAACACACACTGAAGTGTGCCAACACCCGAGCTAAGCACCAGAAATCCAACCCCTAAAACCAGGGTGTTACAATAAATGTGTGATTAAAATATGTTCATATTACGGTTTATCAAATACCCCCACACTTAAGCATTTGCTTGTCCTCAAGCAAAAGTCTCAACTCACAATTAAAATGAACTTCCTTGATTCATAATATTCATCTATAGTGATCCATCATAATTCAAAGATAATTCATACACTGATAATTTAAGTAAAGGGTCTTAAAGATTCAAACAATCAAAGTCATAGTTTTTGTAGCATAAAAACATAGGTGTTTCCCCTTACCTAAATAATCACCTTTAATTCAAAATCGAAAAGAGTTGACATCCTTACTAAAGCTTCACCCAAATCACTCAAAGTGTTTAAGGTTCAAAATTAAGTACTCAAAAGTCGAACATGAAAAGTTAATCCCATAGGCTTTCCTGAAAATCAAATCTCCACCACCGTAAAATGAGATGATACACAAATCAAAAGGTCTTTAAAAAGGGTTGTAATGGGGCTTGGGTTAAAGGTGTGGATAAAGGTTGAATTAGAAGGTTAGAATCGAGATTGAATTGACAATTTACCTAACTAGAAAAATGAACTAATCCTAAATAATTACATCAATTGAAAACTAATAATACAAGCTGTTTCTTTAAGATGTGGAATTGAAACATGTAAGCTCACTTAATTATAACTAATAATGAATATACTTCAATATTTTTAAGAACAAATCAAGTATAATAATAAGAAAGAACTTTAACAACTAAAATATGGAACATAGTTAGGAAACTGTTCAAAATCAAATCTCGACAAAAAGGGAGTCAAGGAATGGTGATAACAAATACAAGATGGGTTTTAGGTTATATTAGTGGGTGAGTCAATAAAAGGGTTGTTAAGATCAAAGGGGTTCACTAGGAGTTAATTGTGAGGGTAGATTTTTAGTGGGTTAAATCCTAAGTGCCTTTATCATCTCAGTATATCAAATCAATAATGTGGTCTTGACATGTATAATCGAAGTAAGTTCTAGAATAACAAATCAATGTTGACACACTCATAATAAAAAAGTGAGCACGAAAGAATGTATGCTCTGAAAGGCTCAAAATCTCACAAAAATTATGGGTTTTTGATATCAACTTTGTAAATTTCAAACTTCAAAGTAATAATTAGATTCAGGTAGACAACCTCACAAAATTTTAATTTTTGAAAATAGACTCATAATGCTTGATTCTCTAGTTCCCTAATGTTTAAATCATCACTACACAATTATCAATGACTTAATCCAAAACATATCAATAAAAATCATGATTCAAAGGAAATTTCATTCTAATCATAATATGAGAGAATTACTTAAGAGCAATGTATAATTCAAGGCATAATTCAGGGATTTGAGAATAATGTAGAAAGTTAGGCATTTTCTCAAAGTAAATATTCACCCCCACACTTAAGATGTACATTTCCCTCAATGTACAAAGATATATATGAAATTTAAGAGATAGGGAGAGGTGAAACTTCCTGAATTTGGATGGCTTCCTTGAGTTGGGAGTTGATCGCTGTGTCGAGTTTTAAAATTATAATGAATGAGATCGAACCTGGAAACTAACTCTGACAATGATTAAAGGCAAGTGTACCTATCAAACAGTAGTATAGTTTAGGCAAGGCCGAATTGTCGAACCCAAAGGAACTAAAAGTACTAATACTAACTTTCTTTTTATTATTTAGCCTAAAATAAAGTGAAGTTTCTTTAATCTAAATTAATGACTACTAAGCTAAAGACGCGAAGACAAAAAGAACGAATTGAGAAATAACTTGAAGGAAAACTCAGTTGATCACGACGTTACCCTCAGGAAGAATCCACCTAGACTTCACTTGTTATCTAACACTAATCCATACGATTTATTCACTTAGTTTGATCCGTAGGACTCCCTAACGTATATTAAACCCTCTCTTGAGGTGAATAACGGCTAACCCTAGGTTAATTAACGAAAATCTCTTTCTCGAATAATAACCCCCTAGAATAGCAGTAAATCGATCTATGGATTCCCATATTAGGTTTCACCCTAATCCGGCAAAATCTCGTCACCCTATCTCTAGGCGTGCGATCAACTCCGCTTAAATATGTTAGATCTACTCTTAAGCAGGGTCTATTCCTCCTCCACCTAAGCACATCAAATTTGGATTAAGCACACATAATTAAGAACAAACTAAGTATTTATCATATAATTCAGAAATCAATAACATGATTCATCTAGGTTTCATCCCCTTCAGGTATCTGAAGGGTTTAGTTCATAACAAATAAATAAAAAATCTCAAGAGAAAAGATAAAACAAAACATAAGAAATCCCTAAAACTCCCTAAAGGAATTGAAAGAAAATCCGCCGTCTTGAGTAGAATTCCGGCTTCTTGGGATGGATCAACTGGCTAACTTCGAGCGATTCTGACAACTCTGACCTTTTTGGCTTGGCTCTTTAGCCTAGCTTGACCGCCCCCTTTAAGGTGGTACTTAGGGGGTTTATATAGGCTCTTGGAATGTGTTTCTTTGCCCCAAAGTATCCAAATCCGAATGAAATTGCTCTTTGCCACGACAGGGACACGGCCATGTCACACGCCCTGTGACTAGTTTTTAAGCCGTGTTTAGACTTCTTTAATGAGGCACGACCGTGTGACTCGGGGGTAAGGCCATGTTCTAGATTCTTGACAAGGCACGACCGTGTGGTCTTTGGGCCAGGCCGTGTCGATTTCGTGATATGGCCCATTTACTCCGTTTTGGGCCCGTTTTATGCTCTTTTCATCCTCGGGTGCTTTCCTGGGTATAAGACATGAAAAGAAAGGATTAAGAGCACCTTTTTATATCAATCGAGGCTTAAATCATCCAAAAGCATACTAAATGTGGGATTAAAATATGTTGCTTTTACGGTTTATCAGGAGTGCCATGGTGTGGTGCCCGCCGACAATCTCTGCGCTAGATGAAGAAATTTGGAAGCTCGTGAAGAATTAGCCGGGAAATAATGATAATAATTCAAAATATACTAAATATATATTTAAAGACAAGAAAGATAAAGACAAAGAAAATAGAAAGTAAAATAAAATTAAAAGAAAAGATTAATGGACCGAAGAGTCCTTATTGTTAGATGGTTAGCGAGGTGGGTGTGATTTCTAAGGCCGTGGTGTGTGATTCCCAAGCAGCCTTTAGAACCTACATCAAAGAAAATGAAATAAAATAGATTAAACTAAGTAAAAGAAAACTAAAGAAAAGAAAAATAAAGGAGAAGGGAAAATAAAAAGAAAAGTTAAATGGACTTAAAGGTCCTTTTCTCGTTGAGTTAATGAAGCGGTCGGCATGAACTTATAGATCGGTCTCACAAAGGGAGACAGTGCTAGGATCCTTCCGCTTCTTTGACATGGGTATGGTTAGATCTTGAGTTAGGGGAATGAAGAAAAGAATGAAAATAGAGAGGGGATGTAAAGGAAGAAGAAGGGTGGGGAGTAGGTAAGAAGGGGAGAGGGCTAGTTTAAATAGAAATTTCAGGTCTGGTACGTTCCCACGCCTATGTACCGTGGACGTGTCGAGTCACACGGTCGTGTCGCACGGCCGTGTTATGCTTCGTTCGTTTCTCCCATGCCCATGTGCAGGTCGCCACGCCCGTGTTGCTAAAACAGTGTCGGCCACGGCCGCATTACACGGCCGTGGTGTTCAGTTGAGGGCCATGGCTTGAAGATATTTTTCGTTCTGTTTCATACTATCTCTACCATGTCAGTACGAAAATCTGTAGTATCCACACGGCTACGGCCACTACCGTGTGCAAGGCCGTGTGGTGTGGAAGCCTGCACTTTGGTTAGTTTTTAGTTAGGTGCTAGAAGTAAAAATGAAAAGAAAATAAAAAAATAAAAATGTGAAAATTAATGGGGTTAGTGCTGAGTTACCTCCCGAGAAGCGCTCGTTTATAGTCTTAAGCTAGACTTACCTCTTATTTGCACGTTCATGGTGGTTTCAGGAGTTGAAAGTCCTTCCTCATGCTATCAGTCCTATTATCAGCATGCAATTTGAGTTAAGTAGCTTTTACTTTAAAAGTACTGAATGTAGGATTACTTACCTCGACTGTTCCGTATAGGAAAACATTGAGTACCCTAAAAGTGATTTCTTCGTTTGTATTAGAATTAGGAGGAGGTATTCAAGGGTCTGCCTTATCTAACAATACCTGATCTCTGATCTTAAACTTGTTTGTCCCATGGAATGGCGTCGGTTCTGCTTTGTGTATTCCTAATTTCTCCTTGAAGTGTGTCTTCCACTCGTCTAGTTCATCAATATGCCTTCGTTCCTCATGAGTTATTTCCTTGTTGGCATAAGGTCTAGGATCTGGCTTAGTTGTGTAGTTCTGTGGTGCTTCCTGAAAAGAAGGTTTAATCGAATGGTCATTAATAGAATTTATGTTCTCACCTTGATTACTTGACGTCCTAGCTGAGTCAAGAGCCTGAAGACTGATTGATTCGTCACCTACACAAAGTATGAGTTCACCTGCACTGACATCAATTTTAGTCCTGGCAGTTGCTAAAAAGGGTCTTCCTAAAATTAAGGAGATACTATTGTCCTCATCCATGTCTAAAACGACAAAGTCTACTAGGAATACGAATTTATCAATTTTCACAAGTACATCTTTAATTATACCCCTAGGAATTCTAATAGTTTTATCAACTAATTGAATGCTTATCCTAGTTTGTTTAGGTTCACTAGACCTAGTTGTTTAAGCATTTTATAAGGCATAACATTGATGCTTTCCCCTAAATCAGCTAAAGCATTATTAATAGATAAACTACCAATTAAGCATGGAATTGTAAAACTCCCTGGATCTTTTAATTTTTGTGGTAGTTTATTTTGCAACATTGCTGAGCACATTACATTCAGTTCCACATGCGATTCCTCGTCTAACTTCCGCTTGTTTGTCAAAAGCACTTTTAAAAATTTCCTTGAATCTGGCATCTACGAAAAAGCTTCAAGAAACGGTAAGTTAATATGTAATTTCTTTAAAAGTTTAAGAAATTTACCGAATTGCTTATCTGTGTTGTCCTTCTTCATCGCATCGGGGTACGGTATACGAGGTTGGTACTCTTTAATTACCGGTTTTGGCTTATCATGACTTACCTCGTTCTTACCTTCCTCTACCATATTCTCTTGGCTTACCGTAGGCTCATTTAATCCTACACTATCTTGAGCTGTTATGGCTTGAAGTTGCTCGTTTGTGTTAGTTTCAGTGTTGCTTGGCAAGCTGCCTTGTGGTCGTTCTGAGATGATCTTGGCAAGTTGGCCTAATTGGTTCTCGATCCCTTGAATCGATGCTTGTTGATTCTTAAGTGTTGTCTCGGTGTTTTGAAGACGAGTTTCTGACACAGTGATAAATTTTGTCAGCATCTCCTCAAGGTTCGGCTTCTTTTCCTGTGGGCAGGACTGTTGTTGGAAGTTTGGAGGGGGTTGTTGTCTCTGATTTCCTTGACCACTCCATGAAAAATTGGGGTGGTTCCTCCAACCTGGATTATAAGCATTACTATAAGGGTTATTTTGAGAGTTAAAATTGTTACCCATATAGTGAACCTGCTCGTTCTCAGTGCTCGAGTTGTAAGGTGGATATTCTATATTGCTCATCCCTCCTCCATTTGTATCACACTGCATAACTGGATGTACTTGCAAAGAATCACATAAACCAACAATCTTTTTATTTAAAAATTCAACCTGGTTTGATAGCATGGTTACTGTGTCGAGGTTGAAAACGCTGGCTACTTTTGTTGGCTTTGTCCTTGTGACTTGCCACTGATCATTATTCAGTGACATCTCTTCAATGAATTCATAAGCAGCCTCAGGTGTTTTGTTGTTCAAAGTTCCACCGGCGGCTAAATCGATCAGGTGTCTAGTTGAGGGGTTCACACCGTTGTAAAAGGTTCGGACCTGTAGCCACAAGGGTAATCCATGGTGTGGGCACCTTCTCAATAGATCTTTATATCTCTCCCATGCATCATAAAGTGTTTGTAAATACATCTGCACAAAAGAAGAGATATCATTCCTTAACTTGGCTGTTTTAGCCGACGGAAAATATTTTAATAAAAATTTTTCGGTCATTTGTTCCCATGTAGTGATTAATCCTCGTGGAAGAGAATGCAACCACTGTTTAGCTTTATTCCTCAAAGAAAAGGGAAATAACCGAAGACGGATGGCATCATCAGAAACGCCATTTATTTTGAAAGTATCGCAAAATTCTAGGAAATTCGCCAAGTGATTGTTTGGATCTTCATCCTACAAACCATCAAACTAAACAAATTGCTGTATCATCTGAATTGTGTTAGGTTTCAGTTCAAAATTATTTGCAGCAATAGCAGGTCTAACAATACTTGACTCAGTTCCTGTTAAATTAGGTTTAGCATAATCATACATAGTTCGAGGAGCATGATTTTCGGCCGCCTCTGGAGGTAGCGAAGTATTCTCAGCCATCTCTTCGGTGGTATTGGTGTCGACTTCTTGCCCTTCTTCTATGTAGTTTAAGCTTCACCTTATTTCTCTATGATTTCTACGAACAGTACCTTCAATATCATTATCGTGAATTAGGGGTCCTGTCGGGTTCCTTCTAGTCATAACCTAGAGGTACCTGCTAGGATCAAATAAAAGAAGGAAAATTAGTAAGGTTGAAAGCAAAATAAAAATAAAAATAATTTGCAAAAATAAAAATGGCTAAAGTAATAAAAATTGAGCGTTATTAATATTTTAGTTCCCCGGCAATGGCGCCAAAAACTTGTTCGTGTGTCAGAGTCTTAAAAATTTATATAAAGAATGATCGAGCCTAAAAACTAACTATGACAACGATTGAGGCAAGTGCACCTATCGAATAGTAGTATAGCTTAGTGGCAAGACTGGATTGTCAAACCCAAGGGAACCGAAATTACTAATACTAACCTTCTTTTTATTATTTAGCCTAAGAATTAAGAGAATTGTTATTTATTCTAAAATTAACTAACTAATAAGCTAAAGTTGCTAAGACAAAGAGAATGAATTGGGGAAAATGCTTGTGGGGGAAAACCAATTGATTAAGACAATACCCGAGGAAGAATCCACCTAGACTTCACTTGTTATCTAACTCTGAACCAGATGGTTTATTCACTTGAGTTGATCCGTAGGATTCCCTAATTTATATTAATACCTCTTTCGAGGCTACTAACGTCTAACCCTAGGTTGATTAATTGAAATCTCTTTCTAATTAAAACCCTTAGAATTGCATTAACTCGATCTATGGACTCCCATATTATGTTTGACCCTAATTCGGCAGATTTTCGTCATCATATTTCTAGGGTTGCGATCAACTCCGCTTAATTATACTAAATCTACTCTTAAACAGGGACTTTTTCTCCACTGCCTAAGCACATCAATACTTGAATCAATATCCTGAAATATCAAAGAAAGAATTAAGAACACATAATTAAGAACAAATCAAGTATTTATCATGTAACATCCTAAAATCAGGGGGTCTATAAAATTTGGGTAAGTGCATGTGTTTTGCTTGTTATGTTGTTGTGTACGCGTGATTAGGGGTCCTGGGGAGGCCTAGGGTCGTGTTGGAGCTTTGGTAAAATTTTGCTTTTTGGGCACTTAAGGGGGGAGAGCTAGTGGAAGCCAGAGTTATGCATATTTATTTGTGTTTTGATAACACAAGTGGAGTATATGGCTTGATGGTGATGGCGTCAACATGCATGCAAGGGAAGTGAGGTTCGAATCTCACAGATAGCACTTGGAGGTTTTATTTTTGTGCTTAGACAAGGGAGGTGGTTGAATGAAGATCAAACTCTGTAGGAGAGAGGAGAGACTTGGTCAAATATTTCAAATGGTGGGTGGAGAGTAAGGTGGGGAGAAAGTTAAGGAGGGAATCATGGGATTGAGGTGAGAAGGGGTGTTTGGCCGAAAGTGGGAGACTTGTGAAGGGGAAATTCGGTCAAAGGATAAGGAAGAGTAAGGGATCTCTGAGTAGCATTTTCGGTAGTGGGAGATTAGTGTGCCGTTTGCTTCAAGAGTGGCTATGTATGTTTTTTCCCTTTTTGCATTTTCGGTATTAACACTTTGGAAAAGAATTGCTTCTACTCTCTTTGTCAAAACCTTTAGTTGCTATTCTCCTTTTTCTCATCTTTTTCTCTGTGCACATTATAGCCGAAACCCCTTTTTCTTCTGTGCTGTTTTCTTCTATTCATCTCTTTCTCCAATTCTTCAAAAGCCGAATCTCCTTTCTTCTACTTCTTCTTTTCTTCTTTGCTCCTCTATTTCTTTCTTCACTAACCGAACCTCTATTTTTTTCCATTTCGAATCGGTGTTGCGGGAGTAGCCTAAGGCGTTAAGGGCTATTTTCTGCCGAATCTATTCTGGCTCTTCACCACCGTTTTCAGCACAAGGTAACTTTGTATTCCATCTTTTCCTTCTTTGAGCTTTTCCTTAAAGCCTAATCTCTTACCTTATTGCTTTTATGGTTAAGGCCGAATCTGAGACTTTCTCCATCTTATGTATTCGTTCACTTTTCTTTTGTGTAGAAGCCGAAATCCGGGTTGTGCATATATCGTTTTTATGGCACCTTGGTAAGATTATCCTTGACCGATTAGAGATGAAAGTTCCCTTACTTTACTGAGTTTTCTTTTAAGGCCGAATAACCTTGCCTCTGTGAACTTGGAACAGTGGTAATGACTATGTTCTTTGGTTAGGAACCCAACTTCGTAATCAAGGGGAGTAGTCAAGCGTGATAGTATACTAAGGAGTTGCCGTCGAGGGGGGTAAGTATGGTGGATTGTTTAATCAATTTCAAATATGGAAATGTTGTGTAGTAAGACTAACTATTAGTCGATTAGTGTTCTCAGATGCTTCGGTGGGTAGCGGGATCCGTGATTCGTACAAGTGTGTGATCACACTTTTATTTGTTTTGCTATGAAACTTTTCGTGTGTTGGCTAAAAGCCGAAATACCCTTAATGGGTAAGTTAATCAAGTATCCCTAATGGGGGAATTTGGATACAGCCCAGGTGAGTAAATCTACTATCATACCTTTAAAGGTAGGCTGAGCATGTTTGTGTATTCTGTATATCTGCTATGTGGGTACATTAATGCGTACACGAATTATTATGACATGATATGTTGCATGGGATTGGGTTATGATATTGATGAAAGGGGAAGTGTAATTCGGTGGCTCTGCCACATATTTCGGTGACTCTGTCACACTATTTCGGTGGCTCTGCCACATATTTCAGTGACCCTGTCACATTATTTCGGTGGCATTGCCACAATTTCGGCGATGAGCAGCGTGACTGCCATCGAGGTGTGTAGCGGATGAGGGTTGATTGTAGAAATCCCCACCGGTGTGTTTTGGCTGAATGGGTGGTGTGTAGCGGATGGGTTATTAGGTTGGGCTGGGTTGCATTGCATTCATTATCTGCTATACCATGCTAATAGGGCTCAGGCCCAGTTTGTTTCCGTAAGGGCTAAGGCTCGATTTGTATCTGAATGGGCTCAGGCCCAGTTAATGTTAGTGTAGGGGATTACACACTGAGTTCTCGTAACTCACCCCTCTGCTTAATTTCGCAGGTAATCCCTAGCTTTGAGGATTTGGAGCCGAGGTGGACTCTGTGGTGGCCATACATCGTTTCATTAGTAAACACCGTTTTACATTACTTTAAATTAAATTTTACTTTTGGGATTATGTTCTGTAATAAGGCCTCTGGGATTTTATCTTGGTTTTTAGCTTTTAATCTGGTTACTACTTATTATTTTTGAATGCTCAACTCGGGATTTTCTAAAACACTAATAACGGTTTTTCCAAAAATGTTAATAAATGATTACAAACTAAAATTGATAAAACTCTGGGTTTTCTTAAACAGCGGAAACAGTTTCCAAAATATTATGTCTCCACAAGTATTCAAATTCGAATTTCATAACCAAAACAGTTTTCAAAATAATAACAACTTTTTTCCAAAGAAATGGACATTAAGCAAGTCGTGTTTTGTTCAATGAACAACAAAACTCAGAATTTTCAAAAGAGATGCAACATTTTCAACAAACAATATTTCTAATTAATCGCTTAGCTTTTCAAACAAATAATTAAATTTGAAGTTTTGACTTTTTAACGAACGCCTAGTTTTTAAATAACCATTCCATGTGACATGCCAGACCCGGTCGTAACGTCTAGGCTGGGTTTGAGGTGTTACATTTAGTGGTATCAGTGCCCGTTTGCAAAACTCGACCGTGGAATGGGTACAAAAACATTTTACAAAAATTGGTTTGAAACATGGTTTAAAAACATAGGTCTTTTCGGAAAGTATGGCACCCGAGTCTTCGGCACCAAATCTGTGAGTCCTCTTATTTTAAGATTGTGGATGATGATATGATTGTAGTTAATAATAGGATACTGTGACTGCTAGCTTTAAGAGCTAAGATTAGAGACTAAAACATTAGGAACTCAACTCGCGAAAGCAACTGTTATATCTGTTTTCATAAAACATTTGTTAATAAACTGTGGAATTATATACTGATTCATAAAACATTCTTTATCAGATTAACTCGACTTAGTAATATGAGTACCAGAGAACGTGGACGTGGTACACGCAGCCGTGGTAGAGGCCGGGGTGTTGAGGTTGGATCCTCAGAATCAGGGCATGTGCCGGAAGGCGAAGTGCCAGCATCGCCAGTAGTAGAAGTGAGGTCTCAAGACTGAACTGGAGGGGACGATGCTTTGTCCCAAGCTATGCTACGAGTCTTGGAATGGGTTGCTGGGGCAAGCACTGGATCGATAGCCCGAAAATCTATCCCTGAGCGACTTCGGGCAAATGGGGCTGAGATATTTAGGGGCATTTCTAGTATAGCCCCAAATGTAGTGGCATATTGGTTGGAGGCCGTTGAGCGAATTATGGATGACCTGGACTGCACAATAGAGAAGAAATTGAAAGGAGCAGTGTCCCTCCTACGAGATGAGGCATACCAGTGGTGGCTCACAGTGAGGGAGGGTATTCCAGCGGATCGTATCACCTGGGACTTCTTTAAGACAACGTTCCAGGGAAAATATGTTGGGGCGAGTTATGTGGATGCCCAGAGGAAAGCATTTTTGAACTTGGTCTAGGGGAATAAATCCGTGGCTGAGTATGATGCGGAGTTTCTGCGCTTAAGTCGTTACGCACGAGGTATAGTCGCAACCGATTATGGGCATTGTGTACGGTTCGAGGATGGTCTGCGGGATGAGTTGCGAGTACTGATAGCTTCGTAGCGAGAAAGAGATTTTGCCATTCTGGTCGAGAAAGCAAAAATCGCCAAAGAAGTGAAACGTTCTGACAGGCAGAACTGAGATAAGGATAGGGGCAGGAATAAGAAAAGTTTTGGGTCGTCAGGTTCTTCTGGGGGTTTTCAAAAGAGGCCTAAGTTGGATGGGCCAGCTCGAGTGGGGATGCCTGTTGCTGTTGGTCAGTTGCTACAGTGTGCTCAATGTGGGAAACACATTTACGGGAGTGTTGGAGAAGAACTAAAGGATGTTTCAAATGTGGATTTAGGGATCATCTGATAAAGGACTGTCCACAAGAGGTGGCTAGGGTGCGGACGATAGGTCTGGGGTTTGCACAATCAAGGAGAGGTGGTCAGCAGCCGCCGAAGGGTCGTGGTCCGGCCAGAGGGGGAAATGGGTTTGGAAGAGGTCGTAGAGCACCGGTCAGATGTGCCGGGAATATAGATGCAAGACAGCCGGGATTGGTTTATGCAACTCGACGTCGAGAGGATAGTGACGCACCGAACGTCATAATCGATACATTTCTTATATTTGATGTGCCATTTACCACTTCGATAGATATTGGATCAACCCATTCATATGTTGCCTGTACTGTGTCTGGAACTTTGGGTATAAAATCTGAAGTTGCTTCTAGAGAAATATCTGTGATTAGCCCTTTAGGATAATATGTGGTAGTGAACAAACTATTTAGGAATGTGCCTTTAGAAGTGCAAGGGATTGTTTTCTCTGCAGACTTGATAGAATTATCGTTCGGCGAGTTTGATCTAATCTTAGGCATGGACTGGCTAGTTAAGCATCATGCAAATTTGGATTGCACTGCTAAGCGTATGGTTTTAAGGACTCCGGAGGATGAGGAAGTAATTGTGATAGGAGAAAAAAGGGATTATCTGTCCTATGTGATCTCGGCGCTTAAGGCCGAGAAGATGGTGCGAAAAGGGTGCAAGGCGTTTCTGGCTTTTGTCAGCTCATCTAATGCCAAGGAATTATTTGTTGGAGATGTCAGAACAGTGAAGGAGTTCTCGGATGTCTTTCCTGAAGAGCTTCTAGGATTGCCTCTGGATCGCGAGGACAAATTTAGCATTGAGCTATTGCCAGGAACGGCTCCAGTGTCCATTGCCTCTTATAGGATGGCGCCGAAGGAGCTGGTAGAACTTAAAGCTCAGATCCAAGAGCCGTTGGACCGTGGTTTTATCAGACCAAGTGTATCACCGTGGGGAGCACCGGTATTGTTCGTCAAGAAAAAGGATGGGTCGATGCGTATGTGCATTGACTATCGTCAGTTGAACAAGTTGACTATTAAGAACAAACCCGTTACCAAGGATTAACGATTTGTTCGATCAGCTGCGTGGAGCTTCTGTTTTCTCAAAGATAGATTTGAGATCTAGGTATCATCAACTAAAGGTCAAGGAGGCGGATATTCATAAGACTGCTTTCCGAACGCGTTATGGGCATTATGAGTTTCTAGTGATGCCGTTCGGGTTAACAAATGCACCCAACCACTTTTATGGATATGATGAATCAGGTTTTCCAACCCTATTTGGACCGGTTCGTGGTAGTACTCATAGATGATATCTTGATGTACTCAAGGACTGAAGATGAGCATGATTCGCATCTTTGGGTTGTTTTGTAGACATTGAGAGAGAAGCAACTTTACGCTAAATTCAGTAAGTGTGAATTTTAGCTGAAGGAAGTGACGTTCTTGGGTCATGTTGTGTCTGCTGAAGGGATTAGAGTTGATCCTCGGAAGGTTAAAGCTGTGTTGGATTGGAAGCAACCGAAGTCAGTGTCTGAAATTTGAAGTTTTCTGGGTTTGGTTGGGTACTACAGAAGGTTCGTTGAGGGGTTTTCGTTGATAGCTGCACCTTTAACCATGTTGTTGCGGAAAGGAGTGCCGTTTGCCGATTTGTGATGCCTGATCGTACTCAGGGTTTGAGTTATGTGTTAATGCAAGAAGGGAAGGTGGTAGCGTATGCATCTCGTCAACTAAGGCCGCATGAGATGAACTATCCCACTCATGACTTGGAGCTAGCTGCAGTGGTGTTCACCCTAAAGATATGGAGACACTATCTGTACGGAGAAAAGTCGGTTATCTATACGGACCATAAGAGTCTGAAATATCTCCTTACCCAGAAGAAGCTGAATTTAAGACAACGGAGGTGGATTGAGTTACTAAAAGACTATGGTTGCTCGATCGAATATCACCCGGGTAAAGCCAACGTGGTGGCAGATGCGTTTAGTCGTAAGGTGATATCGAGTTTGAGAGCAATGTTTGCTCATCTTAGCCTTTACGAAGATGGTAGCTTATTGGTGGAACTTCAGGTGAAACCGGTGTGGGTAGGTCAGATTAAAGAGAAGCAATTGTTAGACGAATCGTTAAGTTCTCAATTTCAGCAAGTGGAAGGTGGAGAGACAGGGGATTTTGGTCTGAACAGTGAAGGGGTATTGTGTTTTCGGGGAAAATTTTGTATGCCGAAGGACTCTGATTTAAGACAGAGGATTCTGCGGGAGTCGCATAGTAGTCCATACGCTATGCATCCCGGTGGAAGCAAGATGTATCGAGACTTGCGTGAACAATACTGGTGGCCAGGGTTGAAACGGAAAGTTACTGACTTTGTGAGCAAGTGTTTAACATGTTAGCAAGTGAAGGCGGAACATCAGTTGCCTTCAGGATTGCTGCGACCGGTGAAGATTCCACTATGGAAGTGGGAGAGGATAACGATGTATTTTGTTAGTGGGTTACCCTTGACGCCTACTAAAAAAGATTCGGTGTGGGTAATCGTCGATCGATTGACTAAGTTCGCTCACTTCATACCAGTTCGCACTGATTACTCACTCCAGAAGTTGGGTAAGCTGTATGTAGCAGAAATTGTGAGGCTGCATGGGGTACCAGTGTCTATCATATCAGACAGGGACCCTAGGTTTACATCGCGGTTCTGGAAGGCATTACATGAAGCTTTGGGTACAAGGCTAGACTTTAGCACAGCGTTCCACCCACAGACTGATGGTCAGTCGGAAAGGGTAATTCAAATTCTGGAAGACATGTTAAGGGATTGTGTGATTGACTTCATGGGTAGTTGGGAAGATTATCTACCATTGGCGGAATTTGCGTATAACAATAGCTATCAGTCTAGCATTCAGATGGCACCCTACGAGGTGTTGTATGGTCGTAGGTGTCATACCCCTACCTGTTGGACAGAGCTAGGTGAGTGATAGTTGTTGGGTCTGGAATTGATTTCGGAGACTGAGGAAAAAGTTAAATTGATTCAGGATTGGTTAAAAGAAGCTTTTGATAGACAGAAATCATATGTGATTCAGGATTGGTTAAAAGAAGCTTTTGATAGACAGAAATCATATGTGGATCTGAAGCGTAGGGAGATAGAATTTTCAATGGGGGATCGTGTCTTTTTGAAAGTCTCACCTTGGAAGAAGGTTTTAAGATTTGGACGGAAGGGCAAGTTGAGCCCCAGATTCATCGAGCCTTATCGAGTGTTGAAACGTGTGGGACCAGTGGCGTATCAGTTTGGGTTACCCTCGGAGTTGAATTGAATACATAATGTGTTCCATGTTTCGATGCTGAGGCGCTATCGTTCAGATCCATCTCATGTAGTGCCAGTGGAAGAAGTTGAGGTTAGACCTAATCTGTCTTTTGAAGAAGAACCAGTGCAGATTTTGGATCGAGAGGTCAAAGTATTGAGAAGGAAGTCTGTTTCGCTGGTTAAGGTGTTGTGGCGGAATCACGGTTCAGAAGAAGCCACGTGGGAACTGGAGGATGCAATTCGACAGCAATACCCTCACCTCTTTTAACCAGGTAAATTTCGAGGCTGAAATTTCTTTAAGGGGGTAGAACTGTAACATCCTAAAATCAGGGGGTCTGTAAAATTTGGGTAAGTGCATGTGCTGTGCTTGTTATGTTGTTGTGTAGGCGTGATTAGGAGTCCTGGGGAGGCCTAGGTTTGTGTTGGAGCTTTGGTAAAATTTTGCTTTTTGGGCACTTAAGGGGGGAAAGCTAGTGGAAGCAGGAGTTAAGCATATTTGTTTGTGTTTTGATAACACAAGTGGAGTATATGGCTTGGTAGTGATGGCGTCAACATGCATGCAAGGGAAGTGAGGTTCGAATCTCATAGATAGCACTTGGAGGTTTTATTTTTGTGCTCAGACAAGGGAGGTGGTTGAATGAAGATCAAACTCTGTAGGAGAGAGGAGAGACTTGGTCAAATATTTCAAATGGTGGGTGGAGAGTAAGGTGGGGAGAAAGTTAAGGAGGGAATCGTGGGATTGGGGTGAGAAGGGGTGTTTGGCCGAAAGTGGGAGACTTGTGAAGGGGAAAATTCGGTCAAAGGATAAGGAAGAGTAAGGGATCTCTGAGTAGCATTTTCGGTAGTGGGAGATTAGTGTGCCGTTTGTTTCAAGAGTGGCTATGTGAGTTTTGTCCCTTTTTGCATTTTCGGTATTAACACTTTGGAAAAAGATTGCTTCTACTCTCTTTGCTGAAACCTTTAGTTGCTATTCTCATTTTTCTCATCTTTTTCTCTGTGCACATTATAGCCGAAACCCCTTTTTCTTCTGTGCTGTTTTCTTCTATTCATCTCTTTCTCCAATTCTTCAAAAGCTGAATCTCCCTTCTTCTACTTCTTCTTCTTTTCTTCTTTGCTCCTCTATTTCTTTCTTCACTAACCGAACCTCTGTTTCTTTTCATTTCGAATCAGTGTTACGTGAGTAGCCTAAGGCGTGAAGGGCTATTTTCTGCCGAATCTATTTTGTCTCTTCACCACCGTTGTCAGCACAAGGTAACTTTGTATTCTATCTTTTCCTTCTTTGAGCTTTTCCTTAAAGCCGAATCTCTTACCTTATTGCTTTTATGGTTAAGGCCGAATCTGAGACTTTCTCCATCTTGTGTATTCGTTCCCTTTTCTTTTGTGTAGAAGTCGAAATCTGGGTTGTGCATCTATCGTTTTTGTGGCACCTTGGTAAGTGTATCCTTGATCGATTAGAGATGAAAGTTCCCTTACTTTGCTGAGTTTTCTTTTAAGGCCGAATAACCTTGCCTCTGTGAACTTGGAACAGTGGTAATGACTATGTTCTTTGGTTAGGAACCTAACTTCGTAATCAAGGGGAGTAGTCAAGCGTGCTAGTATACTAAGGAGTTTCCGTCGAGGGGGTAAGTATGGTGGATTGTTTAATCAATTTCAAATATGGAAATATTGTGGAGTAAGACTAGCTATTAGTCGATTAGTGTTCTCAGGTGCTTCGGTGGGTAGCGGGATCCGTGATCCGTACAGGTGTGTAATCACACTTTTATTTGTTTTGCTATGATGCTTTCTGTGTGTTGGCTAAAAGCCGAAATACCCTTAATGGGTAAGTTAATGAAATATCCCTAATGGGGGAAGTTGGATACAGCCCAGGTGAGTAAATCTACTATCATACCTTTAAAGGTAGGCTGAGCATGTTTGTGTATTCTGTATATCTGCTATGTGGGTACATTAATGCATACACGAATTATTATGAAATGATATGTTGCATGGGATTGGGTTATGATATTGATGAAAGGGGAAGTGTAATTTGGTGGCTCTGCCACATATTTCGGTGACTCTGTCACACTATTTCGGTGGCTCTGCCACATATTTCAGTGACCCTGTCACATTATTTTGGTGGCACTGCCACAATTTCGGCGATGAGCAGCGTGATTGCCATCGAAGTGTGTAGTGGATGAGGGTTGATTGTAGAAATCCCCACCAGTGTGTTTTGGCTGGAATGGGTGGTGTGTAGCGGATAGATTATTAGGTTGGGCTGGGTTGCATTGCATTCATTATCTGCTATAACATGCTAATAGGGCTCAGGCCCAATTTGTTTCCGTAAGGGCTAAGACTCGATTTGTATCTGAATGGGCTTGGGCCCAGAATATTCGTGTAGGGGATTACACACTAAGTTCTCGTAACTCACCCCTCTGCTTAATTTCACAGGTAATCCCTAGCTTTGAGGATTTGGAGCCGAGGTGGACTCTGTGGTTGCCATACATTGTTTCCTTAGTAAGCACTGTTTTACATTACTTTAAATTAAATTTTACTTTTGGGATTATGTTCTGTAATAAGGCCTATGGGATTTTATCTTGGTTTTTAGCTTTTAATCTGGTTACTCCTTATTATTTTTGAATGCTCAACTCGAGATTTTCTAAAACACTAATAACGATTTTTCTAAAAATGTTAATAAACGATTACAAACTAAAATTGATAAAACTCTCGGTTTTCTTAAACGGCGGAAACAGTTTCCAAAATATCATGTCTCCACAAGTATTCAAATTCGAATTTCATAACCAAAACAGTTTTTAGAATAATAACAACTTTTTTCCAAAGAAATGGACATTAAACAAGTCGTGTTTTGTTCAATGAACAACGAAACTCAGAATTTTCAAAAGAGATGCAACATTTTCAACAAACAACATTTCTAAATAATCGCTTAGCTTTTCAAACAAACAACTAAATTTGAAGTTTCGACTTTTTAACGAATGCCTAGTTTTTAAACAACCATTCCATGTGACATGCCAGATCCGATCGTAACGTCTAGGCCGGGTTTAGGGTGTTACATATCATATAGTTCAAAAAACAATAACAAGATCCGTATTAGGTTTCATCCCCCTCAGGTATTTGAGGGTTTAGTTCATAATAATAAAAGAATACATCTCAGAAGAAAATATAAAACAAAACATAAGAAAAACCCTAAAATCCCCTGAAGGAATTGAAGAGAAGATCTTCCGTCTTGAGTATAACTCCGGCTTCTTGGGATGAATCAACTGGCTTTCTTCGAGTAAATTCTACAATTTTGGCCTCTCTAGCTTGGCTCTTTGGCCTAACTGGACGCCCCCTGAAGGTTGGCCTCTAGGGTGTTTATATAGGCTTTTGGAATGACTTTCTTTGCCTCTAAGTACCCTAATCCGAATGAAGTCCTCTTTGTCACGGCAGGGACACGTCCATGGAACACGCCCGTGAGAATCGTGGCCAGGCCGTGTTCGGGTCTGTTAAGGAGGCACGGCTGTGTGATCTTGGGCCCAGGCCGTGTCGATTTTGTGATCTGGCCTATTTACTCCGTTTTAGGCCCGTTTCTTGTTCTTTTCATCCTCCGGTACTCTCCTAAGTATAAAACATGAAATTAAAGGATTAGGAGCACCAAATTCCACAATTCAAGGCATAAATCATCCAAAAGTATGCTAAATGTGAGATTAAAATATGTTCATATTACGGTTTATCAGTAACGTTAGTTTGATTAAAGCGTTTCAATATTATGGATTAACAAGGGTTTGTGACTAATTAATGGGGCGGTTGTTATCATAGGTGTCTTGGAAGCACTTCAAACTACAACTTGTAACAGGTGTGTAATCGTACACCAACGCTGTTTCTGTAAAAGCAATGGATGAAGGTGTGTATTCCCTCCCTTGATTAATTGTGAATCGGCAAAAGCCAAAAAGCTGAAACTTCGACATTTGAGGGCTCTCGAGCGTGCAAACGCTCGTAGGGGTAAACTGAGCCACAATCATTGGTGATAGACCGTTGAGGCTGCCATGAACGTTCTCTTGGGCTTAGGTTGTAATGGGCCTCGTGGGCCGAGATGGGCCATGTGGGCCCATTAGGCCCATGGGCCCCACATGGCTAAAATTCATGACAGTGACAGATAATGGATTGGGTTGCGAAGTTCGCATAGCCATGACTGAAATTGGACTGAATGGGCCACACGAGCGTGTGGGCCTACGTGGGTTAAAAATTGGGCTTTGGGCCCAATTACACCGTTTCGACCAAAAAGGGTATCTGTGTCGCTCGAGGTGACTGTAGCCCTTCGAAAAGGTCGTTATAGGAATAAAATTATCAAAATACCCTCGATGGGTAAAATTACTGAAATACACTCGATGGGTAAAATTACCGAAATACCTTCGATGGGTAAAACTACCGAAATACCCTCGAGGGGTAAAATTACTATAATACCCTCGAAGGGTAAAATTACCGAACCCTCGAAGGATAAAATTACCAAAATACCCCTGAGGGGTGAAATTATTGTTATACCCCTAACTGATAAAATGACCGTTATACCCCTAGTGGTAGTTTAAGTGATGTGTGCGTGATATTTATATGACTGATTATGATTGTGACATACTGCATACACGAATTATTTATGACACGACATTCTGCATTGGGGTTAGGATTTGTATTTGGAGGAAGTACTGTACTAGTGGCTCTGCCATGTTTTACTGATCTAGTGGCTTTCCCATGTATTCTGATTTTAGTGGCTTTGCCCATGTTTACTGTCATTAGCAGCTCTGCTGTGTTACTATTAGCAGCTATGCTGCGATATTGGTGTGTTGGCTGGGTGAGTCAACTTGGTCCCCACATGGTGTGTTGGTTGGCACGGGTGGTGTGTTGGCTGGATTGGGTTGGGTTGCATTACTGCTCTGTTCTGTGATCATTTGGGCTTAGGCCCACACTACTACTGTATAGGGCTAAAGCCCAGACTGAACTGATACTAAATAGGGCTCAGGTCCAGACTATTGTTGCATGATTGGATATTACACACTGAATTCTCGTAACTCACCCTTTTCTTTAATTGCGCAGGTAATCCCCAACCTTAGATGATTTGGAGCTGCGAGGGACTCGGAGGTGGCCACACGCTCGATATGATTTGACCTTAGACTTACTTATTTTATTTTTAAAATATTAGGTTAATAATTATGTAATAAGGCCATTTGGGGTTTTAACTTTTATTTGGTGGTTTTCTTTATTTCAACCTGCTAGTCTAGGAAACACGGGTTTTTAAAACAATAACCATTTTTGAAAATCACGTTTTCAAATCTTAAAGTTTACAACTAAAAAGGGCTTCCGCGGTTTTATCTCAGATTGATAAGCTTATAACAATTGAGACGACCCATAATTGAAAAATGTGTTGAATACGAGTTGATCTGAGTAAGATTTCAGCTATTCTTGAATGGAAGCTTCCGAAAAATGTGTCTGAAGTCCGTAGTTTTCTGGGATTAGCGGAATATTATAGGCGGTTTGTGAAAAGCTTTTCAATGATTGCGACTCCGTTGATGAAATTACTACAGAAAGATATTAAATTCGAGTGGTCAGAAAAGTGCCAGCTGAGTTTTGAACAATTGAAAACATTGTTAACAAAGGCACCTGTGTTAGTTTAACCTGAATCGGGTAAAGAATTTATAGTTTACAGTGATGCATCGTTGAATGGTTAGGGCTGTGTGTTGATGCAAGAAGGCAAAGTTATAGCTTATGCTTCGAGATAGTTAAAGTCGCATGAAAAGAACTACCCGACGCATGATCTTGAATTAGCCGCAATTGTATTTGCATTGAAGATTTGGCGTCACTATTTGTTTGGTGAAAAATGTCATGTTTTTACTGATCACAAGAGTTTGAAATATTTGATGACTCAGAAAGAATTAAATTTGAGACAGTGGAGATGGTTAGAATTACTAAAAGACTATGAGTTAGTAATTGATTATCATCTGGGCAAAGCTAATGTTGTTGCTAATGCTTTGAGTTGAAAGTCTTTATGTGCTTTACGAGCTATGAGTACTCAGATAGATTTATGTGATAATGGTTTAGTTTTGGCTGAGTTGAGAGTGAGACTGATATTTATACGGCAGATTTGTGATGCCTAGAAAAGTGATGATGAGATGATATCAAAACGAGCTCAATGTGATTTGAATTCTGATTTGGAATATCGAGTTGATAGTGATAATTGTTTGAGATTCAGAAATCAGATTTGTGTTCCGAGAAATTCAGAGTTGATGCAGTTGATTTTGAATGAAGCTCACAATAGTCGTTTGACTATTCACCCAGGGAGTACAAAAATGTACAATGATTTGAAACAGTTTTATTGGTGGCATGGTATGACATGGGACATCTTAGAGTTTGTTTCGAAATGTTTGGTCTGTCAGCAAGTTAAAGCTAAACATCAGGTTCTGTCCAGTTTGTTACAACCGATTATGATTCCTGAGTGGAAATGGGATAGAATCACGATGGACTTTGTGTCGGGATTGCCTTTATCTCCAGGAAAGAAAGATGCAATTTGGGTGATAGTTGATAGATTGAGGAAATCAGCTCATTTCATTTCGGTGAGAACATATTATTCAATTGGTAAATTAGCTGAATTGTATATTGTTGAGACTATGAGATTGCACGAGGTGCCACTATCTATTGTATCTGCCAGAGACCCGAGATTTGCCTCGTGGTTTTGGAAGAAATTTCAAGAGGCTTTAGGCACAAAGTTGCATTTTAGTACTGCATTTCATCCGCAAACGGATGGTCAGTCTGAGCGGATCATTCATGTTCTTGAAGATATGTTGAGATGTTGTATTCTTGAATTTGAGAATACATAGGAAAAACATTTACCGTTGATTGAGTTTGCGTACAACAATAGTTTTTAATCTAGCATTAAAATGGCACCGTATGAGGCTCTTTACAGTCAAAAATGTCGAACTTCATTGTATTGGATTGAGCTGAGTGAGAATAAGGTTCACGGAGTTGATTTGATAAAAGAGACTGAGTAGAAAGTAAAAGTAATCCGTGACAATTTAAAAGCAGCGTCAGATCGTCAGAAGTCCTATGCAGACTTAAAACGAAAAGATATTGAATTTGAGGTTGGTGACAGAGTGTTTTTGAAAGTGTCTTCGTGGAAGAGAATACTTTGATTTTACCGATAAGACAAGCTGAGTCCGAGATTCATCGAGTCGTATGAGATTATCGAATGAGTAGGACCAGTTGCTTATAGATTGTTGTTGCCACCTGAGTTAGAAAGGATTCATAATTTATTTCACGTATAGAAGCTTCGACGATACAGATCTGATCCATCACATCTGATTGCTCCTACTGAGGTTGAGATTCAGTCAGGCTTGTTATATAGCGAAGAACCGATTTGAATTCTAGCACGTGAAATCAAAGAGTTGAGAAATAAGAGAATTTCCTTAGTGAAAGTGTTATGGCACAAACACAGAGTTAAAGAGGCTACGTGGGACCCTGAAGATGTTATGAGAGCAATATCCAAACCTATTCACTGGTAAGATTTTCGGGGACGAAAATCCCTAAGGGGGGAGAGTTGTAACGCCCGATTTAGACCCTAGTTGGAACAGTGGTTTCGGGACCACAAATCCGAGGTCAGAAAAATATTTTAATATTATTTTTGATGTTTATAATATGTGATTGAGCATGTGTGAAAATTTGGTGTGGAAATTTTATCGATTGTGTGTCGAATTATGAAAAAGGATTAAATCGCATAAAATGTAAAAGCTGTGTGCTGATTGTTAAAGTGTCTAATTCCTATGGCTTCTTAAAAGAGAAGTCCTTATGTTGTGATTAAACCATTTGAAAGTAAATGGATGATAATAGCATGGCATAAGGTGTTATTATTAAAATTCATTAAGGTTAAAAGTGTAAAATAATTATTAATGTTAATATTAATTAAACAAAACAAAAAATTAAAGCCATTTTATCATCTTTTCTTGCCGAAAGTTGAAGAAAAAGAAAGAAATGGGGTTTTGAGGCATTTGGCCATAGTTGTTCAAAATCAAGGTATGTTTTGAGTTAGGTTTTTGATAATTTCTACGTTTTTGTAATCATTGCTTCGTGTTCTTTCAAACCCATGCTTTATTTTAGAATTTGATGGTGATTTTGAGATATGCCATTGATGAATGTTTGAGCTTTGCGATAGTTGATGATGAAATATGAAAGATATGTGAAAGATTAACATGTTTTGTATTTGAATTTTTGGTGAAATTGAGTAATTTGGACTAAATTGAGAAAATAATATTTTGAGGGACTAAAATGTGAAATAAAAGAAATATATGGGCTTGTATTAGCATGGGAAAAATTTGGCTAGGCATAAGTGAAGAGAAAATTTTGTGTATTTTGTGATTTTGTGAAATAGGGACTAAAGTGTCGAAATGTGAAAATGTGAGGGCTATTTTGTAAAATGACCTAAATATGTGTGTTTGGATTAAATTGAATGAATTGGTGATTGAATGAGCTAAATTTGAATATGTATAGACCAAGAAAGGAGAAATTCGGATCGAGATCAAGGCAAAGACAAAGTACTCGATTAATAGGCTAGTTTCGGTATTTCGATGTCCGAGGTAAGTTCGGATATAATACATGTTGTTAAAATATGTTTTAGTATTATGGAATGAATATATATATATATATATATATATATATATATGAGATTAGAAATGCTATGTGCATAATTGAATTAGTTGGCACTAAGTGTGCGTTAATGAAATCGAAACAGAGATGAATAGCACTGTGTGTGCGAAGTTATGGAAGCTTCGGCTTATTGATTTGGCACTGTGCGTGCGATACCGAGATAAGTCGGTTAAAAGAATAGGCACTAAGTGTGCGATGACGAATATGCTTCGGCTACGAATTTGGCACTAAGTGCGCGATCAAATTAAACGGATAACAAAGGTTGATCGAAATGTAATATCGAGATTGAGTAGCTTGGAAGTTGAATAACTATGTGTTGGCTAAGGTATGTATTCAACCTTTGTGGTTGATGAGATTATATATGAATTTATGAATGGTTGAATGAGTATTTTAGTTATAGATGATATGGTATGATATTTGAGAATTAATCTATGTGATGGATTTACTTGTTTAATGAGTTTGGTTAGTTAATTTGAATGTATTATGTTACAAACTTACTAAGCTTTTGAGCTTACTGTGTGATATGTTTCTCTATTTTACAGTGTTAGTAAAGCTAGCTTGGATTCGGGGATCGTTAGTGACATAATCACACTATCGGCAATCGATGTTGGTACTTTTGAAATATTTGTATATGTGGTATATGGCATGTATTGGCTATTAAATGTGGCATGTTTTGAGTTTTGTAAATGTTGCCATGAGACATGGTTTAAAAGTTGAATGATGTAGTAATATATGTGTGGGATAAGTGTATGATAAATATGGTATATTTCATGCTTGAATTGGTTGATGAGAATAGCATTTTTAAGTGTGAATTTGTGGTATGACTAGATGATGCTTAGTTATAAGATTTGAGTTGTGAATATGGTGTTTTGGAATGAGCTTATTTGAGTAAGAATTGAGTATAAGAATAGATGTCATAGTAGATGATTAATTGGAGCTTGTATGGGTCTGCTTGATTGCATTTTGGGGTATGAATTGGTTTTGATTTGAGGCTTGTAGGTGATTCAATGTGTGGGAGGCAAATTTGGCCTTAAAAATGGCCTATAATTGCCCACACGGTTGAGTACATGGGCGTGTGGCTCTACCGTGTCTTTCGAATTTATAATTTGATATAAGTCAGACTCGACCACGGGCAAGACACACGGGCGTGTGACTGGCCGTGTGGATCAAGTCAGTAGCGACCACGGGTGAGGCACATGGGTGTGTCTTAGGCCGTGTGAACAAGTCAGTATGTATGCCCTGTTTTGCCACGGCTTGGACACAAGGGCGTGTCTGAGGTCGTGTGAGGCACACGACCTACCTACACGGGCATATGACCTCTGTAACTTAGAAAAATGTTTAAATTTTCAAAATTTTTGTATGTGTTCGGTTTAGTCCTGACCTCCTTCTAGCATGTGATTAAGGTCTCGTAGACCTCATTAAGGGACTATATGATTATATTCGAATATGATTGAATGATAATTGACTTTATGTTGTGAAATGGATATGAAATGTTCTGATTGTCCAGTAATGCCTCTTAACCCTATTCCGGTGATGGTTACGGGTTCGGGGTGTTACAGGAGCTATATCACACTATCCATCAACTCCCTCGGTACTTTCGGTTGGTATAAGTTTGGTTATAATGGCTTGTTTATGTTATTTTGGCTAATGTTAGCCTATGTGTTTTGGTTGTGGAAATGACCATTTGGTTGGTTTGCATTTTGGCCTTGTGTTGGTGAAATGGTATATTTTGATATGTATATAAGTTGCCTTATATGGTTGAAGTATGGCTTGATATGGTAGAATGATGGAAGGTAAAATGGTGGTTTAAATATGCATTTTGTGTAAGCCTTAAATGGTTGTGAATTGGTACTTGTTTGAATGACTTATTTGGTGTTTTTAGTGCACAAGTTATATGTGAGATATATGACCATTTGGAGCTAGTTTTTGTATGTCATATATGGTACATTTTGGTATGTTTTTAAAGGGTAAATCAAGTGGCATAATATGGCTTAGTTTTGGTCAAGCCTTTGTTGGTTAAATGATCAAATTGTGTTTATATTTGCTCATGTTTATGAATTGTCATTTGAGGTGCCTAAGGGCATATTTGTTGTATGTGAATATACTACATGTTTAAGGATTGGTTTTGCTTGTTTTGGATGCCTTAATATGGCTTGTTTATATGCACAATGTTGAGTGTAGGTTGATGCCAAATTGGGTGAGAAATATGGCTTGTAAAATGGTCTATTTTCGTCTACATAGGCAGAGACACGGGTATGTGTCTCAGTCGTGTGTGACATACGGCCAGGTGACACGGTCGTGTGTCCCCTGTAGTTTTCAAAAGGGTTGCAAGCCAGGTTGTTACACGGCCTAGCACACGGCTTGGCCATGAGACCAAGTCAGAGAGTTACATGGACATGGCAAGGACACGGCTGTGTGTCCCTATTCCGAATGCCCACACGGCCTGGGACACAGACGTGTCTCCTAACCGTGTGAGTCACACGGCCTGACCACACGGCTATGTGACCCCTGCAGCTTTGAAATTTTTCAATGTTTTCTAAAAATTTCTCTGTGTTTCTAATTTAGTCCCGACTTGTTTCTAATGCGTATTTAGGGCCTCGAGGGCTTGTATAAAGGACAATATGTATGATTTTGGTTGGTTTTATTATGAATATTGATATGTTATGAAATATTTGAAATTTCTATCTGTTTGATTCGTAAACTCTAGTAATGTTCTGTATCCCTGTTTCAGCGACGGATATGGGTTAGGGGTGTTACTGGCTTCACAGTGGGAGATTGCTCAACATTCACTTACCCAGAATTGTTTACATTCTTGATTGATTCATACTTTACGTATATCAAACTTTACATGCATGCTTACCAATCAACATTCCTTTCAACAGAACTTTATACGTGACCACCTCTAGACGTACTAATATGTAGAGTAATTTCCTGCAACCAAATAAGAATGTTAGGCAGTTTCCACAAGTATACAGGTCAGGTTGTAATATAGTTTTTTATAACAAAATAGGTGAGTACTTCGAGGATCGTACCCAAGGGAGGCGAGTACTAAAGTAATAATAACCTGAACGTTAATAGATCTAATTAGTAATTTAAATAAATTACAACACAATAAAACATAAAGTGAAAAGAATTTATTTTTATAATAAAATAGATAAAATTTATAAAAGGATAAAAGATAGAGAACTAAGATGTCGACTTAATCAATACTAAGCATAGGAGACTAACTTGTTTCGGTGGTCATAACTAATTCTTATTTTGGGTTCTACTCAATCAACTAGTCATTAACCTAGCAGGACCTCTAAATCTTTCACTAAACTAATGACTTGGCAAGAACTACTTATCTCTCGACATCACAGTCCAGACCGGATTGGGGTAAGGAGTTCATGGATAGGCAATACCAACTTTGGGTTAATTCCCACCTAGACGACTTTTTGGGGCTGTTAGGCCTAGGGTTTAGGTTCTCCCTATCCTAAACAACTGATTCGCTAAGAAACCCTACATAACAATTAATTACTCCTATGTCCACTTGCTAATCCCCTATAAGAGGATTAGTTCCTCATGGATCCTATAAACAATATAAAGTTGATGGAGAAAATAAACATGAAAAATAGATCAAGAGTAAAAGTTTAGAGAAATCATTATTTGTATTGAATAATTGAAGTGCAGAAATCCATAAAGAGTTTGTTGAATCCAGAAGTCAGATTCTCCAAAGAACATCAATGAAAATAAACTTGAAAATAAATCCTAAGTACAAAAGAAACTAAAAACTGAAAGCAAAACTGAAAGAAAAATTCTAAGTTATAGAAGAGATGCATTTCAAGTGTTTAAGGAAGCTTATTTATAATATTTGGGTTGGCTGTCGTCCCTAGCCCTAGTTCGGCTGATGTGTTTACATTAAATTTCATTGTGCGAACCAAAATGCCCTTAGCTCATAAATTCTTTACATATAGAGTCGGTGTGTAACGCCCCGGTTTTGCTTAATTTCGGCTTTTTTGATTTTGGCATGAATGAGTGTCTACTTCAGTGGTTATGTGTTCTGGGTGTATGTGGGAGGTCCTAAGTTCAAGCCTCAACTTGGGTAAATTTTGGTTTTTTTATGAATAAAGCCCAAACTTTGGTTAGTAGGCTTTTAAGTAAAAGTGTGTAGGTAATTAACAGAATGGGCCTGCTGGTCTGATGGCTAAGTGGACTGTTGAGGTTGTTGGAGGTTGGAAGTTTGAATCCTTGCGTAGGCAAGGGATGTATTTTTGCTGCCAGTGTCGTGTAAGTGTTTGTGTTGGACTAAAAATTTGATAGTAAGGAGAGATTTGGGGAGATAATAGGGGGAATATCAGAAAATCTGTTCACTTTTCCTCTCCCTCTCAAATTCGTCTCTCTCCTTTTTGCTATTCAACTTGTCTTTCTCAAAAACCCCTGCCGAAATTTTGTTCTTTTCCCTTCCTCGATTATGCAATTTCACCCCCATCGATGTACCTTTTGACTTCGTAGGTTCTGGTAAGTGGGGTTTTGCTCGCTTTAACTTATGTTTTTCCAACCTTGATTTGGGGGGTTTTGACGTTTGGCAGCAGCATCTCGCGTGGATTAAGGGTCTCATCGTGTAATTGTATAATCAACAATTTCGAGGTGTTGGGGTATGTTTTCGTCGCTTAAGGGATGTTCTTCTCGTTTCGGATTCGGTTTTAGTTCGATTGATTAAGTGATAAACTGAGTGAAATTGGTAAACTGTAGGTTTTGGAGTGCTCGGGGGTTGTCTTAGCATCAATGGAAACCAGGTGTGTACCTGCAAACGCAGAAAATGAGGTTTCGGCGAAAGCCGAAAACCTTCCTATCTACACCACACGGGCGTGTGGTCGCCCGTGTGGCAGGCTGTGTGCAAGACTGTAAGTCACCATACAACTGTATGATCGACGAGCCCGGTCGCGTGCAAGAGCACGGTCATGTGAGGGCCGAGCGAGGCCGTGTGCAACACACGGGCTCGACCAATTAGGACGTGTAGGCCACACGGGCGTGTGGGATTCTGGGCCAGGCTGTGTGATCCACACGGCCAAGGCCAATTTGGGCCGTGTGGGCCACACGGGCAGGCCACATGGGCGTGTGATCCCATCTTTCTGAAAAACTCTATAAGGTTGCACGGTTGCCCAAGTCGACTGTGGACCTACCGTAGGTTCAGTAAGCAATACTTAGACCCCTAACTGAATGATCTGTCTGTCTGATCTCTGTACTAAGCATGTATGCTAATTTGAATATATGAGTTTTATTTGCATAATAGCATGTCATTCTTGTATGTTGCATTGCATCGAGGTTGGCGAATTATGATTGGAGGAAGTATCTGAAAGGCTCTTAAGCTTGTTATCTAGCAGCTCAGCTGCAAATTTCTGATTATGTGTCGTATTCGGTACACCATGGTGTGTAGGGCTGGGTGGGTTGATTTTATCCCCACATGGTGTGTAGGGTTGGACGGAGTTGGTGTGTAGAGGCTGGTGGGTAGGACTCTGTTTTCTGCATATTCTGTCTGAAATGGGCTAAGGCCCTGTAATATGTCTGATTCTGTATCTGAGTGGGCTAAGGTCCACACCATTTCTGTAATGGGTTCAGACCCAAACTGTGAACATCATGTTTGTTATCTGATATTTCTATTTGTATGATTTCTGTGGGGATCACACACTAAGTTTGCGAAAACTCACCATTTTCTGTTTAATCTGTTTGGGTAGTCCCCAGCAGTAGACGGATAGCTGCGGCGGAGGACTCAGCGGTGACCATGGTTCTGGATTCCTATTTTACGGTTATATCTGGGTAAATGTTATGTAATAAGGCCATTCGGAGTTTTGTTTAAAATTTGGGATTTTTATTTGTAAACTGCTAGCAGTAGAACAAGACGTGAATTTTCAAAATAAAAAAAGGTTTTATCAAATACACACGAACTTGCAAATTATTTTAAAAGCTTCCGCAACATATAAAGTTTTGAAAATGGATAATGAATAATTAAATGACGCGTTTTGAGGAAAGCCTAAGATACTTACAAATGGTTTTAACGTAGTTAAGTGTTCCAAAGCACTATCATGTGACGCCGCCAGATTCATCCATAATGTCAAGGCCGGGTTTGGGGTGTTACATGGTGTCGCAACATCCTCTGCTCAATGTCGCAACATTGATGGCAGTTTGCTTAACTCAAGTTTGGATACAGGGCTGTGTCGTGACACCCTTTTGCTATGTCGCGACAGTGAAAGTAGTCTTGCTTTTTCTGTATCTTGCTTAATAGAGGTGTCCATTGGCCGGTAGGGCCCAAAGAAAATTTTAGGCTCGTTTGCTAGGCCTGGGACTGACCCGAAAAATGGGTCTAACATTTTGCCAAAGCGCGGCAAGGACAAAAATGCTAAAACTCGAGCCTAGCCCAACTCGCTCGTATTAATTTTTTTATATAATTTTTTTTAAATATTAGACATTAAAAATACTAAAAATATTAAACTAAATGTTTTCCAACAAATTGAAAATAAAATTAAGAAACTATATATACTTAAATAACACTCAGATAGGTGCAACTTAACAAGAAAATGCCTTTAAAATAGTAACCAAATTAGCATTAAAACAAGTGTTATACAATATCTAAAGAATAACAACAAAATAGTAGCAACAAAATAGTGAAATGGTAGCAAAATAGTGAAAAACAAGAAAATAACAAAAAAAACAGTAAAAAGAATAGCAAGAAAATAGTAAAAAAAGCTTCTTCTTTTTTTTTTGGCATATTTGGGTTAGGCTAGGTTGAGCTTGGGCAAAAAAAGCCTTACACGAGGCCCGACTCATTTTCTAAAAGAGCCTTATTTTTTCAGGCCTATATTTTTAACAAACCCGCTCGCTTTTCAGGTGGGCTGGTTCGACCCATGGACAAGTCTACTATATGTTGCGGCGTCGAACATTCGCGTTGCAACATGGCAACCAGGCTAGTGTTCTCCTGCCTCCGAATAGTGTCCTACACACTCACGAAACACGTTAGCCTTCCCTTAGGCCTACTTCGGCCCTTAAGGTCATATAAATGACTCAAATCACACTTTTTATTAATTGAAACCTAAAATTGAAAAACTAAATAAAACATAGTAAAATTGCTTATATTCAAGTCCTTAAGTACGAAAACTAGTTTAATCTACTACAACAAATTGCGACAGATCAATACGTATAGTACATATCTCATCTTTACTTTACTTATACACTTACCAATTATTATAGATATCATCATCCTTTATATATATACTTGTACTTGAACAATCCACATATAAGAGTCAGGATAAAGACTCACCTGATACTCACCTATGGTAGTTCAAAGCTCCAGACTCAGACATTCTTCTCAAACCAGCAACAAGTACTGCTTAAAGAACATATATTCACCATTACAACTCTTATACATTCAATTTACTGGTCATCTCAATTGAAAATAACCCCATTCAAGACCTTGTACTTAAAGATTTACTATTCATATCTCTTACAAACTTACTCTTTCAAAACACCCAACATGTAGAGCTGTAATACTTACCCAAAGATGGAATGAGCACTGATTAAACTAAGAACCTTAGCTTCTAGCTTAATGAGGAAAAGAACCAGAGAGTAGTGTATTCAAGAAAGAAGAACTTCTTTCAGAACCTTTCACACACACATACACATATATATTACATATTTCCTCATAGTGGGACTCAAAAAATGTCACACAGTTAATAATTTGTCTTCATTGTCTACATTTTCTGAGAGAAACATAAATGAGAATCCTACATTATAGATATCAAACTAGTCTATCTAGTTGGTTCCTAACCAGGTTACCTTATAACCTAACTAGTACAGTACTTTAGACAAACAAGACATACTATACCTTTGGCGCTAACTCATACCATAATTACCTTTTCACTTAACCAGATATTTCTCTTTAAATAGAAGAATGATCTAAAATAAAATCTTTACTTACTCACACAACGGTTATTATATGTCCACACTTATGCGCCAAAAGAAACATATGGGCGGATTACACTTCACCAAAAAAATTATTTAACTAGAATATGCCTAAATCTCGGACCCACCAAACTTGGGATGTGATGCCACATCTTAGGAAAAAGGAAAGCTCCGATAGAGGGGGCAACCGCCCCATTTTGATGATTAAAGATTAATTTTTTTGGGATAGTAAAACAATGAATTTGGGATGATTTTTTTTTAAGATTTGGATTGGACTAACATTAGTATATATAGGTAGTTTGTGTTCAATTTCTATGCAGGAATCCTACACGAGGAAAAGCACTACATTTAGGAGCTGTAAATGAACAAGGAAAGAGAAACCCACCATAAGGCTACAATAACATTACGATTAATTGAGTACTTTATTTCTTGTATTTCTGAGGGCTGCACATTAGGGACAATGTGCTATCTAAAGTGTGGGGGTAACATAGGATGTTTAATTTTTATATTTTATATTTTTATGCTTTTTCTTTTCTTCTCTTTTTTCTTTTCCAAAGTGCATTGAGCTTGTAGAAATAAAAGTGATTGGTTAGGAGCATGTATTTAGGTTGATTGTGTTTATTGTAAATTTGACATGATAGTGAATGATTTTAAATTTTCAATTATTAGACTACTAAGTTCTATATATTACACTGTAAATAAGCATTTAGTAATTGAATGATATTTTATGAAAAAGTATCAATACTCAATTGAAAATCGATACCATTTTGACAATCTGTTTTGTTTGGATACTGTTCATTTGGTCAAGTATTGATACCAAATGCCAAAGTATCAATACTTATTTCAATATGGTAAAAAGCTCATCTAGCAAATTCAATTCATGCCAAAAAGTTACCTAACCACAAAAGACAATAATTTTATCCGGTTAAACACCCATATAACTAACCAATATGCCATTCAAAGCCACCATAATCAAGTTCACTCATTTAAGTAGCCTAATTTAAAATTCACATAACAATAACCATCAAATCAAGTTCCATTCACCAACCATAATATCCATAATAAAACATGCATAAAAACTTGCCATACCAAAGCATTATAACCAACATTAACCTTAAAGATTCACCTACCAAAAACCAACTTAAGTATACATTCAAAGCTAACCATTCAACTAAATATAAAATTATAACATAACATTTAACATATTAACAACCTAAAGCCTATATACTTGCCACATCCCAAAACGAAATATAAAAACTACCAAAATGCTGGATAGAGCTTCCTATCGATCCGTCCAGTCAGTCCGTAACTTGACAACTACAAAAGAACATGAAGGAAGCAAATAAGATTAAAAAGCTTAGTAAGTCCATAGTTTAAATATCAAACTAACTTACATTGATTGATAAATATATACAAAGAAATAATATACAAATCCTGATATTCAAGTACAAAATTCACAAATTACACTAGTTCATGTTCTCATATCAAAACATATAATCATAATCTTCATCTCAAATAACTTATCACATTCATAACCAACATTTCATCAATATAAATGTTCTCACATATAAACAAATAACATCTAACATCTTGAATAAGTATCAACATTTACATCCATAACTCAATTGTACCTTCTATTAACATTTAGCCCGATGAACTAAGTAACCCGACTCGGATACTCGAGTAACTACACCACACCAGAGGCATCATTGATGCAATACAGAGGCACTAAAGTGAAAATAGAGGCACAAATGTGCAAGCAAAGGCACCGTAGTGCGAATTAGAGACACCAAAGTGTAACAGAGGCACCGAAGTGCAAATCCCATACAAGCGCGCATTCTAACCCTATTGGCATGGCAACCTTATCCTACCGATTACTATGTTCAATCAGGCATTACATGTAATTTCATTTCCATTTAAACATATTACTGTTCAAAGGCACTTCATTAATTCCATAAACACACTATAATCAATATATCATCTTCAAATAAATACAATTTCAAGCATTGCAACCATCAAATATTCGCTTTCGTTTGTACTCATTTGCAATAATAGATGTCGCATAGATAACTAATAAATTAGTCACATGAATACTAATAAATAGAAACTAATAGCATAATATCTATAAGTTCACATGTACAATTTCAAGCACTATGAACTTACCTACGATTATTTCCGATTAAAAGTAAGGACTACTCCGTGGTTTTCCCTTTTCCTCGATTATTGTCTTTTTGATTCGGTTCTTGATCTATATAATAATTAAATACAATCTATTAATTACACAAACATTTCACATCAATTCAATACATATGACCCTTAAATTTTCATTAACTACACATTTTCCCTAAACTTTCACATTATTCACAATTTAGTCCCTACCTTCAAAATTCCAAAATTAACAAAACTTTGTAACAAAACATGCTAGCTGAATTTTTACCCTGCTATATTCATCCCTCATTTATACTAGTTTCACAAAATTCCCCAATCAATTATAACATTTAATCAATTTAATCCTTTACTCAAAAATTAACAAAACTACTTTATAATTTACTCATAACCAACAACTAATAACTCTAATTCATCCTTTAACATCATAATATCAAGAATTCATCAATGGTACATTTCAAAATTCTTAATAGTTTTAAAAACGAAGCTATAAGTTAGTTGGACCTAGTTGTAATGATCTCAAAGACACAAAAATTACAAGAAATAAGTTAAAAACGAGCTTACGTGCAAAGATTTGAGCTAGCCAAACTTAAAGCTCCAAAATGGAGTTTCTTCTTCTTATTCAATTTTTGGTAGAACACTTGGTAACGATGATAAATAATTTTTGTATTCTATTTTACTTTAGTTAAATTTTATAATTACCATTTTACCTTTAGTTCTAATCTTACAATTTTAACAATTAAAAGTGCCATAACCGTCTATCTTTAAACCTTATGGACTATTTATTTCATAAGTCCTCCACTATTTAGTAATTAAACTATCAAGTCAATACAATTCAATAATTACTAAGTTTTTTGTCATCGATAATTTAGTCTTTTTTTTTTTATTAAATTAACTAACTAAACATTGAAATTTCTTCACCAAAACTTAATACGACTCTAATGTAACTCCATAAATATTAATTAAGCCACAAAACATGGCCTCAAGTATAGGAATTGTGGTCCCGAAATCACTGTTTTCGACACCACTAAAAAACATGATATTACATTGTGGTTTGTGACACCCCTAACCCGTCTCTGTCGTTGAATTAGGGTTACAAAGCATAACCAGTTAATCAAAAACGTTTAAACATCATAACAATAAATAAATCAATCTCATTCAAAACATATCAAACATATGCATTTGGTCCTTAAATCGAGCCTTTGAGGCCCTAAAAAAATAGCTTAGAGGCAATTCGGGACTAGTTTGAAACAAAATAGAAGTTTTAAGAAAAAGTTACAAAAATTTGAAAACAAGGATCACATGGCCGTACGGCCAGGTCGTGTGACATAGCCCAGGCCGTGTAACAATCAAACAAAGGGACACACAGCTGTGTCCCAACCCGTGTTCTCACCCGTGTAACTCACTGAGTAGGGTCACATGGCTGTGTAACTCTCTGAGTTGCCACACACGACCGTGTGCCAGGTTGTGTAACTCACTGACTTGAAACACTAGGAAATCTCAAATGACACACGGCAGTGTAGCCAGGCCGTGTGTGTCACACGGCCATGTAGGTAGGCCGTGTGTGTCACACGGCCGTGTAGCCAGGCCGTGTGTGTCACACGGCCGTGTAGCCAGGCCATGTGTGTCACATGACTGTGTGACCCCAAAAAATTGACCTAAAATCAAGCCATTTCAAAGTCAAATAATACCTAACCATTCATACCATTTGGGCATACATTCAAGGGATTTAAAACATCATTCAAACACACCTAACATACCAATTCAAACATCCTAATTCATCTAACCAATATGCCATTCAAAGCACCACATTTGTACCAAAACATTTTTAACCTAAACATGCTAATATTGCCATATTCCAAGCACAAAAACCTAGTTCAATTACCTACCAAAGGAGTCACATATGACCAATTACAAGCCATTCCAATCATACCAAAAAGGAACTTATATACAAGCACCTAAAAGTGACCAAATGACATTACTTGGTAAGGTTTTAAGGTTTATTAAACCAAACATAAACTTCAAAACATATGAATACCAAAACATCTATTACATATCCATGAACTACCATTACAAAAGACCTATACATGCCATTATTAACCTTGGCCAAAATAATCTGAAACTACTGAAGTGATTGTTGGATAGTGTGATAGTTCTCTGACGAGCTTCCAACCAATCGAGCTTCCAATTATCTATAAAATAAAGGAAAGTAATTGTAATGACCCATGATTTCGGGTATTGGAAAAGTGCATTTTTGAGTCTCCATTTTCGTAAAACGGATTCGTAAATATTTATTAAAAATATTTACGAAGTTAGTTGTGTGGTTAATTAGGTTTTGGTTAGGTGAATTAGCTTGAATTAAGGTTAAATAGGTACAAGGATTAAATTGAATAAAGTGTGAAAGTTTAATTATAGATTAAAGAAAAGTTGAAGGATTAAATTAGTAAATAAATCATAAGAGACAAGTGTATGGTATAAATAATAACAAGTGTAGTATTTATGTACATATACTTGTAAAAATATTATACATATGTATATAATAATTAAGTAATACTTAATATTTAAGTAATATATATTATATTATATTATAATAATAATGTAAAGAATAATAAAACAAAACAAATAAAGAATAAAAATAGAAAAAAGAACAGATATGTAACACCCTATACCCGGCCTAGACGTTATGACCGGATCTAGCGTGCCACATCAGGTGTTGTTTGAAAACTTGTGTTCGCTGGTAACTCATCTATGAATCAAAACTTCCTATCGTTAAAAAAAATCCTGATTTTTGATGCTTATTAACAAAACAAGTTCTTCTCGAAATCATTCCTTTTCAAAAATATTATTATGCATCTATTATTTTGTTTTTAAAACCTTTTCTATTACGAAAGTTTGGTTTAAACAGTTGCGGAAACGTGATATTTTAAAAACAATAATTATTGTTTAAAACCTGTGTTTAATAAATTAGCAGTTTGTAAAGAAATACCAAATAAAAGTTAAAAACAATTCCAATGGCCTTATTACAAAAATTATTAACCCAAAAATTTAAGTAAAGTAAACTGAAATAAAGTAGCTAAATTAAACCTTATGAACATACAGGACGTGTGGCCACCTTCGAGTCCCTCATAGCTCCAAATCCTATAAGGCTGGGGATTACCTGTACAGTTAAAGAGAAAGGGTGAGTTACGAGAACTCAGTGTGTAATCCCCTTATTACACCCACAGTTTGGTCCCAAGCCCATATAGTAACAATCTGGGCCTAAGCCCTATTCAGTAACAATCTGGGCTTAAGCCCTATTCAGTAACAATTTGGGCCTAAGCCTTATTCAATAACAGTCTGGGCCTAAGCCCTATGATATGTAAACCAAATATGTACCCAACCCAGTCCAACAACACACCAACCGTACCAACCAACACACCTGTGGGGACCAAGTCAACCCACCCAACCAGCACACCAATAACACAGACTAGCTGCTAATAACAGTATACGTGGCTGAGCCACTAAATCAGTATAACGTGGCAAAAACCACTAAATCAGTATAACGTGGCAGAGCCACCAGTACAGTGCTTCCTCCAAAATCCATAACCCAACCCATGCAGTATGACATGTCATATTAAAATCATGTAAACAATGCATCACCATCAACATCAATCATACAATTACTACTCATTCAATGATGATCCTGCCACTAAGGGTAAAACGGTCATTTAGGGGTAAAACAGTAATTTCGCCCCTCGGGGGTATTTCAGTAATTTACCCACCGAGGGTATTTATAATTTACCCACTAAGGGTATTTTGGTAATTTAACCGCTAAAGGTATTTTGGTAATTTACCCGCTAAGGGTATTTCGGTAATTTACCCACTAAGGGTATTTCGATAATTTACCCACTAAAGGTATTTCGGTAATTTACCCGCTAAGGCTATTTCGGTCATTTACCCACTAAGGGTATTTCGATAATTTTGCCCCTACAACAGCCTTTCTGAAGGCCTACTGTCTCCTCGAACGACACGGTTTCCATTTTTGATCAAAACGGTGCAATTGGGCCTAAGATCCAATTTCGGCCCAATCAGGCCCACACGCTCGTGTGGCCCAACCAACCCATTTGCTATTTCAGTTCTGCGGACTTCGAAGCCGCATCAATCACCCGGTACTAACCATAGATTTCGCCCTTGTGGGCCCATTTGGCCCACTATGGCCCACTAAGGCCCATTACGGCCTAAGCCCACGAAAAAGATCGTGGCACTCCCAAAGGCCTATCGTCAACGTTCGTGGCTCGATTTATCACTACGAGCGCTCGCACGCTCGAGTGATCTTAGTTGCATACACTTTGGCTTTTCGGTATTTTGGCTTTTAGTCGATTTGTAGAACATAGCATAATAGAACAAACACGGGTGTGGGATTACACACCTTGATTACGAGTGTGATTTGAAAACTTCCTAGGCACCTATGAAACAATTGATTAATGGTTAGTCCCTACCTTAGGTAAATCAAAATATTGATGTACTATACTTAACAAGTTTTTCTTACCACGTGATACGATCTCCCTCAGCGCAACGATAGTCGGCCCTATTTCGAGGCTAAAGAAAACGAGTTCCTAGCATCAATTGATAAGAAGAACACGTTAGAACTGCTACTCTATGGTAACTAAAGAAGCAGCCTTTCGGCCCACAAGAACCCAATCGAGCATGAGAGAAAAGAAAATAGAGCCCCACTTTCGGTTATAGACACATTTACCAACCAACGAACGACAACAATCGACAGTTACCTAACAACAAGATTCGACCCCAACCACCAAGATCAAAAGGATTCTGAATGAAGAGGGTAAGTAGATCCGGCTTGCAAACAGCATTTCAAGAAGAAATGTATTCGGCCTGGGGAGAAGTTAAAAAGGTAGAAGTGTGGTTACAGCTTAGAGGTAAAGAAGAGAATCGGACGATAGGAAGAAGAGAGATGAGGAGAAAGAAGGAAAGAAGATGAAAGTAAGGTTTACCAATTCGACACTTTAACAGGAAAATAAAGGAGGAAAAAGGAAAGAAAATGAAATGCAAATAATGTGAATTCGGCAGAGGTCAGAGGAAAGAAAGAAGCAACAAAAGAAAATAAAAAGAAACAACTTGAAACGTCTCAAGGTACCAAAATGCTTGAAAGAAATAAAAGGGATACTCGGTTCCCACAAACAATCCAAGTTGCCAAAAATGCTTCCTCATCCACCCCTAGCTGAAATCTCCCCCTTAGGCACCCTCCCAAATTCGGCCGCTACTCCCTCCCTCCTCAATTCCTTGATTTTCTCCCCTTTTTCCTCCTACAATTGCTCCCCTCCATCCATTCGAATTATTTGACCAAGTCTCCAACTTCCCTTACAGAGTTTGATCTGAACTCTGCTTCCTCCACTCATCTGTCACAAAATAAAAGCCTCCAATTTGTAAACTGAGGGATTCGAACCCCTTCCCTCCTTGCTCACTCATTGAGCCACAGCCACCTTGCCACAAGCTCAACCTGTGTCTCCTAAATGCACATAATTATACTTAAGCCCTACTGCCAACAGCCCTCTCCACTAAAGACCCAAAAACTAAAATTTTCCCCAGGCTTAAACTCAAACCCAGGCCTCCCTAGGACCCCAAATACCCTCAATTAACTAGCTGGGCAAGCACAACATACAATTAAGCAAAAATTACAACCCCTAACTTTTGTGGCGTTACAACTCTACCCCCTTAAAGAATTTTCGGCCTTGAAATTTACCTGATTACAAGAGGTGAGGGTATTGCTGTCGCATCGCTTCTTCAGGCTCCCACATGGCTTCCTCTGAACTGTGATTTTCCCACAGCACCTTGACTAACGAAATAGATTTCCTCCTCAGAACCTTAACATCACGATCCAGTATCTGCACCGATTCTTCCTCAAAAGTCAGATCAGGTCCTACCTCGATCTCCTCTACCGGCACTATATGAGAAGGATCAGAATGATATCGTCTCAGCATAGAAACGTGGAACACATAATATATGCGGTTTAACTCAGGAGACAGTTCCAGCTGATAGGCGACCGGTCCCACCCGCTTTACTATCCTGTAAGGTCCGATAAATCTAGGACTCAGCTTGCCCTTCCGCCCAAACCTTAGAATCTTCTTCCAAGCTGAGACTTTCAAGAAAACATAATCTCCCACTTCGAACTCAATCTCTTTACGCCTTAAATCAGCATACAACTTTTGCCTATCAGATGCTTCTTTTAACCGACCACGGATCAATCTTACTTTCTCCTCGGTTTCAGAGACTAGTTCTGGATCCAACAGTCACCGCTCGCCCAATTTTGTCCAACAAGTAGGGGTACGACACCTACGACCATATAATGCCTTGTATGGTGCCATCTGGATACTGGATTGGTAGCTGTTGTTATAAGCAAATTCTGCTAAGGGTAGATAATCTTCCCAACTGCCCTTGAAACCAATCACACAACTCCTCAACATGTCCTCCAAAATCTATATTACCCTCTCCGACTGTCCATCAGTCTGCGGATGAAATGTGATAAACCGTAAAAGTAACATATTTTAATCCCACATTCAGTATGCTTTTGGATGATTTATCCATTGTTTTATATAAAAAGGTGCTTTTAATCCTTTCTTTTCATGTCTTATACCCAGGAAAGCACCCAAGGATGAAAAGAACACAAAACGGGCCTAAAACGGAGTAAATGGGCCTTAACACGAAATCGACACGGCTTGGCCCAAAGCACACACGGCCGTGCCTCGACAAAAACCTAGAGAACAACCTCAACTCAGTCACACACGGCCGTGCCTCAAGAGAAATTCGAGCACGGTCAAGTCTCGATTCACACGGGCGTGTGACATGGCCGTGCCTCTGACGTTGGAAAGAGAAATTTTAGTCAGAAAAGGATACTTAGGGAGAAAGAATCATGTTTCAAGAGCCTATAAATAACCCCCAAGTATCACCTGTTGAGGGGAGCGAAAGCGAGGCCAATAAGCCAAGTCGAGAAGGTCAGAGTTAGGGAATAATGCGAGGATAGCCAGTTGATCCATCCCAAGAAGCCGGAGTTATACTCAAGACGGCAGAATTCTCCTTCGATTCCTTCAGGGGGTTTTAGGATTTTTCCTATGTTTTGTTTTATCTTTTCTCTTGAGATGGTTTGTTTATTCATTATGAACTAAACCCCTAAGATACCTGAAGGGGATGAAACCTAGATGGATTTTATTATTTGATTTTTAAGTTATATGATAAATTACTTAGTTTGTTCTTAATTATATTGCTTAATCCAAATCTAACATGCTTAGGTGGAGGAGGAATAGACCCTGTCTAAGAGAAGATCTAACATAATTAAGCGAAGTTGATCGGACGCCTAGAGATAGGGTTACAAGATTTTTCCGGATTAGGGTGAAACCTAATATGGGAGTCCATTGATCGATTTACTACTATCCTAGGGGGTTATTATAAGCGAACGAGAGTTCCACTAATTAACCTAGGGTTAAACGTTATTCGCCTCGAGAGAGGGTTTAATATAGGTTAGGGAGTCTTACGGATCAAGCTAAGTAAAAGAAATCATATAATTTAGGGTTAATTAATAAGTGAAGTCTAGGTGGATTCTTCCTGAGGGTATCGTCGTAATCAACTGAGTTTTCCCTCAAAGTTATTTTCCTATTCGTCCTTTTTGTCTTTGTGTCCTTAGTTTAGTCTTCGTCAAAAGTAATCTTCACTCTAACTTTAAGGCTAAATAATAAAAAGAAAGTGAGTATTAATACTTTTAGTTCCTTTGGGTTCGATAACCGGTCTTGCCTAAGCTATACTACTGTTCGATAGGTACACTTGCCTTAACATCGTTGTCAGAGTTAGTCTCCAGGTTTGATCATTCTTTTATAAATATTTAAAGCTCTGATTTTACAACGATCAAGTTTTTGGCGCCGTTGCCGGGGAACTAAAATATTAAGAAAACTCTATTTTTATTAGTTTAGCCCTAATTTTTATTTTTCGCAATTTATTTTTCTTTTTGTTTTTATTTTTGTTTACTAAAATTTTCTCTCTTTCTTTTCAAACAGGTACCTCTAGCTTATGACTAGAAGGAACCCGAGGGGACCTTTGGTATTCGACAACGAAATCGATGCTATCGCTCGTAGGAATCGTCGGGAAACCAGGCGAGCCCTAGATTACACGGAGAGAGAGGAAGAAGATAAGTCCAATCCTACTGAAGGGATGGACGAAAACAACCCACCACCACGTGATATGGGTGACAACAACGCTCCACGCATAATGTTTGATTATGCGAAACCACATTTAACAGGAACAGAATCTAGTATTGTTAGGCCTGCTATATCTGCTAACAATTTTGAATTAAAGCCTAACACAATACAAATGATTCAACAGTTTGTTCAATTTGATGGTTTGCAGGACGAAGATCCAAACACGCATATAGCTAACTTCTTAGAGTTCTGTGATACCTTCAAAATAAATGGCGTTTCTGATGATGCCATACGTCTTCGTTTATTCCCTTTTTCATTAAGAAATAAAGCTAAACAATGGTTAAACTCGTTACAACGAGTGTCAATCACTACATGGCATCAGATGACTGAAAAGTTTTTGATGAAATATTTCCCACCGGCCAAAATGGCCAAATTACGGAATGATATCTCTTCTTTTGTGTAGATGGATGTAGAGACGCTATACGACACATGGGAGAGATTCAAAGATCTCTTGAGAAGGTGCCCACACCATGGCCTACCCTTGTGGCTACAAGTCCAAACCTTTTACAACGGTGTAAACCCCTCAATGAGACAACTTATAGATTCAGCCGCCGATGGAACACTGAACAACAAAACCCCAGAAGCAGCCTACGAGTTCATTGAGGAGATGTCATTAAACAATTATCAGTGGCAAGCTTCAAGGACCAAACCGACAAAATCGGTAGGAGTTTTCAACATCGATGCCATGACCATGCTATCAACACAGCTAGAGATGATGAATAAAAAGCTTGATAATTTGTGTTCATCACAGGTACATCCAGTCATACAGTGCGATGCAAGTGGAACTGTGGCGAATCCTGAGTACCCACCCTACCAACTAGGAGCAGAAGATGAACAGATGAACTATATAGGTAATAATTTCCGATCTAATAATAATCCTTATAGTAACACTTACAATCCAGGTTGGAGGAACCACCCAAATTTTTCGTGGGGAGGACAAGGAAACCAAGGAAATCAAAGGCAACAACCTCCTCAAAACTTCCGAAATCAGCCCTATCCACAAGAAAAGAAACCATCCTTCGAGGAACATCTTCAAGAAACTGATTGAGCAATCAAAAGTAACGAAAGACGACTCGATGAAATTGCTAAGTCAGTCAAGGAGGTGACTAATGCAGTCGAACAACTCGCAAAACTAATGTCAGAACGACCGCAAGGACGTCTACCAAGCAACATTGAAGTTAATCCTAAGGAGCAAATTCAAGCAATCACAGCTCAGGACAATAACGAATTAGCTGAACTGAATTCAATACCGGAAAAGAAAGTAGACGAAGGTAAAACAGAGGTACCACAAGAGAAGCCAAAACCGGTAATTAAGGAATATCAACCTCGCATACCTTATCCTGAAGCCATAAAAAGAGACGATTCAGAGGAACAATTCGGTAAGTTTCTTAAACTTTTAAAGAAATTACATATTAACTTACCTCTTCTTGAAGCTCTTTTTCAGATGTCAGATTCGAGAAAATTTTGAAGACAGCTCTTGACCAACAAACACAGAATAGATAAAGAACACCATGTGGAACTAAACGCAACATGCTTAGCAATATTACAAAATAGACTACCACAGAAACTAAAAGATCCAAGGAGTTTTACAATTCCATGTTTAATTGGTAGCCTACATATTAACAATGAGTTACCTGATCTAGGGGCAAGCATAAATGTCATGCCTTACTCACTATTTAAACGACTAGGTCTAGGGAAGCCCAAACAAACTAGGATGAGTATTCAATTAGCTGATAAAACTGTTAGAATTCCTAGGGGCATTAACGAAGATGTTCTTGTAAAAATCGATAAATTTGTTTTCCCAGTAGACTTTGTTGTCTTAGACATGGATGGGGATAATTCAATCCCTTTAATTTTAGGAAGACTTTTCTAGCAACCGCCAGAACTAAAATGGATGTTGCTACAGGTGAGCTGATACTTCGTGTAGGCGATGGATCAATTAATCTTTAAGCTCTCGACTCGGCCAGGACAACAGTTGATGAAGGTAAGAAAGCCATTTCAGTTAATAACCATATTATTCAATCTTCATCACAGGAAACAGCACAAAGCCTAAGCCTTGAGCCGGCTCGTATAGACAATTTAGAGAATCAGAAGACAGAAATCATAAGAGAGCTAGATTCACACGAAGAAAAACCCGAGGAACCACAAGAAGAGCTCATAGGGACATTAAATCACTTCAAAATAGGAGATCAAGTATTGTTAGACAAAACCGATCCCCAAATCACTATCACAGACCTGAAAGCAAAGAGAGAGATCCTTCTCAAAGTACATGATATCTTCCCAAACAGCATGGTCGAGGTAAGCAATCCAATGTTTGGCACTTCCAAAGAAAACGCTTCTCGACTTCAACATTATCAAGAAAACGGAACTGTAAGCATGAGGGAAGATATTCAAACCTTTAAACCTCCCTAAAATTTTCAAACACGAGGAAGTCTAGCTAAAGACTATAAACGAGCGCTTCTCGGGAGGCAACCCGAGCACTAACCTTATTTTTTTCCTTTATTTTTATTTATCTTTTCCTTTTTCTTCTCTTTTTCCTTTTTAAACTAACCGAAAATGCAGGTTTTCCAGGCCACACGGCCTTACACACGACCGTGTTCGTGGCCGTGTAGACCACATAAACCACCACACTGACAGGACACAGGCCGTGCAGTCAGTTCAACCACCCTCCCCAACGTCACGGATCCAACAAACCCTCCCCACGGGCACTGACAGAAAGGGCACGCCCGTGCCCACAACTGTGTGAAATTACTAAAGCTATTGACTAGCACACTACGGCCAGAACACGCCCTTGCTACACAACCGTGTGAAATTACTGAGGTTACTGACTTATAAAACACGGGGGAGACATGCCCGTGCATAATGACCGTACCAAAAAAAAGAATTCACAAGCACGGGCATGGGAGGACCAAGCACTGCCAAAAGGGTGACAACACAACCTAGAACACGGCCGTGTGAGGTGGCCGTGTAATTTGACACACCCTGTGACCATGGCCGTGGGGGAGCACAAAATCTGAAATTCTATTTAAACCTCTCACCTCTTCTCCTCCCCTCCATCTAATTTTTCCTCTCCTTTTCACTCTCTTTAGTCTCAGACCCTTCAAGACACTAGATCATTGAGCAAATCAACACCATGCAGAAGAAGCGGAAGAAGCCACGCATAGACTCCTTAACAAAGAACGATCAACATGAGTTCATGCCGGCAGCTTCATCCCAAAACCAAGCCAAGGGTCTTTGAGACCAATTAGTTTTTATTTTTGCTTTCTCTCTTGCTTCAATTTCCTGCTCTTCTCCTTTATTTTCCACATCTAAGCTTCTCTACTGATCTTTTCGTTTAATTTTCTTTTAGTTTCTTGATGTCAGGTTCGCCAGGCTACTAGGGAATCAGGCCGACCACCACGATAACATCATCACTCTCACCACCGCCACCACATCCCCAATCTTAGCATTGATTCCCACCTTTCGAACCATCCTTTAATAAGGACTTCATAGTCCATTAGTATTTTCTTGTTATTTTAGTTTTCCTCTGAGTATCCTTCACTTTAGCTTGCTTTTCTTTAAATTCATCTTTAGTTTATTTATATTATGTTTCAATAACCCCTGGCTAATCCTTCATAAGTTCCCAATTTTTTCATCTAGCACAAAGCTCGGGAACTAACACCACCACCATACCGACGCCTTCGCCATAATTGCCGCCACAAACCCTGCCCTCCACCAAGGAAACAGTCCACACCTCAGGGAGTATTCTATCCCCTCCCTTTTGATTTTAAATATATATATGCATTATCTATGTTTGTACATTGAGGACAATGTACATCTTAAGTGTGGGGGGTAAAAAGACCTAATTTTCTGCATTATTCTCAAATCCCTGAGGGTAAAAATGGAATAAAAGAACCTAACTTTTTTCATTATTCTCAAATCCCTGATTTAGTCTTGTTTTTGTGCAAATTTGTAATATTACTAATTAGGATGAAATTTCTGATGATTTGTGATGACTATTAACATGTTTTAGAATAAGTCATAGTTAATTGTACATTGATGATTAAGTTTAAAGAATAATATAGAATCAAGCATGATAAGTCTATTTTTTAGGAATTAAAATTTTTGCTAGGTTGTTGATCCAATTTTGAATATCACCTTGAAATTTGAATTTTATAAGGATGATGTCAAAACACCCGTAATTTTTGTGAGTATTTGAACCTTATAGAGCATACATTCTTTTTCATGCTTATTTTTTGATTATGAGTGTGTCAACTATGAACTGTTATTCTAGAACTTGCCTCGTTTTTACATGTCAAGACCACAGTTATGATTCGATATACCGAGATGATAAAGGCACTTAGGTTTTAACCCACTTACTCCACTTAAAAGCCTACCTTCATAATTAACCCCTAGTGAACCCCGTTGAGCCTAACAACCCTTTTTATTAACTCACCTACTAATTGTAACCAAAAACCCTTTGTATTTGTTATCACCAATTTTTTTAATTACCATTTTTGTCGAGATTTGATTTTGAATAAGTTTCCTAACTATGTTCTATATTTCAGTTGTAAAAATTCTTCCTTATTATTATGATAGTTTGTACTAAAAAAAACGAAGTATATTCATTATTAGTTCTATGATTAAGTGAGCTTGCATGTTCAAATTCAAATTCTCAAGGAAAAAGCTCGTATTATTAGTTTTTAATTAATGTAAGATTAAGTTCATTTTTTTCTAGTTAGGAAATTTATCAGGTCAATCTCGATTCTAACCATCTAATTCAGCCTTTATCCATACCCCTAACCTAACCCCCGTTACAACCCTGTCAATGACCTTTTGATCTGTTTATCATCTCATTTTACAGTGGTGGAGATTTGATTTTCAGGCAAGCCTATGGGATTAACTTTTCATGTTCGACTTATGAGTGCTTAATGTTGACCCTTAAACACTTTTTGAGTGATTTGAGTGAATCTTTTGTAAGGATGTCAATCCTTGTCGGTTCGGAATTGAAAAGGTAGTTATTTAAAAGAGGGGAAACACTTATGTTTTCGAGGAGCAAAATCATGACTTATCTCGTTTGAATCTTTAGGACTCTTTGAATTAAATTATCCATGTATAAATTATCCATGAATTATGATAAGACATTGTTGATAGAAATTGTGAATTAGGGAAAGTTCGTTTTAATTGTAAGTTAAGAATTTTGCTTGAGGACAAGCAAAAGCTTAAGTGTGGGGGTATTTGATAAACCATAAAAGTAACATATTTTAATCCCACATTTAGTATGCTTTTGGATGATTTATCCCTTGTTTTATATAAAAAGGTGCTTTTAATCCTTTCTTTTCATGTCTTATACCCAGGAAAGCACCCAAGGATGAAAAGAACACAAAACGGGCTTAAAACAGAGTAAATGGGCTTTAACACGAAATTGACACGGCCTGGCCCAAAGAACACATGGCCGTGCCTCGACGAACACCTAGAGCACGGCCTCAACTCAGTCACACACGGCCGTGCCTCAAGAGAAATCCAAGCACGGTCAGGTCTCGATTCACACGGGCGTGTGACATGGCCGTGCCTCTGACGCTGGAAAGAGAAATTTTAGTCGGAAAGGATACTTAGGGAGAAAGAATCGCGTTTCAAGAGCCTATAAATAACCCCCAAGTATCACCTGTTGAGGGGAGTGAAAGCAAGGCTAAGGAGCCAAGCCGAGAAGGTCAGAGTTAGGGAATAACGCGAGGATAGCCAGTTGATCCATCCCAAGAAGCCAGAGTTATACTCAAGACGGCGGAATTCTCCTTCGATTCCTTCAGGGGGTTTTAGGATTTTTCCTATGTTTTGTTTTATCTTTTCTCTTGCGATGGTTTGTTTATTCATTATGAACTAAACCCCTAAGATACCTGAAGGGGATGAAACCTAGATGGATTTTATTATTTGATTTTTAAGTTATATGATAAATTACTTAGTTTGTTCTTAATTATGTTGCTTAATCCAAATCTAATGTGCTTAGGTGGAGGAGGAATAGACCCTGCCTAAGAGAAGATCTAACATAATTAAGCAAAGTTGATTGGACGCCTAGAGATAGGGTTACGAGATTTTGCCGGATTAGGGTGAAACCTAATATGGGAGTCCATTGATCGATTTAATGCTATCCTAGGGGGTTATTATAAGCGAACGAGAGTTCCACTAATTAACCTAGGGTTAGACGTTATTCGCCTCGAGAGAGGGTTTAATATAGGTTAGGGAGTCTTACGGATCAAGCTAAGTAAAAGAAATCATATAATTTAGGGTTAATTAATAAGTGAAGTCTAGGTGGATTCTTCCTGAGGGTATCGTCGTAATCAACTGAGTTTTCCCTCAAAGTATTTTCCTATTCGTCCTTTTTGTCTTTGTGTCCTTAGTTTAGTCTTCGTCAAAAGTAATCTTCACTCTAACTTTAAGGCTAAATAATAAAAAGAAAGTGAGTATTAATACTTTTAGTTCCTTTGGGTTCGATAATCGGTCTTGCCTAAGCTATACTACTGTTCGATAGGTACACTTGCCTTAATATCGTTGTCAGAGTTAGTCTCCAGGTTTGATCATTCATTTATAAATATTTAAAGCTCTGATTTTACAGCGATCAAAATGATGTGCTGGAATCCAACCTTGTACCCAAAGCTTCGTGTAATACTCTCCAGAATCGAGATGTGAATCTGGGGTCCCTGTCTGAGATGATAGACACTGGTACCCCATGTAACCTCACAATTTTTGCCACATATAGTTTGGCCAACTTCTGCAACGAGTAATCAGTGCGAACCGGTATGAAGTGGGCGGACTTAGTCAGTTGATCAACAATAACCCATATCGAATCTTTCTTAGTAGGCGTCGGGGGTAGCCCACTAACAAAATCCATGGTTACCCTCTCCCATTTCCAGAGCGGAATCTTAACAGGTTGCAGCAGTCTTGAAGGCAGTTGATGCTCGGCCTTCACTTGTTGGCATGTCAAACACGTACTTACAAAATCAGTAACCTCACGCTTAAGTCCTGGCCACCAGTACAGTTCATGTAGATCTCGGTATAACTTGTTTCCACAAGGATGCATAGCGTATGGGCTACCATGCACCACCCGCAGAATCAACTGCCTTAATTCAGAGTCCCTCGGTACACAAACTCTTCCACGGAAGCATAATACTCCTTCACTATTCAGGCCAAAATCCTCAGTCTCTCTCTTCTTCACCTGTTGGAACCGAGGAACCAACGACACGACCAGCATCTGTTTCTCTTTAATTTGAACTATCCACGTCGGCTTCACTTGAAGTTCAACTAACAGACTACCATCCTCAAACAGGTTGAGACAAGCAAACATTGCTCTTAAATCAAACACAACCTTACGGCTCAGTGCATCTGCTACCACGTTGGCTTTTCCCGGATGATACTCGATCGAACAATCATAATCTTTAAGCAACTCTATCCATCTTCGTTGCCTAAGATTCAACTCTTTCTGAGTAAGGAGATACTTGAGACTTTTATGATGGTATAAACGATCGACTTCTCCCCGTACAGGTAGTGTCTACAAATCTTTAATGCGAACACCACCACAGCTAACTCCAAGTCATGAGTGGGGTAATTCACTTCGTGTGGCCTAAGCTGACGAGAAGCATAAGCCACCACATTGACCCTCTTGCATCAGCACACATCCTAGACCCGTGTGCAACGCATCATAATAGACAATAAATTCCTTCCCAACCTTAGGCTGTATTAATACTGGAGCTTTAGTCAGAATCTTCTTCAGTTTCTCAAAACTCTCCTGCTGTCTATCAGTCCAAACAAACGGTACTCCTTTACGCAGTAGCTTAGTTAGGGGTGCCGCAATCAGTGAAAACCCTTCAACGAATCGTCTATAATACCCGGCCAGAGCCAGAAAACTTCGAATCTCAGATACCGACTTCGGCGGCTTCCAATCTAATACGGCCTCAACTTTTCGAGGATCAACCCTAATCCCCTCAGCAGATACGACATAACCCAATAATGTCACCTCTCACAGCCAAAACTCGCACTTGCTGAATTTGGCATAAAGCTACTTTTCTCTCAATATTTGCAGAACAACCCGGAGATGCGAATCATGCTCCTCAGTTCTTGAATACACCAGAATATCATCTATAAATACCACTACGAACCGGTCTAAGTAGGGTTGGAAGATCCGGTTCATCATATCTATGAAAGCAGCTGGTGCATTCGTTAACCCAAACGGCATGACCAGAAACTCGTAATGTCCATAACGAGTCTGAAATGCAGTCTTGTACACATCTGCCTCCTTAACCCTTAACTAATGGTATCCCGATCTAAGATCTATTTTAAAGAAAATCGAAGCTCCTCCCAGCTGATCGAACAGATCGTCTATTCTTAGTAAAGGGTATTTATTCTTAATCTTCAGTTTATTCAATTGACGATAATCGATACACATGTGCATTGACCCATCCTTCTTTTTCACGAATAGTACCGGTGCTTCCCACGGTGACACACTCGGTCGGATGAACCCTTGATCCAGTAGCTCTTGGATCTGAGCCTTTAATTCTACCAGCTCCTTCGGCGCTATCCTATAAGGGGCGATGGACACCGGAGCTGTTCCCGGTAGGAGCTCAATGCCGAATTCGACCTCACGACTTGGTGGCAACCCCGGAAGCTCTTCAGGAAATACATTCAGAAATTCCTTTACCGTCCTGACATCCCCAACAGACAAACCCTTAACATCAGATGTGCTGACATAAGCTAGGAATGCTTTGCACCCCTTGCGAACTAGTTTCTCGGCCATTAATGCGGATATTACATTAGATAAATAATCTTTTCGCTCCCCTATCACGACCACCTCCCCAATCTCTGAAGACTTCAGTACCATACGCTTAGCAGTGCAATCCAAATTCGCACTGTGTTTCACTAACCAATTCATGTCCAAAATGAGATTAAACTCCCCAAACGGCAGTTCCATCAAATCCGCCAAAAAGACAACCCTTTAGACCTCTAGAGGCACATCTCTAAATAGTTTATTCACTCTAACCGACTGTCCCAGTAGACTAATCACTGACTGTTCCCTATTAGCAAGTTCAAACTATATGCCCAATATTCCCAACACAGTACATACAACATACGAGTGCATAGACCCAATGTCAGTTAAAGCTATAAATGGTACATCATGAATGAGGAACGTACCAGTTATGACGTCAGGTGTGTTGCCATCCTCACGCCGCCGAGCAGCATATACCAATGTTGGCTGTCTCGCCCCTGTGTTACCAGCACCTCTACCCGGTGCTCCTCGACGTCGTCCAAACCTATTTCCCCCTCTAGCTGGACCACGGCTTCTCGGTGGCTGTTGACCACCTCTCCCTGGCTGCACACAGCCCTGACCTATAGCTTGTATCTGAACAGGCTTTTGAGGACAGTCTCTAACCTGATGATCCTTGGAGCCACATCTGAAACACGCCCCAGTTCTTTTCCAGCACTCTCCCAAATAAGGTCTCCCACACTCAACACAAGGCTGCGGTCTGACCGCTACATTAGAATCCCCAACTCAGGCTGGCCCATCAAACCTAGGCCTCTTCCTAGACCCACCAGAAGAACTTGAAGGCCCAAAATTCCTCTTACCTCTGCCCTTATCCTGTTCACGATTCTGACGCTTTGAGCGTTTTACATCCTCGACAATCTTAGCCTTCTCAACCAGGGCAGCGAAGTCTCTTTCCCTTTGCGGGGCTATCAGTACCTACAACTCATCCCGGAGACCATCCTCAAACTGCACGCAATGCTCATATTCAGTCACAACTATGCCCCGAGTGTACCGGCTCAATCGCAGGAACTCTGCCTCATACTCCACTACAAACTTATACCCCTGAACCAGATTCAGAAATTCCTTTCTCCGGGCATCCACATAACTTGCCTTGACATATTTTCCTTGGAAGTCCGCCTTAAAGAAGTCCCAAGTCACACGGTCGGCCTGCGTGCCTTCCCTTACGGTAAGCCGCCATTGGTATGCCTCACCTCATAGTGAGGACACTGCTCCTTTCAGTTCTCTACCATTCAGTCCAGATCATCCATTATTCGCTCTACCGCCTCCAACCAGTATTTTGCTACATTCGGGGCTACACCAGAGATGCCCCTGAAGATTTCTGCCCCATTCGACCGGAGTCCCTCAGAAATTGACCCTCGGGCCACTGACCTAGTACTCGCTCCAGCAACCCTTTCCAGAACTCGTAACATCGCTTGGGACAGGGCATCATCCCCACCTCCTTGGTCATGAGACACTATCTCTGTCACTGGTGATGTCGGCGCTTCCCTTCCAGGCATATGTCCTGATGCTGAGGACCCAGCCCTAACACCTCGGCCTCTACCACGGCCACGTGTACCCCTTCCGCGACCTCTTGTGCTCATATCGATGTAGCGTATTAATCTATTTTAAGAGTTTTATGAATCAACTTATAGTTGTCATGATTATTAACAAATATTTTATGAAGAACAGTAAGAAGAGTTGTTTTCGCAGATCGAGTTTACTATAGTTTCAGTCTCCTATAGTCTAAGTTTCCCTAACTAAAGAGTTTTAGTGTACTACTACTGTCCCTAATATTTCCGTAGTACAGTCATATCAGCTTATAACAAAGTATAGAGTCAAGAAACTTACAGATTTGGTGCCGGAGACTCGGTGTGCCACACCTTCAGTAATATCACTACTTTTCTAAATCAGAATTTAAACAGATTTGGAAAATTTTCAAAACCCATTCCACAGTCGAGTTTTGCAACTGAGCTCTGATACCACTAAATGTAACACCCTATACTGGCCTAGACGTTATGACCGGATCTAGCGTGCCACATCGGCCCAATTTCGACCCAATCGAGCCCACATATTCGTGTGGCCCAACCAACCCATTTTTGGTTTTGGTTCTGCAGACTTCGCAACCACATCAATCACCCAGTACTCACCATAGATTTTTCCCCTGTGGACCCAGTAGCCCAAGGGCCCACTTGGCCCATTATGGCCCAACAAGGCCCATTACAACCTAAGCCCATGAAAAAGATCGTGGCACTTCCAAAGGCTTATCATCAACGTTCGTGGCTCAGTTTATCACTACGAGCGCTCGCACGCTCGAGTGATCTCAGTTGCCGACACTTTGGCTTTTTGATATTTTGACTTTTAGCCGATTTGCAGAACATAGCATAACAGAACAAGCACAGGTGTGAGATTACAGACCTTGATTACGAGTGTGATTTGAAAACTTCCAAGGCACCAATGAAACAATTGATTAATGGTTAGTCCGTACCTGAGGTAAATAAAAATACTGATACACTTAACTTAACAAGCCTTTCTTACCACGTGATACGATCTCCCTCAGTGCAACGGTAGTCGACCCTATTTCGAGGCTAAAGAAAATGAGTTCCTAGCATTAATCGATAAGAAAAGCACGTTAGAACCGCTATTCTAAGGTAACTAAAGAAGTAGCCTTTCCGCCCCAAGAACCCAATCGAGCATGAGAGAAAAGAAAATAGCAACCCCACTTTCGATTATAGGCACACTTACCAACCAGCGAACGATAACAATCGACATTTGCCTAACAACAAGATTTGGCCCCAACCACCAAGATCAAAAGGATTTAGAATGAAAAGGGTAAGTAGATTCGGCTTACAAACTGACACTTTAAGAAGAAAAGTATTCGGCCTAGGGAGAAATTATAAAGGTAGAAGTGTGGTTACAGCTTAGAGGTAAAGAAGAGAACTGGACGATAGGAAGAAGAGAGATGAGGAGAAAGAAGGAAAGAAGATGAAAGTAAGGTTTACCAATTCGACACTTTAACAGGAAAATGAAGGAAGAAGAAATAAAGAAAATGAAATGCAAATAATGTGAATTCGGCAGAGGTCAGAGGAAAGAAAGAAGCAATAAAAGAAAATGAAAAGAAATGGCCTGAAACGTCTCAAGGTACCAAAATGCTTGAAAGAAAGAAAAGGAATACTCAGTTCCCACAAACACTCCAAGTTGCCAAAAATGCTTCCTCATCCACCCCTTAGCCGAAATCTCCCCCTTAGGCACCCTCCCAAATTCGACCACTACTCCCTCACTCCTCAAATCATTGATTTTCTCCCCTTTTCCCTCCTACAATTGCTCCCCCCATCCATTCGAATTATTTGATCAAGTCTCCAACTTCCCTTGTAGAGTTTGATCTGAACTCTGCTTCCTCCACTCACCTGTCACAAAATAAAAGCCTCCAATTTGTAAACTGATAGATTCGAACCCCTTCCCTCCTTGCTCACTCATTGACGCCACAGCCACCTTGCCACAAGCTCAACTTGTGTCTCCTAAATGCACATAATTATACTTAAGCCCTACTGCCAACAACCCTCTCCACTAAAGAGCTAAAATTTTCCCCAGGCTCAAACTCAAACCCAGGCCTCCTTAGGACCCCCAAATACCCTCAATTAACCAGCTGAGCAAGCACAACATACAATTAAGCAAAAATTACAACCCCTAACTTTTGGGGCATTACAAAATAAGCAAACGAAACAGGGGAGAAAAGGAAAGGAGAAAAGAAAGAAGGGAAATTAGGGTTTGGGAGAAAAAGAAAGGAGAAAAGAAGAAGGGAAGTTAGGGTTTTTAAGGTTCAAGCTTAATTTGGTAAGTTAATTTAGTCTATTTTCTTGAAATATTTATGTTTTTGGAATCCTAGAACAAAATACTACTTTTAAGTTGAAATTTAGAAAGTTAGTGAATTTTTAAAAGTTTTTCATGTTGAATAATTTGAAGTATTAAGGGTTAAATTGATAAAATTTCAAGTTAGAAGTGAAAAGGGATTTAATTGTAAAATAAATCATAAGTTTAAAGTAATAGGGACTAAATTGAGAGAATTTTAAAATTAGGGATTTATGGTGAAATTAGAAAGTTAAATTTAGTTTTAAGTGTTAATTAAATGAAAATCAACAATAAAATTTTGAAGAAAATAAGGTTAGATTTGATTAAGGATTAAATTGGAATTTAGGAAAAAGTTGTGTATAAATTGAAAATATTCAATGTTAAATTGTGCGTATTGATGATTTTAAATTGATTTAATTATATAGCTAGCATTGAGCCTAAGATCTCGGCTAGGAAAGGAAAAGACAAAGTCAACGAGGATTAGCTCAGAAACTACGGTTTGTATTTCCATAATCCGAATTTAATAATTAATAATTAAATTTATTACTTAATGTGTATGGTAAGTAGATTTAGGTAAGTAATTGTTATTATGATATTGACTTGAATGGAATTGAATTTTATGAGCATATGTGAATAGTTGAACTGAAATTATGAGAATTTGTGGTTGGTGTAAATTTTGATTGAAATTGAATTGAGAAATTGGAATTGAAAACCCTATTAACTTTATCGGGCTGAGTCGGATATATTTGGCGTGCCATAGGATTGGAAGAGTACAGGGATACTTCGACTTCGAGTTGATGAGACACTGGGTGCCAAACTATTGCTTCAGATAAATTCGATGAGGTACTGGGTACCAATTTACTTCAGCAAGGCCGATGAGGCACTGGGTGCCATACTGGTGTGTTTTGGTTGGATCCGTGTGTCCGCCAAAGTTCGAGTCATGTTAATAGGGGTAAATAAATGAATTGGCAATAAAATTGATATTGAATGATATTGAATGTGAATTTGAAATTTGACATTGAATTGAATTATATAAGTGAAATACATGAACCAAGGGTTTATGAAAATAGTATTGTTATTGCCAAATAATATGTGAATTCAAAGTGGGAAAAGCTATTTGAAATAGCTATTGATGAGAATTAAATGTGTTATAAATGATTTATATGTGAATTGATTAAATGAATGGATTTGGAATTGTATGAATTAAATGTGCATGTTTAATTATTTTGTTTTAAAGTATTTGGATTATAGAAATACCACTGAGTTTATACTCAGATTAGGGTTGTTTTCAGTGCCCAGGTTAGGTTAAAGTTAGATTGTTGAATCAGCATCCAACGCCGATCCCGAACTCAAAGTGATGAAGTATATTTCTTTCGGTAATGGCATGAACCTAGGTAGTCATATGTATGTCATTTTGAGAAATGGTTGTAAGTGATGATATGAGATGATAATAGTTGGTTATATGTATAAGTATATGAGTTATATTAAAATTATAAAATGGTATATTTTGGTTGAGGTATGAATGAATTTAACATATGCAAATTTTAGGTTGAAATTTGGTATAAAGTTTGAATTGGTTTAAATGAAATTAAATGAATTGAGTTAGTAAGTATTTGTCAAATACCTATGTTAATATGTTGGTTAGATCATTAGGTTGATTGTTTGAACATGAATTAGATGTGTTTGATTATGATTTGGATTGGTTGAACAATTGATTTTTGAGTTGCTTGTTGTTCAAGTTTTTCAGGGTTGGTAAACCAGACCATGTAAGACATACGGCTTACACATGGGCGTGTGGATAGGTCGTGTGTCCCCTGCATCTTAAAAATTTAAAATAGAATGCTCAGGTATTACCACAAGGGTAGAGACATGGGCGTGTGTCTCAGTCATGTTAAGCACTCGGCCGAGCATATGGGCGTGTGACTTGGCCGTATGAAGTAAGTCAGGGAGTTACAGAGGTTAGGACACGGCCTAAAGCACGGGCGTGTCCCTGGGCCACAAGGGCATGTGAGCCTGTACTTAGGAAAAATTTTGAAATTTCACGAAAAATTTTCTAGACTTCCGATTAAGTCCTGATTTGTTTCTAACACATGATTTGGGCCTCGAGGGCTCAATAAAGGGACATTATGATGAAATTATGATGTGTATGTTATATTATTATATAATTATTTGTATTTGTTCTGAAATGTTTGGTAATACTCTGTAACCCTGTTTCGACGACTGATAAAGGTTAAAGGGAGTTACAGTAACTACATAAGCAACGAGTGCTTAGTAAGCTCTTATAAACTTAAACATAACTTACCATTTCATTAACACAATTCATAGATTAAGCATAAAATCATTACCAATTCCATAAGCTTAGTATAAGCCTATACAACATCATCAAACTCACAAGTTAGTAAGCTCATTCATGATGCATATGAACTTAACCATAATATAAGTAAATTTCTAAATGCACATCATTTAACTCACCAACCTTTTGACAAGATCATGATTCATTCCATTTGCATACTTACCATTTCATTTCCTTTTCATACCCATTGAACCATCTAGAATTGCATCGAATACTTGGGAATACTCACACACATAGTGTGCCTTTCCATATAACCGTAATCTTTCCTTTACATCAATGCTCATACGAGCAGTGGGTCAGAATGTTAGCTACATGATGCTGCTCACACGAGCTGTGGAGAATCCAAAACAAACACAAGATCTCGGCCAACAGTAGGACATTCAAGAACAGCACCCAAAACATGAAATCCCTAATGACATGTCATTTGTATCCTAAGAATTCTTAAGGTTCAAACGGGATTTGTTATCAGTCAATTATTCATAACATTGATACATTTATAATTTCAAGTTCATTTATAGTAACACAACATACCAATTAATCAATTTAACTAACATTAATACGATTATAGTTCACACGAACTTTCCTCGATAACTAGGGTCATAATAGTATAGTCGAATTAATCCAAAGCTTTAGCCTTTCCTTGATTTAAGTCTAATTGTGGTTTATCTTGATCTAAATAAATAATTTCATTCAATTAAGTACTTCTAGTATTCAATTTAATCCATAATCCATATTTATGTAAAATTATGAAATTACCCCTAACATTTAAGCTTTTCACAATTTAGTCCTTAAGCTCCTAATTTACAATTTAACCATTTTAATCCCCCATAAAAGCTAGCCGAATTTCATAAGGCCTCATACCAACCCACTTAAATCATTATTTTATAATTTTACCATGACCTTTTACTAATATCACAAATAAATCCCTAAATGTAATTTCATCAAAAAATCACTTAACAAAACATGTTTATTTTACAACCAAGATTAATAATCTAGCAAATAACTTCAAAACCTATTCAAAAACAACCATGGCAAGTCCCTCAACCTTAACTGTTTTACAAATTAACCCTCGGGCTAGCTAGATTATGCTAAAACGAACTCAAAAACATAAAAATCATTAAAAACGGGGCTTGAAAACCTACCATGCAAGGGTACAATGCTTGGTCGAACCTTTCTCTTCTCTAATGGCTATTTTAGGTTTCCAAATAGGCAAAAGAATGAAGATGATAACTTTGTTTCATCTTTTCTTTACTTAATTTTCTTTTTAATTACTAAATTAGTACTTTACACTTATCATTAATCAATAATTTCAATAAAACCTTTTCCATACACATCCACTAACTCTTTAAATGGTATAATTACTATCTTAGCCCATTAATTTAAAATTTCATAGCCATTTGACCCCTGTAACTAATAGAACTCAACTTTTTCACCTTTTATGATTTAGTCTTTTTCACCTAATTAACCATTTAAACTTCAAAATTTCTTAACAAAATTTTAATAGGACCTTAATAAAATCCCGTGGATATAAAATATATATTAAAATAAGAATTGAATCTTTGGAATTGTGGTCTTGAAACCATTGTTTTTGACACCACTGAAAATAAGTTGTTACATGGTTTGCAAAATATTGAAACAAATGTAACAGATTTATAGTATGTGTAAGGAAATAAGTGTTGGATCACCGAGACACCCCGTGGCGCAGTGGAAAAATTATTCCGGTGACCCAAACCAAGAATCCATGCACGAAGAATGAATCGAGAAGAAAAGGTTTGAAAAATATACCTTTTGTACTCTGAAAAGTAGGAAAGAACCACTGCTATTTTAATCCCCTTCACATGCTGTCGATCCAAAGCCGTAACAGAATCGTCTCAGTCTCTACGTAGTCCACCCTTTTATGAACGAACGAATAAAAAATCTCATTGAACATTTCATATAGTTTTTTTTTGAAAAAAAATGCTGCTACTAGACCTAAATTCCTTTTCTTTTTGTGGTTAATTGTAACATCTCGAAATTGGGCCTAGTAGGATTGGGCCCATTGGGCCTTAGGCATAGGAGTGTTTAAAATTTTTGAGAACAAGAGAACGGCATTGTAACATCCCGAAATTGGGCCTAGGAGAATTGAGCCCAATGGGCCTTTGGAGTAGTAGCGTTTAAAATTTTTAGAGAACAAGAGAATGGCTTTAGTGCAAGTTGGACTTATTAGGTGAGTGATTTTGGAAGGTTAGAGGGCTTCTATGAGGTCCCGGGATCAAACTTTGTCTTTAGGGAAATTTTGGTTTTAGGTGAATAAAACCCTGGGACTTGGTAGGTAGGTTTTAAGGATAAAATGTGGAGAAAAATGACACAAGTGGAGTGTGTGGTGTAGTGGCAAAGTGACGCCACATAAGAGGCAAGGGGATGACGCCACAAGGAAGGAAGGAGGTCCAAGATTCAAGTCTTGGCTCTTGCATTTTAGTTTTCTTTTTAAATCGAATTTAGAATTTGGCTATAGATTTAAATTTAGTTGCGCATGGTTTAAGACACAAGAGTAGCTTGTGGCCAAGTGGTTAGCGGCGTGGATTATGTTGCAAGGGAGCCTGGGTTCGAATCTTATGACAAACAATGGAGTATTTATTTTGCGGATTGGACGGGAAGAGTTTGAGTTGAATTTAAACTCTACTGACGAAGGGATCCCACATCGGAAAGATACAAAGAAGGAAGGTGAGAAGCTAGCTATATATAGAGCATTCTATGATAGGAGGAAGGATACCTTGGAGGGCGTTTGGGCACAGAAGTGGTCGGAGCGCGGATTAGCACCAGATTCCTATCAGGTGTGCAACTCTCTCTACTCTAGTTGTAGAGCGTCAAATGCCAAAGTGCCGGTCACGGCAATAGTAGCCACACGAGCGTGCAAGCGCACGTGTGGGGCTTCGACGCGATAGTTGAGGCCATCAGTAGTATTCTTGTGGGTTAAGGCTGCTTGGGCCACGATGGGCCGAAGTGGGCCCAATTGAATAAAATGTATGATGGTGTAGTATATAGTGAACTAGACTAGGTGAATCTCATATACGTGGCTAGATTTGTGTTAGGTGGGCAACACGAGCGTGTGGGCCCAAATGGGCCGAAATCGGGTTTTAGGCCCAATAGTCCAGTACGACTGAAAATGGTAGTTGAGTCGCTCGAGGCGACATTAGGCCTTTGGAAAGGCTATTGCAAGTACGAAATTACTGAAATACCCTCGATGGGTAAAACGATCGATATGCCCCTGAAGGGTAAAATGACGAAAATGCCCCCACATGTTATATGATTATTCTTGTATGTGATTTATGATTGTTATTGTATGATTATTATTTTATGTTTCATTCATGTGTTATTATGTTGCATGGGATTAGGATTACTTGAAAGGGGAAGTGCTAATAGGATCGCATGGTCGCTTGACGACTGTGGATTCACCGAAGGCTTTTTAGCCACCGAGCAACTATGCTGCACCGTTAAGGTAATGCCGCAACCGGTGTTACATAAGGAGTGTGGGGATGGATGGGTCGATTAAATCCCCACAGAAGTGTAGGGTTGGACAGGAAACAGAGTGTAGGGCTGATATGGGTATTAATGCATTGCGTATATGGATTTTAATATTGGATTGGGCTTAGGCCCAGATTTATATATGATATGTGACTTTTGATATGGGTTAAGGCCCAACCCAGGCTATTTTGGGCTAAGGCCCAATTGCCACCGTTATTGTAATGGGCTTCGGCCCGGATTGTTTTGATACATGCTTTATGACTGACGAGGGATTGTACACACTGAGTTTTCGTAAACTCACCCCCCTCTTTTTAATATTTTTCTCAGGAAATCCTCAGTAGGCGGTTTGACGTGCTGGAGGACTCGGAGGTGGCCACACTACAAGCAGTTTTGGACTCTAGTATTTTACTTATTTTTAACTTGGGTTAATATTTTATAATAAGGCCTCTCCTAAAATCTGGTTTTAGTTTTGGATTTTTACTTTATTATGTTTTAAATCTGCTAAACTTTGAATCACGGTTTTCCAAAACAATATCTGCTTTCAAAATACTACGCTTTCGCAAATAGGTCGTAAACATCACGTTTTCATAAGTCAGTCATTTTAATTAAGCTTCCGCAACAAACAAAGTTTATTTTTTTTAAAGGTAATAACTTTTTAATAAATTTCGATTAATAATAAACAAACGAAAACTGGGACTTTAGTTTTTAATGTCAAGAAAGGTTTTCAATTGGAACCATGGCTTCTTGAAAAGCACCCCAATGTGACACGCCAGATTCGGGTCCAACTTCTAGGCCGGGTTTGGGTTGTTATAGGCATTATTTCAAGTTGGACTTATTAGGAAGGTGATTTTAGAAAGTTACGGGGTTCTATGAAGTTTCGGGTTCAAGTTGGGCCTTAGTGAAATTTTGTGTTTAAGCCTATTAAGGAGAGATAGTAAAAGGCATCAAAGCTTATGGAAATAAGTGAGTAAATTGCTAACATAAATGAGCAATTAGTAAAGAGATTATGGCGCCACATGAAGTACCTTGAGGGAAGAGGTTCAAATCCCATTGTGTGCAAATTTTGACTATTATTTTTGCATTCTTTCCCTAAGTGTCGGCCAAGCATGTAAATAAGGCAAGGTGGACTTTTTATTTTTGGCAAGATGGCTAAGGAAAATAGGAAAGGATGAAGGTGAGGAAAGAAATCAAGAGAAAGGGGAAAGTAAGGGGAACATGTGGCCTTTTTCAAGAGAAGTGTTATGGAAAGTGTGGTTGGCCAATTTTTGACCATTATGGTCATGAATGTGGACGGTTTTGTGTGTAAGAGAGGTAGCTGAATTTTTCTTGGTCTTTTGGTAAAGCTTTAGTGCTTGTTTTGGTCAAAATTCCTATAGCATCAATTGTGTCATTTTTCTCCAAATTGCTATTCTCTCTGCCGAATCCTCCTAGTACATTTGTGCATTTTTCTTCTCTATTGTTTGGTCAAAACATTCATCTCTTGTTCATCTTCTTTTGATAGTCGAAACTACCAAAACGCTTTTCCCCATCCATTCTCTTCTATTGACCATTTCATCAACCTTTTCTTCTTCTTTAATCAACATCACTTTGTAATCACATCTTCTTGTTCGATTTTCTCTATAGCCGAACCCATTATCATCCTATTTCTTCATCATTTCATTCTCTATCGTGTGGGAAAACCTCATCTTGATTGAATCGGTAAGTAGTAGTTTTCTCTTTGTCAATAACTTTGTTTCATTCAAGTTTTCCTTAATAAATCGTGTGTTCTTCTTTTTCTCTCTCGTTGGGTCTGAGTTACATTCTTTTCTGTGATATGGCCATCGTTGGGCTTAGGACTTTCAACAAGGTGAAGGAGCACAAGTGATTTGTATTAACCAAATCCTTATCGTCGACTCGTCAAGTAAGTGGGGTAAGAACATTGTTATAAGATTTGTTTTGGCCAAAGGTGGGATAATTGCTAACAACTCTTTCGCTCACCAAATATTGTTAGGAAGGGATTTCAGTAGCCAAAGGGTATCGAGGGAGATCACATTCGTGGTAAGTGGAGTTTGCCTAATAAAATATCTCTAGTTACGATTATCAAAGTAGAGACTAACCTTCTATCAACTATCATTATAGGTGTTGAAATCGGTAGAAAGCACAACTCGTAATCAAGGTGTGTAATCCCGTACTTTCCGAATACATGTTTGAAATGGTGTGTAATCTCACACTTCTCTGAAATTTTGTATGAATGTTCTGTGATTTGGTCGAAATACCAAAGAAAACCGGAAATCAGCATCCGGGATCACTCGGGCGCGTGTAGGTTCATAGTGGTAACCATGTTTTTGTAATAAAATAGTTTTGGTCTGTGGCAGTGACTTGATTTCGAAAAATCATGAAAAATAGGAGAAAGGGAATTAGAAAGTCAATAAGATATCAAATTAAAGCTTACTGTGTCTATTTTGATATGGAAGAAATGGAAAAGAAAAAGAAATTTGATATTCTGAGATATCTTAATTTTAATGAGACTGGTTCTGAATGACTTCGTGGTTCCCTGATCTGTCTTGTAAAAATCATATAAAATTGTACTAAGTGAATTATGGGTTATAATTTATATGTATGGATTCCTTAATGAGCCTATTTTCAAAAGAAACAAGTGGGAGCAGTATATGAAAACCGTACAGTGAGATATTTGAAATTAAGGTAAGAGAGGTCAGAATCATTGGACAGTGAAACAAGGGAAATTTTAAGGGATAAACTGTACCAAAAGGTTAAGCCAAAAATTTTGGAAAAATTGTAGTAAGAAGATATATGAGTCTAGTTTCAAGGAAAATTTACGGATTTAGATTTCGAGATTCCTGACTCAAGTTATAGTCAATTTAGTTAGTACGACGCAGATGGACGGTTTAAATCTTTACGCCCAAATTAGTAGTTAAGTTTGGATTGCGAAATTACGGAATTACGAAAATGCCCCTAAAGGGCCGAAATATGAAAATGCCTTAATGGGCCAATTTGATTGATTGCCTTAATGGGCCGATTCGATAGAATGCCTTAATGGACCGATTTGATTGATTGCCTTAATGGGCCGAATGGACATATTGAATAATGGGCCAATCTGAAATTATGGCTAGATGGGCCAATTTGATATTTTGCTAAATGGGACAATCTGATATTTTGTTGAATGGGCCAATTTGATATTTTGCTAAATGGGCCAATCTGATATTTTGTTGAATGGGCCAATTTGATATTTTTGCTAAATGGGCCAATTTGATATTTTGCTTAATGGGCTTATTTGATAAATTGTTATAATGGGTCGTACTTTTGTAATGAATATCCGAATAAATTACTATTGTTATATTGTAAAAATCATGATTTGTTATGCATTATATACATGATTTTGCATGGGATGGGATAATATTGAAGAGAAGTTTTGGTGGCTCTGCCACAAATCTGTATAGTGGCAATGCCACGTAAATTCTGTTATTCTGGTGGCTTGTCCACAATTAATTTGTTATAAATGGCTTAATACCTGCGATTGTGTTGGCGGGGTGGGTTGACTTGATCCCCACAGGTGTGTTGGTTGGTACGGGTGGTGTGTAGTGGATGAATTACTAGGTTTGGTCTGGGAAATTGCATTACATACACATGTTATAATTGATACTTTATTATTATTGTAAATGGGCTTAGGCCCAAATTATTGTTAAATGGGATCAGGCCCAGTGGACAATCGGTAAGGGGATTATACACTGAGTTCTTGTAACTCACCCCCCTTCTCTTAACCCTTTCAGGTAAAGCTCAATAACGTAGACTTGGGCCATGGATGACTCGGTGGAGGCCATACTTCAGAAATGGTTTATTTGGACTTTAGTACTTCTTTCTCGTTTATTTTTTTACTTTACTATGTTGGGTTAAATGTTGTAATAAGGCCTCTGGACTATTTTTATTTTTGCTTTATGGTTGGGATGTTTTTATTATGTTTCTTAAATTGTTTAAAAGGGGAATTTTCTAGAAACTTAAATAAATATTTTTCCAAAATCGATTAACAAATGGATTTCAAAATAAACTTTTACAAATATTTTTAACACGGATACTTTCTCTCGAACTATTAACGATATTTTCAAAATACTCGGATTCTCTTTCAAATTTTCAACGTCGTTTTCAAAAGTCACAGTTTTGTAAGATCATTAGTTCAAATTTATCGATTTATCAAATCAAACTTGTTTTCTTGATTTTAACAAAGCAATATTTTAGTACGAATAAAAAGGGTTTAACATGTTTTGCTCGTGTGACATACCAAATCCGCTCGAAACGCATGGGTCGGGTTTGGGGTGTTACATTAATGTTGGTTAACACTCTTCTACACCCTAGAGTTTTTTTTTATGATTCCTTTTATTTAATATCCCCTCAAAAAATGGAATCCCCTTTTTGGTGCCAGAATATATATGAAAATATCACAATGTAATATCCTTTCCAAAAGAATATTAATTTCCATATATATTTTATGTTTGACCAAAATTAATTATTATAATACTTTATTTTAATAATTTCGGTAAACAGATCATAATTAATATTTTATATGAATCTAATTCATACTTTTATTTTAACTATGTTATCTATTCTTGTACAACGAATTTGTACATATATTGTGTTTATTATTTAACTGTCTAATTAAATTAATTCAATAATTAATATAATTCTCATGACAGTTAAATTTAATACCAACTGTGTTTAGATTTTGTTCGTTTCAACCATAGGGTATGACCCTGTAGGCTCTTGTAACATTGGTAGTAATACTAGAATACTTCTAACGTTACAAGTAATGAGTGGCATCTAGCAATGCATCATCGCTACCCAAGTTACAAAAAGTCGTGGTTCAACATAAACTTTCTGTGATAAATTTTCATGTAATATATCCTGTAACATTCCAAAATTGGGCCTAGTAGGATTGGGCCCAATGGGCCTTGGGCGTAGGAGTGTTTAAAATTTTGAGAACAAGAGAATGGCATTATTGCAAATTGGACTTATTAGTTAAGTGAATTTGGAAGGTTACGAGGTTTCTATAAAGTCTCGGGTTTAATTGGGCCTTAGGAAAAATTTGGTATTTTAGCACTTTAAGGAGAGATGGTAACTAGCTTCAAGACTTATAGAAATAAATGAGTAATGTGCTTGCATAAATGAGCAATTGGTAAAGAGGATATGATGCCACATGAAGCACCTTGAGGGAAGAGGTTCAAATCCCATTGTGTGCAAACTTTCACTATTATTTTTGCACTCTTTCCTTAAGTGTCGACCAAGCATGTAAATAAGGCAAGGTGGACTTTTTTATTTTTGGCAAGATGGCTAAGGAAAATAGGAAAGGATGAATGTGAGGAAAGAAATCAAGAGAAAGGGGAAAGTAGGGGGAACATGTGGCCTTTTTCAAGGGATGTGTTATGGAAAGGGTGGTTGGCAAATTTTTGACTATTAGGGACATGAATGTGGACGGTTTTGGGGCTAAAGGGGGTGATGGCCGAATTTTTGTTAGTGTTTTGGTAGAAACTTTGGTGCTTGGTTGGTCAAAATTCCTTCTTGCATTTTTATGCCATTTCTCTAAAATTTCTTCTCATCTTTGCCGAAACTTCAAGCCATTAGTGAGCATTTCTTTTCTTCAATTCTTTCTTGTTGCCGTAGGTACCAAACCATTGAGACCAAACTATTTTCATTCATCTTCTCTTGAAAACCGAAATTTGATAAGCACCCTTCTCAACCTTTCTTTTCTTTTCACGAAATTCTCCAACTCTACTATCTTTTTCCTCTAATCCATACCCTCATAACCGAAACTATTCTTGTTCATTTTCTTCCATAGCCGAAACTCACAATCCACAATCACTCCTTCATAATTTCTTTCTCGTTTGAGGTGACATTCCTTCTTCGATTAAATCGGTAAGTGAATTCTTTTCTATGATCATATTCTTTTCTCTTTAGCCGAATAAGTATTTATCACTATTCGGTTGTAAATCGTGATCGTAACCGAAAATGGTGTTATCCTCCACTTCTTCATGTCTTAATCACTCTCTTTTCGTAGTGCTTTAAGTGGGAGACCGTGTATTGTTCTAGCTGAAGTCAAACGGTGGTAATTGGATCCAATATCGATAAGGTAAGGGGGTTCATTTTTTTGAATTTTTCGTTATATCTCTATTTGGCTATGTTGCAAATCGGATTGAAGTTTCGACTAATCGACTATATGTTTTAGGGACAAATCACTCAATATATTTCTACCTTCAGATATAGTGGTAAGTGAATCAAGTGTAAGTGATACGAAATCTTTTGGAAATCCGAGGCTAACTTTTGGTTGGTATTGTTCTAGGTCAACGACGAGTGGTTCGTTAGGAAATCGAAATAAGGTGTGTAATCCCGTACTTTCCAAATATATGATTGAAATGGTGGGTAATCTCACACTTCTTTGAAAATGTGCATGAAATATTCTATGAATCGGTCGAAATACCGAAGAAAACCAAAAACTGGCATCCGTGATCACTCGGGCGTATGTATGATCGTAGTGGTAATCGTATTTTGTAATAAAACAGTTTCGATTAGAAGCAGTGATGTGTTTTTAAAAAATCACGAAACATAGGAGAAAGGGAACTAGAAAGTGAATAAGATATCAAATTAAAGCTTACTGTGTCTATTTTGATATGGAAGAAACAGAGAAGGAAAAGGATTTTTATATTCTGAGATATCTTAATTTTAGTAAGACTGGTTCTGATTGACTTCGTGGTTTCCTGATCTGTCTTGGAAAAATAGTATAAAATTGTACAAAGTGAATTATGGATTATAATTTATATGTATAGATTCCTTGGTGAGCCTAATTTCATTAGAAACAAGTGGGAGCAGTATATGAAAACCGTACAGTGAGATATTTGAAATTAAGTTAAGAGAGGTCAGAATTGTTGGACTGTGAAACAAGGGAAACTTTAAGGAATAAACTGTATTAAATGGTTAAGTCCAAAATTCTGGAAAAATTATAGTAAGAAGATATATGAGTCTAGTTTCAAGGAAAATTTACGGATTTAGATTTTGAGATTCCTAACTCGAGTTATAATCAATTTAGTCAGTATGACGCGGATGGATAGTTTCAATTTTTAGGCTCCACATTAGTAATTAAGTCTAAGTTGCGAAATTACCAAAATACCCTTGGAGGGTAAATTACCGAAATGCCTCGGGATTGCGAGATTACCGAATTACCCTTAGTTGGTAAGATTATCGAATTATGAAAATGCCCTTATGGGCCGAATTGTGAAAATGCCTTAATTGGCCAATCTGATATTTTGCTAAATGAGCCAATCTGATATTTTGCTAAGTGGGCCAATCTGATATTTTGCTAAATGGGCCAAATTTGATATTTTGCTTAATGGGCCTTTTTGACTAATTGTTATAATGGGCCATAATTTTTGTAAGAAAAATTTGAATAAATTGTTGTAAATGGTTATGCATTAAGTACATGATTTGCATGGGATGGGATAATGATGAAGAGAAGTTCTGGTAGCTCTGCTACATAAATTTGGTGGCTCTGCCACAAATCTGAAATATGGAAATGCCATGTAAATTTTGTTAATCTGGTGGCTTGTCCACAAATTTGATATAGATGGCTTAATGCCTACGTTTGGTGTGTTGGCGGGGTGGGTTGACTAAAGATCACCCACAGGTGTGTTGGTTGGTACGAGTGGTGTGTAGCGGATGGATTATTAGGATTGGTTTGGGAATTGCATTTCATACACATGTTATATTTGATACATTATTGTTATTGTAAATGGGATTAGGCCTAAAATATTGCTAAACGGCTTCAAGCCCTGTGAACGACGGTGTAATATCAAGGATTTAGGGGTTATGAAATTTTGCGCTTGAATGTGTTCATTGTTTTGTTATGTGCTTTTTGTATGAATTTTAGGGACTTCGAGAATTTTAGAATGTAAGGGATTGCCTTAGAAAAAAATATTAGATTTTAATTTTAGAAGGGGAGCTAAGCAAGTTTGGCCTTAAGAGAATTAATTTGAGGTTTTGATCATAAGTTGAGCTATTGGTAAAGTGGTGAAGGCGCAAGGGTGAATGCATGAGGTGAGAGGTTCGAATCCTTTAGCTAGCAATTGGGAGGAATTTTAATTTTTGTTTTCATTCCTTTAGTGTCGGTCTAACCTTATCCTAAATAGATGGACTATTCTTTTATTTTTGGATAGTAGACCAAAGGGAAAAGGCAAGTAAGGAGTTATGGTAAGGAATCAAGTTGATAAGGAAGGTTTAGGGGACAAGAGGCTTGAAGAGTGGGTGTTGTTTTGGAAGCTTTTCCATGGTCATTTGACCATGACCCTAGACGGCATAAGGGGTTAAGGGGGTGGTTTAATTGTGATGGTGATTAAGGGGGTTGATAGGGAAGAATTAAGGAGGAAAAAGGGGGATTGTGTAGGCTAATGTGTTGGCCGAATGTGGTAAGGGATTAGGGAGGATTTAGTTGACCAAAAGTTGTCAATTTGTGCATCTTTTCCTTTGTCCAATATTTTTTTCTCTTAGCCGAATTTGTCTATTGGCATTTGGTAAAAACTTTGCTTTGTTTGGCCTTTGCATTTGACCAAATAGGTACTTTTATTTCTTCTTTTCCTCTCAAAGTTTTATCTTCTTTTAGTACCAAAATATTGTCACATTTGAGGACATTTACCATTCATTTTCTTCCTCTCTAGTGCCGAATTCATCTTTCACCAAAAGCATTCTCTCTTATTTTTTTTTCTTTTTTTTTTTCATTCTCTTTTTCTCTTCTTTTTCCCTCTCATAGCCGAAACTATCCTATACCTTTTCATCATTTTTCTTTCTTTTCTTTCTTTTGTTAAAGCCGAAATCATCATTCTTTTTTCTTTTAAGTTGTTAAGGCCGAATTTCTTTATAGTTCAAGTAAGGGTTAATCAATCATCGTGTTACGGGTAAGGTTTTTCTATCAATCGTTTCTTCTTTATTTTCTTTGGATTAGTCGATTTTAGGAATCTAATTCTCTTATTTCTCCGTGGCTAAACCTTTGAAGGAAGATTTTCGGGGTTTTCTTCTAGTCAACGTTAGGGAGAGATCGTTCGAGTTTGAATAATCCAAAGGTAAGGGATAATGATATTCGGCCAAAGGCCATATCTTTTTAGTGATAACCGATTTCTCACATAGTGATATGTAGGTTCTGTCGACGTGTAGGCAAGAGTCAGAAATCCTAAAGTTCTATCGCTCTTTGTGTTTGCAAAGTGTGTAACTTATACTAAACATCTAATTGATTAATAGCTTTATTAATATAGATGTGTTTATAAAGAAATATAAATGATTATGGCTTTGGGTACCATTCAATGGTACGGTGAATTGAGGTACGTTATTCCTTCGTACTATGTATGATTTTAATATGAAACATGTTCGATATTTGATTATGATTTTGGGATAATGTACAAGACATGATATTTGCATCAATAATAATGCTATATGCATAATATGAAATGTGTACGATTCCGATATGATTATGAGATATATGGCATGATAATGAAATAATATGTTATTGCATGGGCATATGGGAAATATTGAAAGGGGAAGTGTTTCGGTGGTTTTACCACATTATCCGGTGACTTTGGTCACGATATTATGAATATGGTGACTCTGTCACGATTATCTGGTGGCTATGCCACGATTATAAGGGCGATGTGCATGTTGACTGCAGCAACTGCCTTCGATGGTGTGTAGCGGATGGAGGGTCGATTTAGTAATCCCCACGGTGTGATTGGTAGGTACAGGTGGTGTGTAGCGGATGGATATCTAAGTTGGTTCGGGATTGCATTTCATTTTATATATATATGTGATTTAATCAATTATTATGTACTATGATCGATTGGACTTTTTAGTGTATTGTTACACATTGAGTCTATGGACTCACCCTTTTATGGGATATCATTTCAGGTGACACACAATGATTTGGACCGGGTCAGCGTGGACTACGTGGTGGCCATTGCTCAATTTAATTGGGTTTTCCTTATTATTAAATTTATTACGTTTTATATATATTTTTAAGATTTGAAATTGGGATATGTTTATGTAATAAGGCCGCCATTAGCTATGTTTGTTTTACATTTTAATTATTATTCTGCTACGATCAACTTTAATTAATTAGTTAAATAATTTCGGTAATTGTATTTTAAAATTTAAGTTACAAAAAAAATGATTTTTAACAAGTTCATATTTCAAATATATTCTCTTACTCTAAAATTTCATGTTTTACCAAAACGACAAAACGAGTTTTTATCGAGGAGCATACCAGATTCGGTCAGGCTTGTGGGCCGGGTTTGGGGTGTTTCAGACAGTAAGGGGATTATACACTGAGTTCTTGTAACTCACCCCCCTTTCTCTTAACCCTTTCAGGTAATGCTCAGTAACGTGGACTTGGGCCATGGATGACTCGGTGGAGGCCATACTTCAGAAATGGTTTATTTGGACTTTAGTTTTCTTTCTCGTTTATTTTATTACTTTTCTATTTTGGGTTAAATGTTGTAATAAGGCCTTTGGACTATTTTTATTTTGCTTTATGGTTGGGATGTTTTTATTATTTTTCTTAAATTGTTTAAAAAGGGAATTTTCTAAAAACTTAAATAATGGTTTCCAAAATCGGTTAACAAATGGATTTTCAAAATAAACTTGTACAAATATTTTAAACACGGATATTTTCTCTCGAACTATTAATGCTATTTTAAAAAGACTCAGACTCTCTTTCGAATTTTCAACTTCGTTTTCAAAAGTCACGGTTTTGTAAGATCATTAGTTCAAATTTATCGACTCATCAATCAACCTCTCAAAAATACTTGTATTTTATCTACGTTTCCGCAATGTTTTCAAAATGCTTCTGCAACTCTATTTCCAAACGTCATATTTTCGTAAATTGTTTATTTCAAATATGTTTTCACAACCAAAAAGGTTTTTAAAGATACGTTTTCAAGTAGAATACAATTGGTTAAGTGTTTTGGGTTTTAACAAAGAGGCTGTAATTCTCAAACAAGTTTTTAACAATCGCAAAGATGGTTTTGAAAAAAAAAACACTTCCATGTGACACGCTAGATTCGGGCCTAATTTCTAGGCCGGGTTTGGGGTGCTACATATCCTTTTGTCCTTTATATCTTGATTGGACACAAGTTATGGAACTGTCACACTTGCAAAGTCCAATCTCATGTTTCTTGATACCCAAAGTAGACTATAATAAACAAATAAGTGTAATATCTCATATTAACTTATTTGAGCATGACCATGCATTTCTAGTCTCACTTCACCAAGTGGCCTAAGATTTTGCTCCCATTATGTAGGAGGGACAAATCCTATCTTGATCAATCATATCCCACTACATAGATTGTGGCATACCCAAGATCAGTCTTTATAGTACAACCTGTTACAATAGACGTTTGACGGTATCAAAATATATGACTCACTATGTTGGGACAATGATGATCTCAAGTATAAGGATCGTATACATAGTTATCACTTTGAGTAATGCTGTGAATATTATACAATAATCCAAGAAACATACTCATAGCGGGTTAGTCCAATATGTCATTCTCTAACATATACTCATGTATTGATTTTGCCATCCCTATGTCAATGACAACACTTTTGTTCCCTATGTCAATAACAATACTTTGTCATCAATCAACTACATGTTAGTCTTAATACATTACTGTTGTTCAAGCCCTCAATAATACTTGACTAAGGACCTTTTAAGAATAATCATATTATTCTCAGGACATTATTATAAAACAATTTATTTATGTACACAGAAAAGAAACTGAAATAATAATGACAATGCATTATATTACAATCATCTCATGATTGGTTTTTGGGCATACTCTAACAATAGGAAGTGCCCCTGAATGATTGATTTACTAATATTATGAATTTAAGTATGATGCCCAGTTGAACGTAGTAAATGGTCAGGATACGATTGGCATGCCAATAGGATTAGTAAGCGCACTTGTACGGGATTGCACTTCGGTGCCTATGTTTGGTCTTCGGTGCCTCTGTTAGCATTTCTATGCTTTGGCGTGTTTTTGGGAAAAATTCGAGTATCCGAGTCAATTTGCTATAGTTCAATAGGCCATGATAATATATGTTATAGTTAAAACATTCATTGAATTGGATTTATGTTATTGAGCTATTGTGTATATATATATATGAAGTACGAATTTTTTTTATCTAAGCCATTGCAAATTATGAATTGTATGATTGATTGTTTTGGTACTAATGATATGTGATTTTGGAAATGGTTTTCAGGGTTATAATGATTTATGTTTAATTAGTGATCAATTATAAGTTAAGGTAAGTTAAATTGAATTTTAACTATGGACATACTAAGCTTCATACGCTTACTTATTTTATTTTGTTTTCTGTAGTTAATGTTTTATGGAATAGGTCAAATGAATCAACTTCAACGCTCACACTAACTTCAATGCTCACACTATCTAGACTCTTTTCGATAGCTTTTGTTTTGGTCATTTTGGTTTGTGGCATGTATATAGGGTTTGATGTTGTTATGGTTAACATGTTAGTTGAATTGTAATTAAGCTTTTATGGTTATAAATTGGTAAATTATGTTTCATGATGATATTATTTTGGTATGGTAATGTTTGGTACACTTTTTATTAAGCATTGTTTTTGTTTGGTATCTTTTGAGATGTTTGAAATATGGTATGGCCGATTTGGTAGGTAATATTTGATAATGGATAGGTATGTTTTGCCTTTGGTATGTAATTTTGGTAGTTGTTATTTTGGAGGCATTGTTGTTAATTGTATAACATGTATGAGAAGGTGAAATTTTAGGTGAATTGCTTATTATTTTTGCTTATAAATTATGGTGTCAATGAGGAAACATTGGTTTTACACATAAATTGTATGAATTTTGTATGTTTTAGGTGTGTTAAATGTGTTTTTAAATAAGTCATTTTGGTTGGAAATGGGATGGCTTGGTGTTTAAGTAAGAATGGTTTTTTTGGCTTGAAAATGAAGTCATTTAGCTACACATGGCCTAGAACACAGGTTGTCACATGGTCATGTGCCATACAAGGCGGAGTGTTTTATTGATTTTAAGTGCATGATGAATTACATGATCACGGAGAGTCACACGGCCGTTACATGACCTGGCAACATGACTGTGTGACTTAACTTTGAAAGCACACACGGTCTGGCACATGGCTTGCGACACGACTGTGTGACCCTATTTCGAATAGCCACACGAGCGAACACACGAGCAGGACACGGCCGTGTGTCCCATACTTTGAATTTTACAAGGTTAGCCACACGACCATGTCTTTATGCCACATGGATTGGGCTATGTCACACGGCCTAGCCATATGACCGTGTGACCCCTGTTTCCAAAATTTTCCAATTTTTTAAAATTTTTCTATTTTGTTTCAAATTAGTCCTTGAACATTCCCGAATTATTTTTAGTGTTTTGTGGGCTCGATCTAAGACTCGTAAGTGCACTTATGCTATAAATTAAATGTGTATTTGAATGTTAGTTTTTAAATTGATTAATAGTTTATATTTGAAGTTAAATGTTATGAATTGTAATGTAAAACTACGTAACCCTAATCTGGCGAGAAAAACGGGATAGGGGTGTTACACATATTTATATGTGTGAGAAGGAATCTGTAAAGAGGTTCATCTTTCTTGAATATACTACTATTTGATTCTTTTCTTTAGTTCAATGACATCTTTTTCTCCTCAAGCTGAAAGCTAACGTTCTTGGTTTAATCAGTGGTAATTCCATCTCCAGGTAAGTATTACAATTCTGCATGTTAAGTTCTTAAAGAGTAAGTCTGTATGTAGGAGATGATCAGTAAAGCTTTAAGTACAAGTCATTGCATGAGGTTGTCAGCAGTTGAGATGATAAGTAAATATTGTGTATAAATTTGGGTAAACGAATGCTGAGTAATGTCCCTCTATGATGCCTCTATTAGGGCAATTATATTATTAACCAAACTGGTAGATCATTATATGAAAACAAGTGTAAGACCATGGGGTTGAGACCCATGGCATCCTATGATATGAAAACATACATAGTGTAGCCTCCATAAAGATGAAGACTGGATTGGCAGATCACGATACATGAAAACATGAACATCCATGTGGTTGAGGCCTATGACAATATATGATTGTATGAATGTTCATGGTATAGCCTTCAATAATGTGTAGATTGAATGGAAAGATCACAATACATGAACTTATATGTAATTCTATGAGGGAGAAACCCATGGCACCTTTTGTGAAAGTTCGTCAGGACAGTAAACACATGATTTTGTATGATGCTTTTGTGGCTTATTCTGTTTGGCCTTAGTGGCGTACTCTATTAAGTTTGTCTGGTAGAAAATGATTGTCTACTCTTATGGTAAGTTCTGGATAAATTCTGATTGCTTCGTACTGTTATGATAAGGTTTTGATAAGTCTGAAGTTAAAGTAGTTGAATAAGATTTGTGATGTAATTGAGTAAGTCTTTGATAACTCTTGAAAAGAGTTATATGTCATGCCTTTAGACTTGGTTAATTAGCTATATTCAAGAGAATTTAGTTGTATTTTAGGATATTATATTAGTATATTTTAGGGCATTACATTAAGGAGCTTGGACTTTCCTTAAATTTTATGCGATTTGCGAGAAGGATTTATTTGTTGATTGAGTGGTAGGTGTAGAATGAGGAAAAATGAGTAAAGAAGTGAAGGTTTTTCGTGGCAAAAGGTTGGAGAGGTTGCCAACATGGATGCTGTGGCAATGTCAAGAAGATACCTAGTCAGCACTTAACCGTTATCAGCCCTGCTGTATGTGTATCAGAAAAATTAGCCTGAAATGGAGGGAAAAAGATCATGGAATGATGGGATCATGAGATGATGGACCTACTCTAAAGGAAGAAATATAAAACCTAAAAAGAAAAATTGAAAATAAAGAGAATTGGGAAAAAATTGGAAAGAAAATATCCTTGGACAAGAGTAGAGGTTAACAATTGAGAACAAGGTAGAGATGAAAAAAAGAAGAAGAAGGCAGTCCCTCTTAGCCAGCAGTAGACACTGTGATGCCGAAGCTGTGGGCTGGATAGGCGAAAGCTATCTTCCTGAAGTTTTTTCTTTACTTTATTATTTGTTGTTTCCTAAATTGAATTGATGAAAACGATGTTAAATGTTATTTTGAATCGGGATGTTATTTACTAACCCATGAGTTAATCTCATAGGGTTGGGATTACTAGACGAAACCTTTATTTCCATTAATGGCTAAATCCTAGATTAGTTTTAATTTACTGCTTCATTCAATGGTATTATTGAATTGCATACATGTAGTCTCTAGACATGGATGAATGTACAATAGTTTTACAGAACTAATCTAATTCTGGAAAGGTTACGTTAGGTTAGGTTAGGTTAGGTTAGGTAGATCGAAATTAAATGATATAAGTGAGTGTTTAAATGAATACTCCTAGCGGACTCTAGACATAGAGCAGTGTCTCATACTAAAGGAATTAGAAACAGTCGTAGGAACCATACTCAAGGCTTATAGACATATTGTGCTCTAGGTGAGGTAACTTAAGGTTTAGCTGTTGACTGAAACAGACCGCAGTAGAATTATTCCGAGTAGTAGAATAAGAATGAACTTGTCAAGGCATTATTGGTTAATGAGGGTAGGTTCTTAGTAATCCCACTCACAAATCAACATCGTAGATCCTTTATCCTTTGCCGTAGAATCTTTGTTTTCACATCGTTAATTGTTTACTTGTTTGTTTTGCACATTTTATACAACATTATTCTCCTAATTGCCACTGCATTATTATTACTATTTTTGCCTTAGCATTAATCTCACTTTACTATAATAACTTAACCATTTTAAACCTAATAGATCCTTGTGGAGATTATCTCACTTATCACTTCATTACTTGATCTGACGTGTATACTTGTACACTTCGCATATCATATTCACACGCAACAAGTTTTTGGCGCCATTGTCGGGGATGTTGTTGCTCTATTCTATAATGTAGATGTTCACAACTACACCATCTCTAAGGAGTGGATGTTGTTGCTCCATTCCATAATATAAGGTAGAAAGATTAATGTGGGTAAGATCATGTTCAACAAAGTCCACCGGTGCGCGCAAAAGAATGTCGGGAGTCTCAACTTCCCATCTCTAATCACTGCGCTTTTCCAGTGCATAAATGTTCAAGTACAGTCCAGTGAAGATGTCACCCTAAAAAAAGGGCCCATTACAAGATTGATTGTTGCGAAGATTTCTGGGGAGGATTTTCCACGGCAACAACCTCCTGGCTCAGCCTCTACATCCTCTACACTTACATTTTCCACTACAACCACCTCCACTTCTAACAGTTTATTTTAGCAATAAGTGCTAAGCTAATTTTGAGAAATTGCAGAAGTAGAATAATCTTTTCAAGACTCAATAGTTTCGGCTTAATGTAGATTTAGTAAAGGTGCAGGACAAACTGGCTCTCTATTGGGCCTATGCAAAGAGGAGGGAAGTTTCTATGAAAAGGTCCCTTCAAAAGAATTTCATCAAGCTGATGCCTGCATTTCTTGACTTTCCTAAGGAATTGCAAGCGGTTGTAGCAGAAGGGGTGGTGAACTAAAGCCAATTGAGATAGAATCTGCCATTGCTGAGAAAGAAACCAAAGAACCAATAAAGAAATAGAAAAAATGGAATCAATCAGCATTGCGACTAATCGTGAGGAAGAAAAAGAAGCAAACCCCACACTTGAACCACCAGTGGACAACACTGCAGCTGTTCCACCTCCCTCTACTAAATTAATGACTAAATAAGATCGAGAAATCAATCGTCTCATTGATGAAATCATCAAGTCTGATAATGAACAGGAAGATATGCCACTCCACTCATTAAAAAGGAAAACGCGTTATAAGCATATTGTATGCAAATCCACCCATAAAAAAAGAATGAAGGAACCATACTAAGCTCTAAGCTAGGAAGGCTTCCTTACTTTCCTTGCATTATGCATTTCATTTGTTTTGTCATGTCATTTTCTATACATATATATCTTATTGCATTCATGTTTCATGCCTGTACATGCATTGAGGATAGTGCACTCTTTAGGTTTGGGGGTGTATTGAGCATTTAGGATGCATTTTCTATTTAATAAACACATTGTTTATATTTAGTAAACATGTTCATTTTAGTGAATTTTTTTGCCACGTAACTGACAAAGACTGTTTTGACTATGATGAGTTCAACTTTTACTTGTGATGTTCGATGATGAGTTTAAATTCTTCAATAAATCTAAAACATGTGACAGTGGATTAGGTATATTTAGCTTAGGTAAGGTTGCTTGGAAATTACCTCCTAAAAAAGAGATGTCCTGAATTTAGTTATATTTGGACTATAGCGAATTTCTTTTAATAAACTAAGAGATTTTTGCAGCTAAACTCATTAAAATTTCCAAGTCATTATTTAAAGAGGTAATAGTAGATACTCCAATACTTAGAATTGCCATGTAAGTCAGCAGCAGTTTGTTTGCTTCATCGTGCTGTTGGCTAGAAAAGCAAGTTTAAGCAAGAGTGTGTAATAAAGTAAAGAAAATTGGGGGCACTCTACTGTAGCAATAGATTGAGCAACTAATGAGGTAGTAATTTGCTCCATTCATCTTCTAAGTTAAAGCTTTAGCTTCATAAGTGATTTTTATGCAAATTGTGACGTGGTTGAATACTCGGTAATTTAGTGTATGCTCCATTTTGATTATCAAGTCAAAGAATTGTGTGACATGCTAAAACCCCTATTTTGAAAAAGTTAAAAAAAATAAAAATAAAATAAAATTCCATTACAAAGCACCTTGAGTTTAATTAAAAGATGAACTAAGTAAATTAAAATATACTTGCTATAATGAAAGTTGCATGAGTACTTAGGGCAAATTTTCTACACTGCCTTTGTTGAATAAGCTTATGAAACTTTATCAAAATTTTAGACATAGAAGATTACTGGAAACTGAAGTACAAGATGCTCTTTGATGGTCTAACAGTACAAAGGTGATTATGTTGCTGTGGCAATTCATACATTCATGCATTCAAGCGTATCTTGCTTGATGACAAGCAATAACTTAGGTTATGGGGTGTGATAACTCTTGATAATAGTTATATGTCATGCCTTTAGACTTGGTTAATTGTCTGTGTTTAGGTGAATTTAGTTGCATTTTAGGAAATTATATCAGTATTTTTTAAGGCATTACATTAAGGAGCTTGGATTGTGCTTAAAAGTTAATATATGTTACTTTTAATTGTTTGCAAGAAGGATTTGTTTGTTGATTGAGTGGTAGGCCCAGAATGAGAAAAATTGAGTAAAAGAGTGAAGGTTTCTTTGTGGCAAATCGAAGAGGTTGCCAACATGGATGTTGTGGCAATGCCAGGAAGATACCTAGTCAGCACTTAACCGTTATCAGCCTTACTATACATGTACCAAAAAAATCAACCTGAAAAAAGAGGGAAAAAGATCATAGGATGATGGGGTCATGGGATGATAGGCCTACTCTCAAGGAAGAAATATAAAACCTAAAAAAACTAAAAATAGGGATAATTGGGAAACAATTGGGGGACAATTGGAAAAAAAAATAACCTTGGATGGGAGTAGAGAATAACGGTTGAGAACAAGGTAGAGATGAAATGAAGAAGAACAAGGCAGTCTCTCTTAGCTAGCAGTAGACACTGCAATACCAGAGTTGTGGGTTGGATAGGCGAAAGCTATATTCATGAAGTTCTTTCTTTACTTCATTCTTTGTGGTTTCGTAAATTGAATTTATAAAAATGATGTTGAATGCTATTTTGAATCGGGATGTTATTTACCAGCCCATGAGTTAATCTCATAGGGTTGGGATTACTTGATGAAACCTTTATTTCCACTAATGGCTAAAGCCTTGATTAGTTTTAATTTACTATTGGTATTATTGAATTGCATGTGTGTAGTCTTTAGACATAGATGAATGTGTAGCATATTTACGAAATTAAGCTAATTCTTAAAATATTAGGTTAGGTAGATCGAAATTGAATGATATGAGTGAGTGTTTAAACAAATACTCATAGTGAACTCTAGACATAGAGTAGTGTCTCATATAGAAGGAACTAGAAACAGTTGTAGCAACCATACTCAAGGCTTATAGACATATAGTGCTCTAGGTGAGGTAACTTAAGGTCTAGCTCTCAAATGAAGCAAACCATAGTAGAATTATTCCGAGCAGTAGACTAAGATTGAACTTGCTGAGGCATTATATGTTAATGAGGGTAGGTTCTTAGTAATCCCAAACTTACAAATCAACATCGTAAGTCCTTTATCATTTATCGTAGCATCTTTGTTTTCGCATCCTTAATTGTTTACTTGTTTGTTTTGCACATTTTATACAACATTATTCTCCTAATTGCCACTGCATTATTATTATTGTTTTTGCCTTAGCATTAATCTCGTTTTACTATAATAACGTAACCATTTTATACATATTCTATCCCTGTGGAGGTGATCACACTTATCATTTTATTACTTGATTTGATGTGTATACTTGCACACTTCGTATATCATATTTACATGTGACAGCCTCAAGGGAATTTCTTAAGAAGAAGTTTGTATCTGTATGTTTAGAAAGGGGTATCCGCCATGATAACCTGTTAGTTTGGAATTTTGGTGTGTTCGTAGTTATGAATAAGAAAAGTATCCATTAGTCTAAGTTTGTCTGTACCATGTAGGGTCAAATTTGAGTTATCTGGTATCTTCCATGTTTGAATAGTATCATGTCTTCTTCTGGAATCTTATGAAATCTGAGTCATCATATTTTTTAGCATCTAGGGATCTATAATAAAGTTGCATAAAAATCATATGAAGGATCTGTATAGTTCATTATTGGTGTGAGCTTGTAGGGTATTGAACAAGAATATGATTAGATTAGTAAACTGAGAGTATTCAAATCTATGTGAGTATCCGCCAATGAATAATATCTGTGAATAACTATTTTGGGTTAAGTGTGAGGGTGAAGAGATGGTTTGCATAAAGTAATCTTTGAAGAGATGTTCTTTGAAAAGTAACTTTAAGGTTCTAAAAAGAAGAAAAGATTAAGGTAATGTCTGGAAGTGTCTTAAATTAGTTAGGTAGTTAAGAGAGAAATGGTACGTGTAACACCCCAACCCCGGCCTAGACATTATGGCCGGATCTAGCATGTCACATCAAAAGGTAGTTGAAAATCTAAGCGATCGATAAAATGTTGCATCTCTTTGAGAAACTCCAAGTTTCGTTGTTTGTTTGCAAAAACACGATTTTCTTAATGTCCATTTTTATAAAGTTGTTATTATTTTGAAAAATAGTTTTTGTTGTGAAAATCGAACTTGAATAATTGCGGAAACGTGATATTTTAGAAAATGATTATTATTGTTTTAAAAAAACCTCATGTTTATAGGTTTAATCGTTTATAGTTTGAAAATACTGAAATGAAAGTTTAAAGAAATATAAATCCCAGAGGCCTTATTACAAAATATTAAACCCAAAAAAAATAATCTTAAAAATGAAGAAAATGGAAATTTACTAAAGTTTGCGAGCAATATCTCCGATGTATGGCCTCCACCGAGCCATCCACGGCTCCAAATCCTCTACCGCTGGGAATTACCAACGAGGTTAAGGGAAAAGGGGTGAGTTACAAGAACTCAGTGTGTAATCCCCTAAACCGACATTAACTGGGCCCGAGCCCAAAAGACATCAACCTAGGCCTAAGCCCTATAATCATGGTAATACAATGACGGGATGCAAAGAATGTAATGCAACCCAACACAATCCAACCAAACACACCCCGTACCAGCCAATCACACCTGTAGGGATCAAGTCAACCCACCCCGCCAAACACACCAATATTGCAGACAAACTGCTAATCACGGAATATTTGTGGCTAAGCCACTAGAGTCATAATTATGTAAATATATATATGTGGCTATGCCACCAGGCTACACTGCTCTTCAATAATTAACCCGCCCCATGCAACATCATAAAATGCAATATATAGATCAACATATAAACGTGCAATGTAAACATACACATGTTACTTGACAACACTGAGGGTAAAATGGTCATTCAACCCATCGAGGGTATTTTAGTAAATTCGCAACCTAGGGGTATTTCGATAAATTACCCTTTAAGGGTATTTTAGTAATTTCACCTTTAATGGCCTTTCCGAAGGCCTACTGTCGCTTCGAGTGACTCGGGACCCTTTTTGGGTCTTTACGGAACTATTGGGCCTAAAATCCATTTTAGGCCCAAACGGGCCCACACGCTCGTGTGGCCCATAACGCATGGTTTTGGAATCAGATTTGCAGATTTCACATTCAGGCCTATCATTTGTTACAAATTCAGCCGTTTTACCCAAGTGGGCCGATGAGCCCGTTCGCCCATTTAGCCCGATTCGGCCCAACTAGGCCCGTTACAGCCTCGGCATCGCGAGAGTGTTCGTGTCACTCCAACGACCTAGCGTCACGATTTGTATCTCGATTTACCACTACCAGTATTCACACGCATAAGTAGTCACAGTTGCCGGCTTTTGGCCATTTTACAGAACATCACAGGCAATCATCGAAGTGGGTGTGAGATTACACATCTGATTTGGATTTCCTAAAGAACCACTCTTCCTTGCACCCTAAAAATAAAACTGAACAAAAGTTAGCCTCGACTTCTTAAAAGATTCCATAAGCCCAAAAGTATTAACTCACTCGAGTCACTTACCACAACCGTAATCTTCTCTACAAGGTTCTAAAATCCGGCCTTGCACCTTGACTATTGCAACGAGTTCCTAAAAGTAAATAAGTGATGTACCAAAGGGGTTAGCCTTAATCCAATATTTGGCCCTTCCAAAAAAGCAGGAAATTGATATCATCGCCACAAAATAGAATCACCTGAATGACACTAAACATCAAAATAAAAGAGTAAAATCTTACCACCAATATTCGGCCTAAACACCCACTTACCAATCAACTACCAAAACCAAGGCTAAGAGAATGATAAGTAGCAGCAAAGGATGACTTGATTCAGCCCTTGCCAAAATAGAAAAAGAGGAGTTTAAAATAAAAGCAAGTGGTTAAGTTCAGCTTAGCCAAGAGGTGAGAGTTTCGGCTTAGCCACGTCAAGAGAAGAAAGAACGAACGACATCAAAGAGGGAGAAGGAACCCTTACCTTAATTTCAAGGATGAGATGAATGAGATAACAATATTTAGCATTAGCAACAAGATAATTAGACTCAAGGTTCGGCTATGGAGACTACACCGAAAAGAAAACCAATCCAAGAACACAAGCTATCAAAGAACACAAACCGAAATGGTAGCTGTAGGAGAGGTTCAGGTAAGGAAGAAAAAGGGTTAGAAAAGAATTCAACTATTGATGTTTTGGCAATCACAAATGAAAGAAGAAGAAAAGAAAGTGCTTGAAAAGAAAAGAGGAGTCAATAGGCAAGTTAGAGTTTCGGCAAAAAGAAAAACTCCAACCAAAAGAATCGAAATGTTTAGTAAAGAAAAGTGACCACAATGCTAAAATTACTTAGGAAAGCTAAAGAGAATTCGACACTTTCTCCACACTTGACCGAATATGCTACCTAGCATCCCCCTCAACCAAAATTCTTCCTCTCATGATCCCACTCATGGCCAACTCTCCCACTCCCACACATCCCACGATTTTCTCCATGAATCTCTCCCTACTTCACTCTCGAACACTCATTAAAACTAGTTTGACTGAGTGATCAACTTCCTTGCAGAGTCCAAGCTGAACTCGACTACCTCCACCTGCTTGGCACAAAATAAAAACTACCAATTGCTACCTATGGGATTCGAACTCTCCCCCTCCATGCTCTCCTTGTGACGCCACACCACTAGGCCATATACTCATCTTGTGTTATCAAAATACAACCAATTACACTTAAGTCCTGCCTCCACTAGCTCATCACACCAAAGTGCCCAAAACCAAAATTTCACCAAGACTTGGGCTCGAACCCGAGCCTCCCCAGGGCCCCCGAACGCACCCAAATAACAAGCTTATCAAGCACAACACATGCAATAACACAAAAATGCCCGACCCCTATTTTTAGGATGTTACAGTTCTACCCTCATAAAGAAATTTTGGCGTCGAAATTTACCTGACTAAAAGAGGTGAGGGTATTGCTGTCGCATAGCCTCTTTCGGCTCCCACGTGGCTTCCTCTGAACCGTGATTACGCCACAGCACTTTGACCAACGGAACCGATTTCCTCCTAAATACTTTCACATCCCGGTCCAAAATCCGCATGCGTTCTTCCTTTAATGACAGATCGGGTCTAACCTCAATTTCCTCCGCTGGCACTATATGAGATGGATCTGAACGGTAGCGCCTCAGAATCGATACAGGAATACATTATGGATCCGGTTGAACTCAGGGTGTAGCTCAAGCTGATATGCGATCGATCCAACACGTTTCAAACCTGATAAGGCCTGATGAACCTAGGACTTAACTTGCCCTTCCGCCCGAATCTCAAAATCTTCTTCCAAGGTGAGACCATCAAGAATACATAATCGCCCACTGAATACTCTATCTCCTTATGCTTCATATCCGCATACGATTTCTGTCTATCCAAAGCTTCTTTCAATCGAGCCCGAATCAATTTCACCTTCTCCTCAGTTTCGAAATCAGTTCTGGACCCTACCACTGTCGCTCACCCAATTCTATCCAACAAGTAGGGGTACGACACCTACGACCATATAATGCCTCGTAGGGTGCCATCTAAATGCTGGATTGGTAGTTGTTGTTGTACACAAACTCCGCTAATGGTAAATAATTTTCCCAACTACCTCCTAAATCAATCACACAGCCCCTTAACATGCCTTCCATATTCTGAATTACCCTTTCCAATTGACCATCAGTCTGTGGGTGGAGCGCTGTGCTAAAGTCTAGTCTCGTACCCAAAGCTTCATGTAACGCCTTCCAGAATCGAGATGTGAACCTAGGGTCCCTGTCATATCAGACACTGGTACCTCATGCAGCCTCACAATTTCTGCCATATACAACTTGGCCAACTTCTGAAGTGAGTAGTCAGTGGGAACCGGTATGAAGTGAGCGGACTTAGTCAACCAGTCAACGATTACCCACACTGAATCTTTCTTAGTAGGCGCCATGGGTAGCCCACTAACAAAGTCCATCGTTATCCTCTCCCACTTCCAAAGTGGAATCTTCACCGGTTGCAGCAATCTCGAAGGCAACTGATGCCCCGCCTTCACTTGGTGACACGTCAAACATTTACCTACAAAGTTAGTAACCTCACGTTTCAATCCTGGCCACTAGTACTGTTCTCGTAGATCTTGATACATCTTACTTCCACCGGGATGTATAGCGTATGGGCTACTATGCGCCTCCCGCAGAATCGTCTGCCTTAACTCAGAGTCCTTCGGCATGCAAACCCTTCCACGAAAACATAATACCCCTTTACTGTTCAGCCCAAAATCCACTGTCTCTCCACTTTTCACTTGCTGAAGTCGAGAACCCAACGATTCATCCAACAATTACTTCTCTTTAATCTGACCTACCCATGTCGGTTTCACCTTAAGTTCCGCTAACAAGCTACCATCTTCATAAAGGCTGAGATAAGCAAACATTGCTCTCAAATCCGATATTACTTTACGACTCAATGCATCTGCCACCACGTTGGCCTCACCCGGGTGATACTCAATCGAGCAGTCATAGTCTTTCAGCAACTCTATCCACCTCCGTTGCCTTAAATTCAGCTCCTTTTGTGTAAGGATATATTTAAGACTCTTATGGTCCGTATAGATAATTGACTTTTCTCCATACAGGTAATGTCTCCATATCTTCAGAGCGAACATCACCGCAGCTAGTTCTAATCATGAGTGGGTAGTTCACCTCATGTGGCTTTAGTTGACGTGATGCGTACGCCACTACTTTCCCTTCTTGCATCAGTACGCAACCCAAACTTGTGTGTGACGCATCACAATAAACAACAAAATCCTTTCCTGCCTCAGGTTGAACCAACACTAGTGCTTTAGTCAGAATCTTTTTCAGTTTCTCAAATTTCTCTTGCTGCTTATCCGTCCACACAAACGGTACCCCCTTACGCAGTAATTTGGTTAGGGGTGCGGAAATTAAGGAAAACCCCTCGACAAACCACCTGTAGTACCCAGCCAAACCCAGAAAACTTCAGATTTTTTACACTGACTTCGGTGGCTTCCAATCCAATACAGCTTCAACCTTTCGAGGATCAACCCTAATTCCCTCGGCAGACACCACATGCCCCAAAAACGTCACCTCTTTTAACCAAAACTCACATTTACTGAATTTGGCGTAAAGTTGCTTCTCTCTCAATATCTGTAAAACAACCCGAAGATGTGAATCATGCTCCTCCTCCGTTCTTGAGTACACTAAGATGTCATCTATGAATACCACTACGAACCGGTCTAGATAGGGTTGGAAGACCCTATTCATCATCTCCATAAATGCGGCTGGTGCGTTAGTTAATCCGAACGACATAACCAAAAACTCGTAATGCCTATAACGAGTTCAGAAAGCTGTCTTGTATATGTCTGCCTCCTTGACCCTTAGCTGATTATATCCCGATCTTAACTTTATCTTCGAGAAAACCGAAGCTCCTCGCCACTGATCGAATAGGTCGTCAATCCTAGGTAGCGGGTATTTGTTCTTAACAGTTAGCTTGTTCAGTTGACGATAGTCAATGCACATTCGCATCGAACCATCCTTCTTCTTCACGAACAATATCGGTACTCCCCACGATGAAACACTTGGTCTGATAAAACCTCGGTCCAACAACTCTTGGATCTAAGCTTTTAGTTCTACCAACTCCTTCGGCGCCATCCTATAAGGGACGATGGACACCGAAGCCATTCCCAGTAACAGCTCAATGCCAAATTTGACCTCGCGATTCGGAGGCAATCCCGGAAGCTCTTCAGGAAAAATGTCCGGGAACTCTTTCACGGTTCTGACATCCCCAACAGACAATTCCTTGGCATCAGATGTGCTGACAAAAGCTAGAAACGCCTCACACCCTTTTTGCACCATCTTCTCGGCCTTTAGTGCCGAAATCACATGAGACAGATAATCCCTTCTTTCTCTTATCACCATCACCTCCTTATCCCCTGAAGTTTTTAATACCATACGCTTAGCAGCACAATCCAATTTCGCACGGTGCTTAACTAGCCAGTCCATGCCTAAGATAAGATCAAACTCACCGAACGGCAGTTCCATCAAATCTGCCAGTAAAACAATCCCTTGTACTTCAAAAGGCACATTCCTAAACAGCTTGTTCACTACCACGGATTGTCCTAAGGGACTAATTACTAACATTCCCCTATCCACAAACTCAAATTGTATCCCCAGAGTCCCAGACACAGTACAGGAAACATATGAATGGGTAGAACCAATATCAATCAAAGCTGTAAATGGCACACCTAAAATGAGAAACGTACCGGTTATGACGTTCTATGCGTCGCCATTCTCTTGACATCGAGCTGCATAAACCAGCCCCGACTGTCTCACATCTGCATTACCCATGTTACCAGCACCTCTGCCCGGTGCTCCCCGACCACGTCCTATACCATTTCCACCTTGAAGTAGACCACGACCTCCCGGTGGCTACTGACCACCTCTCCCTGGCTGCACAAATCTCTGACCTATTACCTGTGTCCGAACAGGCTCTCGAGGATAGCCCCTGAATCGCTGATCCATAGACTCGCATCTGAAACACCCGTCAGTTCTTTTTCAACACTCTCCCGAGTGAAATTTCCCACATTCCACACAAGGTTGTAACTGACCGATATTAGCTGAAACTCCCACTCGAGCTGGCCCATCAAACCTAGGCCTCTTATGAAATCCCCTTGAAAGACCTGAGAAACCAGAATCTCTTTTGTTCTTGCCCCTTTCCTTATCTCGGTTCTGTCGCTTAGAGCATTTTACTTCCTCAGCAATTTTGGCCTTTTCCACCAACATAGCAAAATCTCTCTCCCTCTGAGGGGCTATCAGTACCCGTAACTCATCTTGTAGCCCATCTTCAAAACGCACACAACACTCATAATCAGTCGAGACTATTCCCTGGGCGTATCGGCTTAGACGTAAAAACTCCGTCTCGTACTCTGCCACAGATTTACTCCCCTGAACCAGATTCAAAAATTCTTTTCTCTGAGCATCCACATAGCTAGCCCCGACATACTTTCTCTAGAAGGCCGCCTTAAAGAAATCCCAGGTGATACAATCCGCTTGTGTACCTTCTCTCACAGTGAGCCACCACTGGTATGCCTCGTCTCTCAGTAATGACACAGCCCCCTTCAGTTTCTGTTCAGCTGTGCAATCCAAATCATCCATAATTCGTTCCACAGCCTCAAGCCAGTATTCAGCTACATTCGGGGCTACACCAAAAATGCCCCTAAAAACTTCGGCCCCATTCGACCTGAGTCGCTCTGAAATAGACCCACGTGCTGCCGACCTAGTACTTGCCCCAGCAACTCATTCCAAAACTCGCAGCATAGCTTGCGACAGAGCATCATCCCCTCCAGTTCGATCTTGACACCCTGCTTCTGCCACTGGCGATGATGGAACTTCGCCTTCCGGCACATGCCCCGATTCTGAGGATCCAACCTCAGCACCCTGGCCTCTACCACGACCGCGTGTACCACGCCCACGTCCTCTGGTACTCATACTACTAAATCGAGTTACTCTGATTAAGAATTTTTTATGAACTAGTATATGGTTCCAATATTGATTAACAAATATTTTATGGAAAACAGATATAAGAGTTGTTTTTGCGAATCGAATTTCCTAGTGTCTTAGTCTATATAGTCTTAGCTCCTAGAGCTAGGAGTTTCTAACAGTTTTCCTACTACAATCATATCATCATCACGTCAACAATCATAAAATAAGGGAACTTACGGATTTGCTGCCGGAGACTCGTGGTGCCATACTTCCAATAAAGACATACATTTTCTCAATCAAATTTCAAACAACTTTGAAAAATATTTTCGAACCCATTCCACAACCGTGTTTTACAACCTGGCTCTGATACCATAAAATGTAACACCCCAAATCTGACCTAGACATTATGGCTGAATTTAGCATGTCACATCAAAAGGTAGTTGAAAATCTAAGCGATCGATTAAATGTTGTATCTCTTTGAGAAACTCCAAGTTTCGTTGTTTGTTTGTAAAAACACGATTTTCTTAATGTCCATTTTTATAAAGTTGTTATTATTTTGGAAAACAATTTTTGTTGTGAAAATCGAACTTGAATAGTTGCGAAAACGTGATATTTTAGATGTTTTAAGAAAACCTCATGTTTATAGGTTTAATCGTTTATAGTTTGAAAATACTGAAATGAAAGTTTAAAGAAATATAAATCCCAGAGGCCTTATTACAAAATATTAAACCCAAATAAAAAATAATCTTAAAAATGAAGCAAAATGGAAATTTACTAAAGTTTGCGAGCAATGTCTCTGATGTATGGCCTCCACCGAGTCATCCACGGCTCCAAATCCTCTACCGCTGGGAATTACCTGCAAGGTTAAGGGAAAAGGGGTGAGTTACAAGAACTCAGTGTGTAATCCCCTAAATCAACATTAACTAGGCCCGAGCCCAAGAGACATCAACCTGGGCCTAAGCCCTATAATCATGGGAAAACAATGATGGGATGCAAAGAATGTAATGCAACCCAACCCAATCCAACCAAACACACCCCCGTAACAGCCAAGCACACCTGTGGGGATCAAGTCAACCCACCCCGCCAAACACACCAATATTGCAGACAAGCTGCTAATCACAGAATATTTGTGGCTGAGCCACCAGAGTCATAATTATGTAAATATATATATATTGTGGCTATGCCACCAGGCTACACTGCTCTTCAATCATTAACCCGCCCCATGCAACATCATAAAATGCAATATATAGATCAACATATAAAAGTGTAATGTGTAATGTAAACATACACACGTTACTTGACAACACTGAGGGTAAAATGGTCATTCAACCCATCGAAGGTATTTTAGTAATTTCGCAACCCAGGAGTATTTCGATAAATTACCCTCCAAGGGTATTTTAGTAATTTCACTTTTAATGGCCTTTCCGAAGGCCTACTGTCGCTTCGAGCGACTCGGGACCCTTTTTGGGTCTTTACGGAACTATTGGGCCTAAAATCCATTTTAGGCCCAAACGGGCCCACACGCTCATGTAGCCCATAACGCATGGTTTCGGAAACAGATTTGCAGATTTCACATTCGGGCCTATCATTTGTCACAAATTCAGCCGTTTTGCCCAAGTGGGTCGGTGAGCCCTTTAGGCCCGTTACAGCCTCGGCATCGCGAGAGTGTTCGTGACACCCCCAACGACTTAGCGTCATGATTCGTATCTCGATTTACCACTACAAGCGTTCGCACGCTCGAGTAGTCATAGTTGTCGGGTTTTGGCCGTTTTACAGAACATCACAGGCAATCATCGAAGTGGGTGTGAGATTACACACCTGATTTGGATTTCCTAAAGAACCACTCTTCCTTGCGCCCTAAAAATAAAACCGATCAAAAGTTAGCCTCGACTTCTTAAATAATTCCACAAGCACAAAAGTATTAACTCACTCGAGTCACTTACCAAAACCGTAATCTTCCCTACAAGGTTCTAAAATCTGGCCTTGCACCTTGGCTATTGCAACGAGTTCCTAAAAGTAAATAAGTGATGTACCAAAAGGGTTAGCCTTAATCCAATATTCGGCCCTCCACAAGAGCAGGAAGTTGATATCATCACCACAAATAGAATCACCTGAATGACACTAAACATCGAAATAAAAGAGTAAAAGAATGACAATAAACATCGAAATAAAAGAGTAAAATCTTACCACCAATATTCGGCCTAAACACCCACTTACCAATCAACTACCAAAACCAAGGCTAAGAGAATGATAAGTAGCAGCAAAGGATGACTTGATTTGAACCTTACCAAAAGAAAACAAGAGGAGTTTAAAATAAAAGCAAGTGGTTAAGTTCGGCTTAACCAAGAGATGAGAGTTTCAGCTTAGCCACGTCAAGAGAAGAAAGAACGAACGACATCAAAGTAGGAGAAGAAACCCTTACCTTAATTTCAAGGATGAACCGAATGAGATAACAAGATTCGACACTAGCAGCAAGACAAACAGACTCAAGGTTCGGCTATGGAGACTACACCGAAAAGAAAACCAATCGAAGAACATAAGCTATCAAAGAACACAAACCGAAATTGTAGCTGTAGGAGAGGTTCGGGTAAGGAAGAAAAAGGGTTAGAAAAGAATTTGACTATTGATGTTTTGGCAATCACAAATGAAAGAAGAAGAAAAGAAAGTACTTGAAAGGAAAAGAGGAGTCAATAGGCAAGTTAGAGTTTCGTCAAAAAGAAAAAATGCAACCAAAAAAACCGAAATGTTTAGTAAAGAAAAGTGACCACAATGCTAAAATTGCTTAGGAAAGCTAAAGAGAATTCGGCACTTTCTCCACACTTGACCGAATATGCTACCTAGCATCCCCCTCAACTGAAATTCTTCCTCTCACAACCCCACTCACGGCCAACTCTCCCACTCCCACACATCCCATGATTTTCTCCATGAATCTCTCTCTACTGCACTCTCCAACACTTATTCAAACTAATTTGACTGAGTCATCAACTTCCTTCCAGAGTCCAAACTGAACTCTACTACCTCCACCTGCTTGGCACAAAATAAAAACTACCAATTGCTACCTGTGGGATTTGAACTCTCCCCCTCCATGCTCCCCTTGTGACGCCACACCACTAGGCCATATACTCATCTTGTGTTATCAAAATACAACCAATTACACTTAAGTCCTACCTCCACTAGCTCACCTCTCCAAAGTGCCCAAAACCAAAATTTCACCAAGACCTGGGCTTGAACCCGAGCCTCCCCACGGCCCCCGAACACACCCAAATAATAAGCTTATCAAGCACAACACATGCAATAACACAAAAATGCCCGACCCTTATTTTTAGAATGCTACAGTACGATTAAGAGTATATTAGTTAGCATGTAAGTGTAAGCCCAAATCTGTAATAGTATCAGCCCAAATAGAAGTAAGTGGTTAAGAAGGGTAGCTGACGTAAAAATGTTCCTCAAATACTATAAAAGAATCCACCAAAGTATTATGTATTAACTCTCACTAAGTTCTTCTGAACTTACAATGTTTGTTATTGTTTCAGGTGATGTGGTAAGAGAATACGCCAGGAGGGACTATTCCAGGAGTTCGCCAAGGTAGGGGCGAAGTGGGTTATTATGCATATCGTGGAAAAGTGGCATATTGTAAGGTTACATTCTAAGTGTTTGTCTTTAGTAAATTATGTGTTGTACTAAGTGTGATGTAATAAGTTAAATTCTAAATACTTTCTTTTATTTCTTTGAAATTAAGTCTTTAAAAAGAAATGATAAGAAAACTATTTTAAGTAAAGAGTGTTTGTTTACTATTTCGAATTTCATTAAGTATTATGTGAAGTAACACTTGAGATTTAGACCTAGTGAGTTGGGTCGGGTTGAGGGCGTTACAAGATTAGGTCATTAATTGGAAACCATCATTGTCGGGCAATTCAGGGTGGTAATTTTTATACTCAAGTCATCATTGCCGAGCAATCCAAGGTGACGGTTTTATCATATCATTTAGTGGGAAAACCATCATTGCCGGGTAATCCGGGGTGGTAATATATAATTATATAACATCATTTTTTTCGGTTAACCCGGGGTGATGGATCTGCGTATCCGTTATGAGTTCATGTTGGTTAATAGGGTTAGGGGTGAACAAAACTCGATTCGAATCGAAAAAATCGAAAAAGATCGAATTTCGAGTTCAAGTCGAGTTGAATTTTACAATTCGAATAACTCGAATAATTCAAATAATAGATTGGTGTAAATACCCTTTTGGTCCTTGTTAATTTTGAAAATAAGTAAATTGGTTTCTCTTTTAACAAAAATTACAAAAAGAAATTAAAATAATTTTCAAAAATTCAAAATATTTATAAAAATTTCAAAATTTATTTTTTAAAATTATAAAAATTTTAAAAAATTTCAAAAAAAAATGTAAAGAAAGTTAAAAATTTAATTTTTTTCTAAAATAATAATTTTGGGACCTAAATAAGTTAATTAATGATTCAAGTTTGTCACACTAAGGTATCTCATTTTTATTATTATTTTGCTTTGAAAAAGTTTTCAAATATATTTGGTTTCAAATTTATGTGTAATTAGTTATACAATAACAATATTTTAATTTGACATGTTTATTTTTTTAATCTAACGCGAACAATTTCACTCGATTCGACCCTAATTTTTTAATCTAACTTTAACAATTTCACTCAATTCAACCCGGCCTGACTCGAATTTCATTTCGATTGACTTAATTCGAAAAAAAATCAAATCAAGTTAGGGTGATAAAATAAGACTCACCAACTCGATTAACTCACATTTTTTCACTTTATTTGACTTGACTTTATTCGATCAAATACTTACCCCTAAATAGGGTTATAAACGAAAGAAATGCTTAATTGATACGTGAAATGTTATATGCCATGAAATTTCAGTATGCTAAATGAATTAAAAATCGAACCTTGGGGGTCGATTGTAGTTTAATGAGTTAATAGACTCGATAATAATATGCAATATATTATAAAAGTGAGACTTATAAGCATATACATGTTTGTTAAAGATGAAAAGTGTTGGGGACTGACCCTATTAAATAACGAACAAGTAAAAATAGCGAAAGAAATTGAGAAATTGAACACGCAAATTTAACATGGAAAAAACCCTCCTAAGAGGATAAAAAACTACGGGCAAAGATAATTATACTATAATGGCAAAAGAACGAAGAGTACAAAAGATGGAGATAAAAACTAAACCTGAAAGCCAAGAACCTTCAAAACGTAAACACAAAATTCTCTAAAAGTATTATGAGTTCTAATATCTAATGGGTGTATTTTCTAAGGTTGTAAAAGAGCCTATTTATAAGCTAAATTCATAGGTCAAATAATATAAAATAATCTAGACTAATTCGAGTTTGATTGAAACAAATAAATAGAATTTAATTGGAAGATTATTTCTAAAACTTGACTGAAATAGGAGTAATACTCAACAAATCTCCACCTTGACTTATATTTCCACAACACCATCTTTGCCAAAGCCCACCGCGGGCCAATCTTGAACTATGTAGGGAATTTTCTAAGTCAAATTTGTACTTAGAAACTAGAAAACTTCTAGCCTTCGACTTGTGCACTACCAAATCAAAACTAACCCAGGTCTGATTTTCACAAACACAATGTACTAACTTTTCAAAACCTGCATCCAAAAGAGAACCTCTCTTCAACGAAATGGTCATACCATTTTCCCTCTTATGACCAAGTTGCCTCCTGTAACGCCCTGAATTTGGGCCTAGTAGAATTGGGCCCATTGGGCCTTGGGCAGGGGAGCGTTTAAAATTTTTGAGAACAAGAGAATGGCCCTAATGCAAGTTGGACCTATTAGGTGAGTGATTTTGGAAGGTTAGAGGGCTTCTATGAAGTCCCGGGTTCAAACCAGGGCTTTAGGAAAAATTTTGGTTTTAGGTGAATAAAACCCTAGGAGTTAGTAAGTAGGCTTTAAGAATAAAATGTGAAGAAAAATGACACAAAAAGAGTTGTGGTCTAGTGGCAAATGGTGCCACATGGGAGACAAGAAAGTGACGCCATAGAGGAAGCAAGGGGTCCAAGGTTCAAGTCTTGGTGCTTGCATTTCATTTTGATTTCTTTTTAAATGAACTTAGACCTTGGCCCATAGGCTTATATTTAGTTGCGCATGTTTTAAGTCACAAAAGGAGCTTATGTTGTGGTGGCATGTAGTGTCTAGAGCATATGAGAGGGCAAGGGTTCGAATCCCATTGCAAGCAAAAAGGGATATTTATTTTGCTAAGTTGGGACGGCAAGTGGTTGTGATGGATTTAAACTCTGCTGAAGGAGGGATCCCACATCGGGAAGCTAGCATGAGGGAAGGTGAGAAGCTGGCTTTAAATAGAGTGAACTATGAGGAGAGTAAGCATACCTTGGTGGGCGTTTGGGCATAGGAGTGTTCGGAGCGCGGATTAACTCCAGATTCCTATCAGGTAATCCCCAGCCTTAGACAAATCGGTGCTGCGAGGGACTCAGAGAAGGCCACACACTGCTTATGGTTTCCGTTTTGATTATTTAAATTCAAGTATTTTGATTTGGGTTGTAATAAGGCCTCTCTATTTTTAACTTATTATTTGTGATATTTATTTATGATGTTTTCTAACTGCTAAATGTGGAATACGATTTCCAAAACAATAATTGTCTTCCAAACACTACGTTTCCGCAACGTTTTCAAAATGCTTCTGCAACTCAGTTTTTAGACATCACCTATTCGTAAATTCTTTACTTTAAATATGCTTCCGCAACATATAAGGTTTTAAAAGTAGTTACGTTTTCAAGTGGACAACAATTACTTAAGTTTTTTTTAATAAAGAGGTTTTAACTCTCAAACAAGTTTTAACAACAAGAAATATGGTTTTGAAAAACAATTCCATGTGACACACCAGATTCGGGCCTAACTACTAGGCCAGGTTTAGGGTGTTACACTTCCGCTCCAAACAAGTTGACTTTGACTCCGTAAGGGAAGAGGGACGTCTGATTTCACCGGTCACTATAGAACGTTCCAGATTATAAAGACTGTTGATCCTTTTATGTTTTAACAAAACGAGAGCTCCACGAGATACCTTAATGTCACTCGACTCGATGCTGATTCTGCATCTTTCGAGTCTAAAATACTCAAGGAGATGAGATTCTTTTGTAAATCAGGTACATACCTGACATCTAAGAGTGTCTTAACTGTCCCATCATGCATCTTAATTTTAACAGTACAAATACCAATTACCTTACTGGATGAATCGTTTCTCGTGCGTACAACTCCACCTTCAATTGAACTGTATGTGGAGAACCATTCTCTATTGGGACACATGTGGAAAGAGCATCCCGAATCTAGGACCCATTCGAACATAAGTTTGGAGTTATCGCTCGTTGACACTAACAAGAAATCATTACCACTTTCATCGGCCAAATTAGCACTAACTGTAACACCCCTAACCCGTATCCGTCACCGGAACAGGGTTATGGAGCTTTACCAAAACTTTTCAGAACATTTTCAGATAAAAGATGTAAATCACTATTCATTAACTGAGATAACATCCCTTAAATAGACCTTCGAGGCCCAATACGAGTATTAGAATTGATTCGGGACTTAATCGGAAACTCTAAGAATTTTTCATGACATTTCAAAAGTTTTACAAGGTGCAGGGCTCACATGTCCGTGTGGTTCAAGGGACACGCCTGTGTGACCCTAGGACACGCCCGTGCTACATGCTGTGCTTGCAACTAGGTAGCTTACTAATTTATGCCACAAGATCATGCCACACGCCCGTGTGCTAGGCCTTGTGGTTAATTAATTCAATTCGAATTAGGTGTAGGTTTCACACGACCAAGACACATGCCCGTGTTTAAGGCCGTGTCTCCCACACGGTTGAGACATATGCCCATGTCTCTGCCCGTGTGCTCAATTCTGAGCATTCTATTTTCTCGAATTTAAGGTGCAGGAGACACACGGCCTGGCTCGACGCCCATGGGGTAGGCCGTGTCACGCACTACCTAGACACATGCCCGTGCGTATACTCGTGTGGAAAAAATTAAGTCATTTCCTAGCCTCATTTGTCACCCAAATTTACCATGTTCCTGCACTTAATTTGACCTTAAGCCCTACACATATCCTCATTGCCCTTGTTAGTCATATATTCCATAATAACATAAAAAAAAAAGTATGAGCTCAACAACAATCAAGTTTCCATGCACATATATGCTTTCCACAACATGTATAAATCACATGGTTATAGCTCAAGTATATTTTCATCAGAACTTTATTCATAATACTCATAATATCAATGTCACATAAGTAGTGGTACATTCAATGTGTACAAGTCTATAACCAAGGATGAACATTTTCATCTAATAACTTCCATGTACAAATATCATCTTTTCATACTTTCATACATCTCTTATCATGTATCATCATTTTCTTGTATTTCATGTAATATTCTCTTCATATCATATTTTCGTTTCAAATATATATCATTCTATGTCAATTTGTCTTAAATTCATATTTTCCCTTGTCAGAACTTTGCCCGTTGAATTTATTTAAATTATCGATGGATACACAAGTAGTACACTCAAGGCGTACAAATCAAGATCTGTCAATTCATATTCAATGGTACCCATAAGGTACTATTTCAGAGAGTACACTCTCGAGCCACACATGTATTCAACGGGACTACTAGTCCATGCTAAATCCCTTTTTACGACATATGCTCTAAGGAGCTCGATCAGGATTACCCGTCCGGGCTAAATCCAATCCATAACATATGCTCGAGAGGACTTTTATCAGGATTACCCGTTCGGGCTAAATCTTTTTTATAATAAGGTTAATAAGATTACTCATCCGAGCTAAATCCCGTCTGCAACAAATGCAGGACCTAATTCATTTCGGGAAATCTCGTATCCATTGATTTTCCATTTATTCAACCGGGATTTAATATTTTCAAGCATTTTCCAGTATGTGATTATTTCATACATCTATAACATCCATATAATTCAAATGATCACATTCCACATCCATTCCAAGCATAAAGTTAACATTTTCATCATTTACCCTTTTTCATCTGTAACACCCCAAACCCGGCATAGACGTTATGGCTAAATCTGGCGATATCACATTGAAGTGTTTTTCAAAAACAACATTTCATTGGAAAACCCATTCTATATTAAAACTCGTTTATAATCATAACAAAAATTTAAGGGTATCTTGTTCATTGAAAACTCAAGTTGTTCGTAGCAGTTTGTCGATCATTTGTTATTACATTTAAAATGATGTTTGATACGGAAGCTTTTACAATATTTTACGACAACATGGTGTTTTGAAAATCATTCATCTTTTGAAAATCCACATCCTACTACTATTAGTAAGAATTTAAATAATTAAAATCCCAAATTAAAAGTTTAAAAATTTAAAGAGGCCTTATTACAAAACAAATACCTAAATTAAATTATTATAAGTCAAAAATCCAAAATAGAAGAAAGTGCGGTTGTGTGGCCACCTCCGAGTCCCTTGTAGCACCGATCAGCCTAAGATTGGGGATTACCTGTAAGATAAACAAAGGGGTGAGTTTACGAAAACTCAGTGTGTGACCCCATATAAGCAAATAACCAATCATGCAAGTGCAGTCTGGGCCTAAGCCCAAATCAATAACAGTTCAATTCAGTTGGACCTTAGCCCATTACTGTATTAGTATTAGTGTGGGCCTTAGCCCATTATAGTATCAGTATCAGTGTGGGCCTTAGTCCATTACAGTATCAGTATCAGTGTGGGCTTATCCCATTCCAGTATCAGTATTAGTTCAAACTTGAAATCAGAAATCCTACCCAACCAGCCTCTACACTCCACTCCGTCCAGCCCAACACACCATGTAGGGATAAAATCACCCACCCATCCCTACACTCCAAAAATTAGCACCGATTGCGGCACTAAACAGTATTTGCAGCAAAGCTGCCAGTACAGTACACTTCCTCCAATCATAATAATCTCATCCCATGCAACATATCATATATGTATGAAACATATATATCGTGGCATGCTCATATACAGTCATACATAACATAAAACATACAGTCATTTTATAACACAAGGGCATAACAGTCATTTTACCACATAGGGGCATAACAATCATATTTATATCAGTTTGGGGGTCCAGGTATACTTATCGACCCATTAATAGGTTCATAGCCGTCTCGAGCGACCCATGGAACCTTAACAGTCAAATAGTGAAAATGGGCCCAATGCCCATAATGCGGGCCCATGTGGGCCCACACGCTCGTGCGGCCACATAGCCCAGAATTGGTCTCAATCATGAAAATTACACAGTTTGGCCCAATTTTCTCCACACGCTTGTATGGTTTACCTGTGTGGGGCCCACAAGCCTGTTGGGCCCACACAGCCCATTTTGACCCAACGTGGCCCAAAACGGCCTAAGACCACAAAATCGCTCATGGTGGCCTCAACAATCAAATGCCCACATTTTATGCATTCAGTTTACCACACGAGCGAGCGCACGCTCGTGTAGCGTCAATTGCCATATTTTTCGACTTTTGCCGGTGTACGATTTGGGTAGTGTTTACGCACTTTTCGGTATTTCACCGATATCTTTTTTTAGAATACTGTTACACACATGGTTTCTATTTGTTGAGAAAACCGCCCAGACCTTTGAAACCTACACTTGATCAACAATTCCTAATTAATCATTTAAACGTTTACTCAAACAAATACACACAAGATCCCAATCATTAAACTCACACAACATTACCTTCGACCGAGTAAAGAGGGAAGTTTCGCCTACCTAACCATTGATTACAAGCCTTTTACCCTTTGACAGGTTCCTAGGCACAAACCGAAAATGGGTTAGTACTTAATCGACCAGCAACAAGATAACATTATACCGTTACATTTACCAACAACGTGAGGAGGAGAACCAACTACATAGTGTAAGACTTAACAGTAAGTAGAATGCTTACCAGAAAACAGAGAAGGAAACACGGTCGGCCCCAAGAGAAAAGGAAAGATTCAGTAACAGGAAAAGAAAGGAGAAGATGAAAGAAAGGAGATTCAGCCAAGGGAACACAATGTGGAATGAAGGAGGAAGAACCGAATAGCGGTGCACACAACCTCACACAATTCGGTAAAAAGAAGAAGAAGGAGGAGGAGAGGGACAGTAGACTTGAGAGCAGAGAAGCAAAAGTAAAAACTAATATTGCAAAAGTGAGCAAAAGGGAAAAGAGGCACAAGGAGTAACTTCGGCTAAAAGGTTGTCAAAAACGAGAGAAAGAAGAATACGCCACAAACTCCTACTACATTCAGCCAAAGAGAGAAAAAGCAATTCAAAACCGAAATGAGGCATACCAAATGAGCAGTATACCATTCTGGCCCAATTTCTTGAGTGCTAGAGTCCACTTTCGGCACACTTCCCCTCACTTCCCTTGATTTTCTCCTAAAATCCTTCCTCAAATCTCTCCACCTGATCACACCTCCCCTCAACCACTCAATTTGAATTCTCCTCAACCACTTCAGTGTTTCAGTCAAACTCCAACACCCCCACGGCACAGCAGCAAAATAAACACTCCCTTACCTCCAGCAAGATTCGAACCTTAGTCTACTGGCATAGATAACACGCCACTTACCCCCTAGACCAGCGGGCTTTTTATGTCATGCTTTACCCACAATAATTTAAAAGCCTACTAACTATAGGCAAGGGTTTTATTCCTTAAAAATAAAACTTTTGCACAAGCCCAGACTTGAACCCAAGACTTCTCAGACACTCCCAAACACACTCAAATCACTCAACCACAGAAGCAAACATGTATTTGTGTTAAAAACTTGCAAAACAATACTTAGATTTTTGGGGCGTTACATCATCTATCGGGCATTATCATTTAATTTGAACATTTTTATTTATCGGGCTTGATCGGATATGTAATTGTTTCATATATATATATATATAACATTCATACAATTTACATAATCACAATCAAAACAAGCATGTAAATATACATATTTTAGTTACACGAACTTACCTCGACAATGTTCGTATAAGTAAAATCCACTAATCCAACATTTTCCTCTTTCCTCGTCCTAGCTCCAAATTTGGTCTATTCGAGTCATACGAGTAAATTTAACATCAATTTATCATATTTCACATTCAAGTGGACTCAATTTTTACTTTAGGCAAAATTACTATTTTGCCCCTAACTTTACCATAAATTCCAATTTCATCCCTAGGCACGAAAAATGAAACTTATGCAAATTACTCCCTATTCCAAGCTTAACCAAAGCCCCATTACAAAATTTACAGCACATGTATTCATAAAATTTTAGAATTTTTCCTTCAATTTCACAAGTTTACATTTTAGTCCCTAAATCATGTTTTCATCAAAAATCACTTTGTAAAAGTTGTTTATCTATCAATAATCTTTCATTTTCTACCATAAATTTCTAATTTCCAACATATCCATACATGACCCATTTTTCATACCTTGATAACATTTCAAATTAATCCCCCAAATAGAGAGATTAAGCTATCCCGATTCCAAAAATATCAAAATTACTAAAAACAGGACAAGGAAATTTACCCACTTTGACCATGAAAGTTTCTTCTCTCTATCCTAGGGTTTTCATGTTTTATTTTGGGGAAGAAGATGAGAAAATAAGATGATATCTATTTTATCATCTTTTAATTAATTAAAATTTTTACTTTCCAATTTAGTCCTTACCCTTTTTCTATATTTCCATGGATAAGTCACCAAGAAAAATATACATACTTTTCTTAATGGTTTAATTACCATACAGGGACCTTAAGTTTTGAATTCCATAGCTATTTAATCCTTATAGCTACTAGAATTCAACTTTCACATTTTATACGATTTAGTCCTTCTCGTAATTAAGCACTCAATCGATAAAATTTTCATACCAAAATTTTTACATGTCATATCTATCATAATATGGACCATATAATAAAATAAAAATAAATTTTATTTGCGGCTCGGATTTGTGGTCCCGAAACCACTATTCCAATTTCACCGAAATTTGGGCTGTTACAACTCTCCCCCTTAAGAATTTTTGTCCTCGAAAATCTTATCAGTAATAAGATTCAGATATTACTTTCTCATAGTTTCTTCTGATTCCCAGGTAGCTTTTTCTATATCGTATCATTGTCAAAGAACTTTCACTAAAACTACCTTTATACTTTTTGTTTCTTTCACTTCACATGCCAGAATTTCAATCAATCTTTCACTATAAATCATGTTAGGCTGAATTTCAATATTTATCGGAGAAATAACATGTGATGAATTAGATCATTACTGTCATAACATAATCACAGGAAAACATTATAAATTTTGTCAAGCTCTGACAATAATGCCAATCAATACGCAACAGGTCCGATTCTTTTCAATATCCTCATATGACTCAGTAAGCCGCAGACTCAATTTTGCCTGAACAGCCAATCTGAATAACTTTCTTTCATGGTAAATTTTTAGAAATACCTTGTCACTATCAGAAACTCTAATTTTTTTCATTTTAGATCCATATCAGATTTCTGATGATCAAATACTGCTTTTAAACTATCTCAGATCACTTTCACCTTTCTTCGGTTTCAAAGAATTAAACCTACTACTTGTATCTTTTCTCACTGAACTCTGTCCAAAACACCGGAGTTTTACATTTGTGTCCATATAATGCCTCGTATAATATAATTTTATACTTGACTGTTAACTGTTATAACAAGCAAATTCAACCAACAGCAAATATTTCCTTTTCAATTACCTTTGAATTCAAGTTCACAATATCGAAGCATACCTTCCAAAATCTGAATCATATGCTTAGATTGATCATCCATCTAAAAATGAAATACGGTACTAAAATGTAATCGTATACCCAGAGTTTCTTATAAATTGTTTCAGAATCAGGATAAAATGTGCAGGCTTCGTCGAACAATCGACAATTACTCAAATCGTATCTTTTTTTTCATAGACAGGAATAATTCCAATATAAAATTCCATAGTAACTTTGTCCCATTTCCATTTCGGTATCTTCGCTGGCTATAACCATCTTGAAAGTTTCATCCTTATCTTGCTGGTGCATCTAACATTTAAATACAATTTCAGAAAATATCACATTTCACTTCCGAGCTACTAATACATCTTTTCCAAATTATTATGCATTTTATCATTTTCCAGATAAACCGACATAATACCACTGTGATAATTCTTGTATAATTTTTCGTACAAGCTTCAAAACCTTCAGTACACAGACTCTGTCTTCGAATAACATACATTTATCGAATCTATTCTGAAATTCTGAATCATAAATTATTTCTGTAACACCCCAAACCCGACCCATACGCCACGGCCGAATTTAGAATGCCACTGCGGGAAACGTTTGAAAAGATTTTAACTTAAAAGTAAAAACATAAAAATTTGTTGTCTTTACTAAAACATTGTATAATTAAAATTCCAAATAAATTTAAGTTGTTACAAATTCTTCGATTTAAAAACTCTAACATATATTTTTAAAATATAAGTTGCTAAAAATAAAACATTTTCAAATAATAATATAATCGACAATCCAACTTAAAACATAATAAAAATCCTTAAATACTTTAAATGGCCCTTATTACAATAAATAACCTTTCATAAATAAAATGTGTAAAACAAATAAATTTATCTTCTGCATGGGCCACCTCGTATCCACTCCAACCCAGTCCAAGCTTTATGCATCACCTGTAAGGTTTGAGAAAAAATTGGGTGAGTCAAACAGACTCAGTGTATAGTTATTTCACATGTCTCCACATATGGGCTTGGCCCACATCCACATTGATCCACATAATCAGTCATGTAAAAATGCATAAATATGCAACATGAAGCCCAACCCAACCTAGTGTCCATCCAATACACCTACCTTGGCAGACCCCCTGCCCAAGGCCGTGGCTAATCCACCGATCACCTAAGTGATCCCACATATCTTACCTTGGCAGACCTGCTGCCCAAGGCCGTAGCTAAGCCACCGATCACCTAAGTGATCCCACATGTCAATATCCACGAGGTGACTCAAGATCATCCTCTATCCACGGTGATGCACACAGCTATTATCCGCTGAGATGTGGCACCTAGCCATCACCTCCCTTGATGAAGCACATAGCTAACATCAAGCGCCAATGTAGCACAAGGCTAACATCAGACCACGTACATAATGTACACCCTTTCCTTCGATAGTCATGTCCCAAGCCCCATGCATATCATGACAAATTATCATTTAATAGAGTATATAACACATGCTTATCACCATTTCACGTATTCATCAATGATCATTTAAATACCATAAAGTACTGACCTGATTATTCGATCACCCACCATGGGTATCCACCATCTTAGCCCTTATTTCGGCTACCATTCACATCATATCACACATATAACAACATACACACATAAACAATCAAGAGAACAGTGTAATAACTACACGCCTTTTTGGCATAGTCTACTCAATCCCAAAACCCACGTCTAAACGATTTGCACCCTTGCGATTGATGAACTCCTTCCTTGATGTTCAAAACCCGAGAGATCTCCTTTAATGCTCCTTAGCGTTGACTACCTTCAACAGAGACACATATTATGGCACTAAAGAACATTCGACCATGCCAAAGCCTATCCATTAGATTCGGCACCCCCATGAAGAAATGATAAAAACCGATTGCTAAGGAAGAATATACTTACTACCACACGTTGCTTACCACTCCTAAAGCACCCTCCAAGAATCGGCTCCAAGACCCCAAAGAGAAAGGTTTCCGCACCTAGTGGTGAAGAGAGAAAACGCAATAGTGGAGAGGGTTTAATGATTAGAGAAATCGGCCATGGATACAAATAAATCAAAGTTTTGACTTTTAAGACTTGTGGTAAAGAAAAGAGAATAAGAAACCTTGAGTTTCAGCTATGGTGTTTCTTTATAGTTTCAACAAAGAAAATAAGGAAAAGAAAATACCAGGTTCGGCTATGGCTCACAAAAGTAAAAACAATATTCGGCTATGGTTCTAAATGGAAAGGGATATTTGGCTATGCAAGAAAAGGTGTAGAATTGGGGTTGAAAGAAAGAAAAGAATAGGTAGAGAGAGTGAGAGGAAATTTGTCACAAAGAGAAAATGAGAGGAAGAATTTTCGGCAAAAGAAAATAAAATGAAGAAAAGAATAGCCAAAAGATGGTCACCAATATTTATACTACACAATTTCGGCACACCTAATTCCTACACCCTCCAAAAACCGAAAATTCACAAGCTAAAGAGTCCCACATTCGGCCATTGCTCATCCCCCTCTCAAATCCCATTTTCTTCTCCTATCATATCCCTTAATGCTTTCCTATCATATCCCTTAATTCCTTCCTATCACTTTCAAAATTAAGCCAACCCCCCTAGTCCATGAAACCGTCCAAATACATGGACTAATGGCCATAGAAGAGTTTCCAAAACAACGCTCCATACTTCAAGCCTTATGTCCCCTTATCCTACCTTAACTTCTTGATTCCATACCTTAAATAAACACTTGCCTTTTTCCTTAGTCCACTATCCATAAATGAAAAAAAATCTATCCTACCATAATTAAAATTTTACCAACACATGCCATACAAAAACAAGAGTAAAAGTCACCTTATTGCCATCCATGGGATTCGAACCTAAGACCATTAATACACTCCACACTCCACTTGCCACTTTACCAATTGACTCCTTGTGTCATGAACTCCTCACAATTTCTCTTAAGACCTCCTCCACCTAGCTCCCTTTTCCTAAGCTTGAAATCCAAATATTTTCCACTGCATTTCCCCTTCTCCTGAAGTTCTCAAAACTCCCAAAACACACTCAAAGCCTACTAGCTCACTTGAATTATGCACGAACGCATAACCCCTAAATCTAGGATATTACAATTTCACACTGTATTCGTTTAACTTACAACTCATTATCACTTTTTTTTAGTTTCATTGTTCTGTTGTAGAAACATCGGTTAAGCTCTATACTCAACCAAAATTATTCTTTCATCAGATAATAGCATTCGAGTATTTATTGCTCATAAATCAAACAAATAATTTTCTACTCAACATATCGGTAACTATATTTACTTTTCCTGAATGATAGTCAATTACCCAAGTCAGGGTCTTTCAATAATTCAAGCCATATATGCAATCTCAAAGTCAAATCTTTTAGTAACATCAGATACTTCAAATTTTTATGATCAGCACTTATATGATATTTTCACCATACAGATATTGTTACCAAATTCTCAGTGCAAACACAATAATTGTCAACTTAAGATCATATTTCAGGAAATTCTTTTCCCCTAGTTTTATCTGGCTGGAAGTATAGACCATTTCTTTACCTTTCTTCATCAAAACACAGTTTATGATGTATCATTGTAATAATAAATTCCTTACTCGATTCAAACTGAACCAGAACTGAGGCTTCGGTCATCAGGGCTTTCAACTGATCAAAGCTTTACTAATATTTATCAGTCCATTCAAATCTTACATCTTTCTGTAATAACTATGTCATCAATGCAACTATTTCAATTATTAACATTGAAGCTTTGAATTGTTCCAAAGCCACAACCATCAGATAGATTCAAAACCATAGTGCTATATTATGACCGATATTTCAACCGTATAGATAAAGCAACACTTCAATATCAATATTGTACCTCAAATTAGATAAGGGAGGACCGAAAGTGGCCCCAATAATAACCAATGCAATAATATAGTTTCTATAATCTGTGTCCCATATTACCAAGTTCCTATGATCAAGTCAGAGTTCATAACGGTAATAAGTATAATTACCACTGACCAATGGATATCTTTCACAAATAAACCATGCTTGATGACATCTCGGAGAAAATTCAGAAGAGCAATATCACACATACTCAATAGAAACGACTGTGAAAAAGATAATATAATTTTGCATATTTGAAATTCAGGGTTTCAATCAGTAGAAGTAGAAGATGATATCATATGAACCTTATCACTTAATCTTATATCAATCATAATGAATTAGAAAGCCCAAGTAAGATAGAGCAATACCGCTCATGAATCAACCAAACTTACAATAATTCAATCTGTCATAATTTACTAGCCTTTTAGTACGATAAATACGGCATATGTACATGCACAATTTCATATGTCGTTGAGAATACAGAACATATAGAGTACCTGGGAGATGTTGCTGTAATATACTCAATTATAACAGCTGTATTCAAATATCTTTGCAGTTTTATCACCATTCTACTGACCAATAAAGTCATCAATAATCTTACATCATTCAGTTCACTGAAAGAGTCAATTCAGAAGAATTTTCAGCTAATCCATTCTGTAATTATCATATCTAGGTAAGTCAATTACTCATGATTAACTTCTTCCTTAACAATGACATCACATATTCAGAATAATCTTCAGAAAAATTTGATATCTCTTTTAATACCGTATTTACTTACTAACCCATTCTCATTCTGACTAGTAATTCAGCCTTTGAGCTATTTAGTTCCACATTCATGAGCTTAATCCATATAAATCTTATGAATTTCATTGTATAACACTATACTGGTAAGGGGGTAGGGATCATAAGCCTCAAAAATTAAATTCATAAATATACACTTATCACTTAACGTGCACCATTAACATGTTCACTATAAAACATTTATCCATACCTTTTTTAATTCTATTTCCTCATCAATAACGTTTTACTCAGATACTTGAGTATCTCTTCGGAGTCATCGAAATTAGCTCAGTTGGAAAGCATCTCTGTCTATTTGCAAAATAATTTTCATCAGAGTCGGGAGATATCACACTATCACAGGTTATATAATGACATGTATTTCTGGACTCCACATATGCTACGTTCAGTTTGAGAACTGACTAAACCGTAGCTCTGATACCACTAAATGTAACACTCCTAACCCGTATCTGTCACCGGAATAGGGTTATGGAGTGTTACCAAAACTTTTCATTACATTTTCAGATAAAACATGTAAATCACTATTCATTAACCGAGATTATTCGTAACGTCCCTTAAATGGACCTTCGAGGCCCAATACGAGCAGTAGAATTAATTCGGGACTTAACCGAAAACTCTAAGTATTTTTTGTGACATTTCAAAAATTTTACAAGCTGCAGGGCTCACACGCATGTATGGTTCAAGGGACACGCTCGTGTGACCCTAGGACATGCCCGTGCTACAGGCCGTGTTCGCAATTAGGTAGCTTACTAACCTATGCCACATAGCCATGCTACACGCCCGTGTGCTAAGCCGTGTAGTTAATTAATTCAATTCAAATTAGGTGCAGGTTTCACACGGCCAAGACACACGCCTGTGTTCAAGGTCGTGTCTCCCACAAGGCTGAGACACACGCTCATGTCTTTGCCCATGTGCTCAATTCTGAGTATTCTATTTTCAAGAATTCAAGGTGCAGGGGACACACGGCTTGGCTATATGCCCATGGGGTAGGTCGTTTGTCACATACGGCCTAGACACACGCCCATGTGTCTACCCATGTCGACAAAATTGAGCCATTTCCTAGCATTATTTGTCACCCAAATTTACCATGTTCTTACACTAGAACATACCAAATATAATCCAACCATTTCAATCATCCACCCCAAGAAAATTTCATCATTTACAAGGCATACCACTACATGCATACATGTTTATAATCTTGCCTTGGTTTAGTCCATATGATAGACATAATTTGATCAGCTACTTACACATGTGTAGCTAACATAGTATGACATTACAAATATATCAAATCAAATCATTACTAGCCATTCTAATGGCTAGATTACAAGCATCATCTACACTTACATGCCAATATGACCAATATAACCTATACATGCCATTACAACCATAACTGCTTTACCATATTATACCGACATGGGCCGATAGATAGTGTGAGTGATCTTCGCCGAGCTTCCAATCCAACGAGCTTCTGATTTACTCTAAAACAGGGAAAATAAAATAGAGTAAGCATAAAATGCTTAGTAAGTTCGTATAACATGGTACTTAACTTACCATTCATCCTATTTTGAGGTAACTATGTAAGGCATATTCACTTAATTTGACCTCAAGCCCTACACATATCCTCATTGCCCTTGTTAGTCATATATTTCATAATAACATCAAAAACAAGTATGAGCTCAACAACAATCAAGTTTCCATGCACATATATGCTTTCCACAACATGTATAAATCACATTGTTATAGCTCAAGTATATTTTCATATAACTCATCTCGAGTTCAGATTAATTCACATCAGAACTTTATTCATTATACTCATAATATCAATGTCACATGAGTAGTGGTACATTCAAAGTGTACAAGTCTATAACCAAGGATGAACATTTTCATCTAATAACTTCCATGTACAAATATCATCTTTTCATACTTTTATACACCTCTTGTCATGTATCATCATTTTCTTGTATTTCATATAATATTCTCTTCATATCATATTTCTGTTTCATATAAATATCATTCTATGTCAATTTGTCTTAAATTCATATTTTCCCTTGTCAGAACTTTGCCCGTTGAATTTATTTAAGTTATCGATGGATACATAGGTAGTACACTCGAGGCGTACAAATCAGGATCCATCAATTCATTTTCAATGGTACCCATAAGGTACTATTTCAGAGAGTACACTCTCGAGCCACACATGTATTCAACGAGATTACCAGTCGAGGCTAAATCCCTTTTTACGACATATGCTCTAAGGAGCTCGATCTGGATTACCCGTCTGGGCTAAATCCAATCCATAACATGTGCTCGAAAGGAATTTTATCAAGATTACCCATCCGGGCTAAATATTTTTTATAATGAGGTTAATAGGATTACTCGTCCGAGCTATATCCCGTCCGAAACAAATGCAGGACCTCATTCATTTCGGGAAATCACGTATCCATCGATTTTCCATTTATTCAACCGGGATTTAACATTTTCAAGCATTTTCCTTTATGTGATTATTTCATACATCTATAACATCCACATAATTCAAATGATCACATTCCACATCCATTCCAAGCATAAAGGTAACATTTTCATCATTTATCCTTTTTCATCTATCGGGCATTATCATTTAATTTGAACATTTTTATTTATCGGGCTTGATCGGATATGTAATCATTTCATATATATATAACATTCACACAATTCACATAATCACAATAGAAAACAAGCATGTAAATATACATATTTTAGTTACACGAACTTACCTCGACAATGTTCATATAAGTAAAATCCACTAATCCGACATTTTCCTCCTTCCTCGTCCTAGCTATGAATTTGGTCTATCCAGGTCCATACGAGTAAATTTAACTTCAATTTATCATATTTCACATTCAAGTGGACTCAATTTTTACTCTAGGTAAAATTACTATTTTGCCCCTAACTTTTCCATAAATTCCAATTTCGTCCATTGGCTTGGAAAATGAAATTTATGCAAATTACTCCCTGTTCCAAGCTTAACCAAAGCCCCATTACAAAATTTACAGCACATGTATTCATAAAATTTCAAAATTTTTCCTTCAATTTTACAAGTTTACATTTTAACCCCTAAATCATGTTTTAATCAAAAATCACTTTGTAAAAGTTGTTTATCTATAAATAACCTTTCATTTTCTACCATAAATTTCTAATTTCCAGCATATACACCCATGACCCATTTTTCATACCTTGATATGAAACACCCCAAACCCGGCCCACAAGCCTCGACCGGATCTGACATGTTCCTTCGGAAAAACTTAATTAAATTTCGTTTCATGTTTGATAAAATAGGTCGACTTAATAAAATAAGTTTGAGAATTTAGCGAGTTGGAAACCGAGTTGTAATTCAAGTTTGTTTCTCTTTAAAAACGTTTCCTTCATAGTTAATAAGTTAAAAGAAATGCCGAATTTTAGAGCTTATTATAAAGTTGAAAAAAAACCGTAGGTGTTTAGGTGTTAAAACATTTGATGTTGTTTCAAGAAAAATGTTTAGTTACTTCATTTATCGATTATCGCATGAAAAATAAAACTTTAGAACATAAAACTTAAACAATTAAGTAGTGGCCTTATTACAACTGAATAAAATAAGCCCGAAATAAATCCTGAAACGTAATAAAGGAAACGTAATAGGTTTAATTATAATAAAACCCGAAAATGCTGAGCTGAGCATGGCCACCACAAAGTCCCCGCTGGCCCGGTCCATGGCACTAAGTATCACCTGCAAAAGTTATCCCACGAAGGGTGAGTCAACAGACTAAATGTATAACGGCTACACCAAAAACCCAAACGATCATACCCTTATTCTTATCATTTCGGCAAAGCCCATTTTAGTCATATTCGGCCATAGGCCCATAATATAGCATATCGAATCATAACATATTAAATCACACTTATACATAAAATGAAATGCAATCCCGAGCCCACCTAGATATCCATCCTCTACACACCACCCGTACCTGCCAAACACTCCGTGGGGATTACTAAATCGACCCTTCATCCGCTACACACCCTCGAAGGCAGTCACTGCAGTCAACTGCACATCGCCCTTATAATCGTGGCATAGCCACCAGATAATGTGACAGAGTCACCGGATTCATAATATGTGACATAAGTCACCGGATACATAATATGTGACATAAGTCACCGGATAATGTGGTAAAAACCACTGGAACACTTCCCCTTTATCATTAACACCCATATGCCCATGCAACATACATATTATTCAGATATCATGCAATATACCTTACCCCAAAGTCATAACGAAATCACACATATTTCATATAAATGTTTATAGCATTATTAACTGAGTATTAAGGGGTAACGTACCTGAATGCACTGTACCATTGAATGGTACCCTTAGCCATGATCGTACATATTTCTTATTAACACATGCTTAACATTAAGACTATTAATCTATCGGGAAGTTAGTGTAGGGTTACACACCTGATAATGCTGAGAACGACACTCTCGATACCGACACTCTCTCTAGCAGGGATAACAGCGATCTGCTTATCCCTTTCCGATGCTAGCCCACAACCCGGTGGCCAATCACGTACGGCAGAAACCGAGCGTTTCTTAAATCTAGGGGTAGAGACTACCCCTTTCTCTCCTCCACTGGTACTCGCATCCATCGAATATCACTTAATCAGGAACCCAGTTAATCAATATACAATATCTAAACGAACATAATCGGTAACTCAAACACCCTTACCAAAGTAGATCTGAATCCCAATACTTTTCCTTATCTCTGTCGAACTGCCCCTAAAGTACCATAGTTAGAATCGGCCAACCTTAAAATAATATGGCCTTTGGCCGAATATTACACCTTGCTTACCTCAATCGTCCAAACCCCGGAAGATCACCTTTCAATCGTCGGCTACAAGATGAATCCCGAAAGATCTCCACGCAACTAGCCCGATTCGGTTTTGATGAATCCAAAAAGAGAAAAGTATGATGGCGGAAGAGATGAAGAGATGTTGAACAAGACTAAGATGAGAAGATATAAGCTTAAGGGTTTTCGGCTAGAACACTAGGTGTATTCGGCTTTCAATCAAATGAATGAAGGGGAGAAGTTTGGGGTTTAAGATGTTGCGGCAATGGGGAGAAAGAGTGAGATGTTTTCGGCTAATCAAGAAGAGAAAAAGAAGAGAGGGATATGGAGAAGAGTAGATTCGGCCTAAAAGAAACAAATAGAGAAAATAGATGCACAAATGGTTCCAAACTTTCGGCTTTTGGTCAAGAGAGAAAAGGGTGCAAGTTTTCGAAAAAAAGCAGAGATGAAAAGAAAACTTTCGAAAGGGAGAAAAATGGCCACCCACTCACCTTATTTCGGCACCTAAAGCCCCCTAGCATAGCCACTCCTCCTCTTGGTCGAAAATGCCACACCAAAACCCCTCCATTTGGCCAACTCTTCTTCTCTCTATCGGATTCCTTCTTTTCCTCCTATTTCTTCTCTTTTCCACTCATTCAAATGAGTTTGAATGAGTCAACACTTATCTCCCTTCTTAGCCGAATTTTCAAGTAAATTTGACCAAATCAAATGCTCATCCATTCAGTGTCCCTGTGCCGTCCAACTCCTCTCTTGCCTGACGCAAAAAGCAACTCCAAAATGCTTCCCTTGCTACTCGAACCTAGGCCCCTTCACACTCTCTGAGGTGTCACCCTCCTGTGCTCTAAGTGGTGCCTCCCTTGCCACTTTACTAGCTAGTTTCTTGTGTCTTAACCCACACAGTAAACTCCTTAAGGCCTAGCTCCCTTAGCCCCTCTTTAAGGCTTAAAATCAAATATTTTTCTAAGGCATCCACCTACACCCCAAGATTCCCGAGGCCCCCAAAACACGTACCAATCACACACATACATTTAAGTTAAAATGCATAACCCCTAAATCCCGGATATTACATGATAAATTTTCAAATTAATCCCCCAAATAGAGAGATTAAGCTATCCCGATTCCAAAAATATCAAAATTACTAAAAACGGGACATGAAAACTTACCCAATTTGACCATGAAAGTTTCTTCTCTCTCTCCCAGGGTTTCCATGTTTTATTTTGGGGAAGAAGATGAGAAAATAAGATTATATCTATTTTATCATCTTTTAATTAATTAAAATTTTCACTTTTCAATTTAGTCCTTACCCTTTTTCTATATTTCCATGGATGAGTCACCAAGAAAAACCTACATACTTTTCTTAATGTTCTAATTACCATAAAAGGACCTTAAGTTTTGAATTCCATAGCTATTTAATCCTTATAGCTACTAGAATTTAACTTTCGTATTTTATGCGATTTAGTCCTTCTCGTAATTAAGCACTCAATCGATAAAATTTTTGGACCAAAATTTTCACATGTCATATCTATCATAATACATACCATATAATAAAATAAAAATAAATTTTATTTTTGGCTCGGATTTGTGGTCCCGAAACCACTGCTCCGATTTCACCGAAATTTGGTCTATTCAACCAACTACATCTTCCTCGTTAATCTTAACAACTCTTTTATTTCGTAGTTTATAATAATCTGCTTTAACGTGTCCTAACTTTTTACAATAGCGACACATTTTGTCTTGCTTCTTTGATGCTACCAAAACAAAAGCTTGCCTATCTGCCTTGCTATCCGAACCAAACTCATTGTTAAGTTTGCCTCTACTCAACAAATTACCCTTCACATATTCGAACGAGAGTTTTTCTCTGCCATAAATCAGGGTCTCCCTGAAAGACTTGTATGAAGGGGGTAAAGAACACAATAATAATATAGTTTGATCTTCATTGTCAATTTGAACTTCAATGTTCTTTAAATCATTTAAAAGAGTAATGAATTGACTTATGTGATCTCTAAGAAGCTCACTTTCGTTCATGCGAAATGTAAATAGACATTTAAACACTAAACGGTTAGCCAGAGACTTAATCGCATAAAGAGTTTCTAACCTTTTCCATAAGGCAGATGAGGTCTTCTCCATCAATACCTCCTGCAATACCGTATTCGCAAGGCACAACTAGATTGTAGACAAGGCCTTTTCATCAAGCTCTTTTCATCAAGCTCTTCCCATTCTGTTTGATTCAGGTTCTCAGGCTTGTTCCAAGTAACAACCTTTTTCAGGCCGATTTGAACTAGAATTGCCATCATTTGAACTTGCCACAGATTGAAATCTGTGACACCATCAAACTTCTCAATTTCAAATCTTGTTGCTGCCATATTTGAATGGGTTGATCTACTAAAATTGAACTAGCTCTGATACAACTTGTTGGGGATCGACCCTATTAAACAACAAACAAGTAAAAATAGTGGAAGAAATTGAGAAATTAACACACAAATTTAACATGGAAAAACCCTTCCAAAGAGGATAAAAAACCATGAGCAAAGATAATTATACTATATGGAAAAAGAACGAAGAGTACAAAAGATGGAGAACAAAACTAAATCCCAAAAAACCCGAAAACAAAGAACCCTCAAAATGTAAACACAAAATTCTCTAAAAGTGTTATGAGTTCTAATATCTAATAGGTATATTTTCTAAGGTTGTAAAAGAGCCTATTTATAGGCTAAATTCATATGTCAAATAATAATAAAATAATCTAGACTAATCAGAGTTTGATTGAAACAAATAAACAGAATTTAACTGGAAGATTATTTCTCAAATTTGACTGAAATAGGAGTCATACTCAACAAAAAGTAAATTATATTGATTGTAGCTGTATCTTGTGCATGAAATGAACCTAATAGCTTATGAAATGGTTGATAATTTGGTGAACTTATATGCATAATCATTGGTTATATTTGTGCCATTATGTAAATGAAAGTGTTATATAGAATGGTTGATATTTGATTTGGGATTGAATTTGTGCATGATGCATACATATATTTATTTATCTTGAATCAAAGATTACCACTAAGTGATTTGCTCAGCATACAGTTTGTTTTCCATGAACAGATTAGGTTCATTTCGAGAATCCTAAGCATGGACTACTGCATTTAGTCAACGATCCCAGACTCAATAATGTTTGTTCATTTTTTACTTTTGTTATTAGTTGGCATGTACCTAATAGGTTAAGTCATGTTGGTTTTGGTATTTTAAGAATGATATATGTTTGCTTATATGTATATATACAATTTAGATTTAATTAGTTTGGTTTAAGTATTTTGGTTTTTAAGGTTTGTATTTGCATGTGGTAGGTTGACTATGGATTGTCTGGTATTAGTAATTAGTATGATTGCAAATTATATATAAATTGGTATGACATGCAATAGGTAGTTAGCTTATAGTTGATATGATGTTAACTGATGGTGGTTGAGGATTTGGTATGTAAATTGATGATATAATATTGAAATTGTGGACTGATTATGAATTGATGATGTTGTGAATTGGTGAGGAAAGTTGAAGGTTTTCACCAAAAAGATTTTGCAAAAATAGTATGTGACGCCGCGATGAGAAATGGCCTGTAATGTCATGTTGAGACGAGGAACACCGTCTTCTTGATGAGGCCAAAACAGTGAGTGACGTCGCGAGCGATGTCGAGTGGATTGACGTCGTAACGTGACAAACTATTTAACGATGTCATGACGTCAACCCTGCATTTTGAATCTTTTACAATTTAGTATTGATTCGATCTTGGGTTAGCTTTAGAGCTTCCGTAAGATCATATAAGATTCTAGAATGTTTTTTTATCATATTATTTGTTTATACTGTAATACCCCTAACTCGTAACCATCGCCGGTCTAAGGTTAAAGGCATTACCGGACAAATTAGATCTTATACAAACATTTCATGTCATAATTTAACCAATCAAATCAAAGTGTCCCTTAAATAGGTCTACAAGACCTTAAACATGCATTAAAAAGGGGTCGAGACTAAACCGAACACTTACGAAAATTTTCGAAAATTTAATATTTTTCAGAGCTACAGAGGTCACACGCCCGTGTGGGCAGGCTGTGTGCCTCACACGGCCTCAGACACGCCTGTGTGTCTAAGCCGTGGTAAAACAGGGCATACATACTGACTTGTCCACACGGCCTGAGATACGCCCGTGTGCCTCACCTGTGGTCGACATTGACTTGCATCACACGGCCAGTCACACGCCTGTGTGTCCAGCCCGTGGTCGAAACTGACTTGTTTTGAAATGCAACCATGAGGGACACGGTCGAGCCACGCGCCCGTGTGCTCAACCGTGTGGGAAAATATAGGCCATTTGCAAGGCCAATTTTGCCACCGACACTTGGGTTAAACCTACAAGCACATTCAAGCATCATTCAAACACCAAAAGCAACCAAATCATACCAAAATGTTCATCCTTTCTAACTATTTATGAGCATAACAATCAATCAACAATTGCAACATTTATCTCATTCTTATCACAAGCATTATTAAGTATAAACCATTCATCAATGGTATGCAAATTTTGCATCATAAGACTTATCCCAAACTTGACCATCTCATTAGTCCAAATATTAACCATCAACCCATACCAAAATATGCATCATATAGCATGAACTACTCATTCACATCATATTCATTATCTAGCCATATCACATGGCTATTTATACACCTTTCAAAAGATTACCAAAACTCACTAGACTATACATGCCATACTTTAATATATACTCTTTCAAAAGGTACCAAAATAGAGATTGATAGTGTGATGATGATCCTCGATGATCCCTGAGCCTTTCGTAGCTTTAACGATCTATAAAACAATGAAAACACACACAAAGTAAGCTTTCAAAAGCTTAGTAAGCCTTATACAAATAAACTTAACATATAACATACATAATCATATCAAATACAAGATCATTAATATTTTTCAACTGCAAATTCATAATTTTTCTTTGGCTCATTTGTTTAGCCATTGCTTACCAACAATTCATAACTCAAAGTATCTCTTTTGATCATATCATAATCATACATATATCACATTTGTCTCAACAAGTCTAGGCACATATCTCACTTGTGCACATTCACATATACTTACCTTTCATACTCAATCATAGCATACACTTCAAACGTACCTAAAACGATCACACATTATACATAGACTTTCTTTTCTTGGAATTGCCCGTTGAACTATTCGGAATCAAATAGGCTACTCGGAATACTCGTACAATGCCAACATTTTCAAACGATGTTCTGAATAGTATTGAGTCTAGTGTTCGGGACAATTTTAGAAGTAATGAAGAGAAAATTGATGGCTAAATATTGCATGGGTCCAAATAAAATTAGGCCATATAGTCTCAAAATTGGGTTTCAAAGGATAATTTTATCAGGGTCGGCTTGAAAGGCTCAAACAGTCCAAACAATAGTTGCCTAAATCATTTTCAACATTCCATGTTTCCTAGGATTTCGCCTCAAGAAATTACTAAGTCAATTCTAAAGACTTAAGCTTTCATGCATGCCTAATTTTTTCGTAGGGAACTAAAAATTTTATGGTACAAATTTACATGCTTTATTAAAAATACATTTATATCATTATTAACCTACCATAATAACTTATTGAAATAATAGAACTTTATTAATACTGAAGTTTAACATAATTAGCAAAATTTCAAATTATTGAACAAAAATATATCCTAATCATAACTAAAAGAAAATTTTATTCTGAGTGTCTTCATTGTTTAAAGTGAATAGATACTATACACCAGGTAGAATATTTAGAAAATCCAATCCTAGACATGTATATATCTATTGCCACACTTTAGCCTTTGAGACTTGTTCAGATTTTATTCATGCTTCCTATCTATTATTTTATTGTGCAAAAAAAAAAATTCCTAATTAACCTAATCCTAGAACAACTTAAGAATAAAAACAAACTAAAGTTGAAGTCCTCCCCTTTTTTATTTGTTCGTCGATCCATCAGAATCTGACTCATCTTTTCCTTCCTCGACACTAGAGTCCATGGTTCAAGTACAAAGTCAGGAAATTCATGCACAAAAATAAACGGGTTATGAAATATATATTTTAAATGCATCTCTGATTGAGTTATCCCGTATTTTTGAGTATCTCCAGTAATCTTGTTACTACAACTACATGTGTTGCCACATAGCCATTATACCAAACTATTCACTTCATGGAATGGTGCTAGATAAAGGGACTCTCAGCGTCAAACTTAGGAAATTTGTTAAGGGTGATTTCAGTTTTGGGCAGGTGGGTGAGTAGCTGAGGGTTAGAGTTGAAGAGGGTGGCAGTTTTAAGGATAGTTTAGGTGCGGTAGTTGCTGACTTCGAATGAAGGTGTTTGGTGGTGGTGATTCAGGGAGTTAAGGGCTGCAACATTAAGGGGTTAAGTGAGATGCACTATTGGGCTACTGGGGAGTTGTGGTAGAACAAGGTAAGTGCTATAGGTTTGTGAGGAGAAGGGTTGAATATTTCCCTTCTTAGTAGTGTCTTAAGCCCAATGGCAGCTCCTTTTTGGATCCTAAGCTCCTATACTGAAAAAAAAAAACTCAAAGAAATTAGTGCTTGGGTTAAAAGTTGACCCTTTATTTAACAAAACAAATACTTAAATTCTTTGGGCTACTTAGAACAATATTTTTTTGAAAAATTACATCAAATTAAACTCCCAGGAAAGACTGGAGGGGTCACAGATGGTCCCGCTTAAGTCCTAATCTCCTAGATAGAGCTTTAATTAATGTAATGAACTAAAGAAAATTTTATCTAAGCCTACCATTTTATTCAAATGAGAAAAAAAAACTAAAAATATAAAATAACGATAAAGAAAGTGAAGAGAACTCCCTTCATTTTATTTAGGATCATCATTGACCATGGTGGTGTCAAATGGCCATTTGTCATACCAACCATAACCATCCAAGAAGTAATCATATTCTTTCCCATCAAATTTGTCTAACATCTTATTAGGGAAAGAAAATCCGTAATGATCTTTCCTGGTGGCCTTCTTTAACTTCCTGTAATTCCTACAAATCCTCCAACCCGTGACTTGAATATCTACAATAATCCATCCAACACCCTTCTTGTGCCTTTCCAAAATCACAAGTGCCTCTTCTTCTTGATCTTTGGTGAACTCAACTGAAATAATGACAGGTAAAGTCAAAGATAAACCCAAATAGTCATATTTCAAATGAGGAGACAAAATCTTCAGTTCCAATTTAACTAGCTCTTCAATCAATGACTTTGGTTGCGTATACTCTTGAGATGATAACTCGAGTGGAACTTCTTGAGTGAATTCCTTTGAATTAGCTTCTAACCAAGCCAAACATTCCTTGTCTTCATCATCACTTAGTGAATCCTCCAGTAGAATATGTTCTAACGGATTGTCTAAAGAATTGAGCTCCAATTTTGTAGAAGCCAGCGATTCCATCTTAGAAATAGTAGAACAGTCTTCAACTACATTTGGGGATTTAGCAGCATCGAAGTCATTAAAAGTCACCTTGTCATCAAAAATTTCTTTCAACTGAGTACCTCGTTGCTACTTCTGGAATTGTTGAGGATATGGCAATGGTGGAATCTTAACTTTAACCGGACAACTCTTCCGCGGAAATGTTTCTGCATATGACAAGGGTGTTAGATAATCAGAACTAACTGGTTTAGTGTTTACCTCATCAAGGATCACTGAATCTGCCTTCTGTGAAACAGGAGTTTCAACACTTGGTTGAACTTCCTCTTTGTCTTGAGCTACAACAGGCTCATCTTGAACATCAACCACCTTGGGCTCCAATGTCTTTCCACTCCTCAGTGTCAGCGCTTTGTAGTGCTCTTTTCATGGATTTCTCGAATTTTCCGTATCACTGGGTAAGGTACCCTATGGTCGGTTCTTAATTTCAATTGCAAGCTGGCCCATTTGGTTTTCCAGATTCTTAAATGTAGCTACCTGGCTCTGGATTAAGGCATCATTCTTTGCCATGTATGCCTTCAGCAAATTCTCCAAGCCATTAGACGCTTCAGCTTGAACTAGTTTCTGAACTTGTTGCAGAAAATTAGGCGACTGGGTTGGTCTGGGTTGGGTGTAAGTGGTACTGGTTCCAGCCCCCTGGTTACTCAAGGAAAAATTTGGGTGGTTTCTCCACGATGGGTTATAAAAGTTGGATTGCAGCCCTTGCCTTCCTCGGTTTTGATTCTGATTGCCCATGTAGTACACAGATTCTGGGTTCGACAGACATTCTTCAAACAAATGTCCCTCCCCACAATAGACACAGGCTATATTCTCATATTGATTAGGCGGCTGTGCTGCAAAACTATTAGACCCATTAGTAGTAAGATTTTTAAGCATTGAGGATATCGATGATACCTGAGATGCGAGTGAAGTAAGAGCGTCTACTTCATGTATTCCAACGACTAGTCTTTCTGAGGCTGCTCGGTTGGTTGGCCATTGATAGTTATTGTTGGAAATTCTTTCAATAATCTCGTAAGCATCGTTATAAGACTTAGAAAGAAGGGTTCCATTTGCTGAGGCATCCACCATCATTCTAGTATGAATATTGAGACCAATATAGAAAGTCTCCATTTGAACGCAGTAAGGAATGCCGTGATGAGGGCACTTTTGTAATAACTCCTTAAACCGCTCCCATGCTTCATATAAAGATTCTTCATCGAGTTGCTGAAATGAAGTGATTTCATTTCGGATCTTGGCGGTTAAAGATGGAGGGAAATATTTCATTAAGAAACGTTCAACCAACTCTTGCCATGTAGTTATGGAATCGGACGATAGGGAGTTCAACCACGCTCGTGCTCTATCTCTTAAGGAGTATGGAAATAATCTCAGTCTCAAGGCATCCTCAGTCACTTCGACTAGTTTAAATGAGTCACTCACTTCCATGAATAGCCGAAAATGAAGATGTGGATCTTCATTAGGAATCCCACTAAATTGACCCATATTTTGCAACATCTGGAACATGACCGGCTTTAGATCGAATTGTTGTGCCTCAATTTCGGGTCTCTTAATACTCGGATTGAGCTCGTTGAATAGAGGAATGGCATATTGTTGAATGGCACAGTTTCTATCATCGGCAACAATGATCGGATTGTGAGTATTATAAGCGAATGTTCCTCTTGGGTTTTGGTTTTGATTTTCAAAATTCGTATCTTCGGTCCTTCTTTAGTTCGCTTGTCTTCTCCTTTGTTAGAAAGTCCTTTCAATTTTAGGGTTTAGAAGAAGTAAGTCAATAATTTGATCAATACTCTGAAACAAACACACACACAAAAAAAAAAAGAATTAAAATTTAACAGAAAAAAATACACCAAAATGCAAAATTAACAATTTCACAAATAATGTCTTTGAAAAACAGTCCCCGGCAACGGCGCCAAAAACTTGGAACGGTGGAAATGTGCAAGTGTACACAATCGTAACAAGTAATAAAGTGACAAGTAAATGTCGAGTTATCGTACCCACAGGGACTGTAAAAGGATTATTTATAAAAATGATTTCAAACACTTTGGTGACGGAAAAATATTTGGATTTGAGAGATATTTAAAAACTAAAAGAAAAATGAAAAAAAATAAAATAAAACAAAGTTCTAATGCACGATTTCAAAAACTGATTTTAATCAAGATGACATAATTGTGTTGGATTAATCACATTTCTTACCTTAGAATTATTAAGCTCGTGTTTATACTTATTAAATCATGGGAACTCGGTAATTTGCTAACTTATGAACATACTTACAAATAAAAATCCATTCATCTCTTGTGCATATTCCTATGCCAATTCAAACGATTAAACAGACTTCTAAGAGTAAACATGTTATTGCACATACATACTTATTAAATTAAACAATCTCTCGCATATTCCTATGTCAATTCAAATGATTAATTCAACCTAATAAGCATATAAAAGATCATGTGAAGTAAAAAAGTATTTTTACCTTGAAACAATTTAATCACAAAAATCCTGCAAGTTATGCAAGGCATATGTATCGTCAAATGCAATGCTAATTTAACCTTCAGCTACCTTAGAAGAATTAAACATGCATAGATTAAGTATTGTGTCCATTAATTATAATTTCAATGCGTTTAAATAATTAATTCATTAGCTATCTAAACAATTATAATGCCGGATAACTTAAACATGATTTTACTTAATCAAACATTTTACCGAGACCTTTAATAGCATAAACACAATTTTAACAATTTAAGAAATTGAAATGCAATCAACCCAACACGAATTAAATTCAAGCTAAATTGATTAAATTAAGCATTCCAACAGCATAAATATTCATAAACATGTTCGTCAAAACAACAACAAAATTTAAAGAGATAGGGAACAAGAAGCAAATCCGGTGTTTCTCCGTGGTTTGACTGATTGCCCCATTCTCCGTTCTTCGTTGGCCTCGGCTATCAGGGTGGCTTATGAACACTCCAATTGTTGCTCCAAATGGCTGGGAAAACACCTCTTTTCCAAGAGGAGAAATCGGCACAAGAACACACAAAGGGAAATGGGAAAAATGGGAATTGAGAGAAAGTGAGAGAGAGGAGAATGTTGGAAGCTTGAGGTGTGTATTGAATGAGCAGCAAAGGGATGTATTTATAGTTGATCAAGGCTGCTAAAAATATCAAATAGCAGCAGCAAAAGAGGCCTCCCTTGGCCGGCCATCCCATGTGGCAAAGTTGAAGAATTCAACTTTGCTAAATATAGCATGGGGCAAATCTACAAAGCCATAATATTTAGAGGGGTTTGATTGCAATTTTGAAAGTTCTTCAAGGGCTTCTTTGCAATTGTAACACCCCAAACCCGGCCCATACGTTTCGACTAGATCTGGTATGCTATGGGTTGAACATTAAAATCTTTTGCTAAGTTGGTTTTAGAAAATCATAAGTTATTAGGCAATATTTGAATAAATAAGTGACATTTGAAAAGAAACCTTATATTATTATTATTTGGTATAAATAAACCCCTGACATAAATTTATAAGTTGCAAATATTAAAAAAACTACTTAAGCGAATATAAACTATGGGGCCTTATTACCTAAATATTCCCAAAACAAAACTTAAAGGAAAACCAAAAATAATCTATAGAAATAAAAACTTGATGGCCCCTCGAGTCCGTCTCGGCTTCCATGTCCACTGAAACACCCCAAACCCGGCCCACGAGCCTCGACCAGATTTGGTATGTTCCTTAAGAAAACCGGTTCAAATTCGTTTGTTCTTTGGAAACTTTACGTGATTTAGAAAGAAAACTCGAATTGGGTTGGGCTTAAGTTGGAAACCAGTTTATTTTTGAAACATAAGTTTTTATAAAAATTCCATTGTTAGTTTCAAAACTTAAAGTTAAAAGATATGCCGAATTTGTTTTAGGTTTCATTAAAAATCATTTATATTTAGGTGTCAAAACGTTTAGGGTTCATTCTTAGATAAAATTTACTTAGTCTTTAATTTGATAAAAAGTTCGTATCATAATAAAATAATTTAACGTGCATGCATAAAATAAAGTTCATACCATGGCCTTATTACATCAAAACAAACCCGAAATAAATTAAGTGCTTAAATAAAAAAAATAAAATGTCCAAATAAATAATTTCCTTGCTGAGCATGGCCACCACTAAGCTTCTGCCAACCCGGTCCATTACTGATTATCACCTGAAAAATGTTCCCACAACGGGGTGAGTCAAACGGACTCAATGTGTACACAAACACTAAGTCCAAATAGATTTAGGCATATCAAGTCATACACAAACATATCAAAATATACAATTAATGATGCATTCCCGAACCCAGGCCTAGTTACCAACCGCTACACATCACCCGTACCAACCTGCACACCGTGGGGACTACTAAGTCAACCCTCCATCCGCTACACACCATCGAAGGCAGTCGCTGCAGTCGACGTGCTCATCGCCCTTATAAAAGTCGTGGCATAGCCACCAGATATTATCTTGTGTCATGTGACACCACATTCAGATAATGTGACCGAAGTCACCACATTCTTATATCGTGACAATAGTCACCACATTCACTTCCCCTTTTCATAAACACCCAAATGCCCCATGTCATACATATCATGCCTTAAGCCTTATTTCACATTCATATAGGTTCGCATTTGTGGCATAACAGATCAAATTATAATCCTAGTAGGAGTAAGAAAACGTACCTGAGTACTTTGTACCATAGCATGGTACTTAGCCATATTTTTCACATTCTTAATACCACATACATATATATATAACATTGCCATAAATCTTATTAAGAGATAGTGTGGGGTACACACCTGAAATACTTAGCGAGTTTATTGAAATCCCGAAAATCCTATCTACTGCTTTAGGTCTCAAATTCCTACATTTGGTCAACACTTAATACTTAGTAAAAAGCCATTCGGCCATAAAACCAAATCCCAGTAGGATTATTAGACTTAAAACCTACCTTGTTGCCGATTTGACTAACACTCAAATCCCAAAAATTTGTAGTGTTTTATCCTTGCAATCGGCTAGCACCAATTCACCTCATAGTTTAGATTTCGGCTTTTGAACATGTAAGAAATAGATCTAATTACCAAAATAGGCCTTGGCCGAATGTGTAAGTACACTTACCTTACGATTCTCAAATCTGAAAAGTATCCCTTGCCTTAGGTGTCTGTTGAAATACCCTACACACATATGTTAGAATCGGCTTCAATACATGGAAACTATGAAGATAGCCCTTGGCCGAATATTCACTTACCTTGGTTGGCTAGATCTCGAACTATCTCCCTTAAAAGTAGACACTAGCAGAGATCCCGAAATCTCTCTTTAAGATTTCGGTCAAAGAATAATAATAAGAATTAGTCTTTAAATTTTGACAAGTCCTTAAAGGAAAGAACAAAAATCAAACTTGATCTTACCTCTACTGAAGAAATCGACAGCACCTAACTCTGTCACCACAGGGATATTCGGCTTTGTGGCTTAATGAAGAATCGGCTAAGACTACTTTGAGTATTCGGCTATGGCCTAGAAGGAACTTGTTTTCGGCTTCAATGGAAAAGTATGGGATTTGGGAGGAATCGACAATGATGATCTTTGAAGAGAAGAAGATTTCGGCTTGACAGAATAAAAAGAGAAAAGAGGATGTTGCTAGAGAATTCGGTAGAGAAAGGAAGGAAAAGGAAGAAAAATGAATAATGACTTTCATTCCCCCCTTGGCCGAAATTATCACCAAGAGAATCCCCTATTCGGCCAACACTATCAAATTCCTAGCTTTTCTCTTCATCTCTTCATTTAAAAAATAATAATCCTCTTTTATCCCTTAAAATAATCTCATAATAAATCATCATTTATCTACTATTTATCTGAAAATTTAAAAAGAATAAAACTCATCTTTTAAGTGCCTTGATGCCGTCCATCTCTTCCACCTCTCCTTGACGCAACCATGCAAAATAAAATCCCTTATTTTGCTTCCTATGTGACTCGAACCTTGGCCCCTTTCACCTTGAGTATGGCGTCACTTGCTAGGCCCTAAGTGGCGCCTTGCAGCCACTTTTCCAAGCCCAATTTCATGTCAAATCTCCCTTATTTATTTTCTTAAGGCCCTGCCAAGCTTAGCTCCCTCTTAAAACTTAGAACTTAATATTTTCTAAGGTATTTTCCTGTTATTCTAAAGTTCACAAACATTCATAAAAACACATTCAAGCACACAATGACATGCTAGTTCACACAATTTAGCAATAATGCATAAGCCACAATCCAGGATATTACATCCACGATCTACTGCTCATCTGAAAAGTTAGGGAAAAATAATAGGGTGAGTCACCAAGACTCAGTGTGTAAATCTCGAAAACACATAAAAGGTTTGGGCCCACAAACACATTATGAGCCCTGGCCCATACACAATGGCAACAATCATAATCACATGACAGATAATAAATGATGCAAAGCCCAACCCATCCTAGAATTCCATCCTCTACACACCAACCCATACCAACCATCACACCTTGGGGATTTCTACAATCAACCCACCACCCGCTACACACCATATCGACAGTCATACTGCCTATTCCTTATCAATCAGGAATTTTAACGTGGGTTTTCTACCACTGATCACCAAGTGACCTAACATTTCATTAGGTGGGTTTTCTACCACCGATCACCATGTGATCTAACATTTCATTAGGTGGGTTTTCTACCACCGATCACCATGTGATATTGCATTTCATTAGGTGGGTTTTCTACCACCGGTCACCATGTGATCTAACATTTCATTAGGTGGGTTTTCTACCACCGATCACCATGTGATCTAGCATTTCATTAGGTGGGTTTTCTACCACCGATCACCATGTGATCTAACATTTCATTAGGTGGGTTTTCTACCACCGATCACCATGTGATTTAACATGCTCTTCCCCTTTTCATAACAAACCCATCCCATGCATACATTCGTGCAAAATCAAACAATCTACTACCTAAGAGATTATAGTCTTTCGCATACATCGATACACATAGAGAAGTTCTATGATTACGTACCTGGCATTCCTTGCCTAACCCTTTTTGGGTTTCATTCGACTGTCTACACAGCCACTTTCCGACTTTTTAGCCCATAACATAAACATATATATATTCATACAGATTATTAGTGTGTTAGAGATCTACACACGACTGTTCATACAGCCTCAATTTTCAGTTTTTCAGCCCCTAACAGGTATAATACAAAATAAAACTTATGTGATAAGGATCTACACACGACTGTTCATACAGCCTCATTTTCCGGCTTTTCAGCCCCTAACAGGTATAATACAAAATAAAACTTATGTGATAAGGATCTACACATGACTGTTCATACAGCCTCATTTTCCGGCTTTTCAGCCCCTAACAGGTATAATACAAAATAAAACTTATGTGATAAGGATCTACACATCTGATTACCATTAGAACGAGACCCTCTAAGTTGACGCTATCCGTAGCCAACACCACCGCTATCTGCCTTGAAATCCCGAAAAGAGATATGAGATTCAGGGACTAGTGTTTCCGGCTTTTAGATCTAAGAGATCTACTTACTAGAGAAGATTCGGCTACTCCCAGAGGATTCCAGCTTTTTACGAGAAGATGATTCGAAGAAATCTATAGAGATTCGACTTTTAGAAGAAAGAAGAGAAGAGAATAATGGAGTTTTCGGCTTTTAGAAGAAAGAAGAGAATGATGGAGTTTTCGGCTTTTAGAAGAAAGAAGATAATAATGGAGTTTTCAGTTTTTAGAAGAAAGAAGATAATAATGGAGTTTTCGGCTTTTAGAAGAAAGAAGAGAGTAATGGAGTTTTCGGCTTTTAGAAGAAAGAAGAGAATAATGGAGTTTTCGACTTTTAGAAGAAAGAAGAGAGTAACGGAGTTTTCGGCTTTTAGAAGAAAGAAGAGGATAATAAAGTTTTCGACTTTTAGAAGAAAGAAGAGAATAATGGAGTTTTTGGCTTTTCGGAGAAAGAAGAGAAAAGAATAATGGGGTTTTCGGCTTTTAGAAGAAAGAAGAGAATGATGGAGTTTTCGGCTTTTAGAAGAAAGAAGAGAAAGAAAAGGTTGAAACCCTAAATGTCGCAAAATAAAGAAGAGAACCCTCCCTATTTATAGAAATTTCGGCTAACTCCTAGCCTTGTAGATAGCTCCTATCTTTTCTCCTTTTATCTTCCATATTATCAACTATAATATCTATATTATCTTATTCATATAAATCCTCCTATTTTTGAGCCTTGTTGCCATCCACTCCACCTAACCCAAATGCCGAAAATAGCTAACTTAAATTAAAAGAATTGGGCTCCATGAAACTTAAATTTTGGGCCCCTATCTCCCTTGTTGTGGCGTCACCTCCTTGCTCCCTAAGTGGCGCCACTGACCACTGGGCCACAAGCCCATTTTGATAATTTAAACACAGATACCACCTTTTAGAACTCTATAGTGCCCAAACAAAAATTTCACCAAGGCCTTGACCACATCCTGAGCCCAATTTGGACCCCTAACAGTTAAATTAACTCATTACTCATTTTCACCCATTAAGCGCATAGGCCCAAAAATTCAGGATGTTACATCAAGCTTAATTAATCAGCTAATAAGCTGATTTGGGCCATCATTGTGGACGGTTTGGGCTGCCCAATTGGTGGCTGGTTCGGTTCAATCCGTTCGGTCCAACCAGTATTCAACTGGGCCTTTTTCATAATTAATTAAGATTAATTTATTTAACCCAAATTAAATCGGGAATAAATTAAAATTAATTATATTATGATTAAATCTTCATAATTAGACCGTCTTGGGCTGGAAATAAATTTGCCTTGATACTTCAAATTGCTTCTCGATTTATTCTTCGAGCAGTGTCTACCGAGCTGATTTTCGCCCTTTGTGCGAATCTGTCGAAAATAGTCAAAATTAAACAAAATTAACTATAAAATTAATTAAAATTCACCATGTTCATATTTTTAGCACACTTTAATTATTTTATAATATTTAATTATTTTTCGACAAGATTTTACTCGAAACCACATGAATTTGGGTCAAAAAGGGCGTGAAAAAGTATATAAATTTATGTGTTTCCAGGGGGCGTTCAGGTAGGCCGAGGAGCCAAGCCAGAGAGGGCCGAATTGTGGGATTTACTCGAAGAGAGCCAGTTGATTCATCTCAAGAAGCCGGAATCATACTCAAGACGGAAGATCTTCCCTTCAATTTCCTTCAGGGGGTTTTAGGGTTTTTCTTATGTTTTGTTTTATACTTTCTTCTGAGATGTATTCTTTTATAAACATGCGCTAAACCCCTTAAATACCTGAGGGGGATGAAACCTAAGACAGATCTTGTTATTGTTTCCTGAACTATATGATAAATACTTGATTTGTTCTTAATTATGTGTTCTTAATTCTTGCTTTGATATTTCAGGATATTGATTCAAGTATTGATGTGCTTAGGCAGTGGAGCAAAAGTCCCTATTTAAGAGTAGATCTAGCATAGTTAAGCGGAGTTGATCGCACACCTAGAGATAGGACAACGAAAATCTGCCAGATTAGGGTCAAACCTAATATGGGAGTCCATAGATCGAGTTAATGCAACACTAGGGGTTTTAATTAGAAAAAGATTTCAATTAATCAACCTAGGGTTAGACGTTAGTAGCCTCGAGAGAGGTATTAATATAAATTAGGGAATCCTATGGATCAAGTCAAGTGAATAAATCGTCTGGTTCAATGTTAAATAACAAGTGAAGTCTAGGTGGATTCTTCCTCGGATATTGTCTTAATCAATTGGTTTTCCCAAAAGTATTTCCCCAATTCACTTTTTGTGTCTTAGTATCTTTAGCTTAGTAATTAGTTAGTTTTAGATTAAATAACGATTCCCTTAATTCTTAGGCTAAATAATAAAAAGATAGTAATTACTAGTACTCTTAGTCCTTGTGGATACGATATTTCCGGTCTTTCCATAGCTATACTACCAAACGATAGGTGCGCTTGCCTCAATCGTTGTCATAGTTAACTTCTAGGCTCGATCATTCATTATATAAATATTAAGATTTTCAGACACGATCAGTCATTTTAGTATAGTTAAATCTATTTTGCCTATGTAATGTAACTATTAAGTATTGTTTTCCTATGAGGAGTACAATCTGTACTTATAATTTTTGATGATGAGCTTATATTCTTCAATACACTTAGAACATGTGACAGTGGATTAAGTGACTCTAGCTTAGGTTTGGTTGCATGAAAATCAATTTCTAAAAATGAGATGTCCTATAATTGGTCTTTTTCGGATTATAGTGAGTATCTTATAATGAACTTAGGGACTTTTGAAGCCAAATTTAGCCATATTGCCTCGAAATTAAATAAAGGACAGTAGGTACTCCAATGCTTAGAATTGCTGAGTAAGTCAGCACCACTTTGTTTGCTTCATCGTGTTGTTGACTAGAAAGGTGAGTTTAAGTAAGAGTGTGTAATAGAAAGTAAATAAATTAGGGGCACTCTGCTGTAGTAACTGGTTGAGTAGCTAAGGAGGTAGTTATTTACTCCATCCATCTTCTAAGTCAAAAGCCCTAGCTTCAAGAGTGATTTCAATTTAAATTGTGACATGATTAAGTACTAGGTAATTCAGTCTATGCTCTATTGTGATTATCAAGTCAAAGAATTTTGTGACATGATAAATCTCCTAATATACTAATATTCTAAAGAGGATTTAAAAAAACACAAATATAAATGGTTTATACATTTCCAATATGCTTAGAGCAAGAGTAATTTGAGTTTAGGTAACAAATGAACTGAGTAAATTAGGAGATATTTGTTATGGCAAGAAAACACATTGTACTTAGGAAATCTTGTTTTTAGGGAGAAAATTTCTACACTACCTTTGTTAAAACGAACCTCTAAAACTCAAACAAGTTTTTAGGGAAAGAAGATTGCTGAGAATTGATATATATATTGATCTTCGAATATATTAACAGTTTAAGAGGGCTATATGTGCTGGCAATATTTTTGCATTCATCCTCTCATGCATATTTTACTTGAAGACAAGAAATAACTCAGGTTTGGGTGAGTGATAACTCTTGAAAGGAGTTATATTTCATGCCTTTAGACAGAGTTAATTGCTTGTACTTGGTACATTTAGTTGCATTTTAGGACATTTCATTAGTATTTTTATCATTTCATTAGGAGCTTGGATTGTGTTTAAATGTTAGGTACTTTTAATTACATGTGGAAGGGTTGTGTTTCGTGGTTTGGCAAGTGTAGGATGTGGAGAAAGAAATAAATGAGTGAAGGTTTGCTAAGCCAAAAGGTTGGACAATTTGCCAACACGGATGTTGTGGTAATTTTAGAAAGATGACCAAGTCAACACTCAATACATACCAGTTTCAACTCAACTCTACTTGTACTAGAAAAATCTACCTAAAAAAGAGGAGAAGATATCTTGGGCTATTGGAGTTACCCTAGGAAGAAAAACTTATAAAAATCCAAATGAGGAAACCCTAAAGTGTGGAGATCTAGAGGCAACAATAGATGATAGCGGTTGAGTAGAGATGAAAGGAGGAAACTGCAGGCAATTCCTCTTAGCCAACACAGGACACTGTGCTGCTGGATTGTGGATTGACTTGGCAACAACCATCTTTCTAGGTTCTTCCATTATTTCTTAATATGTTCTCCCGTGAATTGATTTGATCGAAAAAATGTTGGATGATAGTTTGGATGTGAATTTTAATTTTCAACTCATGAGCTAAATCTCATAGGGTTGGGATTACATGATGAAACTTTTATTTTCATTAATGGTTGAAGCATATATTTGATTTAATCTACTGCTTCATTTAATTGTTTTTATTTCCCAATTGTATGCGCACATTCTTTAGACATAGATTAGTGTGCAGTATGCCAATAAACTGAATCTAATTTTGAAAAGGTTGGATTACTTGGACTAAAATTGATTGATACAAGCGAGTATTCGACCTAATACTTGCAATAGACTCTAGACATAGAGCAACTGTATAGAATGAAGAGAAAACATCGCAAGGTATCATGCTAAGGCTTACAGACACAGGCCAGGTAACTTGAGATCTAGCTCTGGAAAGAAGCATGTCACTTTAAATCTCTTCTGAGCAGTAGATTGAGTACAATTTTGCTAAGGCATTATTGAAAGTAAGGGCAGATTCTTAGTAATCCCAACCTTCCAAATCAACATTGTAGACCTTTAATCCTTTGCTGTAGTATCTTTGCCAAAGCATTCTTAGTTATTTATTTATTCGCTCATAGATTATTTACATAATTATTTGCCATTGCATTTTTACTCTTGCTTTGCCTTAGCATTTTGCAGTATTAGTCAATATACATTTTGCACACATCCTTACTACTTTAATTTACCACTGCGTACTTAACTTGGTTTTTCCATAACATTAATCATAATTCGTTATAATAACTTGACCACTTTTATACCTAATCCGATCCTTGTGGAGATGATCTCACTTATCACTTTATTACTTGATTCGGCGTGTATAGTTTCACAATTCACATACCATTACACACACGGCAAGTTCATAGCCCAAGACATGGGTAAATGATATCCTCTCATTGGAACTACATTGTTATGAAAAGTAAACATGGCCACAGGTCGTTCGTCTTTGTGATGAATGAGTTGATTACTATTTGATACTAATCGACTTTTCATGAAGGAAGATGTAATGGTTACCATGAGATAAAATATGATCATATTGGGAGAACGAAGATTATCCCAAAGAGATTTAAGATATCATATAAGGGTAACACACTCATGACAAGGTCATTGGACGAGCACTAATCGAGTTGTTTTCGTAATAGTATACAGTTGGGGAGAGCTCAGTCACGATACTAAAGTGGAATGGCTTCGTGACTAAATTAATTTATAATTAATAGGCGAAAAGCTAGAATTTAATTATAAATCATTTGAGCCCTAATCGCATATGTCCAATCAATCCATTCGCTAGCTCATTCAAACCATAAATGAATTGCAAGTTGAATGAAATGAATAGGAATGGTGAAAATGGAGAAATGAGAAATATTTAAAAATGATTTTGGTTTTCTCCAAAATGAAAATGGAGAAATGGAATGATTTGGAAATGAATGTGGTTTTCTCCAAAATAAAAATGAAAATAAAAAATGACCTGGAAATGAATTTATGTTTTTCCGAATTAAATGACATTAGAAAATAGAAATAAATCATTTGGTAATAGTAAACTGTTTAGTGTAGAAATATTAAATATATTTTCTCATAGATTATTTGTAACACCCCTAACCCGAATCCATCGCCAGAATAGGGTTACAAAGTATTATTGGAATATATAAATCAAATACCAAAAATTTCACATCATATCTCATTCACATCATAAATCAATCATATAGTCCCTTATAAGAGCCATCAATGCCCAAAATAAACATTAGAATCAACTCGGGACAAAACCGGGAACTTAAAGAATTTTTTGTGAAATTTCAAAATTTTTCACTAGGTACAAGGGACACACGCCCGTGTGGCTAGGCCGTGTGTGTAACACCTCTTACCCATATTCGACTCTTGAACCGGGTACGAGGCATTACCATATTTAACTTGCTCAATCATACAATATCGATCGATAGAATCTTCATTTCAAACTAAAACTTTTCATTCGAGACCATAATATCCTTATTATAGGTCTACGAGACCATAAACTTGCACCCGAAATGATTCGAGACCAAACTGGAAACTTTTGAACACTTAGAAAATTTGACATAAAACGGGGCCACACGCCCATGTGAAGGAAGGAACATGCCTGTGTGGCATATCACATGCCCGTGTTCCACACCCGTGTGGATTTATTTTTTAATTCGAGCCTACAGTGGTTTTCACACGGCCTGATACACGCCCGTGTCCTTCACATGGCCATGACACGCCCGTGTCCTTAGACCCTGTGTCGAATTAAATTCCTAATTTTAGGTGCAGACTTCACACGACCTGGGCACATGCCCGTGTCTTAGGTCATGTCTCCCACACGGTTGAGACACACGGTCGTGTCTCGGCCCATGCGTTTACTACTGGGTATTCTGACTTGTCAACCTAGCATGCATGGGGACACATGGCCTCTCAACACGCCTATGGGGCTGATCGCGTGTCACACACGACCTAGACTCACGCCCGTGTGTCTACCCGTGTGGACAATTGTAAGGCTATCTACCAAGCCATTTGCCACCCTACAAAGCAACCACATTTATACCAAATCAATTCAACATGCATCATGACCATAAGGCACTTCCAAGAACCCAAAATCAAGACATCCATTCAAACATGCACTTCATGAATTTCATCACCATATATAAATATGAACTTGTCAAGTATTGGCCAATTTCCAATGACCATTTACAAAATGAATTGCACAACATTAATAGCCAACACCTTGGCTAACAAATATGACATAACAAAATGACCAAGTCCTATACATGCAACACTCAAAATAAATCTAACTTTGTTATACCAAATAGAGATTGATAGTGTGATTCTGAACTCCAACGTCGTACGATCCCCGAGTTAGCTAGACGATACTATGAGGAAAAAGGGAAATGAGAGGGGTAAGCATAAAGCTTAGTAAGTTTGCATGAAATAAATAGCAACATAAAGGCTCATAATGTTATCCATCCATTTCATTGAATAAAAACACAAAGTCTTAAACACATTGCCATAACTTACTCATGCTTACTCTTACCAATTTCAATCATGTCTCATATCGTAAACATTTCTCATGAATTACTCACATGTCGATGCCGATGCCATATCCCAAATATAGTCTTATACGGGATCTCAATTCAGTGTCGAGGCCATGTCCATGACATGGTCTTATACGGGACCTTACCCATCTCAAGTCTTGATGATATTATTCTCTCATTTATTAAAGTCCAACCGGGACTTCCACATCACAATTCTCATCATTTTCTCATTCAACATCATTACTCAAATTCATAGAAATATTTTACAACATCACAATATCAAACATTTAGAAACTTAATAACATGATGTTGAATTTATTACACACAAACTTACCTCGATTTCAAAATAGGCCAATTTGCTGATCTAATCTGATACCTTGCCTTTTCCTCGGTCAAGGTTAATTCCTCGTTCTTCTTGATCTATAATAGCAAATTAGCTCATTTAATTACCACATTAATCAATACATTTCAATAATCATACATTGGAAAAATTACCATTTTACCCTTAGACTTTCACAAAATGACCATTTTTCCCCTAGGCTCGTAAATCAATTCTAATCGAATTTCCTCCTTTTACAAGCCTAGATGAACATTTATTTCTCTTATAGCAACTCTCAATACTCATTATTTCACACATTTAACACCTATTTTACAACCTTTGCAAAGAGGTCCTCTTAAGTGTTTTCATGGAAACACCTTTCACAAAAGTTGTTAGATTAACAACTAATACTCATTTTCTTCCATAAAAATGCAGCAAACAACATAAATGCTCACATGGCTAAACTCTAAAATTTCTACCTCTTTGCAAAATAGTCCCCTCTTTAGCTAGATTAAGCTTTAGGGGTTCCAAAAGTACAAAAATTAACAAAGAATGGCCACTAAAGCACTTACTTGCAAGGAGAAAAGCTTGCTAAAAATTTTGAGCTCTCAAACCCCTATTTTGCTACTAATTTTCGTTGGAGAATAAGAGAAGAAAAGATGATATCTTTCCTTTCTTTATTTTATTATAAAATATCAATTTAGTCCACCTAATTTCAACAACTTTGACTAATTTTGACATGGTTTGTCCCTTATGGCCGGGAAACCATTAATTGAGGGGCTAATTGCACTTTAAAGACTTGCAATTAATATTCTATGGCTTTTAGACACCTTTGGCTTGTAAATGGAACTTTCACACTTTATTCGATTTAGTCTTTTTTCGCAATTATGCATGAAATCGCTAAAATTAAAGCACCAAAATTTTCATGCACCTATATAATCATGCTATAACTCATAAAATAACATTAAAATAATTCTCTCCAACCTCGGATTAGTGGTTTCGATACCACTATTTCTACTAGCCCCTAAATTAGGCTGTTACAATTCTCCCCCTTAAGGATTTTCGTCCCCGAAAATCTTACTGGTGAAAAGGTTGGGATATTGGTTTCTCATTGCCTCCTCGGGCTCCCGTGTAGCCTCTTCTACCCCATGTCTTTGCCATAGCACTTTCACAAGAGATATACTTTTGTTTCTCAACTGTTTGACTTCTCGTGCCAAAATCTTAACCGGCTCTTCGCCATAAGTCATGTCCGGTCGAATTTCTACCTCTGATGGTACAATCACAAGCAAGAGTCTGAATGGTATCGGCGTAACATGAACACGTGGAAGACATCATGAATCTTTTCCAACTCAGGTGGCAAAGCCAAACGATAAGCTACCGGCCCTATCCTCTCGGTAATCTCATATGGTCCGATAAAGCGTGGACTCAATTTGCCTTTCCGGCCAAATCTGAGGACCTTCTTCTATGGTGATACTTTCAGAAACACTTTATCACCATTCTGAAACTCAATCTCTTTCCGTTTAAATCTGCATAGGACTTTTGTCTATCGGAAGTAGCTTTTAAGCACTCACGTATTAATTTTACTTTCTCTTCGATTTCTCTGACTAAATTGACCCCGTGAATCTGGTTCTCTCTGAGTTCAGTCCAATACAAAGGCGTTCGACACTTACGCCCATACAATGCCTCATAAGGCGCCATCTTCAAACTCGAGTGAAAGTTGTTATTGAAGGTGAATTCCACCAACGGTAAGTATTTCTCCCAATTACCTTGGAACTCCAAAACACAACATCGAAGCATGTCTCAAAGTATCTGTATTACTCTCTCCGACTGCCCATCGGTTTATGGATGGAAAGCTGTACTCAAGCTCAATTTTGTGCCTAAGGCCTCTTGCAACTTTTTCCAAAACCGTGATGTAAATCTCGAATCTCTATCCGAAATAATCAACAAAGGTACTCAGTGAAGTCTTACTATTTTTGTCACATACAAATTCGCCAACTTATCAAGCGAATAATCAACCCGTACTGGTATGAAATGGACTGACTTCGTAAGTCTATCGACCACGACCCATACGACATCTTTCTTTCTTGGTGACAACGGCAAATCCGTCACGAAGTCCATAGTAATACGGTCATATTTCCACTCGAGAACCATAATGGGCTAAAGTAGACCCGAAGGTACTTGGTGTTTAGCCTTAACATGTTGACAAATCAAACATCTCGATACAAACTCAGAAATATCTTTCTTCATGCTCGGCCAACAATACCATTTCTTCAAGTCATTATACATCTTCATACTGTCTAGATGAACAGACAAACATCCCCTATGTGCTTCATGCATAATCTTCAAAATAAGCTCATCATCCCTGGGTACACAGACCCTATCTCGAAACATCAAACATCCATCAGGACTTATCTGAATGTCCGAGTCAACATTTGACTCACCTTGAACTCTTTTAGCTTGCAAATCATTGTCGCTTTTCTGAGCTTCACAAATCTCTTAGAGAAACAATGGTCTAGCCCTCAACTCAGCTAGAATAGAACCATCGTCTAACAAAGCTATCCATGTATTCATGGCTCTCAGTGCAAACAAGGATTTCCTTCTCAAGGCATCGGCGACCATGTTTGCCTTTCTCGGATGGTAGTCAATTACTAACTCGTAATCCTTTATTAGCTTTAACCATCTTTTCTGCCTTATATTCAACTCCTTTTGAGTCATCAAGTACTTTAAGCTCTTATGATCAGTGAAAACCCGACATTTCTCACCATACAAATGATGTCCCCAAATCTTTAGTGCAAATACAATTGTGGCTAACTCTAAATCGTGGGTCGGGTAATTCTTCTCACGCGACTTTAATTTTCTAGAGGCATATGCTATCACCTTGCCCTCTTGCATTAGTACACAACCCAATCCATTCAAAGATGCATCGCTGTAGACTACGAATTCTTTTCCTGGTTCAGGTTGTACTAGAACAGGGGCCTCAGTCAACAATGCCTTTAATCTCTCAAAACTCTGTTGGCACTTTTCTGACCACTCAAACTTTACATCTTTTTGCAATAGCCTCATCATCGGAGTAACTATCATGAAAAATCCCTTGTCGAATCTTCTATAGTAGCCAGCTAGGCCCAGAAAACTTCTAACCTCGGTTACATTCCTTGGTGGTTTCCAATCCACAATTGCTAAGATCTTACTCGGGTTGATTCTAATTCCATCTCTCGAGACAATGTGCCCCAAAAATCCAACTTTCTTAAGCCAAAATTCACTTTTACTAAACTTGGCATACAATTGTTTATTTCTCAAAATTTGCAGAACCGTTCTCAAATGCTCGGCATGCTCGTTCCCATCCCGAAAGTAGATCAATATATCATCGATAAAGACTACAACAAATTTATCCAAATATGGCCGAAATATACGATTCATCAAATCCATGAAAACTACAGGGGCATTGGTTAAACCGAAAGGCATGACCAAAACTTCATAATGACCATACCTTGTTCGAAATGCGGTCTTTGGCACATCCGAGTCCTTGACTCTCAACTGATAATATCGAGACCTCAAGTCTATTTTGGAAAACACTGTGGCTCCCTTCAATTGATCAAACAAATAATCAATTCTTGGTAACGGGTACTTGTTCTTCATAGTTACCTTATTGAGCTGCCGATAATCTATACATAACCTCATGGAACCATTTTTTCTTTTTCAAAAATAAAATGGGAGCACCCCACAGAGAATAACTTGTCTTGCGAACCTTTATCCGTTAACTCTTATAATTGTGCCTTCAGTTCTTTTAGCTCGGTTGGAGCCATTCTGTATGGAGCAATAGAAATGGGGGAAGTACTAGGAGTTAACTCAATCCTAAATTCAATCTCTCTAACCGGAGGTAACCTTGGCAATTCCTCTGGGAAAACATCTGGATACTCACATACTATGGGCACTGATTCAATTCTTAACTCAGTCTCTCTAGCATTCATCATAAAGGCAAGGTAAGCTTCGTACCCTTTTCTTACGAATTTCCGAGCAGACATATAAGAAATCAATACAGGCAACTTGTCTTGTTCATCTGATTCAACACGAAGAATATCCCCATTTTCACATTTTAACTAAATTTCCTTCCACAATTCACTATCACATCATGAGTAGTTAACCAATCCACCCCAAGGATGACACCGAATTCATTAAATGGCAATAACATGAGGTTAGCTGGAAAATAATGACCCCTAATCATCAAAGGACAATCTTTGCATACTCTATCGACTAATACACATTTGCCTAGGGGATTTGACACTCTTATTACAAATTCAGTGGATTCTATAGGCATGTTCATGCTAGAGACTAGTTTCATACAAATATACGAGTGGGTAGATCTCGGATCAATTAAAGCTATAACATGAGTATCATAGAGAGAAAATGTACCCGTGATCACGTTGGGGGAGGACGCCTCTTTGCGAGCGCTAATGGCATATGTTCTAGCTGGTGCTCTACCCTCAGCTCTTACAGTCTACTCTCTAGATGTATTCTTACTACTCATTTCATTTCCTGGGTTTCTCTGTGGCCTTCCTCTAGTAGCACCTCTCAATCTTGCACTCTGAGGTTTCTCTTTCTCACCCACATCGGGGAAATCTCTAATAAAATGGTCTAGAGATCCACAGTTGAAACAAGCTTTCTCATTTGCTCGACACTCACTGGGGTGACATCTGCCACATTGTGGACATTCTGGTCTACTCGATCGAGTATTGCCAACACTAGTAACCGAAGTGGTCTGAGCTTTAGACCCCGAGTACTGTCTTCCCTTACTTCTACTTGAAAATCCAGCTGAGGTGGCTGATCGAATAGTGAAATCTCTTGACTTCTTCGATAAGGATTGGAATAACTTGCCTAACTGTCTCTTCTTCGAGTCGCGAGACTCGATTTCAGCCTTCCTTTTCTCTTTAACTAGTTCCTCAGCCTTACAGGCTCTATCTACCAGCACCACAAATCCTTTTAGTTCTAGGACACCAACAAATAAACAGATATCCTTATTTAACCCGTCCTCGAACCTTTTGCACATAATGGCTTCTGTCGATACGCACTCTCGAGCGTATTTGCTAAGCCTTACGAACTCACGTTCGTATTCAGTCACCATCATTCGACCTTACTTTAGCTCCAAGAACTCCTTTTTTTTTTGTCAATGAATCTTTGACTAATATACTTTTTCCAGAACTGCTCTTGGAAGAATTCCCAATTAACTCTCTCCTTTGGCACCACCGACACAAGGGTATTCCACCATTGATAGGCTGAATCTCTCAAGAGAGATACCATATGTAATATCCCGGGTTAGGGATATTTTTTTGTTGTGGCTTTGGTTGCATGTTGTTGGTTGCATGTTGTTGTTCTTGATGTTTTAGGGGCTTAGTTGTAAGCTAGGTGTAAGCCTGAGTGGTAGGAAAAATTTTTGTTTTAGGCTCAGGTGAGAGGAGCTGAGGAAGCTGGGGTTTAAAGGTTTTAATTGGTAAGTTTTAGCATAAGAGAGGAGCTGGTGGAGTGGCAAGCTAGGCGCCACTTGAGGCTTGTGGGTGTGACGCCACTTGCAGGGGGAGGTCCTGTGTTCAAGCTACAGAGTGCTCTCATTTTGCTTCCATTTTGACGGCATGGAGGGGAGAAGTTGTAGGCAGTTCAAACTCTGCCTTAGACCAAGTCAAATGCTCAAATGGTGGGTGGAGAGTAAATTAAGGAAGTGGACTAATTCAAAGTGATTTGAATTAGTGGCTTGGAGTGTTTGGAGGTGATGGCCGAATAGTGAAGAGCTTTTGGGGGGTGAGTGGACGGTTTTGGTAAGTGGGGAGTGGGAATGCCAAAATTCAATAGGCAATTTTGTGTATTTTCGGTCATTGAGTGTCAAATCCAAAATTCTTCTTTTGTCAAAACAAGCCAAAATTTCAAGGGTATTCTTCATTTTCTTCTTAGAACCGAAAGTCCAAGCATCTTCTTACCGAAAATTTCTTACTTCTCTTGATTGGGTGTGTGGCCGAATGTTCTTTCCCATTTCTTCTTCTATCTTCATTCGTGTAAGCCGAAACTAGTACCCCTTTTTCTTCTCATACTTTCTTTTCTTCTCTTGGAACCTTGATAGCCGAAAGTCATTTTCCAAAATACTTCCTCCAATTCTTTTTCTTTTCAAAACTAAAAGTACTTTTCTCCTGTCGATTTCTCCCTCCTTCTCAAGCCCTATTGCCGCAACTTCTTCTTCTTCTCATTTCTACTTTCCCTTTTCTCTCCACTCAAAGCCGAACATAGGAGTGTTAAACACCTAGGGCCGAATCCTCTTTTCTATTTGTTTACATCTTAGCCGAATCTCCCCTCTCTCTCCTAGTGGTTTCTTGTGGCCGAATTTTGGTGTGGTGTTGGTGCTCATCTCGTGTTTTGCAATCGTTTGAAGAAAGTGAGTATTTGGCCGAAGGGCTGTCTCTTTTCTCCCTCATTCGTTGTTGATTTTTGTTTGATTAAGAGCCAATTTTGGGTTTGGTTGAAAGGAGTTAATCTTTTGTTAATCATTGCGTTATAGGACATCCGGGTTTTGGAAACAATCGAGAGGAGCCTTCTTTCTCTATCAATCGATAGGTAAGTGGTGGTAGGAGTGGGTTCTTTTAGTCTATTCGTTTAGTTTTCATTAAGCCAAGTCACTAAAGGATTAACCGTTTCCATTTTAGGGTGTGGCCAATTGGTAAAGGAACCATTGTTTGGTTTGGGTTTGGTAGGAAACCAAACCATTTGCGAGGTAAGGGTTTAATGTTAACCCTTTGATTTATCTATTCTGGCCGAATGGTATAAGTGCTAATCTATGTTTGGCCGATTATAGGAGCAAGGTTTTCGAGAGAGTTAGATCGGTTCGTTGAGTTTAAGCTTGCGTTTTAACAGGTGTGTAAACTAACACACTATCTACTTAGTGATATGTTTAATAGCCTGATTGCCTATTAAGACCAAAACAGTATGATGATTGATATGGTACCCAATGGGGTATGTGTACGGATCCGGGTAAGTCCGTTTCATTACGAGTTCTATTAATGGTATATGATATCATGATTGCTGATGTATGTGATATGAGATGCGATATTAAACATATTAGCATGACTGCATGATTTACACGATTTGCATTAGTATGATATGTTATGGGTGATATGAGAGGAGGGGGAACATGATATCCGTGTCTTTGGGACACCAGAGGTTTGGCACCTCCAGTGGTTTGGTACCACAAATGATATTTTGTGACTTTAGGTCACCAGAGGTTTGGCACCTCAGCGTCTCGTCCCAGTGGCTTAGCACCACAGTGGGTTGGCCCCACGGTTGATATTATGGGATTGACGCCAGTGATTTGGTATCACACAATGGGTTGGCCCCATCATTCGATTCGTGACTACGGTCACCAGTGATTTGGTATCACACTTGTGTCTTTGGGACACCAGAGGTTTGGCACCTCATAGCGACTCGTCCCTGTGGTTTTACACCACCGTGGGTTGGCCCCACTTTTGAGATACGGGATCGTCGCCAGTGATTTGGTATCACACGTGGGTTGGCCCCACAGATGGATTGTATCGTGACTTTGGGTCACCAGTGGTTTGGCACCACATTGATGGATATCGTGACTTTGGGTCACCAGTGGTTTGGCACCACCAGTGGTTTGGTACCACACGGGGTAGAAAAGGTGTTGTGGATGGTTAGGATCGGGTGCATTAATTGTATCGCTCTGCTATGATATGTGTTGGTATGTTGCATTACTCGGGAGGAGGATTTATACAGTGAGTCCTGCGACTCACCTCTTTCCCTTATCATTTCAGGTGACACTTAGATCGCGGACATGGAGCCGGAATGGACTCGAGGTGATCATGTCATGAATAAACATACGGATTTGCTCTGACTTTTAAAACTTGGTACTTTATTTCGTTACTTTCATTTGGTTTTGTTGGGTTTGTAAAGGCCTTTTAAACTTACGTTTTGTTATGTTTATGCTTAGATTTGTTCTCAGATATGCCTTAACAAAATATTGGGTTAAAATTTGCTAAAACTTGGAAAGATAAGGTTTTAAACTTTACCATCGGGTATTACGCTGCAAATCAAAATGAACGTAACTCAAATGTTTTCCAAACTTGAATTCATTTTCTCACTAATTCCAAATTGTTTTTACGCAACAAAAAGGAAGTATTTGGATTTCTAGATGATATCAAATTTCTTTTACTTATGGATTCAATTAAGTTTTCAAAATTTCCGAATTTTCAAAATGCACCATCGGCTTTTAAACAATCATGCCTAAGACTTCTACAAGTACAAAATATAGCAAAGTAATTTTTATCAAACTTTTAAACGGAAACCTATCCTCTCAAATACGTTTTTCCCGTAACATACCAGATTCGATTGTGGTGTATTGACCGGGTTTGGGGTGTTACACCATACACTTCATGCACTCTTCAGGTGTGCATGATAGCTCATTGAACACCCTGATGGTATTCTCAAGCCCGAGTTCTGCCCTTTATGGATCATCATCTTTACTAGCTCGAAATTCCTCAGCTCCTTGTTTCCGGATCTTATCGACCGGAGGCCTTTCTCTTCTTACTACCTCTACTACTTGGGGAGCTATAGGAGTGGATTGAGGAATAGGTGGGAGTGGAGGGGGTTGATCATTAGGATTTGCTCGTATATACTCAGTGTAGCAGTTGCTCATTATATGGAGAAAGGCTTCTCGAGCCTCTTCCCCCTGACCCAAAGTCTTGGGTCTACTTTCTATTGGTGCGGTCCCTTGCGCAGGAGCCGGCGCATTACTTGCAGTATCATCAGCTGCAGCTCGATCGGGATCCATTTACTATATAAAAACATAATTCAAATCGTCAGGAGTCGTCACACTATCATTATGTAAATACTCATACGTATGGCATGTACAGCTAGACTCATACTTAAGCTACGTTAGCCCGAGAATCGACTAAATTGTAGCTCTGATACCACTAAATGTAACACCTCTTACCCATATTCGACTCCTGAACCAGGTACGAGGCATTACTGTACTTAACTTGCTCAATCATACAATATCGATCCATAAAATCTTCATTTCAAACTAAAACTTTTCATTCGAGACCATAATATCCTTATTATAGGTCTACAATACCCTAAACTTGCACCCGGAATGATTCGGGACCAAACTGGAAAATTTTGAACACTTAGAAAAATTTGACATAAAACGAGGCCACACCCCATGTGAAGGAAGGAACATGCCCGCGTTTCACACCCGTGTGGATTTATTTTTCAATTCAAACCTACAGGGGTTTTCACACGGCCTGACACACACCTGTGTCCCTCACACGGCCATTACACACCCGTGTCTTCACCCGTGTGTGAAAACCTTGGCATATTGTTTATGACATCATCACCTCAATAAGGTCAGACGGCCAAGGCACACGTCCTTGTCCTTAGACCGTGTGTCGAATTAAATTCCTAATTTCAGGTGCAGACTTCACACGGCCTGGGCACATGCCCATGTCTTAGGCCGTGTCTCCCACAGGGTTGAGACACACGGTCGTGTCTCGGCTCGTATGTTTACTACTGGGTATTCTGACTTGTCAATCTAGCATGCAAGGGAACACACAGCCTCTCAACACGCCCATGGGGCTGACCGTGTGTCACACACGGCCTAGACACACGCCCATGTGTCTACCCGTGTGGACAATTGTAAGGCTATCTACCAAGCCATTTGCCACCCTAAAAAGCAACCACACTTATACCAAATCAATTCAACATACATCATGACCATAAGGCACTTCCAAGAACCCAAAATCAAGACATACATACAAACATGCACTTCATGAATTTCATCACCATATATAAATATGAACTTGTCAAGTATTGGCCAATTTCCAATGACCATTTACAAAATGAATTGTACAACATTAATAGCCAACACCTTGGCTAACAAATACGACATAACAAAATGACCAAGTCCTATACATGCCATACTTAAAATAAATCTAACTTAGCTATACCATATATAGATTGATAGTGTGATTCCGAACTCCGACGTCGTACGATCCCCGAGTTAGCTAGGCGATACTACGAGGAAAAAGGGAAATGAGAGGGGTAAGCCTAAAGCTTAGTAAGTTTGCATGAAATAAATAGCAACATAAAGGCTCATAATATTATCCATCCATTGCATTGAATAAAAACACAAAGTCTTAAACACATTGCATAACTTATTCATGTTTACTCTTACCAATTTCATATCATGTCTCATATCGTAAACATTTCTCGTGAATTACTCACATGTACCTGTATCACGTCATCACATAGCTTTAGCACTAATTTCATCTCTATTACAAGCTTACTTATTTATCTATTGAATCACTTGGGGATACTCGAAAATACATAATTATCATCATTCACATAAATGCGACGCCAATGCCACATCCCAGATGTGGTCTTACATGGGGTCACCTTTAGATGCTGATGCCATATCCCAGATATGGTCTTGTACGGGATCTCATTTCGATTGTCGATGCCATATCCCAGATATGGTCTTATACGATTTTCATATTCGATGCCGATGACATATCCCAGATATAGTCTTATACGGGATCTCAATTAGGTGCCGAGGCCATGTCCCATACATGGTCTTATACGAGACCTTACCCATCTCATGTCTTGATGATATTATTCTCTCATTTATTAAAGTCCAACCGGGACTTCCACATCACAATTCTCATCATTTTCTCATTCAACATCATTACTCAAATTCATAGAAATATTTTACAACATCACTAATATCAAACATTTAGAAACTTAATAACATGATGTTGAATTTATTACACACAAACTTACCTCGATTTCAAAATAGGCCAATTTGTTGATCTAATCCGATACCTTACCTTTTCCTCGGTCAAGGTTAATTCCTCGTCCTTCTTGATCTATAATAGCAAATTAGCTCATTTAATTACCACATTAAACAATACATTTTAATAATCATACCTTGGCAAAATTACCATTTTGCCCCTAGACTTTCACAAAATGACCATTTTACCCCTAGGCTCGTAAATCAATTCTAATCGAATTTCCTCCTTTTACAAGCCTAGATGAACATTTATTTCTCTTATAGCAACTCTCAATACTCATTATTTCACACATTTAACACCTATTTTACAACCTTTGCAAAGAGGTCCTCTTAGGTGTTTTCATGGAAACACCTTTCACAAAAGTTGTTTATCTAACAACTAATACTCATTTTCTTCCATAAAAATGCAGCAAACAACATAAATGCTCACATGGATAAACCCTAAACTTTCTATCTCTTTGCAAAATAGTCCCCTCTTTAGCTAGCTTAAGCTTTAGGGGTTCCAAAAGTACAAAAATTAACAAAGAATGACCTTTAAAGCACTTACTTGCAAGGAGAAAAGCTTACTGAAATTTTTGAGCTCTCAAACCCCTATTTTACTGCTAATTTTCAGTGGAGAAGAAGAGAAGAAAAGATGATATCTTTCCTTTATTTTATTATAAAACATCAATTTAGTCCACTTAATTTCAACAACTTTGACCAATTTTGACATGATTTGTCCCCTATGGCCGGCCAACCATTAATTGAGGGGCTAATTGCACTTTTTAAATACTTCCAATTAATATTCTATGGCTTTTAGACACCTTTGGCTTGTAAAATGGAACTTTCACACTTTATGCGATTTAGTCCTTTTTCGCTATTAAGCATAAAATTGCTAAAATTAAAGTACCAAAATTTTCATGCACCTATATAGTCATGCTATAACTCATAAAATAACATTAAAATAATTCTCTCCGACCTCGGATTAGTGGTTTTAAGACCACTATTTCTACTAGCCCCTAAATCGGGCTGTTATAGTATGGCTCACACGGCCAAGTGATATGCCCGTGTCCCAGGTCGTGTGGGCATTCTATGTGAGGCAAACGATCATGTCTCTGCCTGTGTCCTTACCCGTGTAACTCTCTGACTTGGGCCACACAACCCGCCACACGCCTATGTGCTAGGCCGTGTGGACATTTTAATTTTCGAGAATTAGGTGCAGGGGACACACTATAACACCCCTAACCTGTATCCGTCACCGGAATAGGGTTTCGGAGCATTACTAAAGATTTCAAAACATTTACAAATAATTCATAATAGTTACTATTCATTTCCCAAAATTATTCGTAACGTCCCTTAAATGGACCCTCGGGGCCTAATATGAGCATTAGAATCGAGTTGGGACTTAATCAGGAACTCTAAGAATTTTTCACGAAATTTCAAAAATTTTTCCAAGGTGCAGGGCTTACACGCCCGTGTGGTCCAAGGGACAGGCCCGTGTGACCCTAGGACATACCCGTGCCACGGGCCGTGTTCGTAACTAGGTAGCTCTCTGACTTGCGCCACACGATCGGCCACACGCTCGTGTGCTAGTCTTGTGGTTAATTTTATTTTTCGATTTTAGGTGCAGGTTTCACACGACCAAGGCACACGCCTGTGTTCCAGGTTGTGTAGCACACATGGTCTAGACACACGCCCGTGTGTCTGTCCGTGTGGACAAAATAAAGTCATTTCTAGCTTTATTTCTCACCCAAAATTTTTACCAAGTTCCTGCACAAGACTTACATCCAAATACCAACCAATCCAAGCATTGAATTCAAGCAATTTATAACATCTAATATGATATATTGTTACATGCATTCATGCTTTTAATCTTACATTTTATAAGCATACTCATTTAACCTTTCTCAATCAATCAATAATAACCACTTATATTAACTCCATTAAATAAACTTAATATATATATATATATATATATATATATATATATACATGTACCAAACATAATCACCAGTAGCCGTTCCAATGGCTAGCTTACAATAATCATTCACCTTTACATGCCAATATGGCCAATATATCCTATACATGCCATTATAACCATAATTGATTTACCATATATACCAAAATGGGCCGATGGATAGCGTGAGTGATCTCCGCCAAGCTTCCAATCCAACGAGCTTCCGATTTAATATAAAACAGTGAAATAAAAATAAGTAAGCATATAATGCTTAGTAAGTTTGTATAACATGGTACTTAACTTACCATTCAATCTATCTCAAGATAAACATGTAAGGCACATTCAATCAATTTGATTTCAAGCCCTACACACATCCTCATTGCCCTTATTAGTCATATATTCCATAATAACATCAAAAACATATATGGGCTCAACAACAATCAGATTTCTAGTCATATATATATGTACATACTTTCCATATCCCGTATTCATAAAACATGTATAAATCACATTATTATATCTCAAGTATTTCCATATAATTCATTTCGAGTTCAGATTATTCCATATCAGAACTTTACTCATATTACTCGAAATATCGATGTCATACGAGTAGTAGTACACTCAAGTGTACAAGTCTATATATTCATCAAATGAATTCCATGTACAAGTGTCATCATCTCATGTTTTCTTATATCAATTGTCATGTATCATCATTTTCATGTATTTTGGACATATACGTGTAATAACTCATTTCTTATTCATATTTTCTCATGTCAGGATTTTTACCTGTTGAATTTATTTGGAATATTGATGGATACACAAGTAGTACACTCGAGGTGTCCAAATCAGAATCTGTCAATTCATGTCCAATGGTACCCATAAGGTACTATTTCAGAGAGTACACTCTCGAGCCACACATATATAGACAGGATTACTAGTCCAGGCTAAATCCTGTCTCCAATATATATATATAAATATATACTCAATAGAGCTTAGTCAGGATTACCAGTCCAGGCTAAATCCTTTTTATGACATATGCTCTAAAGAGCTTAATCTAGATTACCCGTCTGGGCTAAATCCAATTTATAACATATGCTCGACAGGACTTATTTCAAAATTACTCATCCGCAACAAATGCAAGACCTCATTCATTTTGGGAAATCGCATATCCATCGATTTTTCAATTATTCAAACAGGATTTAACATTTTTCAAGCATTATCCGGCATGTGATTATTTCATACATCTGTAACATTTATATAATTCAAATAAACACATTCCACATTCATTTCAAGCATATAAGTAACATTTTTATCATATCATTTATCGAGCATTATTATTGATCGGGCTCTGTCAGATATATTTTCAATGTCATATATATATAATATTTATACAATTCACAAACATAACATTTAATTCAAGCATATAAACATACACAATTTAGTTACATGAACTTACCTCGACAAATGTTCATGTACATAAAATCTACTAATCCGACATTTTCCTCTTTTCCTCGTTCTAGCTCGGAATTTGGTCTATCTGGATCTATACGAGTAAATTTAACATCAATTTATGACATTTTAAAGTCAATTTAGTCCAATTTACAACTTAAGCAAAATTACCATTTTGCCCCTAAACTTTCCATAAATTCTAATTTCTTCCTTAGGCTCGGAAAATGAAATTTATGCAATTTACTCCCTATTCCAAGCATAACCAAAATTTCACTATAAAATTTACAACACATATATTCTATAAAATTCAGAATTTTTCTTCCATTTTCACAACTTTACATTTTAGTCCCTAAATCATGTTTTCATCAGAAATCACTTTGTAAAAGTTGTTTATTTATCAACAACCTTTAATTTTCTACCATAAATTTCAAATTTTTAGCATGTTCATCCTCGACCTTATTTCCATACTTTCATAACTTCTCAAATGTATCCCCCAAATAGATAGATTAAGCTATCCCAGTTTCAAAAATATCAAAATTCCTAAAAAGGGGACAAGAAAACTTACCCAATTAAGCCAAGAAAGTTTCTTCTCTCTCTCCTGTGATTTCCATGTATTTGGGGATGAAGATGACATAAAAATAAGATGATAATTCTTTTATCATATTTTAATTAATTAAATTAATTCGCTTTCAAATTTAGTCCTTGCCCTTTTTCTAAATTTCCATGGATGAGTCACCAAAAACATCTACATACTTTTCTTTAACAGTCTAATTACCATATAAGGACTTCAAGTTTTGAATTCCATAGCTATTTAATCCTTCTAGCTACTAGAATTCAACTTTTTCATTTTATGTGATTTGGTCCTTCCCGTAATTAAACATGTAATCGGTGAAATTTTCTTATCAGAATTTCCACATGACATTTCTAACATAATACGGACCATGTAATAAAATTAAAATAAATTTTATTTTCGGCTCGAATTTGTGGTCTCGAAACCACTGTTTCAATTTCATTGAAATTAGGCTGTTACACACACGACCAAACCACACGCCCGTGCGCATGGCCATGTGTCACAAACGGCTGAGATACACGCCCGTGTCTCTGTAATATTCGGGGTTATGGCTTATGCGTTATTGCTAAATTGAATGAAGTAGCATGCTTATGTGTGTTCTGATTGTGTTGCATGAATTTTGAGAACTTTAGAGTGTAGGTGAATGCCTTAGAAATTATCTGATTTTAAATCTTCAAGGGGAGTTAAGCCTGATAGGCCTTAAGAAAATATGTAAGGGAAATAGGACACAAGAATGGGCTTGGTAGAGTGGCAGGAAGGTGCCACTTAAAGCCCTCACAAGTGACGCCATCAGCAGGGTGAAAGGGCCTTGGTTCGAGCAGCAAGGGACGCAAATAGGAGTTTTATTTTGCAGCAAAGATGAGCAGTGATGGATGGCAATGGGACACTGAATGGATGAGCTTTAGATGTGGTTTATTTCCTTATAAAATTCGGCTAAGGTAGGGAGATAATGGTTGGTTTATTCAGATTATTTTTAAGGGATAAAGAAGAGGAAAAATAGGAGAAAAGGAAGGGATGAGATAGGGGGAAGGAGAGTTGGCCGATTGGAGGGATCTAGGTGTAGTATTTTTGGCAAGGGGGGAGAAGTGAGGCCATTCTTCATTCTTTTTCTCTTTTGAGCCTCTGCCGAAATTCATTAGAAAATCTTCTCTTCTTCTTTTATTTGTCAAAGCCGAAAACACAAGTAGCCTAGCCGATTTCTTCATCTTGTTCTTCTTCAAGTTTATCACCATTGCCAAATTTCTCAACCTTTCTCCTTCTTCTCACAATTTCATAAAAGCCGAAAGTAAGTTCTTCCTAGCCCCTAGCCGATTGTTCATTGAATCCCAAAGCCGAAATCAATTGATCAACATCTAGCTATTAAAGCCGAATCTTTTTGTGGTGTCAGGCAAGGGTGCAGTCGATTTCTTCAGTAGGGGTAAGATTAAATTCGATTTCCATTCTTTTTCTTTTAGGCTTGTCGAAATCTAGGAACTAATCCCTATTATTGTTCTTTGGCCGAAACTATGAAGGAGGTTTTGGGATTTCTGCTATAGTCGACTACAAGGAGGAGACTATTCGGGATTTAGATCCTCAAGGTAAGTGCATGTGGTATTCGACCAAGGGCCATTTTCATAGATTTTGTACAAAAGGTTAACCCTAGTAGGTACCATGTAGGATTTCGACATCTTCATAGTCAAGTGACAATTTTCGAGATTTGAAATCGCAAGGTAAGAAGGTGTTAATATTCGGCCATATTGGTTATTATGTTAGCCGAATCTGACTTTGGTTATCTAGGGGCAGTCGACAGTGGTGTACAAGGATTTTTGGGATTCTGATCCATTTCGGTAAGAGTGTTATATTGTAGTTTTATTCGATTAAGATCTCACATATTAGTTAACCGGGCTTTCTGATTAAGTGTGCCTCAATGGATGCGAATACCAGTGGAACTGAGAAAGGGGTAGTGTCTACCCCTAAGTTCAAGAAACGGTCGGTTTCTGCTGTTCGGGATTGGCCACCGGGGTGTGGGCCAGCGTCTGAAAGGGATAAGCAGTTCACTGTTATCTCTGCTAGCGAGAGTGTCGAAATCGATAGTGTTGTACTTACGATTATCAGGTGTGTAACCCTTCACTAATTCCTAATAGATCTATGGTATTATTATTATGAATGTGTTAATTGAAAGTATAAAAGATGTAACACCCTGGTTTTAGGGGTTAGGCTTTTGGTGCTTAGCTCAGGTGTAGGCACACTTTAGTGTGTGGTTGGGTTAGTTTTTGGGGTCCGGAGAACCCTAGGTAGTGGTGGAATGATTTGGAAAATTTTTAGTTTTAGGGGTTAAAAGGGGAGCTTGGATAGAGGGGGCCTTAAGAGAATTTTTGGTGTGGCAGAGTGGCAAGGAGGCGCCACTCTAGAGCTTGGAAGGTGACGCCACTTGAAGGATGAAAGGGTCTCATGTTCGATTCGCAAGGACAGCAGGAGGGCTTTGTTTTTGCGTCAACTTGGTAAGGTGTTGAACGGTTTTTGAAGGCTTAAAAGGTGGAGGAAGACTTGGTCTTCTCTTTTTGAATTCGGCTAGGAAAGGTGGGAAGTTAGGTGGACTTATTCAAATCTTTTTGAATTATTTGAAGGGTTGGTGGAGAGTGAAAGTAGGAGGAGATTTTGGGGATTTTGTGAAGGGTGGAGTGGTTGGCCGAATTTGGTTTTCTTTAGAGGGGGAGCTTGGCCGAATGTTATAAATAGGGGGGTGCTCACCCTTTTTATTTTTTTCACCATTGATGCCCCCTTGCCGAATTTTTGTTCCCCCATTTCCTTTGGTTGCCGAAACCTCCATTGCTAGCTTCCCTTTTTCCTTCTCTTTTAAACCCTTAGCCGAACCACCCACTCTTTCATCTCTTCTTTCTCTCATTTTGTGCTAAACCGAAAACACACCCCCACACTTTTCTTTCCCTCTTCTCAACCTTTGGCCGAAACCCCTACTCCCTTTCCTTTGATTGTCTTTAATTGTTAGCCGAACCTACATCCCATCTCTGTGCCGTGTTCCTTTTCCCTTATTTTGGGAGCACCTTGGCTGAATTTTAGGTTAGACCTCTTCGGGTTTCGTTGCAATCGTTGTTGAAGGTATTCTGGGATTTTAAGGCTTTCAGTCTAGTCTCAGTAGATTAGCAGTCGGCTTGGTAAGTGGTGGTAAGGCTTTTTGGTAAGCTATGTATGTGGTATTTTGATTAATCTAAAGGTTGTTAAGTATATGATGCTAAGGCCGATTGTAGGGGGAGAAGAGCCTAGCGCAGGAGATCTTTCGGGAGGTGGTATAGTCAGCGGTTGCAGAGGCATAGAGTAGCATTTCAGGTTTGAGTCATTTGTATCAATTAGGTGCGTAATCATCGCACTATTTCTGTGGTTTTGGTTTGCTAATGTGTTTACATATGCGTGATGTGTGATGGCCGATTATAATAGCTTGAATGGTGAGTTATTTATGATATACACATGATATGATAATCAACATGCTATGCTTACTCTTTGTTTATAATCTGACGTGTTATACTTATGCATACATACATAGGAGGTGGACTTGATCGATGAAGGAAGGAGTGTACACATGATGTACGTGGTCTAATGTTAGCTCAGGCTACATTAGCACTTGATGGTTAGCTTTGTGCTACCTCAAGGGAGATGTTGGCTAGATGCCCATCTCTGTGGTTGATGGCTTTGTGCATCACCGTAGACGGATTTTAATACCGGGATCACTTGGGTTGATCGGTGGCTCAGCCACGGCCTTGAGCAGCAAGTTAGCCAAGGTAAGATTTATGGATCACGATGTGATCAGTGGTGGGTTAGCCACGGGCTTGGGCAGGGAGTCTGCTAAGGTTGGTGTTACGGTTGGATAGTAGGTTGGGCTGAAATGCGTTCTTGCATGATTTGTTTCGATGACTGTGTGGGTATGGGCCAAGCCCATACGTAAGGAATATGTGTTGTGATTATGCACTGAGTCAGTGGACTCACTCTTTTCATTAACCATTTCAGGTGATGCGTAGATTGGACCGGGATCGGAGAAGACACATGGTGGCCCATGCAGAAAGAAGAGTTTAAATATTTTTAAGCTTATTTATATTAAGTATTTGGGTTTAAATATTGATGTAATGAGGGCATTGTGATTTTTATTTAATTTGGGCCTTAGAATTATTTTTTAGTATTTTTGGTACTATTTTATTTTTAATTTAATTATAACTTGGTAAGATTAAATTACTAGCTTTTAAAATGACTTTATTCTAATCTACTTATTCAAAGTATTCATAAGTTAATAAAGTGTTTTTAATATGGACATTTTTTTTTGTACAATATCAAAGTTTTTCATGCAATATCAAATCAACATGGATTTTCAAAGGGTAATAAATTTACTGTTTTGTTTTAAGTCTAAAAAGAATTTTTCCACCGTCTTTTTCGCAGTGACATAACCAGATTCGGTCGTAATGAATGGGCCGGGTTTGGGGATGTTACAAAAGATGTGGACAAAAGTACCATGCAATGGTACAGAGTATTCAGGTACGTAACCTTTAATGTTATGTTAATAAATGTTATGAACATTTGGATTATGGCACATATGTGAATTTGATAAGAATGTGAAATAAGAAATATGGCATGATTTATACATGTTTGTATGACGCATGGGGCATATGGGTGAATATGAAAAGGGGAAGTGATCTGGTGGTTTCTACCACAATATCTGGTGACTCATGTCACATGATCTGAATGTGGTGACTTATGTCACATTATTATCTGGTGGCTATGCCAAAAAATTTATAAGGGCGATGTGCCAGTCGACTGCAGCGACTGCCTTCGGTGGTGTGTAGCGGATGGAGGGTCGATTTAGTAATCCCCACGGTGTGATGGCAGGTACGGGTGATGTAGAGGATGGTTGATAGGTTTGGGTTCGGGATTGCATCATTGTTTATATCTGATTTAAATATAGTTTGTATGCCTAAATCGTTGGGAGTTTGTGTTAATTGTTACACATTGAGTCTGTTTGACTCACCCCATTGTGGGATATCTTTTCAGGTGACACGCAGTAAATGGACCGGGTCAGCAGGAGCTTAGTGGTGGCCATGCACAGCTCAGCATTTACTTTGCTTTGAATTTTTATAATTAAGTATTTTGGATTTATTTCGGGTTTTATTTAATGTAATAAGGCCATTAGTATGAAACTGTTTTATGCATGCATTTTAATTGTTTTATTATGATACGATTATTGTCAAATCAAAGGTTAAATAAGATTTTCTTTAAAATAAATTCTAAATGTTTTGTCACCTAAACATTAACGATTTTTCAACTTAATGTTAAACTATAAAAACTCGGTATTTATTTCAACTTATAACTTTGAAACATTTAATAAAGTTTTATTAAAATCTAGACTTCTTGAACCACACAACACAAAATCGATTTTTATTTCAAACCACCCCAAATTTTCCAAAGGAACAAACAAAGTTTTCAAAAGGTTTTCCTCAAGGAACATACCAGATCCGGTCGAGGCTCGTGGGCCGGGTTTGGGGTGTTTCAGTCTCTACCCGTGTGGACGAAAAATAGGCCATTTTCAGGCCACTTTTCTCACCCAAATTTACCGTCAACTTTGTCTAACATTTTAGACGTTAAAATGCTATATCAAGGCACTTAAAACAAACCAAAACCAAGTTTTAAACATCTAATTTTACTACATATAACTTAGAACCCAAACTTACCATATTAACCAAGTTCACTTGTTTGCAACTTATGCGAAACATACTACCTTAACTTATCTATAACACCCCAAACTTGGCCTGGACGTTATGGCCGAATCTGGTAGCGTCACATGATAGTGCTTTAGAAAACGTAACTACGTTAAAACCAGTTTAAGGTATCTTAGGCTATCGTCAAAACGTGTCATTTATTTATTTATTATCTAGTTTCAAAACCTTATATGTTCGCGAAAGCTTTTAAAATAATTTGCGAATTCGTATGTATTTTAATAAAACCTTTGTTTACTTTGAAAACTTGAGTTTTCCTATTTCTAACCGCAGTACCATAACGTTATAAATTCCAAATTTAAAACAAAGTACGTAAAGGCATTATTACATAAAAATTACCCAGATTTAATCAAACCATAATGAAAAAAAAATCATAATTAAAATGTCCAGAACTGTGGTCACTGCCGAGTCCTCCGCCGCACCGATCCGTGTACTGCTGAGGATTACCTAAACAGATTAAACAAAAAAGGGGTGTGTTTTCGCAAACTCAATGTGTAATCCCCACAGAGAACATACACACAGAAATATCAGATAACAGATACCAATTCACAATTCGGGTCTGAGCCCATTACAGAAACGGTGTGGACCTTAACCCAGTCAGATACAGATTCAGACATATTTCAGGGCCTTAGCCCAGTTCAGATAGAATATACAGAAAACAGAGTCCTACCCACCAGCCTCTACACACCAACTCCGTCCAACCCTACACACCATGTGGGGATAAATCAACCCACCCAGCCCTACACACCATGTTGTACCAAATGCCGCACATAATCAGAAATTTGCAATTGAGCTGCCAGATAACAGGCTTAAAAGCCTTTCAGATACTTCCTCTAAATATCATCAATCCCACCTCCATGCAATGCAACATACATAAAAGTCATGCTAATATGCAGATAGCAGTTCATACATTCAAATCAGCATACATGCTTAGTACAGAAAACAAACAGTCAGATCATTAATTTAGGGGTCTAAGCATTGCTTACCAACCCTACGGTAGGTCCATAATCGACTTGGGCGACCCGTGTAACCTTATAAAGTTTTCTAGAAAAATGGGCTCACATGCCCATGGGCCTACCCGTGTGGCCCACACGGCCCAAATTGGCCTTAGCCATGTGGATCACATGGCCTGGCCCAGAATCCCACACGCGCGTGTGGGCCCCAACGACCCAATTGGTATCGTACACGGCCTCACAAGCGCACGACTGGGCTCATCGATCACACGGCCGTGTGGTGGCTTACAGTCTTGCACACGGCCTACCACACGGGCAACTACGGGCCCGTGTGGCCTTGACAGTAAGGTTTTTGGCTTTCGCCGAAACCTCATTTTTTGTATTTTTGAGTACATACCTGGTTTCAAATCGATGCTAATGCAATCTTGAGCAATCCTGAACCAATAATCGACATTACAAATCCCAGAATTAGTCTATAACTACACTTAAAACGAATCCATCATCCCAATCAACGATCCAAACAACCACTTAACACTTACCTCCAAAACTTTGCGCGATTTCCAACCATTTGACAGCCCTAAAGAAGCCTTGCTCCACCCGTTTCTACACTGTCAAAACAGAATATAAGCCCCCTAAAGAAAACTCAAAAAGAACGAAATTTCGACATTCCCAACACTTACCAATTGTCGACGGAAAGGAAATAGGTCTGCAGAGTAATAGCCGCAAGAGCTAACGAAGTAATCAAGGGAAGAAGAAAAGGAGAATGGCGTCAGAAATTTTGGGAAAAGGGTGATAACCAAAAATTTGAAAAAAGAAATCTGCTACCCCCTAATCTTTTCCCTTAATTCTCTCCATCAACCTCTCCACTATCAAAATTTTAGTCCAACACAAACACTCTGGACGTGACAGGCAAAAATAATGCTCACGCAGGGATTCGAACTCAAGACCACCAACATCTCCAACACTCCACTTAACCACCAGACCAGCAGGCCCATTCTATTAATTACTTACACACTTTAACTTATAAGCCTACTAACCAGAGTTTGGGCTTTATTCATAAAAATACCAAAATTCTCCCAAGTTGAGACTTAAACTTGAGACCTCCCACACACACCCAGAACACATAACCACTGAAGCAGACACTCATTCATGCCAAAATTACAAAAGCTAAAAATAAGCAAAAACTGGAGCGTTACATTATCCATCTATATTTCTATAATCTTACCATCAATTTACCATGTTAATATATATCAACCAACACAATGCCATGTTTATACATGCCAAAATACATCAAATATTAGCCATTCCAATGGCTAATCACAAACCAACATTTACATGCCAACATTGGTTAATAAACCTATACATGCCATTATAACAGGGATTAATTTACCATTTGTACCGACTAGGCCGATGGATAGTGTGGAATATCTCCACCAAGCTTGTAACCCAACGAGCTTCCGAATTCCTCTAAAATAGGGAAATTAAAACAAAGTAAGCTTTTAAGCTTAGTAAGTTCGTATAATTAGGAATTTAACTTACCACTATTTTATATACATAAGGTAAACCTACAATTCATTCCCAAGTCGTATTGACCAAGTGCCTAAACACATATCCTTATCAACCAGGTTAGTCATCATATTCCATATAATAGTTCATAATTATGAATTTATACTCTCGTTAAAGAAGATTTATTCACATATATTTTCATCACATATTTCAGTATATCATGGATAAACAAAGTCATCTAGTATGTTCCACATTCATGTATCAAGTACATCATGCCTCAATATCAAGTGATATCATTTATATATTCAAATACTTCTCACACCATGTATCCATGTAGCATGTACAAAACATGTTAGTCATATATATATTTCTTAAGAATATTAATAAGCTTGTATGAGCTCAATAGTAATAGTCCTTTTTCCATATGCACATTCTTTCCACATTAAGTATTCAAATATCATATATAATTCATGTCCATGTAATTCAAGTATATGCTTGTAATAATTCATCTCAAATTCACATTGTCTCATATCAGGATTTTTTTACTCGTTGAAATTATTTGAAATATCGATGGATACACATGTAGTACACTCGAAGTGTACAAAATTGTAATCCGTCAACTCATATTTAGGGGTACCTAGTTAAGGCAATAATTAGGAAGCACTCTCTCGAGTCATATAACAGGATGCTAATGTGAGCCATGTATCAGGAAGCTTATTCGGGCTATAACAGGAAACTCATATGAGTTTAAAATAGGAACCTCATTGAGCTTAATAGGTAACTCCGAAGAGCTATTATCAGGGGGCTCCGGATAGCCATATAATAGGATGTTTAAGCGAGTCATATTAGGAAGCTCACAAATAGCCTATATAACAGGATGCTCATTAAGAGCTGCATTTGTGTCCACAATATATGTAGGATCACAACTAATCTTAAAACAGGACGCTCACAAAGAGCTGCGGTAGTTCGCAACACATACAGGATCACTACCGATCAGGATGCTCAAGGGAACCATGTAATAGGAAGCCCGAGAAGGCTTATAACAGGATGCTCTTTCGAGCTAAGGTGTGTTTGCAACATATGCAAGACCACAACTAATATAGGAAATCCTGTATCTATCGAATTTCATTTATTCAGACAAGATTTAACGTTTATTGGGTATTATCGGATATGTGACTGATTTCATACATAAGACATTTATACAATTCACATATATAAAACATTCAATTCAAACACATTAATATACATAAATTTAGTTACACGAACTTACCTCAACAATGTTCGTGTTCACAAAGACTACTAATCCGATATTTTCCTTTTTCCTTGATCTAACTCCGTACGATGTCTAACTGGATCTATACGAGTAAATTTAACTCAATTTAATACAATTCACATTCAATTTAGTCCAATATATTTTTTGGAAAAATTACTATTGCCCCTATACTTTTAATTAATTACGGTTTCATCCCTAGGCTCAGAAAATAAAATTTATGCAATTTAATCCTTATTCCAAGCCTAACCAATTTTTACATGTCATAATAACATCCCATGTATTTCACAAAAATTAGAATTTTTCCATGGATTCTACAATTTTTCAATTTAGTCCCTAAAAAATAATTTCATAAAAATTCTCTTTGTAAAAGTTGTTTATCTATCAATAACCTTTCATTTTCTACCATAACGTTTAAAATTCCAGCATACTCATCCATGGAAAAATTTTATTACTTTGATAACTTTGCAAATTAACCCCCGAGATATTATATTAAGCTATTACGATATCAGAAATATAAAAATCATTAAAAACAGGATAAGAAAACTTACTCAATTAAGCTTGCTTAAAGTTCTTTCTTTTATCTAGGGTTTCCATGAAAACATTTGGGGAAGATGATGATATAAAATGATAATTTTTCTTTTAATTTAATTATCATCTTTTATTTTTTTCCACTTTCCAATTTAATCCTTTTCTTTTCTTAAATTTCCATGGATGAATCATCATCCTTATCTACTAACCCCATCAATTGGTCTATTTTCCATATAAGGACCTCAAAATTTGAATTCCATAACTATTTAATACATATAGCTACTAGAACTCAACTTTTGTATTTTATGCAATTTGGTCCTTTCATCAAATTAGACATATAACCGGTAAAATTTCTTAATGAAATTTTCACACGATATTTCTATAATTTTTTAGATCATAAAATAATATTAAAATAATTTTCTCTTTCGAGATCAAATTTGTGGTGTCGAAACCATTGTTCTGATTACACTGAAAATGGCTGTTACATTCTTTTACGGTAAAGTCATCATGATTTTAAAGGAAATAGAATTGGGTTGAGAAGATTATTTAAATGGAATTGAAAAGTTTATTTTTGGAAATAGAAAAAAAAATTATTGGGTTGGATCGAATTATAAAGTACTGGATTAAAAGCCCGGGAAGTACTTGTAATTGAACTCGATACGGGAGAGACCCAAAAGCCTTTCATGTTACTCTCCTTATAAATAGACGGCACCCATAGGGAAAAATACACACAACTTCAAGATATTGTTACACTACTAAAAAATAGAGAGAATTTATTCTCAACTATTAAATCTATTTTTCAGAATAACAATTTCTGTCGATTTTTATTAAGAAGGGATTTTTTTTTTCACACTTAAACAAAGAAAACTATTTTTGGTTTTTTGTTTGATTTGAATCGTTCAAGCCCACAGTGGAAGCAGTTCGTGGTACGGTAATAGCGGAGAAGGCCATTCGATTGAAAGTCAGGAATGACAAGGTGCGAATTCAGTTAAGGGCTTATTGCTATAAATATCACAAACCGACTCACTTTTTAAAATTTTAATTTTTCGTTGTTCAAGACCTTATTTTTTCTTAAAAAAAATGAAATGTTTTATCTTGAACTTTTTGCTTGGATGTTGCTCCCTTGAGTCTTGAAATGTCTTTGACTTTTATTTAAACTAAGGAATAATTTTGTAGATTTTTATGACCATCAGGGATGATTTGGTGTAGCACCCCTCACCCATTCTAAACGACTGGTACAGATGAGAGATGCCACCGAAACATGTACGAGTAAGAAATCTTGGATTTATTTAAGAATTAAAAGTTTAAAACATATTTATAAAATAATTAGTATATGTCTTAGACAAATTGAAAGTTTTAAAAACAATTTAAAATCATTTAGAATTTATTTGAAGGTGATCGAATCCTATAACGGACCATAGAAGATCAAAACAACTTAAAATAGTACAGGCTTGTAACAATGCCATGATGTTGTGATGAGGAACTTATGACATCATGATGAGACTAACTGAGTAATGAAGTCGCTAAGTCAGGCATTGAGGTCGCGACATTGCAACTCTATGGTCTTGGTGTTACTCACTGAGTACTTCCAAAACACTTAAAAATCACTCTAAAACATATCTTAAACATCACCATATCATTGCAACATAAATCATGTCATTATAAATCAAACCTTAAACTCATTTAAGCTTAAAAACCTAGCATGAGCACATCCAAAACAAAAGATACATATTTGTTTAAGAGAGTTGCAAAAGATACTCTAGTTCATCATTTAACTTCACAATTGCTCGATTGATTTAAGTCTTTGTGTACATGTCAATAATCCAATAAAAATTATATTTAAACACTTGAATTACAACCTTAAAAGCTTGATGGAAGATGTGATGCTCCCAAGCCAACACCATGACTTCTTGGTAAGTCCAAATCTATGTGTTTTAAACAACTAACGTGTGAGCTTAAAAAGCTCAATAAGTAGCCAAGGATGAACTTACTTATTTTAGTCCTTATTAGTGTTGAGTCCCTCCTATGGATTTCATGCTAGTTTCATTCAAGCCACATTTTTGTACTATTTTTTGTTGCATTTTGATTTACCAAAGTGTAAGGGTTCAACGTATACATTAAAAGTTTGTTAACCAGTTCATTTAATGAAATTATCTATCTAAGACTCATAAGTAGAGTCCATAGTATCTTCACATGTTCTTTCATATTTCCCATTTGTAGTCGTTATTCTTTATATGATTCACATCCAAGACAAAAGATACATATTTGTTTAAATAACTATAGCATGCTTAAATCATCAATTTCCTTAATATCATTTAATTCACTAGGCTACACACTTTTAAAGCACATTATCATGTGAAATTCTCTTTTGCTTACCTATTCATTTACTTATTTTCATCCTTTTTTACAAGACATTTAGTTCATGTTACTTTCTCTTGCTTTTAGCCATCTATAGTAGCATTTAAAGTTTATTAGCAACATTTTAACTTAGTTTCACCCATAGTAAACTCTAGTAAAACTGACTCGAATACATGGGACTCCACTACGCCAATGAGAACTAAAGTGCTAAATTGTAAAATAGTGTAATCATCCCTCCACCACACCAAGATGCACATAAGTGCAAGGCTCGAAGGCGATATAAGTCCTATATAAGTGTGAAACCTCTGACAAAACTCCAACATATAATAACCCTTAATAGGCATGCCAATTGTATGCTAACATTTCACTAAGTCTACTGGGGCACTTTACAAATATAATTAACATATATCCATCAAGGTCATTAACACATACGTGTAAACATACCACATAAGGGCACTTTAAGTGATTTCACATATTCATGATCAATTCCATATTAATATAGGCCTTATAAACATACATATTTCATATAATAGTTCCAAATAGTGGAAAGTCATATTTCCAATGGGATCGTGGGCGCCACACGAATAAAATGCATGTTATATGGTTTCTATTGGATTGAACTATGTTGTTCGTATAGCCGAGGCTATTTCCGGGCTAATTGGGCCACAAGAGCGTGTGGGCCCACTTGGGCCGAGTAATGGGCCTTAGGCCCATTTACACCGTTGTGACTGTTTAGGTTACTTCAGTCGCTCGAGGCGACGGTGGACCTTCTGTTGGGTCACTGAGACCTCGATTTGTAAAATTACTGAAATACCCTCGATTTGTAAAATTACTGAAATACCCTCGGTTTGTAAAATTATTGAAATACCCTCGATTTGTGAAATTACAAAATACCCTCAATTTGTGAAATTACCGAAATGCCCTCGATTTGTAAAATTATCGAAATACCCTCGATTTGTGAAATTATTGAAATACCCCCAATTTGTGAAATTACTAAAATACCCCCGATTTGTGAAATTACCAAAATACCCCCAATTTGTGAAATTATCGAAATACCCTTGATTTGTAAAATTACTGAAATACCCTCGATTTGTAAAATTACCAAAATACTCTCGATTTGTGAAATTACCGAAATACCCTCGATTTGTGAAATTAATAAAATACCCTCAATTTGGGAAATTACTGAAATACCCCCAGTTTGCAAAATTACATAAATACCCCTAAAGGGTAGGATTACTGAAATACCTTTATAGGGTAAAATGATTGTTTTTCCCTCGTGGGTAAATGATTGTTTTATGCTATGTTTTGACTGACCTGAGCTATGATTTGTATGTCTTTCTAGAGTATGCCATGTGATTTATATATATGTGCTTTACATACATGACATACTGCATGGGATTGGGATTTTGTAATTGGAGGAAGTGATTGATCTGTTAGGGTCGCACGGGTCACCTGAGACGATTGTGGATGTAACACCCTAAACCCAGCCCATGCGTTTCGAGCGGATTTGGTATGTCACACGAGCAAAACATGTTAAACCCTTTTTATTCGTACTAAAATATTACTTTGTTAAAATCAAGAAAACAAGTTTGATTTGATAAAATACTACTAACCTCGAAGTTTTGATTTATAAATTGATAAATTTGAACTAATGATCTTACAAAATCGTGACTTTTGAAAACGACGTTGAAAATTCGAAAGAGAATTCGAGTCTTTTGAAAATATCGTTAATAGTTCGAGAGAAAATATCCGTGTTAAAAATATTTGTAAAATTTTATTTTGAAATCCATTTGTTAATCGATTTTGGAAAAATATTTATTTAAGTTTCTTGACAATTCCCTTTTTAAACAATTTAAGAACATAATAAAAACATCCCAACCATAAAGCAAAAATAAAAATAGTCCAGAGGCCTTAATACAACATTTAACCCAAAATAGTAAAGTAATAAAATAAACGAGAAAGAAGTACTAAAGTCCAAATAAACCATTTCTGAAGTATGGCCTCCACCGGGTCATCCATGGCCCAAGTCCACGTTACTGAGCTTTACCTAAAAGGGTTAAAAGAAGGGGGTGAGTTACAAGAACTCAGTGTATAATCCCCTTACCGATTGTCCACTGGGCCTGAATCCCATTTAGCAATAATTTGGGCCTAAGCCCATTTACAATAATAATAAAGTATCAATTTTAACATGTGTATGTAATGCAATTTCCCAAACCAAACCTAGTAATCCATCCGCTACACACCACCCGTACCAACCAACACACCTGTGGGGATCAAGTCAACCCACCCCGCCAACACACCAATCGCAAGCATTAAGCCATCTATAACAAATTAATTGTGGACAAGCCACCAGAATAACAGAATTTACGTGGCATTGCCACTATACAGATTTGTGGCAGAGCCACCAGAACTTCTCTTCAATATTATCCCATCCCATGCAAAATCATGTATATAATGCATAACAAATCATGATTTTTACAATATAGCAACAGTAATTTATTCGGATATTCATTACAAAAGTATGACCCATTATAACAATTTATCAAATAAGCCCATTAAGCAAAATATCAGATTGGCCCATTTAGCAAAAATATCAAATTGGCCCATTCAACAAAATATCAGATTGGCCCATTTAGCAAAATATCAAATTGGCCCATCTAGCCATAATTTCAGATTGGCCCATTATTCAATATGTCCATACAGCCCATTAAGGCAATCAATCAAATCGGTCCATTAAGGCATTCTATCGAATCGGCCCATTAAGGTAATCAATCAAATCGGTCCATTAAGGCATTCTATCAAATCGGCCCATCAAGGCAATCAATCAAATCGGTCCATTAAGGCATTCTATCAAATCGACCCATTAAGCCATTTTCATATTTCGGCCCTTTAGGGGCATTTTCGTAATTCAGTAATTTCGCAATCCAAACTTAACTACTAATTTGGGCGTAAAGATTTAAACCGTCCATCTGCGTCGTACTAACTAAATGGACTATAACTTGAGTTAGGAATATTGAAATCTAAATCCGTAAATTTTCCTTGAAACTAGACTCATATATCTTCTTACTACAATTTTTTCCAGAATTTTTGACTTAGCCATTTAGTACAGTTTATTCCTTAAAATTTCCCTTGTTTCACTATCTAATGATTCTGACCTCTCTTAACTTAATTTCAAATATCTCACTATACGGTTTTCATATACTGCTCCCACTTGTTTCAATTGAAAATAGGCTCACTAAGGAATCCATACATATAAATTATAACCCATAATTCACTTAGTACAATTTTATATGATTTTTCCAAGACAAATCAGGGAACCACAAAGTCATTCAGAACCAGTCTCATTAAAATTAAGATATCTCAGAATATAAAATTCCTTTTTCTTCTCCGTTTCTTCCATATCAAAATAGACATAGTAAGCTTTAATTTGATATCTTATTCACTTTCTAATTACCTTTCTCCTATTTTTCATGATTTTTTGAAATCAAGTCTGTAACATCCTGAAAATGGGCCTATGCATTTTTGATTTAAGTATACGAAATGGCATGTCTTGTGTGTTATGAATGTATTATGAACATTTCTGGAAACTTGGAAATGTAAGAAATGTTAAGTTTAAAGGAGGCAAACGAACATTTTTGGAAAGTTGGAAATGTAAGGAAATGTAAGGAAATGTAAGGAAACGTTTTAGGATAAGTTAAGTTCTGAGGTTAAGAGAGGAAAGTAAAGCAAGGTGCCTTTAAGAAAATTTATGGGTGAAATATGACATACAAATGGGCTTGGAAAAGTGGCTTGGAGGCTCCACTTAGGGCCTCTAGAGTTGACGCCACAAGCAGGTGCAATTGGGTCTGGGTTCGAGTCGCATGGAAGCTAAAATAAAAGTTTTTATTTTCGGCAAGGAAGGGAAGTAGTGGACGGCAACAAGGCACTAAAGGGAGGTGTTTTATTTTTGTTAAAATTGGGCAAAAAGGATGGATAAATGAGGGATAATTATTGTTATTTTTTCATTAAGAGATAAGAGATAATTAAGGATTATTTCTATTAATTTTTAATAAAGATAAGAGAAGTGATGGCCAAGTAAGGGACTCTAGCATAGTAAATTCGGCTATAAAAGGAAAAGGGAGGCCATTCAGCATTATTTTCTTCTCTTTTTTCTCTCTGCCGAATTCTCTCTGTCATTGTTCTTCCTTCTATTTTCAATTCTTCACAAAGCCGAAAGCAGAATCCCCCTAGTCTTGCCGAATTTTCCTAAGTTTTATATCTTCCTCTTCTTTCTTTGAAAAACCAAAATCCTCTACTGTTCGTCAAGAAGCCGAAATTGTAATCCACATCAAGGCCATAGCCGAATATTGTTAAAGGCTCAAGTAAGGATTGTTGATTCCTATAGTAAGGGTAAGAATCTATTATTATCATTATGTTTCTTTTCTTCAAGACCAAGATTAAGATTCTAATGCTATTTGTATCTCTTGGCCGAAACTACAAAGGATCTTTCGGTATTTACTAAGTGTCGGCTACAAGGAAGGAGAAGTTCTTTTTCCGAAGGTACACCATAGGCCGCGTGTTCCCTAGTTATTCGATGAGTTTCGAGATTTAAAATCCACAAGGTAAGTGTCTATAGCATTCGGCCAAGGTTTATTTTGATATCTAGATCTATTTCATAATTGTTTAAAGAGCCGAAACTAACCTGGGATGTGATTTAATGTTTGGCTGAATACAAGAAGGAATACAACAAAGTTTCGGGACTTGATTCTTAAGTCAATCGGCAACAAGGTAAGTTTTAGTGTACTAATTCTACTAGGATTTGGAATTATGGCCGAATGGCTCTTTACTAAGTATTAAATGATTGATTAAATGTAGAGATCTAAGATCTAAGGCATTAGATCAAGCTTTTCGGGATTTGGATTGGAAACCTTAAGCGAATCAGGTGTGTACCCTACCCTAAGCTTTAATATGTTCAAGGCTATTTTTTAAATTAAATGTGTTATTAAGAATGTGAAAATATGGCTAAAGTACCATGCAATGGTACAAAGTACTCAGGTACGTTTCCTACTCCTACTAGGATTATGAATATATGTTATTTGTAACATGTGAAAAAGTCATAAGAATGTGAATTAAGGCATGATGTGCATGATATGTATGATATGGGGCATTCGGGTTATATGAAAAGGGGAAGTGAATGTGGTGACCTAAGACCACGATATCTAAATGTGGTGACCTAAGACCACGAAATCTGAATGCGATGACCTAAGACTACGATAATCTGAATGTGGTGACCTAAGACCACGAAATCTGAATGTGGTGACCTAAGACCACGAATTTTATAAGGGCGATGAGCACGTCGACTGCAGCGACTGCCTTCGATGGAGTGTAGCGGAAGAAGGGTCGACTTAGTAGTCCCCACGGTGTACAGGTTGGTACGGGGAAGTGTAGCGGATGGCTAACTAGGTTTGGGTTTGGGGTGCATCATTATTTTTACCTGTTATTTGAATACGTATGTGATATGATAATGCATGCCTGAAATGTTAAGACTTAGTGTTTGTGTACACATTGAGTCTGTTTGACTCACCCTGTTGGGGAACTTTTTCTTCCAGGTGATGATCAGTAATGGACCGGGTCGGCAAGAGCTTAAAGGTGGCCATGCACAGCAAGGAAAATTTCATTATTTGGACTTTTATTTTATTTAAGCACTTTAATTCATTTTTGGAAATTACTTGATGTAATAAGGCCATAGTGAACTATTTTATTTTCTGTTTAATTTACTATGTTACGACATTTTTAATTATTAAAGATTAAGTCAATTTAATTTAAAATAAACTCTAAATATTTTGTCACCTCAAACAAACTCGTTTTCAACTCAAGCCCAACCCAAAACAAACTTTCTTTCAAAACACCCAAGTTTTTCCTAAGTCACAAAAGAATTTGAAACGGTTTACACCGGGGAACATACCAGATCCGGTCAAGGCTCGTGGGCCGGGTTTGGGGTGTTTCAAAGTCACTGCCACAGACCAAAACTGTTTTATTACAAAAACATGGTTACCACTATGAACCTACGCGCGCCCGAATGATCCCGGATGCCGATTTCCGGTTTTCTTTGGTATTTCGACCAAATCACAGAACATTCATGCAAAATTTCAGAGAAGTGTGAGATTACACACCATTCCAAACATGTATTTGGAAAGTACGGGATTACACACCTTGATTACGAGTTGTGCTTTCTACCGATTTCAACACCACGAATGTGATCTCTCTCGATCCTACCCTTTGGCTACTAAAATCCTGTCCCCACTTACTTGACGAGTCGACAATAACGATTTGGTTAATACAAATTACTTGTGCTCCTTCACCTTGTTGAAAGTCTGATTCGATCAAGATGAGGTTTTCCTACACGATAGAGAATGAAATGATGAAGAAATAGGATGATAATGGGTTCGGCTATAGAGAAAATCAAATAAGAAGATGTGATTACAAAGTGATGTTAATTAAAGAAGAAGAAAAGGTTGATAAAATGGTCAATAGAAGAGAATGGATCGGGAAAAGTGTTTTTGTAGTTTCGGCTATCAAAAGAAGATGAACAAGAGATGAATGTTTTGACCAAACAATAGAGAAGAAAAATGCACAAATGTGCTAGGAGGATTCGACAAAGAGAATAGCAATTTGGAGAAAATGACACAATTGATGCTATAGGAATTTTGACCAAAACAAGCACTAAAGCTTTACCAAAAACCAAGAAAAAGTCAGCTACCTCTCTTACACACAAAACCGTCCACATTCATGACCATAATGGTCAAAAATTGGCCAACCACACTTTTCATAACACTTCCCTTGAAAAAGGCCACATGTTCCCCTTACTTTCCCCTTTCTCTTGATTTCTTTCCTTACCTTCATCCTTTCCTATTTTCCTTCGCCATCTTGCCAAAAATAAAAAGTCCACCTTGCCTTATTTACATGCTTGGCCGACACTTAGGGAAAGAATGCAAAAATAATAGTCAAAATTTGCACACAATGGGATTTGAACCTCTTCCCTCAAGGTATTTCATGTGGCGCCATAACCTTTTTACTAATTGCTCATTTATGTTAGCAATTTACTCACTTATTTCTATAAGCTTTGATGCCTCTTACTATCTCTCCTTAATAGGCTTAAACACAAAATTTCACTAAGGCCCAACTTGAACCCGAAACTTCATAGAACCCCGTAACTTTCTAAGATCACCTTCCTAATAAGTCCAACTTGAAATAATGTCGTTCTCTTGTTCTCAAAAATTTTAAACACTCCTATGCCCAAGGCCCAATGGGCCCAATCCTACTAGTCCCAATTTCAGGATGTTACAGTGGACCCATCGATTTGATTGTTAGGGTTGCACGGGTCACCCGAGACGACTGTGGACCCACCGATTTGATTGTTAGGGTCGCACGGGTCGCCCAAGATGACTGTGGACCTACCGACGGCTTTAAGCCGCTTATATTCTAGAAGCTCTGCTGCGATATCGATTAGTGCCGCAACTGGTACTAACATTGGTGTGTGGCTGGGTGGGTCGATTTTATCCCCACATGGTGTGTTGGTTGGTATGGGTGGTGTGCTGGCTGGATTGGGGTGGGGTGCATTCTTACACTATTGCATTTCTATTTATGAGATCTGATACTGATATGGGCTAGGCCCAAATGATTCTGTTGTGGGCCAAAACCCAAACGATATGGCAATGGGCTTAGGCCCACTAAAACTGTACGGTGACTGAATAGGGCTCAAGCCTAGTCTGCTTTTGTATTTTGTTCATCTGACTGACTGTTTTTATATTAGGGGAAAACACACTGAGTTTTCACAAACTCACCCCGTTTTTAACTATGCAAGTAATCCCCAATATTAGGAGGATCGGTGCTGCGAGGGACTCGGAGATGGCCACACGGCTGCCTTTGGACTTCATTTATGCTTTAGATTCCATTTTGGGTTTTAATTTTTGTAATAAGGCCTCTTTAAGGTTCTGGGTTTTAACTTGGGGTTTTTATTTGCTTTGAGTTATATCCGTTAGAAGTAAATCACTGTTTTCCAAAATGTTAACTGTTTTTAAAAACAACACTACGTTTTCGCAACATTTTCGAAATGGTTTCACGACTTAATCTTTCTCGTAAATCAATTACTCTCAAAATTAGCTTCCACAACTAAAAAGATATTTTGGGAATAAAATTAATAATTTTTAAATGTATCATGTTTTAAAAATAAACTAACGTAACTGAGATTTTACTGAGCTTTTAAACAAGAAGGGTTTTCAATGAAAACATGGTTTTTGAAAAACACTTCAATGTGACACGGCAGATTCAGGCCTAACTTCTAGGCCGAGTTTGGGGTGTTACATTTTCGCCTATTAATTATAAATATATTTAGTAACAAATTCATTCCACTAAAGTATCGTGACTGAGCTCTCCCTAATTATATACCATTATGAAAGCTACTTAATAAGTGCTCATCCAATGAACTTGTCATAAGTTTGTTACCCTCATAGGATATCCTTAATCTCTTTGGGATAAATTTGTTCCCCAATATGATCTCATGGTAACCTTTACATCTTTCATCATGAAAATTCAATTACTATCAAATAGTAATCATATTTATTTATCACAAATAAAAATTACTCGTGGTCATGTTTACTTTTCATCTATTATGTAATGTTAATAAGAAGGTATCTTTTACCCTTTACTTGTGTTATGAATTCCACTGTTATGGAATGATGTTACATACTGCATAAGTCATATACCAAGGGACCATCTTTTGGTTCCTTATTTATTTGAACTCAGGCTTTTACTTACATCAAACTATATAAGTCACACATATATAATGTAACAATTCGTTTTTCAGTGGTGTAAAAAATAGTAGTTTTGAAACCCCATTTACGATGTTCAAATTCATAAATATTAAATATTAATATTTACGACGTTAATATTAAATTTTATTAAAGTTTGGTTCCTTAATTTTGCCAAATTGATAGTTAATTAAGGTAAAAGGACTAAATTGTAAAATTTATAAAATTTAATCACTATGGATTCTTAATTAACCAAAGGAAAAAATGAGTAATTAGCCCTTTTTAATATGAAAATCAATAGTTTATGACAATTGGAATGCACCGAAATTTTAAATTATGTTTAACTAAATTATGTTTAATTAGATTAATTAAGATTAATTAATTATTAACCAAATTATATAAGACAAAATTAAAAGAAAAATAAAGTATTTGCTCATCTTCTTCTTCTCACCATCGAAGAAAGAAGAAATAGGGTTTGGAAGCTTTCAAATTTTTTACCTTAATTAGGTATGTTCAAATTAGTCTGTTTCTTCTAAATTTTATGTTTTTGAGGACATGATAATTTGATTTAGCTAGCCCATGTGCCAATTTGCAAAACTGTTAAAGTTTCTAAAAGTTTTCATTGATGGTTTCTTGAACAAATTTATATTAAATTGTTAGATTTTAAGCTTAGAAGTGAAAAAGAACTAGATTATAAAGTTTAATTGCTAGTTTTTGAACATAGGGGCTAAAGTGTATATATTTCGAATTTGATGTAAAATTTCTATAATTATTGATATTAGAGAGTCCTAAAAAAATGGAATTGAGATCGGTTTCAAAATCGAAGCTGAAATTTTTAAGATATTATAATTTCGGTTTTAGAGACTAAATTGAAAAAAAATGAAAAACCTTAAAGGCATTTGAAAAATAAAATTGGACTGATTCATGCAAAAAATATAATGTTATAAGATGTTTGGATTTGATAAATTGAACCAAACCGAAGATACTCGGAGAAAAGGCAAAATTGTTAATTAGTCCTTAAAGAATTGTTCATTTGATGTTTTGCCAGGTAAGTTCATATGGAACTTACTAGGTTGTTTCATGTATGTTTGAATTATTTATTTTGCTTATTAGGTTATATAAATGTGATATTAATAATTTTGGCATCAATTGGACTAAATTGCAAAATATGAAATATATGGCAATTATGAATATGTACAAGGTACCAAAATGGATATGAAATGTTTATAAGATTGGCATCATATTTATATGCTGTTACAAGGATTTAATTGATACGATTACAATATTAAAGCCTGTGTGAACTTAGTAAATGATTAGGATATGTATGGCATGCCATTAGGGTTGGATATGAAATCGATCAAAGGTTTACATGGTTATACGAGATCCAAAATTTTTTGTGGATTCTCAATTCATAAATGTTAGCTTGTGTGAGCAACCTTGATCATTGTCAACTTCTGTGGGCATTATAGTCCTATGTATTCGACTTCAGTTTACTAAGGTTCTCTTGGCGAGAAGATGGCAATCTAATGGAAATGAAATTTGCTGAATTATTTGGAATATGAATCGAATTAGATATGTTTTCAATTTGGATATGAATTAGATTATATATGATATTATATTGGCTTGTTGTACATGTATATGTGGTTGGTATTTAAGTTATTGATATGCTAGAGGACTAACCTATTTATTGTATTGTTGATTTGTATATGATAACATAAGGAAGCCAAAGGATGCCATATAGAATATCATGTATTTGAATGTTTAAATTAGTGTAATGCTAAGGTAAGTTAAGTAAATTTCATATGGAGTTACTAAGCATTCAATATGCTTACTTCGTTATTCCCCTTTTTCCTTGTAGATTGCCAACTTGCAGAACGTGTCTATCGGATCGTCATGGGCCTCACACTATCCCTGTAACATCTTACCTGACGAAGTCCCAATGATCGAACGATGTTATTAGAAGCAAGGCACAGAGAGTAAGATTTGAGCGAGTAAGATGTAATATCCCGAAATTGGGCCTAGTAGGATTGGGCCAATTGGGCCTTGGGCTTTAGGAAAATTTTTAAGTATTATTTTATTATTTGTGTTAGCTCGGGTATGAATTATGTATGTTTAGTATAGTCTTGTGAGGGCTTGATTTTATTAATGAGGCTAGAATAATTTTTAGTTTGAAGAATTTAATGAAGTGGAGTAAGTGAGCTTGACACTTAAGTTAATTTAAGTGTTAATTAAAGCACATGAGGAGTTAGTGGCATAGTGGATAAGGAGCTTGAAAGGTTGCTTGAGGGAAGTGGTTCGAGTAGCATGGAAAGCATATTGAGGATTTTATTTTTGTACATTCTAGCATTGATGGACGGTCAAACTTTATTATGGTAAGTTAGACTTTAGATTTTATGGCAAGTTGAATAGCAAAATAGGAAAGCTTGTATTTTGGGATAAGAATCAAGAGGTTAAGGTAGGATAAGGGGACAAAGGGCTTGGATGATGGAAAGTGTTTTGGAAATATTTTTATGGTCATTTTGTCCATGAATGTGGACGGCTTCTTGGACTATGGGGGTTGGCTTAAGTTTTGTGAGTGAATAGGAGGAAATAGGGAGAAAATTAGGAGTATGTTTAATTCAAAATTGTTGACAAGAGGCTTGAATGTTGGAGAATGTTTTGGAAACTCTTTGATAGCCTTTAGTCCATGTATTTGGACGGTTTTGGAGCTTAGGGGGGGAGTGACCGAATTTTGTATTGTTGATTTCTAGTTGGTGCCAAAATTTCTTTTGGTTATTGGTCATATTCGGTTAGTTAGGAAATACTTTGCATTTCTTGTTTTGAGCCATATCAAATCCCTTTTGAACTTTACCAATTTTTCTCTTGAGTGCACCAAAATGAATCAAAACCGAATGTCCTTTAGTGTTTGTTGTTTTTCTTCATAGGCATTTGGCCGAAACCATTTGGAACTTCCCTATCTTCTTTCAATTCTTTGTAGCCGAAAAGAACCTCTATTGGTTCTCATCTTTCTTTTCTTTACTTCTCATATTTGTTAACACTTACAAATCTTCTTTTACTCTCTTTTGGCCGAACCTCTTTCTTCCCCAAATTCTCTTTTCTTTTCTTCCATTATTGCTTAAGCCGAATCCTCCCTCTCTTATTTCTATTTTCTTTGCTACTCACATACTTCATTTCTTTCTAGCCACAAATCAATTGCTTTCTTCTTTCAAAACCATAGCTGAAACTTCCTACTTCCTTCTTGACTTGACTTGGCCGAATATCAATAAGGGAAGGATTTCATTTGGTTTTCTTCAATCGGTTTTGAAAGATAGACTCCTCGGGACTTTGGATGCAATCGTTCTAAGCCTCAAATCTTTGACAATCTTTTTAGGGTAAGTCAATAGGGAAGACTTGGTATTACGTTCGATAACCCTTCAGGATTTGTTGGTGTGGCTGTATGGCCTTGTTTATAGTTTTGTGGCATGGCCGAATGTTCTTAGTGCCATAAAAGGTGTTCTTTTGTGTGTAGCTAAAGGAAGGGAACTCAGAGTGTGATTTGGGATTTGGTAGGAAACCAAATCGGCTTTAAGGGAGAAGGAAGAACCACGTTTCGAGATTGTGTTAGATTCGAGTAGTTCGAGATTTCACTAATAGGCAGGTGTGTGATTAACCCACCGTTTTCCGGGTTTTTGCTATATTTGTATGTGTTGATTATGTACTAACAAGTGCAGTAAAAGTTATGAGATAAATACCCTTAAAGGGGTATGTCGATAATCCGGTAAGTACCAAACCTGATGATATGTGATTATTAATATGAATATGTGTTATGACTATGCTTGATGAACATGTTCACGCATCATTATATTATATCATTATTTATGTTACATGTGCATGGGTTGGGATATGATATGAAAGAAGGTACGGGTGTACTTCGAGTACGTGGTTTGATGTTAGCCTTGAGCTACATCGTGGATTGACGTTGACTGAGGTCACATTGTGGATTTATTTGCGATTAAGTTCGCGTGGCTTGATGAGTGGCTGTGTGCCTCATCGTGGTTGATATCGGCTATGTGCCATATCGTGGTTGATGAGTGACTTTGTGTCCCATCGTGGTTTTGGTGTTAGCTACGGCTACATCGTGGATTGGCGCTGACTGAGGTCGCGTTGTGGATTATTGTGCTTAATTGTACGTGGACAGCATTGATTGCCTTTTGGAGTAAAAAGGAGAGGGTGATTTGATAATCCCCTAGTGTGTGGTGGCTGGATACGGGGGTGTGTAGAGGATGGACCCTAGGTTGGGTTGGGTGCATTTTGCATAATCTCAATGGATATGTGAATTAATGTGAAAATGGGCCAAGCCCAGTTTATAAATGTGGATCAGTGTGGAAATGGGTTAAGCCCGATATGTGGAATTATGGGGTTAATTACCCTATTACCTGATAATGTGATATGAATGTGGGCCAAGCCCAGAATGTGGTAAAATGTGAATATGATATCTTGTTATCTGTTATATGGTTTAATATATGGTTAACATGTGGGTGGAATTCAGTGGATTAATTGCACACTGAGTCTGTGTGACTCACCCAAATTTTTCTCAAACCTTTCAGGTGATGCTCGGACCGGGTTGGAGTGGATACGATGTGGCCCATGCAAAAGAGGATTTTCTTTATGCAATTTATGTTTCAGTATTTTAAGTATTTAATTATTGTAATAAGGGCCATTTTAAGTATTTAAGAATTTTTATTATGTTTTAAGTTAAATTGTCGATTATATTATTATTTGAAAATGTTTTATTTTAAACAACTTAATTTTATTTGGAACTTTAATTACACAATGTTCTAGTAAAGACAACAAATGTTTTATGTTTTAAACTCTAAGTCAAAAGTTTTTCAAACGTTTTTCCGCAGTGGCATTTCAAATTCGGTCACACAAATGGGCCGGGTTTGGGGTGTTACAATTTGGTATCAGAGCCCGGTTCAAAACTCGACTTTGAGGGTTTTGGGCCCAAAAACATTTTTTTTAAATGGGCTTTTCAAAGATTTGGGCTTTCATAAATTTTTCAGGTTTATTCTGGCATGGCACCTGTATCTCCGACTCGAAGTCCACCAGGTAAGTACCTTTAATTGTTGAGTGAATTATTTGATATATGGGCATACTTGGGCTCGTAGATTAGTGAACTAGGATCTATTGAACCTAGGGCTAGTGCACTCAAACACATGCATAAGACTTAAGGACAATCAAACAAACCTGTGAACTAAGTCGCCGAGTTAGGGTGTGGCAACCATTGTGCGCATGTCTAGGATTGGTTTCGGTGGGAGCTTGGTATTTAAGCAGTCCTAGTGACTCACCTCCTCTTTACTCGAATCCTACCTAGTGCGTAGCTACGGTTCACCCTAACCAAGAGGACTTATTCACGGGCTAAACTCGATAACTAAAACCCGAAAGGGACTAGCCATACTGTTTTATAAAGATCTTAGTTTTAAAAATTACCCCTCTGATTTATAAAATCCTTTCAGACTTGAGAATTTTTCGAAATACACCCGATTTGCAAAATTACTAAAATACCCCTGAGCGGTAAAATTACTAAAATGCCCTTGGTTTCTAAAATTTCCATACTATCCTCAATTTTAATAAGATTTTCTTACTTTGCAAAAGTATCAAAAAAAAAAACCTATTTTGTGAAAACTCAAGATACCCTGATTTGGAAAAATTTACGAAAATACCCCTAACTTTCAAATTACCGAAATAACCCCTGAATTTTAAATTTTTTTTTTTAATATCTTGATTTGGAAAAATCTTTCTTTCAAAAATATCCATGAGTTTGGAAAATTTTTGAAATGACTTTTGGTGATTTTTGAATTTACCCCGGTTTATTACTAAAATACCTTTGTAGGAAAAATGATGAAGCTACCCCCGGGTTGGGAATGGACAAGGATGCCCATAGTAGCATGGTAAATGTTGTGGATGAGTGAATGTGTTACTATTGATGTGAATGAATGTGAATGTGTGATTCTCTGAGCTAGAATAGTGAACTGGAGCTAGAAACTTGGATTGATCGAAAGAACTACTCCTGAAAATTCTTTTCATAATTGTTCGCGCATAAACAAGTGGAACAAAAGTACTAATGCATAAAATTTCTTAAGTCAGATTAAATCGCGACGTTAGATATGAGTTCTAGGGGACGTGGTCGTCGTGGACGCGGTAGAGGCTAAATGGCTGTGTCGGAACCATCGCTAGTGAAGCATCTAGAACCTTGAGTGTGAACTTTGAGACTGTACCTAGAAAGTATATTGGTTTTATTAAGATCAGAGTGCGCAGCAAGAGCGTAGTGTGGTGAGATAGGATGTACGACTGTTAGTTAGTTGGAAATTTCGAGGACAAAATTTCTTTAAGGAGGGTAGAATTGTAATATCCCGAAATTGGGCCTAGTAGGATTGGGCCAATTGGGCCTTGGGCTTTAGGAAAATTTTTAAGTATTATTTTATTATTTGTGTTAGCTCGGGTATGAATTATGTATGTTTAGTATAGTCTTGTGAGGGCTTGATTTTATTAATGAGGCTAGAATAATTTTTAGTTTGAAAAATTTAATGAAGTGGAGTAAGTGAGATTGACACTTAAGTTAATTTAAGTGTTAATTAAAGCACATGAGGAGTTAGTGGCATAGTGGATAAGGAGCTTGAAAGGTTGCTTGAGGGAAGTGGTTCGAGTAGCATGGAAAGCATATTGAGGATTTTAGTTTTGTACATTCTAGCATTGATGGACGGTCAAACTTTATTATGGTAAGTTAGACTTTAGATTTTATGGCAAGTTGAATAGCAAAATAGGAAAGCTTGTATTTTGGGATAAGAATCAAGAGGTTAAGGTAGGATAAGGGGACAAAGGGCTTGGATGATGGAAAGTTGTTTTGGAAATATTTTTATGGTTATTTTGTCCATGAATGTGGACGGCTTCTTGGACTATGGGGGTTGGCTTAAGTTTTGTGAGTGAATAGGAGGAAATAGGGAGAAAATTAGGAGTATGTTTAATTCAAAATTGTTGACAAGAGGCTTGAATGTTGGAGAATGTTTTGGAAACTCTTTGATGGCCTTTAGTCCATGTATTTGGACGGTTTTGGAGCTTAGGGGGGGAGTGACCGAATTTTGTATTGTTGATTTCTAGTTGGTGCCAAAATTTCTTTTGGTTATTGGTCATATTCGGTTAGTTAGGAAATACTTTGCATTTCTTGTTTTGAGCCATATCAAATCCCTTTTGAACTTTACCAATTTTTCTCTTGAGTTCACCAAAATGAATCAAAATCGAATGTCCTTTAGTGTTTGTTGTTTTTCTTCATAGGCATTTGGCCAAAACCATTTGGAACTTCCCTATCTTCTTTCAATTCTTTGTAGCCGAAAAGAACCTCTATTGGTTCTCATCTTTCTTTTCTTTACTTCTCATATTTGTTAACATTTACAAATCTTCTTTTACTCTCTTTTGGCCGAACCTCTTTCTTCCCCAAATTCTCTTTTCTTTTCTTCCATTATTGCTTAAGTCGAATCCTCCCTCTCTTATTTCTATTTTCTTTGCTACTCACATACTTCATTTCTTTCTAGCCACAAAAAAATTGCTTTCTTCTTTCAAAACCATAGCCGAAACTTCCTACTTTCTTCTTGATTTGACTTGGCCGAATATCAATAAGGAAAGGATTTCATTTGGTTTTCTTCAATCGGTTTTGGAAGATAGACTCCTCGGGACTTTGGATGCAATCGTTCTAAGCCTCAAATCTTTGACAATCTTTTTGGGGTAAGTCAATAGGTAAGACTTGGTATTACATTTGATAACCCTTCAGGATTTGTTGGTGTGGCTGTATGGCCTTGTTTATAGTTTTGTGGCATGGCCGAATGTTCTTAGTGCCATAAAAGGTGTTCTTTTGTGTGTAGCTAAAGGAAGGGAACTCAGAGTGTGATTTGGGATTTGGTAGGAGACCAAATCGGCTTTAAGGGAGAAGGAAGAACCACGTTTCGAGATCGTGTTAGATTCGAGTAGTTCGGGATTTCACTAATAGGCAGGTGTGTGATTAACCCACCGTTTTCCGGGTTTTTGCTATATTTGTATGTGTTGATTATGTACTAACAAGTGCAGTAAAAGTTATGAGATAAATACCCTTAAAGGGGTATGCCGATAATCCAGTAAGTACCAAACCTGATGATATGTGATTATTAATATGAATATGTGTTATGACTATGCTTGATGAACATGTTCACGCATCATTATATTATATCATTATTTATGTTACATGTGCATGGGTTGGGATATGATATGAAAGAAGGTACGGGTGTACTTCGAGTACGTGGTTTGATGTTAGCCTTGAGCTACATCGTGGATTGACGTTGACTGAGGTCACGTTGTGGATTTATTTGCGATTAAGTTCGCGTGGCTTGATGAGTGGCTGTGTGCCTCATCGTGGTTGATATCGGCTATGTGCCATATCATGGTTGATGAGTGACTTTGTGTCCCATCGTGGTTTTGGTGTTAGCTACGGCTACATCGTGGATTGGCGCTGACTGAGGTCGCGTTGTGGATTATTGTGCTTAATTACACGTGGACGGCATTGATTGCCTTTTGGAGTAAAAAGGAGAGGGTGATTTGATAATCCCCTGGTGTGTGGTGGCTGGATACGGGGGTGTGTAGAGGATGGACCCTAGGTTGGGTTGGGTGCATTTTGCATAATCTCAATGGATATGTGAATTAATGTGAAAATGGGCCAAGCCCAGTTTATAAATGTGGATCAGTGTGGAAATGGGTTAAGCCTGATATGTGGAATTATGGGGTTAATTACCCTATTACCTGATAATGTGATATGAATGTGGGCCAAGCCCAGAATGTGGTAAAATGTGAATATGATATCTTGTTATCTGTTATATGGGTTAATATGTGGTTAACATGTGGGTGGAATTCAGTGGATTAATTGCACACTGAGTCTGTGTGACTCACCCAAATTTTTCTCAAACCTTTCAGGTGATGCTCGGACCGGGTTGGAGTGGATACGAAGTGGCCCATGCAAAAGAGGATTTTCTTTATACAATTTATGTTTCAGTATTTTAAGTATTTAATTATTGTAATAAGGGCCATTTTAAGTATTTAAGAATTTTTATTATGTTTTAAGTTAAATTGTCGATTATATTATTATTTGAAAATGTTTTATTTTAAACAACTTAATTTTATTTGGAACTTTAATTACACAATGTTTTAGTAAAGACAACAAATGTTTTATGTTTTAAACTCTAAGTCAAAAGTTTTTCAAACGTTTTTCCGCAGTGGCATTTCAAATTCGGTCACACAAATGGGCCGGGTTTGGGGTGTTACATAAGACATAAGGATTTGGCTAAGCATAATAAATTCCTTGAAAAAACCTGTATGCCATAGCTCGACAGATTCTAAAAGAAAAACGCTGTAAGAAGTGTTATGGCGAACCAAAAGTATTATGTCTGTGAGGCCCTCTGTAATAGGAATAGTTAAGGGAAATCATGAAAGGGATAATATATGACTAAACAAGGAATAATGGTATGAATGTATGAATACATGGATATATGGATATGGCGCATAGTTATCATAGAAGGGTACTATTTACGAAACAGTATTTGCCCAAATGCACTTCTTGGTGTTTAGAATGGGCAAACTCCAATATGAGAATAAAGTAAGGATTTCATGTCCTATTACTATGAGTGGTGAAATGAGATTAGGATGTGAGTTCACACCATTAATACAGTACATCCAGTAACCAATGTTGTCTCATGCCAGCTAAATTTTACCCAAGAAACCATCCACCTCCTTGCTTGATTCATGCATGAAACCAAGCATGAATTAAGCCACCAACAACCTCCCATCTCCACAATTCATGGCCTGCCAAGCAAAGGAGAAATCTAAAGGATATTCAACCTACTTTTAGTAAACTCCTTAGCCATCCATCTACTATAAATACCACCCTTTACTTCCCATTCATCCATCCTTCATCCATCATCATTCAATAATCTCTTAATCCCTGACTCACTTCTTTCATTTCCACCTCACGCATAAACCATCCATTTTCCCTTCCATTTGGCTAGCATTTCATTGAGAAAATTCTCTTTTGGCTGGCCACCTTGAGGATAATCTTACGAAGGAGCAATTACGAGGATCAGAAGAAGCCACTACGATAAATTCTGGAGGAATTATTTTAGAGTTTCTTCTTCCTTAATCTTTATTGTTGTTCAACATGTTTGCAATTTTCTTTGATGTTTTTTCATTAATGATGTTTAGCTAGAATGATTACATCAATTTGATGAAGTTTATTTGATTTATGTTCATGATTTTCTGTGCCTCAATCGATTATGCTTTCAGTTTATTTCATTCATGAAAATGTGATTGAATGCAGTAGAATTAGTTAATCAATCCTAGCCAGATGATGATTAATAGACGCAATAATTGAAAGGTGCATGCTTAATTTGTCCTAGCTTGATTAAACTAAAGGTTCGTAATAACTTGAGAGAGCTCTATTACCTTGCATAACTTTTAGATTTGTGTGATTAAATTGTTTCAAACCTAATCCGTCCTTGTTACTTCACATAAACTCTAAGAAACCCTTAGTTAAATATGATCATGTAGTATGCATGTTTTTCTAAGTAAAAGATTCTGAAAGGACTTATTACTGGTTTCAAAGTTCATGAAAGATCGAGTTGCCATGGAATATTTTCTGGAACATTGTGAGCATGATGAAAAAGAACCAAGTCGATTATTGTAATTATTCTAGCCTACTCATGTTATTGTTGTTAAAGCTTCCGAATTTGCTACTAAATCCATCTCATCCATTTTAATTATTCATCACACTTAGGTTAATTTGCATTTAGGATAATTTTGCATCTAGTTATTTATTTTTACATAAAACACTCAAAATTATTATGTTTTTTCACCAAATTGTAAAACATTAATTTTGCACAATATTGATTAACATATACAGTCCCTGTGAAGATGATATGTAACACCCCTAACCCGTATCCATCGCCGGATTAGGGTTACGAGGCATTACCTAACAAAACGCAATTCAACACACTCATATAACTCATGTCTTGTTCACGGATATATCAACTTGTTCCATTAAATTATTCAAAAATTGATTCCCACATATATTACAAATTCATGAGCATATTAAACCAAACAAGCCACATCAGATTACTATTTGATCTTTAGCATATTAGGCATATACATTTTTTTTTTTCTAAAGATTAGCCGAATGTAAACATGCCTAGTATAACCAAATTTTTATTTCACGAAATGATCTAAGTAAATTCATACACTTATGACATAACATTACTTATCTAATATATATAAAATATACCACGACTTAAACATGATTACCAAACAAAATTATATCATAATCAAATATACCCAAATTTAAGTATCACGATCAAACATAACCAAACTCAAGCTTATAAATTCAGCCATTTAACCAAACACCATATGCTTTAACTATGGTAAAATTTCATTTGATCTACCTTAAGTCAATTATCAAGCTCATCACCTAAACCAAATTAAAGCATTCCATAAATGCAAAACATATCAACTTTCAAGACTATATCATCAAGCATATTCCAAATACATCATACATATATATAAATATATACATATTTATATATATATATATATACCATATCCTAAACATATAAAATAAAGCTCATTATGTACACATATGTATATCATGACCAACGTTTCACAATCAAATTATACAAACTCCATGATCGAAACTACTTAACTATGACATAACTCAATAATCATTCATGTCACATATTTTAACACCAAGCATAAATACATCAAAAATTATAATTTCATAATAAGTTAATATCATAGTCGAATTCAAATAAAACCCTAATTAACATAATTTAGCCATTTTCGCATGGCATAAAATATATATATATATATACATAACCCAAAACAAACCCATCTGACTATAAGCCAGCCTATACATGCCATAGTTCCGAAAATTTAACTTATAAAATACCAACGTTAGTCGATAGTGCGATAGACTTTTGACGATGATCCCCGAGCTCGTATCTAGACTTCAAAATCTATAAAACAATCAAATAAGCACACAGTAAGCTAACATAGGTTAGTAAGTTATAAGCAATTAAAAAACAATGTGTTAAACATTATAATGGACAACTCACACATTTCATAACCCTTAATGCCAAATATCTCAACATTTAATACTAGTATTCATCTAAATCTATAATCCTCTCCTTACCTCAAACAATTATACATATATATATAAGATACCAAAATTCATACTCACTTTTCAATCCTTATAGGTTTCATATAAATACACATGATACGGAATTACCATTTCAACAACTAAACTCACTTACCATTCAAAAGATAATTTATCATTGCATACCTGATCATTATATTCCGTTTAGTACATTCGATAACTATTACAATTAAAATATCGACAAACATGCACACTCCATGCAAAAACATATTAATGTATCACATACTTAATGTTGTCATATTAATACCTTGCACTTTTAATGCCAAAATTCTTGTAACGTATCACACACTTAGTGCCGTTACCTTAACTTCTCGCATAATTAGTGCTATACAACCGATCTCGCACACTTAGTGTTCGATATTTAAGCTCGCACACATAGTGCTTATTGACTGATGTCGCACACTTAGTGCACGGTATTTAAGTTCGCACACTTTCTTGCTTTTCCCGAACCTACTCCTCTTCACATATACCAAAACTTACATCTCAATTATATATATACAAATTAGCTAATTTCATCTTCAAAACCACATTACATTCGGCTAAGTCATTTTTATATAAACATGCATCACATTCGGCTATACCTATTTCTCAATTCAACATAACATATAGTTATGCCATTAACATATATGTTTACATTACATTCAACTCTAATCTTTTCCCAATTAATATTCCATTCGGCAATATCAATTTTATACAAATTTACCATTATTAAATACATATTCATCATTATAGAAAAATCTAATTCAACTCAATAGCTTAAAAACTTACCTCGAGTATCGAAGGACTTTGTTTTCCAACTATTCAATTAACTTCTTCTTTCCCCGATCCTTTTTGTTCTTGATCTAAAAAAATTTCAAATTAATCTCATTCAACATATTTTCATTCAATTTAGTCCAAAAACACATCAACGGGCAAATTACATTTTTACCCTTGACATTTTACACTTTTTACAATTTAGTCCCTATTGCACAAAACACAAAATATTCAAAATTTGACCACACTTCTTTAGGGCCGAATCTTCATCATCTTATTACAAGCTCATACAATTCGTTTATTTCACGTTTTAGTCCTTCAAAAATTTATTTTTGCAATTTAATCCTAATCACTCAATTTCATCAAAAATTCAAGAACAAAACTTGTTAATCTATCACATATAATCAATATTCCATCACCAAACCACAAAACAACAAGCTTTCTTCAATGGCAGTACATGAAATGCACAACCAAATAAAAAAATTCAAGCATGGGCTAGCTAAATCACATAGCAACAATATCAAAAACGTAAAAATTATCAAAAACTGAAACCAAATCATACCTTAGTCAAAGCTTTCAAATGCCGAAAGTAGCTTAAGCTTTCTTTTTTCCTTTCATTGACATTCGGTCAAGAAAGATGAAGCAAATGCATGTTTTTTTTTTGTTTTTTTATTATAATATTATAATATGGTTTTATCATTTTTAACTTAATAAAATAAACATTTTAAAGCATATTATATGCCTATTGCCGTCCACTATACTTACAAAAAGGAGAATTTATCACATAAGGCCTTCTCTATATAAAGACACATCAATTTAACCACTCAATTAAGTAAAAGACTACTTTTACCACTTATGCGATTTAGTCCTTTTTCTTAAATTGAACACACAAAGAGACAAATTAACTCACGAAACTTTAACACATGCTGAATCATATATCATAGGCACCAAATATAATATTAAAATATTTTACTAACTCAGATTTGTGGTCTCGAAACCACTATTCCGATTAGGGTCAAAATTGGGCTGTTACAACTCTCCCCCCTTAAGGGATTTTCGTCCCCGAAAATCTTACCGATGAATAAATTTGGGTAGCATTATTTCATTGAATCCTCAAGCTCCCAAGTTGCTTCCTCATCCCCGTGCTTATGCCACAGTACTTTCACCAACGAGATTTTCTTATTACGTAACTCTTTCACTTCGTGAGCCAAAATATGAATCGGTTCTTCCTCATAGGTCAAATCAGACTAAATCTCAATCTCCGATGGACTAATCACATGAGAAGGATCGGATCTATATCGTCAAAGCATCGATACATGAAAAACATTGTGGATCTTTTCTAACTCAGGTGGCAACATCAACCTGTACGGAACTGGCCCGATACGCTCAATAATCTCGTACAGCCCAATAAATCTTGGACTCAGCTTTCCCTTGTGACCAAATCTAAGTATTTTCTTCCACGGTGAGACTTTCAAAAATACTCGGTCACCAATCTGAAACTCTATATCTTTACGTTTCAAGTCCGCATATGATTTTTGACGATTTGACGCTGCTTTCAAACTTTCTCGGATCACTTTTACTTTCTGTTCAGTCTCTTTGATTAGATCAACCTCGTGTATCTTGCTTTCACTTAGCTCGGTCCAATACAAAGGTGTACGACATTTATGACCATACGAAACCTCATAAGGTGCCATTTTGATACTCGATTGAAAGCTATTATTGTACGCAAATTCAATCAAAGGCAAATATCATTCCTACGTACCCTTGAATTCGAGAACACAACATCTCAACATATCCTCAAGTATTTGAATAATTCTCTCGGATTGACCATCCCTCTGGGGGTGAAAAGCTGTGCTGAAATGCAATTTAGTACCTACCTAATGCATCTTGTAGTTTCTTCCAAAACCGTGATGTAAACCTCCGATCTCTATCTGAAACAATAGAAATAGGTACTCCGTGTAATCGTACGATCTGAGAGATATACAATTCAGCTAGCTTATCGAGCGAGTAATCTATACAGATCGGAATAAAGTGAGCCGACTTAGTCAATCTATCAACAATAACCCAGATTGCATCTTTCTTGCTCGGTGTCAATGGTAACCCAGATATGAAATCCATCGTGACTCGATCCCATTTCCATTCGGGTAACATAATCGGCTGAAGTAATCCCGATGGCACTTGATGCTCGACTTTTACTTGCTGACATATTAAACATTTCAACACAAAATCTGAAATATCTCGTTTCATACTGTGCCGCCAATAATGTTGTTTCAGATCATTATACATTTTTGTGCTACCCGGGTGAATAGACAATCTACTATTATGGGCTTCGTTACAAATCATCCGAATCAACTCAGGATCTTTTGGTACACATATTCGGTTTCTGAACTGCAAACACCCTTCAGCATCAACTTGAAATTCTAAATCAGTATTCGAACCACAATGATCCATTTTTTGCTATTAAATCTTTATCAACCTTTTGAGCTTCGCAAATCTGTTGAACAAATAACAGTGTTGCTTTCAATTTTGAAATAATCACACAATCATCAGTTATGGTCATATCTGCGTTCATTGCACGTAAAGCAAACAGTGATTTTTGGCTTAAGGCATCAGCAACCACATTAGCTTTTCCCAGGTGAAATTCAATCACAAGCTCGTAGTCTTTTAACAATTCCAACCATCGTTGTTGTCTCAGATTCAGATCCTTCTAAGTCATTAAGTACTTTAGGCTTTTATGATCGGAATAGACATGGCATTTTTCATCGAATAGATAGTGGCACCATATCTTCAGAGCAAAAACAATAGCGGCTAATTTGAGATCATGCGTCGGATAGTTCTTTTCGTTCGGCTTTAACTGTCTCGAGGCGTAGGCTACAACCTTACCCTCCTGTATCAAAACACAACCCAAACCATTCAAGAATGCATTACTGAATATAACGAACTCCTTACCCGACTCTGGCTGAACAAGCACTGGATCTTCCGTTAACAAGGTTTTCAGCTAATCAAAACTCTTCTGACACTTTTCCGTCCACTCAAATCTAACATCTTTTTGAAGTAGCTTTGTCATCGGAGCTACAATCATCAAGAAACATTTCACGAAGCGTCTATAATAACCGGCAAGTCCCAAAAATCTCCGAACTTCAGAAACATTTCGCGGGGGTCTCCAATCAAGTATAGTCAAAATCTTACTCGGATCAACCCGAATACCTGATGCTGAAACAACATGCCCCAGAAAACTAATTTCACTTAACCAGAACTCACATTTACTGAATTTCGCGTACAACTGCTTATCACGCAAAATTTGTAGCACAAGTCTTAAATGTTCGGCATGCTCGATTTCATCACGCGAACAGTTCAGAATGTCATCTATTGTAACACCCGGGATTTAGGGGCTTTGCATTTAGTTGGATCTGTGTGTTTGGTATGCTTTACATGTTGTTTGAGTGTGTTTGGGGTCCTTGGGAAGGCTCAGGGTTAAGTCGGAACCTTTGCCAAAATTTCAATTTAGGAACTTTAGGAGGGGAGCTGACTGGGGCTTGTGTTTGGTGACACAAGAATTTAAATGGTAAAGTGGCTATGAGGCGCCACTTAAGAGGCAGGAGAGTGACGCCACAAGGAGCAGTGAGGGTACAGGTTCGACTCCGTTGTCAGCAATGTGGATTTATTTTTATTTTTTACTTTTTCTTTTGCTTATGCGCCAAGGAGCTTGGATGATGGATTCGGTTGGGAGCCTTGAAGAGTGGAGGTGGACTTAGTCAAATATTTCAAAAGGATGGACAAGAGTAAAAAGGGGATTTTGAATATTTCAAATCAATTCAAATGGGAGGTGGTGAGTGAAGATAGGAGAGAATCAAGGGGTTGAAGATGGAGAAGGGTGTTAGCCGATTTTTTTTGAAGGGGTGCTAGGTGGGTTAGGCATTCGGTTTAGTGTGTGTTGGTGCCGAAAGTTTTGAGGGGCTAGCTTTTGTGTGGTAGCTCTTTCTTTTCGGCATTTAGAGTGTTGGGCACTTTGGCAGCCTTGTTTTTTCTTTGTATAGCCGAAACCCCTAGGGTCTTTGTCCATTCTTCATTTAGCCTAAACCGAAACCATTCTTCTCTCTCTCTTTTGCATTTTTGGTAACTTGAGTTCTTTCCCTCACCATCAAAGCCGAAACAAGTCTCTCATATTCTTCTGTCGAAAAGTGTTCTCTTTTGGTAACCTCTTGGACGAATCTTCTCTTCTCCTCCATTTCATCTTCTTCTTCTTTCTTTTTAGCATTTTGGTAACAAGTGAACATTGCTTCATCATCTAAAGCCGAACCCCAACCCTCCCTCTCTTCTTCTCTTTTATTCTTCTTTGGTTCATATTCTCTGCTTGTCTCTTGATCACCTTAAACCGAAATCACCTCATAGGTCCCTATCTTGACATTCATCTTCTTGAAACCAAAAGCCAAAATCCATTCTCTTTTCTTTCTCTTGGGGTTGATTCTCATTTTATCTTTTTCTTTTGGCCGAATCTCCTTGTATGTGCACCTTGTTAATTCGTTGTTATCTCAGAAGACTGTCGTCACTTCTCCTCTCAATTTTCTCAATCAGGTTCTTTTTAAGTTGTGGTAAGTGTTCTCTTTCCCTTTCAACTCTCTCTCCTCTCTTTGTTTTGCCGAATCAAAGGCATTAATCCTGTTCCTTGGGTATGTTGGTCGAATATAGGAAGGGCTTGGCTTCATTTTTCTTCTGCACTTGGCCAACGTTTGAAGGGTCTTTAGGGACAATCGATTCGATCAATCAGGGTAAGAAGATTTATACCATTCGTTTGGCTGCAGACCACTTTTTTTAACCCATATCTAAGAGGGCCGAATCTATTATGGAGTTTGTGTAGGGACTTCAGTGATCTATTAATCCAAGTGTAGTAGCCTCCGGGTTTTGTCGATCTAGGTAAGGAAATCTTCACATCTTGAGCGTCCATCCTTATTTTCTCTTATTCAAAGGCTTAACTCGGTCTTCTGACCAAGATGTCTTTTATGGAAGCAAATACCAGCCAAGCAAAGGAGGAGGTTGGACCCGTGATCCCAGCCCCTAAGTTCAAAAAGCGCGCAATGTCTGCCATTCATGATTGGCCACCGGGTTGTGGGCCGACTTCTGAAAGGGATAAGCAGATCGCTGTGATCCCTACGAGTGAGGACGTTAGCGAGATCGATAGTGTAGTCTTACAGGTTTACAGGTGTGTAATTACCACACTATTTCCTTTTTGTATAAACCGTGTATGTGTTATGTTTGAAAGTCAAAAATCTCGGCAATGGTGATTAAGCTACCCATGGTGAGTAAAACCGAAACTCCAGGTTAGTATGTTATGATTTAACTTCATAATTATTGTTGATAGCATGGCTATGTGTGTACACTAAATATTACATGTATGATATCATATAACCTGTTTATTATACTATGTTGCATGTGCATGGGATTTGGGATATTAATGTTATGGAGGGGAAGTGTATATCGGTGACACTGTCACACTAAATGATGGTCGGTGCCTCATTATCGTATCGGTGATTTGATCACATGGTTATCGGTGGCTAGACCACGTATTATTAACTTTGAGCAGTGTGACTGTCAGCATGACTGCCAAAGAGGAGTGTAGAGGATAGAGGGTTGATTGTAGAAATCCCCACAGGTGTGTTGAGGACGGGCATATGGAGTGGAGTGTAGAGGATGGAAATTAGGTTGGGATGGGTTATCATATTGATTATCCGATTATGTTGAGTTGATTGGGCTTCGGCCACGTGCTTTGGAGCTAGGGCCCATTTGTGGAATATGTGGACTAATTGCACACTGAGTCTTGTGACTCACTCTTTTGTTTAAACAATTGCAGGTGATTCTTAGCTTTATGGACTGGGCTGGAGGGGACTCGAGGTGGCCACACATGGGTTTTACTATTAAACTTTGTTTTATTTAACGTTTGCCACTTTTGGGGATTTTTCTTTGATTGTAATAAGGCCACTTTAGAACTTGGAAATTTTCTTTCGGGTTTTAAATTTTGGACATATTAATTACAAACTGGTTGATGGGACGTTTTAAAAATAAAATACGAACTGAAGTTTTCTTTACAACCTGCCAAACAACGTTTCTTATAAAAAGGGTTTTTGTTAATAATCTAATAACTGAATAACTGATAAGTGTTTTCAAATGTCACCTAATTGCTAAGCTTGGCTAATTAAATTTGCAGCTTAAATGAATAACGGGTTTTTAACAGAGTCATGAAACTTGAGATTTTGAAAATGTCTTAAAAAAACTCTTCTGAATCTCGTAAACTTTCTAAACTCTTTCCTAGTGACATGCCAGATCCAGTCGTGGTGTTTGGGCTGGGTTTGGGGTGTTACAATTTGGTATCAGAGCCTGGTTTAAAAAGCTCGACCTTGGGTTTTAGGTTCAAAATGTTTTCCAAATTTCGTATTTAAAAAATATAATAATAATAATAATACATATGGATCTATTTTTGAAATGTGGCACCCGAGTCTCCAGCCCAAGTTTGCCAGGTAAATTTTTCTGATGGTTAAGTGATTTACATAAAGTGGATGTATTATGTGAACATGTTGCTATGGTTGATGGAATTAAGAAACTTTACTGTAGAAATGAAAACCTCTAGGTATACATATGCTTGTGGAAAAACTACTTATAACTCTATCTTCATAAAACTACTCGATTAATAAACAGTGGAAAGAAATACTGACGCATAAAATTTGCAATCAGAGTAAGACAGAGCGATAGACATGAGTGGTAGGGGACGTGGACGTGTTACAGGCGACCGTGGGAAGGGCCGAGGTACTGAGGTTGAGCTCTCGGAAGCAAGAAATGAGCCTGAGGGTGAAGCGGGATCGCAAGATAGAACTGGTGGAGATGATGCACTGTCTGAGTCAATGTTGCATGTGTTGGAACGTGTGGCTGGGGCAGGCGGTGGAACAGCAACTCGGAAGTCCATCCCTGAGCGACTCCGAGCTAATGGAGCTGAAATGTTTAGAGGTATTTCTGGAGTAGCTCCAAACGTGGCTGAGTATTGGCTAGAGGCAGTCGAGAGAATTATGGATGATTTAGACTGCACGACAGAGGAGAAGCTGAAGGGTGCCGTGTCTCTACTTCGGGATGAGGCATACCAGTGGTGGCTAACCGTGAGAGAAGGTACTCCGGCAGACTGAGTTGATTGGGATTTCTTTAAGATGATGTCTCAAGGGAAGTACGTTGGGGCCAGTTATGTGGATGCTCAGAGGAAAGCATTCTTGAATTTAGTTCAAGAGGGTAAATCGGTAGCTGAGTATGAGGCGAAATTTCTGCGGTTGAGCCGGTACGCTCGAGGGATAGTTGCGACCAATTATGAGCATTGCGTGCGGTTCGAGGATGGGCTGCGAGACAAGCTGCGAGTGTTGATAGCTCCACAACGGGAGGGGGATTTCGCTATCCTAGTGGAAAAGGCTAAAATAGCCGAAGAGGTAAAACAGACTGAGAAGCAAAATAAGAACAAGGATAGAGGCAGAAATAAGATGAGTTATGGACCGTCAGGGTTATTTGGGGGTTTCCAGAAGAGGCCTAGGGTTGATGGGCCGGGTCATGTTGCAACGCCAGCTGCTGTTGGGCAATTTCGACAGTGTGCTCAGTGTGGGAGGTCGTATGCAAGAGAGTGCTGGGGAAGAGATAGGGTATGTTTCAAGTGTGGGTCAAAGGATCATCTAATCAGGAACTGTCCGCTAGAAATGACCAGGGCTCGGATGGTAAGTCAGGGGTTTGTGCAGCCAGGTAGGGGTGGACAGCAGATGCCGAGAGGTCGTGGCCCGAACCAAGGAGGGAATGGTTCTGGTCAGGGTCGCGGAGTACCAGGTAGAGGTGCTGGGAATGCAGAGGCAAGACAACCCGGCTTAGTTTATGCAGCTAGCCGTCGAGAAGAGGGTAATGCACCACGTTATAACGGGTACGTTTCTCATTTCTGGTTTACCTTTTACTGCATTGATTGATATTAGGTCGACGTATTCCTATGTTGCTAGTGTGGTGTTTGGAACCTTGAACATGAACTCTGAAACTACATCTAGGGAGATGACTGTACTTAGTCCCTTAGGACAAACTGTAGTGGTAAACAAACTTTTTAGAAGTGTGCCTCTAGAAGTGCAAGGATCGATTTTCCCAGCTGATTTGATGGAACTACCATTTGGGGAGTTCGATTTGATCTTAGGCATGGATTGGTTGGTAAGGTATCGAGCAAACTTGGATTGTGCTGCTAAGCGCATGGTGTTAAGGACTCCTGAGGGTGATGAAGTTCTAGTGATAGGTGAAAGGAGAGACTACTTGTCCAATGTAGTGTCTGCTCTTAAAGAGGAAAGAATGGTGAGAAAAGGGTACGAGGCTTTCTTAACTTTTGTCAGTGCGTTGGATGCAAAAGAAATGACCGCGAAGGAGGTTAGAACAGTAAAGGAATTTGTGGATGTCTTTCCTGAGGAGCTTCAGGGTTGCCTCCGGATCGTGAGGTGGAGTTTGGAATTGAGCTACTTCCAGGTACGGCTCCGGTGTCCATCGCCCCTTATAGGATGGCGCTGAAGGAGCTGGTTGAACTCAAAGCTCAAATCTAGGAGTTGGTGGATCGTGGTTTTATCTGACCCAGTGTATCTCCGTGTGGAGCGCCGGTGCTGTTTGTGAAAAAGAAAGACAGGTCCATTCAAATGTGTATTGATTACCGTCAGTTGAACAAGTTGACGATTAAGAACAAGTACCCGCTGCTGAGGATTGATGACCTGTTTGATCAGCTCAAAGGGGCTTCGGTCTTTTCAAAGATAGATTTGAGGTCGGGATATCATTAGCTTAAGGTCAAGGAAATAGATATTCACAAGACGGCTTTCCAGACTAGCTATGGTCACTACGAGTTCCTGGTGATGTCGTTTGGGTTGACAAATGCACCAGCTGCGTTCATGGATATGATGAACCGGATTTTTCAACCCTATCTGGACCGGTTCGTTGTAGTGTTCATAGACGACATTAAGGTGTATTCCAAGACTGAAGAGGAACACGATTCGCATCTTCGGGTGGTTCTGTAGATTTTAAGGGAGAAGCAATTGTACACCAAATTTAGCAAATGTGAGTTTTGGTTGAAGGAAGTTACATTTCTGGGTCATGTGGTATCTGCAGAGGTGATTAGGGTTGACCCTCGGAAGATTGAAGCGGTGTTGGATTGGAAACCGCCTAAGTCTGTGGCAGAAGTTCGAAGTTTCCTTGGCCTGACTGGGTATTATCGAAGGTTCGTTAAGGGGTTTTCCTTAATTGTGGCACCTTTAACTAAGTTATTGAGGAAAGGGGTACCATTTGTTTGGGCTGACAATCAGCAGGAAAGCTTTGAGAAGCTGAAGGGGATTTTGGCAGAGGCTCCAGTTCTGATTCAGCCTGAGGCAGGAAAAGAGTTCATGGTTTATTGTGATGCTTCACACACGGGATTAGGATGTGTGTTAATGCAAGATGGGAAGGTTGTTGCGTATGCATCACGACAGTTAAGAACGCATGAGATTAATTATCCTACGCATGATTTGGAGTTAGCCGCAGTGGTTTTCGCTTTAAAGATCTAGAGACATTATTTGTATGGAGAGAAGTCTGTTATCTATACCGACCACAAGAGTTTGAAATATCTTCTAACTCAGAAGGAGTTGAATTTAAGGCAGCGAAGGTGGATTGAGCTGTTGAAAGACTGCTCGATCGAATATCATCCGGGTAAGGCTAACATGGTGGTAGATGCGTTAAGTCGGAAGGTAATATCAGACTTGAGAGCGATGTTCACCCATCTCAGTTTGTATGATGATGGAAGTCTCTTAGCTGAACTTCAAGTGAAGCCTTCTTAAATCAGTCAGCTTAAAGAGAAACAGTTATTGGATAACATCTTGAGTGCTCGACTTCTGCAAGTACAGAATGGTTGGGTAGAAGATTACAGTTTGAATGGCGATGGGGTTTTGTATTTTCGCGAGAAAGTTTGCATGCCGAAGGATGTGGAATTGAGGCAGATGATTCTTCAGGAAGCACATAGTAGTTCTTACGCTATGCATCCTGGAGGGAGTAAGATGTACCGGGATCTGCGTAAACAGGTCTGGTGGCCTGGATTGAAGCGGAATGTTACGGAGTTTGTGGGAAAGTGTTTAATAACCTTCGGGGTTATTACAGCCGGTGAAGATTCCACAGTGGAAATGGGAGATGATCACTATGGACTTTGTTAGTGGGCTACCTCTTACGCCTATTAAGAAAGACTCGGTATGGGTGATTGTGGATCGGTTGACGAAGTCCGCTCATTTCATACCTATTCGTGTCGACTATTCTCTTCAGAGGTTGGCTAAGCTGTATGTGGCAGAGGTCGTGAGGTTGCATGGGGTGCCAGTATCGATCATATCGGATAGAGACCCTAGGTTTATGTCGCGATTCTGGAGGGCACTGCATCAGGCATTGGGTACAAAATTGGACTTCAGCACAGCTTTTCATCCACAGACTAATGGTCAGTCTGAGAGAGTAATTCAGATCTTGGAGGGTATGTTGAGGGGCTGTGTCATCGACTTCAAGGGTAGTTGGGAAGAGTTCTTACCGTTGGTGGAATTCGCATACAACAACAGCTACCAATCTAGTATTCGGATGGCGCCCTATGAAGCGTTATATGGGCGGAGGTGTCGTACTCCTACCTGTTGGACAGAACTGGGTGAGCGTTAGATGTTGGGTCCAGAATTGGTTACAGAGACAGAGGAGAAGGTTAAGTTAATTAGGGCTCAATTGAAGATAGCGTCCGACAGGCAGAAGTCATATGTAGATCTGAAGCGAAAGGAAATAGAGTTTGCAGTAGGTGATCGGGTTTTCTTGAAAGTTTCACCGTGGAAGAAGGTGATAAGGTTTGGACGGAAGGGCAACCTAAGTCCTAGATTTATCGGGCCTTACCGGGTTTTGAAACGTGTGGGACCAGTGGCGTATCAACTGGAGTTACCATCAGAATTGAAATAGATGCATGATGTGTTCCATGTTTCAATGTTAAGACACTACCGATCGGATCTGACTCACGTCGTGCCAGTGGAGGAAATTGAAGTAAGGCCAGACTTGTCTTATGAGGAGGAACCAATTCCGATCTTGGAACAGGACGTCAAGGTGCTAAGAAGGAAATCAGTTCCTTTGGTCAAAGTGTTGTGGCGGAATCACGGTATGGAAGAGGCGACGTGGGAGCCAGAGGATGCAATGCGGCAGCAATACCCTCACCTCTTTTGACCAAGTAATTTCGAGGCCGAAATTTCTTAAGAGGCTAGAACTGTAACACCCGGGATTTAGGGGCTTTGCATTTACTTTGTATCTGTGTGTTCGGTATGCTTTACATGTTGTTTGAGTGTGTTTGGGGTCCCCGGGAAGGCTCGGGGTTAAGTCGGAACCTTTGCCAAAATTTCAATTTAGGCACTTTCGGAGGGGAGCTGACTGGGGCAGGACTTAAGGTTTATGGCTTGTGTTTGGTGACATAAGAATTTAAATGGTAAAGTGGCTATGAGGCGCCACTTAAGAGGCAGGAGAATGACGCCACAAGGAGCAGTGAGGGTACAGGTTCAATTCGCATAGTCAGCAATGTGGATTTATTTTTATTTTTTACTTTTTCTTTTACTTATGCGCCAAGGAGCTTGGATGATGGATTCGGTTGGGAGCCTTGAAGAGTGGAGGTGGACTTAGTCAAATATTTCAAAAGGATGGACAAGAGTAAAAAGGGGATTTTGAATATTTCAAATCAATTCAAATGGGAGGTTGTGAGTGAAGATAGGAGAGAATCAAAGGTTGAAGATGGAGAAGGGTGTTAGCCGAGTTTTTTTGAAGGGGTGCTAGGTGGGTTAGGCATTCGGTTTTTCTTCTACACTTGGCCAGTGTTTGAAGGGTCTTTGGGGACAATCGGATTCGATCAATCAAGGTAAGAAGATTTATACCATTTGTTTGGCCGAAGGCCACTTTTTCTAACCCATATCTAAGAGGGTCGAATCTATTATGGAGTTTGTGTAGGGACTTCAGTGGTCTATTAATCCATGTGTAGTAGCCTCCGAGTTTTGTCGATCTAGGTAAGGAAATCTTCACATCTTGAGCGTCCATCCTTATTTTCTCTTATTCAAAGGCTTAACTCGTGATCCCAGCCCCTAAGTTCAAAAAGCGTGCGGTGTCTGCAGTTCAGGATTAGCCACCGGGTTGTGGGCCGACTTCTGAAAGGGATAAGCAGATCGCTGTGATCCCTGCGAGTGAGGACGTTAGCGATATCGATAGTGTAGTCTTGCGGGTTTACAGGTGTGTAATTACCACACTATTTCCTTTTTGTATAAACCGTGTATGTGTTATGTTTGAAAGCCGAAAATCTCGAGAATGGTTATTAAGCTACCCATGGTAGGTAAAATCGAAACTCTAGATCAGTATGTTATGATTTAACTTCATAATTGTTGTTGATAGCATAACTATGTGTGTACACTAAATATTGCATGTATGACATCATATAACTTGTTTATTATACTATGTTGCATGTGCATGGGATTTGGGATATTAATGTTATGAAGGGGAAGTGTATATCGGTGACACTGTCACACTAAATGATGGCTCGGTGCCTTATTATCGTAACGGTGATTTGATCAGATGGTTATCGGTGGCTAGACCACGTATTATTGACTTTGAACAGTGTGACTGTCAGCATGACTGCCAAAAAGGAGTGTAGAGGATGGAGGGTTGATTGTAGAAATCCCCACAGGTGTGTTGAGGATGGACATATGGAGTGGAGTGTAGAGGATGGAAATTAGGTTGGGATGGGTTATCATATTGATTATCCGATTATGTTGAGTTGATTGGGCTTCGGCCACTGGGGCTTTGGGGCTAGGGCCCATTTGTGGAATATGTGGACTAATTGCACACTGAGTCTTGTGACTCACTCTTTTGTTTAAACAATTGCAGGGGACTGGGCTGGAGGGGACTCGAGGTGGCCACGCATGGGTTTTACTATTAAACTTTGTTTTATTTAACGTTTGCTACTTTTGGGGATTTTTCTTTGATTTGTAATAAGTCCACTTTAGAACTTGGAAATTTTCTTTCGGGTTTTAAATTTTGGACATATTAATTACAAACTGCTTGATGGGACGTTTTAAAAATAAAATACGAACTGAAGTTTTCTTTACAACCTGCCAAACAACGTTTCTTATAAAAAGGGTTTTTGTTAATAATCTAATAACTGAATAACCGGTAAGTGTTTTCAAACGTCACCTAATTGCTAAGCTTGGCTAATTAAATTTGCAGCTTAAATGAATAACAGGTTTTCAACTGAGCCACGAAACTTGAGATTTTGAAAATGTCTTAAAAAAAAAAACTCTTCTGAATCTCGTAAACTTTCTAAACTCTTTCCTAGTGACATGCCAAATCCGGTCGTGGTGTTTGGGCCGGGTTTAGGGTGTTACATCTATAAACACAACCACAGACTGATCCAAGTACTGTCTGAATACCCGATTCATCAAATCCATGAAAATAGCAGGGGCATTAGTGAGTCCGAACGGCATCACCAAGAACTCATAATGGCCGTATCTCGTCCGAAAAGCAGTCTTTGGCACATCAGAATCTCTGACTCGCAATTGATAATAACCCGATCTCAAATCTATCTTTGAAAACACTGAAGCCCCTTTCAGCTGATCAAACAGGTCATCAATCCGTGGCAACGAATATTTATTCTTTATAGTTACCTTATTTAGCTGGCGGTAATCAATACACATTCGCATAGTTCCATCTTTCTTTTTCACTAATAGAACTGTCGCACCCCAGGGAGAGAAACTTGGTCGTGCAAAACCTTTATCTGTTAACTCTTGCAGCTGTGCTTTCAACTCTTTTAATTCAGTAGGTGCCATCCAATACAGAGCTATCAAAATTGGAGTCGTCCCCGGTACTAACTCAATACCAAACTCTACTTCTTGAATAGATGGTAAACCCGGTAATTCTTCAGGAAACACATCTGGACACTCACACACAACTGGTACAGATTCAATCTTCTTTTCAATCACTTTACTATCAAGTACAACCATTTTTCATAAGCTTCCGAGCCAACATCGAGGATATCACTGCTGGTAACCCATTCAAATCAGTAGACTCAATTCGAATTATCTCATTATTCTGGCACCGCAAATCAATGGTTTTTCGTCTACAATTCACTACTGCATCATGCACGGTTAACCAATCCATACCGAGGATGATATCGAACTCATCAAATGTTAGTAACATCAAATCAGCCGAAAAACATGAATCTCGAATTATCAAAGGACAATTCTTGCACACCTTGTCAACTAATACGCACCGGCCCAGAGGGTTTGAAACTCGAATCACAAACTCAGTAGACTCAACAGGTAGAGCCTTACTGGATACTAGTGTTTCACACACATAGAAATGAGTTGAACCGGGATCAATCAGAGCAATTACACTAGTATTAAGGAGAGTAAATATACTAGTGATAACATCTGGAGATAATACTTCTTCTCGGGCATGGATGGCATAAGCTCTGGCAGGTGCACGAGCCTCGGATCAAACTACTGTATTCGAAGTTACTCTTTGAGTGCCGCCCCTACCTCCCTCATTTCGGGGTGGTCTACCTCTAGCTGCAGTGCTGCTCGGTCTTGCACTCTGAGCATTATCCTTCTCAGTTAACTCCAGGCAATCCTGAATGAAATGATCCTGCGAACCACACTTGTAGCAAGCTCGATTGTTGGACTTGCCCCAACATTCACCAAAATGTCGCCTACCACACAGTTGACACTCAGGTTTATTCGGTCGAGTATTTCCAACACTAGCAATCGAGGTAGCTCGGGAATTCACTGGTGGCCGCTCTCGTATGGAAATCCCAGTATTAGTCTTAGATCGGCTACTGTTATTTCGGAACTTCTTTGATGCCATCTGAGAAGTTTTACTTGCTGATCTCTTGCGAAAATCTCTAGCTTCGAATTCAGCTGTTCTTTTCTCTTTTCCGAGCTCTTAGGCCTTGCAAGCTCGCTCGACAAGTACTACGAACTCTTTTATTTCAAGTATGCCGACAAGCAATTTTATGTCTTCGTTCAGTCCCTCCTCAAATCTTTTACACATAGCATCTTCGGTTGCAACGCACTCTCAGGCATAACGACTGAGTCTCACAAACTCACGCTCATAATCAGATACGGTCATACGACCTTGTTTCAACTCGAGAAATTATTTGCGTTTCTGATCAATGAATCCCTGACTGATATACTTTTTGCGAAACTCTGTCTGAAAGAAATCCCAAGTGACTCGTTCCTTCGGAACAATCGAAACCAAAGTGTTCCACCAATAGTAGGCAGAATCCTGTAATAAAGATATAACACACTTCAAGCACTCTTCGGGTGTACAACGTAATTCATCAAAGACACGAATAGTATTATCGAGCCAAACTTCAGCCCACTCAGCATCATCAGTAGCTGTGGCCCTAAACTCTTCAGCTCCATATTTTATGATTTTATCAACAGGAGGCTTATTTAATCTCTCAGGATTAATGATCGAAGGTGCCACAGGTACTACAGGTGGATTATTCAGATTCCGAGGTTGTTGAACAGCTGGATTTGTCTGGCTATACTGATTAAACCAACCATTCATTATGCTAAAAAAGGCTTGCTTAGCCCCCTCATCTGGGTTACTCATAGCTGGTTGAGATTCAATCGGCACGGTCCCTTGCGCGGGAGCAGGCACAACACTCTCAACATCATCTACTACGGCTCGTTCGGGATCAGGATTCATTTACTAAAAGAAAGAAGAAAGACATATTTCCTTGTCAGGAGACATCACACTATCTCAATAAAAATTATGGCATGTATAGCTGGACTCACACGCTCTACGTTGGTCCAAGAACCGACTAAATCGTAGCTCTGATACCAATCAAATGTAACACCCCTAACACATATCTGTCGCCATATTAGGGTTACGAGGCATTACCTAACAAAACGCAATTCAGCACACTCATATAACTCATGTCATGTTCACGAATATATCAACTTATTCCATTAAATTATTCAAAAACTTATTGCCAAATATATTACAAATTCATGAGCATATTAAACCAAACAATCCACATCAAATTACTATTTGATCTTTAGCATTTTAGGCATATACATTTTTTTTTCTAAAGATTAGCCGAATGTAAACATGCCTAGTATAACCAAATTTTTATTTCATGAAATGATCTAAGTAAATTCATACACATATGACATAACATTACTTATCTAATATATATAAAATATACCACGACTTAAACATGATTACCAAACAAAATTATATCATAATCAAATATACCCAAATTTAAGTATCATGATCAAACATAACCAAACTCAAGCTTATAAATTCAGCCATATAACCAAACACCATATGCTTTAACTATGCTAAAATTTCATATGATCTACCTTAAGTCAATTATCAAGCTCATCACCTAAACCGAATTAAAGCATTCCATAAATGCAAAACATATCAACTTTCAAGACTATATCATCAAGCATATTCCAAATACATCATACATATATATAAATATATACATATATATATATATATACACCATATACTAAACATATAAAATAAAGCTCATTATGTACACATATGTATATCATGACCAACGTTTCACAATCAAATTATACAAACTCCATGATCGAAACTACTTAACTATGACATAACTCAATAATCATTCATGTCACATATTTTAACACCAAGCATAAATACATCAAAAATTATAATTTCATAATAAGTTAATATCATAGTCGAATTCAAATAAAACCCTAATTAACATAATTTAGCCATTTTCGCATGGCATAAAATATATATATACATAACCCAAAACAAACCCATCAGACTATAAGCCAGCCTATACATGCCATAGTTTTGAAAATTTAACTTATAAAATACCAACGTTAGTCGATAGTGTGATAGACTTTGACGATGATCCCCGAGCTCGTATCTAGACTTCAAAAATCTATAAAACAATCAAATAAGCACACAGTAAGCTAACATAGGTTAGTAAGTTATAAGCAATTACAAAACAATGTGTTAAACATTATAATGGACAACTCACACATTTCATAACCCTTAATGCCAAATATCTCAACATTTAATACTAGTATTCATCTAAATCTATAATCCTCTCCTTACCTCAAACAATTATGCGTATATATATAAAATACCGAAATTCATACTCACTTTTCAATCCTTATAGATTTCATATAAATACACATGATACGAAATTATCATTTCAACAACTAAACTTACTTACCATTCAAAAGATAATTTATCATTGCATACCTGATCATTATATTTCGTTTAGTACATTCGATAACTATTACAATTAAAATATCGACAAACCTGCACACTCCATGCAAAAACATATTAACGTATCACATACTTAATGTTGTCATATTAATACCTTGCACGTTTAATGCCAAAATTCTTGTAACGTATCACACACTTAGTGCCGTTACTTTAACTTCTCACATTATTAGTGCTATACAACCGATTTCGCACACTTAGTGCTCAGTATTTAAGCTCGCACACATAGTGCTTATTGACCGATATCGCACACTTAGTGCTCGGTATTTAAGTTCGCACACTTAGTGCTCATTGACCAATTTCGCACACTTAGTGCTTGGTATTTAAGTTCGCACACTTTCTTGCTTTTCCCAAACCTACTCCTCATTTACATATACCAAAACTTACATCTCAATTACATATATACAAATTAGCTAATTTCATCTTCAAAACCACATTACATTCGGCTAAGTCATTTTTATATAAACATGCATCACATTCGGCTATACCAATTTCTCAATTCAATATCACATATAGTTATGCCATTAGCATATATGTTTACATTACATTCAACTCTAATATTTTCCCAACTAATTTTCCATTCGGCAATATCAATTTTATACAAATTTACCATTATTAAATACATATTCATCATTATAGAAAAATCTAATTCAACTCAATAGCTTAAAAACTTACCTCGAGTATCGAAGGACTTTGTTTTCCAACTATTGATAAACCGTAAAAGTAACATATTTTTATCCCACATTTAATATGCTTTTGGATGATTTATCCCTTGTTTTATATAAAAAGGTGCTCTTAATCCTTTCTTTTCATGTTTTATACTCAGGAAAGCACCTGAGGATAAAAAGAACACAAAACGGGCCTAAAACGGAGTAAATGGGCCTTAGCACGAAATCGACACGGCCTGACCCAAAGCCTACACGGCCGTGCCTCGACGAACACCTAGAGCGCAGCCTCAACCCCGTCACACACGGTCGTGCCTTAAGAGAAATCCGAACACGATCAGGTCTCGACTCACACGGGTGTGTGACATGGCCGTGCCTCTGACGCTGGAAAGAGCAACTTTAGTTGGAAAAGGAGACTTACAGAGAAAGAATCGCGTTCCAAGAGCCTATAAATAAGTCCCAAGTATCACCAGTTGAAGGGGAGCGAAAGCGAGGCCAAATAGCCAAGCCGAGAAGGTCAGAGTTAGGGAATAACACAAGGATAGCCAGTTGACCCATCCCAAGAAGCCGGAATTATACTCAAGACGGCGAAATTCTCCTTCGATTCCTTCAGGGGGTTTTAGGATTTTTCTTATGTTTTGTTTTACCTTTTCTTTTGTGATGGTTTGTTATTTCATTATGAACTAAACCCCTCAGATACCTGAAGGGGATGAAACCTAAATGGATTTTATTAATTGATTTTTAAGTTATATGATAAATTATTTAGTTTGTTCTTAATTATGTTGCTTAATCCAAATCTAATGTTCTTAGGTGGAGGAGGAATAGACCCTGCCTAAGAGAAGAACTAACATAATTAAGCGGAGTTGATCAAACGTCTAGAGATAGGGTTATGAGATTTTGCCGGATTAGGGTGAAACCTAATATGGGAGTCCATTGATCGATTTACTGCTATCCTAGGGGGTTATTATAAGTGAACGAGAGTTCCACTAATTAACCTAGGGTTAGACGTTATTCACCTCGAGAGAGGGTTTAATATAGGTTAGGGAGTCTCACGGATCAAGCTAAGTAAAAGAGATCATATAATTGAAGGTTAGATAATAAGTGAAGTCTAGGTGGATTCTTCCTGAGGGTATCATCAAAATCAACTGAGTTTTTCCTCAAAGTTATTTTCCAATTCGTCTTCTTGTCTTTGTGTCTTTAGTTTAGCTGTCGTCAATTTAACTTAGAAGTAATCTTCACTCTAACTTTAAGACTAAATAATAAAAAGAAAGTGAGTATTAATTGTAACACCCTGATTTAGGGGCTATGCAGGTTGGGTATAATTCGTGTTCTAGTAGGTTTTGGGTATGCTTGGATGTGTGTGAGAGGTGTTATGAATGCTCGGATTAAAGGGGAAGACTTTGGAAAATTTTAGATTTTTAGGTGCTAAAAGGGGAGCTTGGCTGTGGGTGTCTTAAGAGAATTATTTGGTGAATCTTGTCACAAAGATTGGGCTGGTTGACTGGCAAGGGAGGCGCCACTAAGAGCTTGGCAAAGTGACGCCTCAGGTACAAGGGAAAGGGGGGGCCAGTGTTCGATTCGCAAGGGCAGCAGGAGGCTTTGTTTTTGCGTCATCTAGGTAGAGTGTTGGACGGTTTTTGGGAGGCTTAAAAGATGGACAAAGACTTGGTCTTTGCTTTTTGAATTTGGCTAGGTAGGTTTGACTTTTTCAAATCTTTTTGAATGGATGGAAGGGAGGTGTTTTAGGAGAGTTTTGAGGATTTTTTTTGGGAGCTTGGAGCTTGGCCGATTGGTATAAATGGGGGGGAGGTGTTCATTTATTTTCACCATTTGCTTTCTCTCTCTTGCTGAATTTTGCTTCCCAAAATTTCTTTGGTTGCCGAAACTTCCTTCTCCAAATTCTTTTGCTCTCACATTTTCCAAATGGCCGAAACTTCAAGGTCATATAGCTATCTTCTTCTCCTCATTTCTTTTGAGCCAAAACCACTCCATTTTATCCCTCAAACCTTTATCCTCTTTTCTATTGCCGTAACCCCTATCCCTTTTCATCCGTTTTCCTTCAAGCCGAACCCTTACTTCCTTGGTGGTGGCCGATTCTTGTTAGAGGAAGGGTAGTGGTTAGCAAGGTAAGGGTGTGTTAGTTTTGCAATGGTTTCTTGTCTTGGCCGAATGGCCTTAAGTGTTACTTGTTTTGTGCAAGGTCGATTATAGGGGAGGAGAGCCTAGCGCAGGAGACCTTTCGGGATTTGTTTAGTCAGCAGTGCAGTGGTATAAGGTTGCGTTTCGAGGGTAGATCGGGTGTGCTATCTAGGTGCGTAATCATCGCACTATTTCTCGGTTTGATTGCTAACGTTTAAACCTGTGTGTTAGGTGTGGTAGCCATTTATAATGGCTTAAGTGATGAGTACCTGGTGATGGTAAGATTATTTGTGATGTATAATTGTATATGTGTATATTTATATACCTATGTGATACAATGACTTAACATGTAGCATCTATATATTTGCATGAGGTGGGGCTTGATTCGATGAAGGAGGAAGTGTACACGAGGTGTACGTGGTCTAATGATAGCTCCGGCTACATTAGCGCTTGATGGTTAGCTTTGTGCTACCTCAAGGGAGATGTTGGCTTGGTGCCCATCTCGGCGGTTGATTGCTATGTGCATCACCGTAGACAGATTACGATATTTGGATCACTTTGGTTGATCGGTGGCTCAGCCACGGCCTCGAGCAGCGAGATTGCTGAGGTAAGATTTATGGATCACGATGTGATCAGTGGTGGTTTATCCACGGCCTTAGATAGGGAGTCTGCCAAGGTTGGAGTACGGTTGGTTTGTGGGTTGGGCTGAGATGCATATGTGCATGATTTACTATGTGAATTGTTTGGTATGGGCCAAGCCCATACGGATGGAAATTTGTGTTGTGGTTATGCACTGAGTCGGTGGACTCACTCTTTCATTAACCATTTCAGGTGAGGCGTAGATCGGACCGGGATCGGAGAGGACACATGGTGGCCCATGCAGGAAGAAGAATTTAAATACTTTTAAGTTTTTTTTATATTCAAAGAATTTGGATTAAATATTGTGTAATAAAGGCCTTTTTACTCTTATTTATTTTGAGTTATTATTTTATGGGTATTTATTATGGTTTGATGAATTTGAAACACTATGTGGAGATGATTATATTTTTCCAACCTACTTATTCAATTTGGGTTTGTATGTATATATTTTTAAAATGAGTATATTTTAATAACAAAGTTTTACTCATAAGTTTAAATAAACATGGATTTTCCAAAAGTTAGCAAGTTTTTTTTTTCTAAATTTTTCTAAGTTAAGAAGATTTTCAACCGTCTTTTCCTCAATAACATAACCAGATTCGGTCGTAACGAATGGGCCGGGTTTGGGGATGTTACAGTTTGGTATCAGAGCCAGGTTCAAAACTCGGCTTTGAGGGTTTTGGGCCCAAAAACATTTTTAAATGGGTTTTCAAAGATATGGGTTTCGTGAAATATTTTTCAGGTTATTCTGGCATGGCACCTGTACCTCCGACCCGAAGTCCACCAGGTAAGTACTTCGGACTTTCTTGAAGTGAATTGTTTACATGAATTGATTTGGGCTTAGTTTGGGCTCGTAGAATAGAATGATAGGGCTGTTGAACCCTAGGACTAGTCTACTCAAACACGCGCATAAGATTTAAAGTGCCTAATAAACAAACCTGTGAAATAAGTCGCCGAGTTAAGGTGTGGCAACCTGTGTGCGCATGTCTAGGATTGGATCCGAAAGAGCCTGGTACTTAAGCAGTCCTCGTGACTCACCTCCTCTTCGCAGGAATCCTACCTGGTGCGTAGCTTCGGTTCACCTTAACCAAGAGGACTTGTTCATAGGCTAAGCCAATTATAAAAACCCGAAAGGGAATTAGTCTTGCTATTTTTAAAATTCCCTGTTTTAAAATTTTCAACTCTACTCCTTGGGTTTGTAAACTCTAAATCAGATTTTGAAAGATGTTTTCTCGATTTACAAAATTACCAAAATGCCCCTAGTGGCAAAATTACAAAAATACCCCTATGTTGAAAATTACTAAAATGCCCCTGACTTTCAAGATTTCCGGTTTAACTCCAATTTTAATAAAATTTCCCTACTTTGCAAAAGTATACAAAAATGCTATTTTCAAGATACCCTGATTTGAAAATTTACAAAATTACCACTGATGAACAAAATTACCAAAATGCCCTTGGTTTCAAAATTTTCATAATTCCCTCGATTTTTACTAAAATGTTCTTACATTATGAAAATATCAAAAACTTCTGTTTTACAAATATCGAGATATCCTGATTTGGGAAATTTACGAAAATGCCCTTAACGTCCCCAATTACTGAAATAACCCCGATTTCTGAAATTTTTACAACACATCTGGTTTGAAAAACAAATTTTTCAAGATGAACCCTGAGATTTTGTAAACTTTGAAATATCTTTAATTTGAAAACTATTTTCAAATTGACCCTGAGTTATTACCGAAATACCCCTATAGGAAAATGACGAAATTACCCCTGGGTTGGGAATGCTCAAGAAAGTGACATGGATGAATGAATGTGTCTTTAGTGAAGTATGTGAATGTTTGAATTAGAACAGAGAACTTGAGATGAAACTTTGATTGCTCGAAAGAACGACTTCTAGAAACTTCTGTTCATAAAATTTGCTCGTGGATAAAACAGTGGAACAAAATTCCTAATGCATAAAACTTTTAATCAGATTAAATCGCGACGCTAGATATGAGTTCTAGGGGACGTGGTTGTCGTGGACGTGGTCAAGGTGGAATCACAACTTTATTAAGATCAGAGTGCGCAGCGATAGTGTAAGTTTGGAGAGTTAGGACGTGGACCGTTAGTCTAGCCAAGTAATTTCGAGGACGAAATTATTTTAAGGAGGGTAGAATTGTAACACCCTGATTTAGGGGCTATGCAGGTTGGGTATAATTCGTGTTCTAGTAGGTTTTGGGTATGCTTGGATGTGTGTGAGAGGTGTTATGAATGCTCGGATTAAAGGGGAAGACTTTGGAAAATTTTAGATTTTTAGGTGCTAAAAGGGGAGCTTGGCTGTGGGTGTCTTAAGAGAATTATTTGGTGAATCTTGTCACAAAGATTGGGCTGGTTGAGTGGCAAGGGAGGCGCCACTAAGAGCTTGGCAAAGTGACGCCTCAGGTACAAGGGAAAGGGGGGCCAGTGTTCGATTCGCAAGGGCAGCAGGAGGCTTTGTTTTTGCGTCATCTAGGTAGAGTGTTGGACGATTTTTGGGAGGCTTAAAAGATGGACAAAGACTTGGTCTTTGCTTTTTGAATTTGGCTAGGTAGGTTTGACTTTTTCAAATCTTTTTGAATGGATGGAAGGGAGGTGTTTTAGGAGAGTTTTGAGGATTTTTTTTTGGGAGCTTGGAGCTTGGTCGATTAGTATAAATAGGGGGGAGGTGTTCATTTATTTTCACCATTTGCTTTCTCTCCCTTGCCGAATTTTGCTTCCCAAAATTTCTTTGGTTGCCGAAACTTCCTTCTCCAAATTCTTTTGCTCTCACATTTTCCAAATGGCCGAAACTTCAAGGTCATATAGCTATCTTCTTCTCCTCATTTCTTTTGAGCCAAAACCACTCCATTTTATCCCTCAAACCTTTATCCTCTTTTCTATTGCCGTAACCCCTATCCCTTTTCATCCGTTTTCCTTCAAGCCGAACCCTTACTTCCTTGGTGGTGGCCGATTCTTGTTAGAGGAAGGGTAGTGGTTAGCAAGGTAAGGGTGTGTTAGTTTTGCTATGGTTTCTTGTCTTGGCCGAATGGCCTTAAGTGTTACTTGTTTTGTGCAAGGTCGATTATAGGGGAGGAGAGCCTAGCGCAGGAGACCTTTCGGGATTTGTTTAGTCAGCAGTGCAGTGGTATAAGGTTGCATTTCGAGGGTAGATCGGGTGTGCTATCTAGGTGCGTAATCATCGCACTATTTCTCAGTTTGATTGCTAATGTTTAAACCTGTGTGTTAGGTGTGGTAGCCATTTATAATGGCTTAAGTGATGAGTACCTGGTGATGGTAAGATTATTTGTGATGTATAATTGTATATGTGTATATTTATATACCTATGTGATACAATGACATAACATGTAGCATCTATATATTTGCATGAGGTGGGGCTTGATTCGATGAAGGAGGAAGTGTACACGAGGTGTACGTGGTCTAATGATAGCTCCGGCTACATTAGCGCTTAATGGTTAGCTTTGTGCTACCTCAAGAGAGATGTTGGCTTGGTGACCATCTCGGCGGTTGATTGCTATGTGCATCACCGTAGACAGATTACGATATTTGGATCACTTTGGTTGATCGGTGGCTCAGCCACGACCTCGAGCAGCGAGATTGCCGAGGTAAGATTTATGGATCACGATGTGATCAGTTGTGGTTTATCCACGGCCTTAGGCAGGGAGTCTGCTAAGGTTGGTGTTACGGTTGGAGTGGGTTGGGCTGAGATGCATATGTGCATGACTTGCTATGTGAATTGTTTGGTATGGGGCCAAGCCCATACGCGGGAAACCTGTGTTGTGATTATGCACTGAGTCAGTGGACTCACTCTTTTCATTAACCATTTCAGGTGATGCGTAGATTGGACCGGGATCGGAGAGGACACAAGGTGGCCCATGCAGAAGATGTGTTACTCCATTTAAGTATTTTATATTATCAATATTTTGGAATTTTACTTGATGTAATAAAGGCCCCTTTGATTTAAAGTACTCTGTTTATGATTGTGGGAGTTAATACTATACTTAAAAATATTTTCATAAAAGATTCATATTATACTTATAATAATATTTTATTCCAGAAATTTTCAACAAACTTATATTATTTATTAATTTTTAAGTGGACATAATTTTCAAAAGATAGTAAATTTTCATGTTTTAAATTCTAAGTAAAGAAACATATTTTCACTAACATAACCAGATTCGGTCGTAGTGAATAGGCCGGGTTTGGGGATGTTACATTAATACTTTTAGTTCCTTTGGGTTCGATAACTGGTCTTGCCTAGCTATACTACTGCTCGATAGGTACACTTGCCTTAATATCGTTGTCAGAGTTAGTCTCCAGGTTTGATCATTCTTTTATAAATATTTAAAACTCTGATTTTACAGCAATCAAGTTTTTGGCGCCGTTGCCGGGGAACTAAAATATTAAGAAAACTCTATTTTTATTACTTTAGTCCTAATTTTTATTTTTCGCAATTTATTTTTCTTTTCGTTGTTATTTTTTTTACTGAAATTTTCTCTCTTCCAACAGGTACCTCTAGTTTATGACTAGAAGGAACCCGAGGGGACCTTTGATATTAGACAACGAAATCGAAGCTACCGCTTGAAACACCCCAAACCCGACCCAGAAGCCCCGACCGGATCTGGTATGCTTCTAGAGAAAAAAATCGTTTTGTCGTTTTGGAAAACATGTGATTTTGAGGTAAGAGAATAGATTTGAAGTACGATCTTGTTGAAAACTGGGTTGTGATTTAAGTTTGTATATTACAAAACCGTTAACTCTATGTTTTTAGAAAATTTATATATCAAAAGAAGAACCAAATTTAGAACTTATTATTAAGTTGAAAACCATATGTATTTAGGTGTCAAAACAGTTTAATTCGGTTATCGAAAATATTTAATTAATCAGTTAAAGTTGAGCGTAACAGAATAAAAATTTAAAACGTATAAATAAAACAGTTTATGGCGGCCTTATTACAAAAACATAACCCAAAATAAATCCCGAAATAATAAAAGAAAACATAGTAAATTTAATTAAAAGAAAACCCATATACTGATATGAGCAATAGCCACCACGTAGTTCTCGCTGACCCGGTCCAACACGCTAAGTATCACCTGAAAAAGATATCCCACGAGGGGTGAGTCAACAGACTCAATGTGTAACAATACACTAAAACCCAACCGATCATAGCAATAAAGCCCATTTAAAACACATTTAGCCATAAGCCCATAATATAGCAAATCAGATAATCACATGTACATATGAAATGAAATGCAATCCCGAGCCCAACCTAGATATCCATCCGCTACACACCACCCGTACCTGCCAATCACACCGTGGGAATTACTAAATCGACCCTCCATGTAATATCCCGGGTTAGGGGCTATTTTGTTGCTGTATGATATTGCATGTGTTTGGTGTGCTGTGTTGCTATTTCGGTGTTTTAGGGGCTTAATTGTAGGCTAGGAGTGTGTCTGAGTGAATGGGAAAATTTTGGATTTGGGTGTCAAGTCAGGGGAGCTGTTGGAGTTAGGGTATAAGGGTTTTCTTTGGTAATTTGTTGCACAAGTGAAGAGCTGGCAGAGTGGCAAGGGAGAGCTTGGTATAGCGTCAACTTCAAGGAGTGGAGGTCCAGTGTTCGAGCAGCAGGATTCCTCTATTTTGGCTTCATTTTGGACGGCATAGGAGGGAGGAGTTGTGTGTGATTTAAACTCCACCTTGGACTTGGTCAAGTGGTGACTTGGATGGTGGAGAGCAAAGTGTGGAGGAGGACTTGGTCCACTCATTTCAAATGAGTGAATGGGAGTTTTTGGGGGGATTTGGCCGAATTTTTGGAGAGGTTTGGGGAAGGTGGACGGCTAGGTAGTGTGTTGTGGAGGGAGTGCCGAATTTCCACTTTAGCATTTTGGTTGTTTTCGGTCAAGTGTGGTAAGCTAGAATTCCTTTTCTTTTTGTCAATTTCCTAGACCGAATTTCAAGTAAAACTCTCCCACTTTTGCTTCTTGAAACCGAAACCCCAAGCAACTCCATTGCCGAATTTTGTAATTGGTTTTTCTACATTTTGTGTTGCTAGTCGAATGCCTCTCCCTTTTGGTTCTTTTGATCATTTGGTTGCCGAAACTAGCATTCTATTCCTCTAATATTCTTTTCCATCTCCCTGAATTTTTGATAGCCGAAAGTCACCCCAAAAATCTTCTTCTCTATTCCTTTTTCTTTCCAAAGCCGAAGGTACCCTCCCTCTATTTTCTTATTCTTTCTTCTTCTCAATTACCTTTGCCGAAACTTCTTTATCACCTTGTAATTTCTTTTCTTTGATTCTCCATTCAAGCCGATTATAGGAGGGGTAAGCATCTAAGTCGAATACCTCCCTTCTCTTAGTGTTTTGTTGGCCGAATTCTTTCCTTCTTTTGATCAAGGTGTTGGCCGAATCCATCCTTTCTTCTAGTGATTTACTTGGCTGAATATCAGTGGGATATTTGGGGGCCTTGTTTCAATCGTTGGAATCTGGTAAGTCCATGGCCGAATGGTCATTTATTTTCTTTCTTTTCTCAATCGATTCTGGTTAAAGTAAGGGCCGACTATGGTCATGTTGGAAGGATTCTAATCTCTTCATTATAGGACATCAAAGGTTTCAAAGCAATCAAGAGGAGCCGTTTTCTCCTGTCAATTGATTGGTAGGCAGTGGTAAGTGGCTATGTTATTATTGGATTATTTATCTATTTAGTGCGATTAAGTCAAGGTTGGCAATGGATTAACTGTTCTCTTTTAGGGGTTGGCCGATTGTTGGAAAGAGAACTGCTGTGGTTCGGGTTTGATAAGGAATCAAACCAATAGCAAGGTAAGGGTGATTCGACAAACCCTTTTGGTCTAGATGGTGTTGGCCGAATGTTGTAGATGCCTAACCCCTATGTTTTGGCCGATTATAGGAGCTAGCAATCGAGGGACTTAGATCGTTTCATTGGGATCTTTAGACTCGTAGTTATCAGGTGTGTAAGCTAACACATTTCTGTTTAGTAATATGATTGATAACCTGTGTGATGACTAATGAAATAGTGGTGACTGTTACGATACCCTAATGGGTATGTTTCTGGACTCGGGTAAGTCAGTCTCATTATGGTTATAAATTTACTGATGATTTACATGATACCATGGTTGTGATTATATGTGACATGGGATATGAGATTAGATATTGGTATGATATGCATGATTGTATGACATGCATGATTGTATGATATGCATGATTACATGAGTATGGTATGTTGATGGGTGATACGAGAGGAGGGAGCAGTGATATATTGTGCTGACGAGCACCAGTGCTTTGGTAGCACAACTTTGTGACTTTGGGTCACCAGAGGTTTGGCACCTCCAGAGGTTTGGTACCTCAGCGTCTCGTCCCAGTGGCTCAGTACCACAGTGGGTTGGCCCCACGGATGATTATACGGGATTGAAGCCAGTGATTTGGTATCACACGATGGGTTGGCCCCATCACCAGATTTGTGACTACGGTCACCAGTGCTTTGGTAGCACATTGTGTCTTTGGGACACCAGAGGTTTGGCACCTCATTGCGACTTGTCCCTGTGGTTTGACCACCGTGGGTTGGCCCCACTTGAGATATGGGATCGTCTGCTAGTGATTTGGTATCACACGATGGGTTGGCCCCATCATCATTGGATTTGTGACTTCGGTCACCAGTGCTTTGGTAGCACAATTGTGTCTTTGGGACACCAGTGGTTTGGTACCACATTGACGGATATTGTGTCTTTGGGACACCAGTGTTTTGGTAACACATTGTGACTATATGTCACCAGTGGTTTGGCACCACCAGTGGTTTGGTACCACACGGGGTAGAGAAGGCGATATGGATGGTTAGGATCGGGTTGCATTAATTATGTTGCTATGTATGATATGGGTTAGCATGTTGTTTCTTCGGGAGCGGGATTTACACACTGAGTCACTCGACTCACCCTCTCCTTTGACATTGCAGGTGACTCGTAGACGCGGACATGGAGCCGGGATGGACTCGGGGTGCACATGCCATGCTTAATAAAGTTTTACTCCGACCCTACTATTTGGGTACTTTAATTTATTTACTTTTAATCGGGTTTTATTTTGGATTTGTAAAAGGCCTTTAAAGTTATGTTTTATGTTGTTTATGCTTTAAGTTGATTTTGATATACCTTAACAAAGTAACTTGGAATAAATTTTACTAAAACTTGGAAAGATAATGATTTCAAAATTATAACGCAATGTGTTTTAAATCATACCATCGGGTATCACACCATGTTTTCAATATTAAGTAAGCTCAAATGATTTCCAAATCAAACTCGTTTTTCCCTTAAGATCAAAAAAATGTTTCAAGTAGCCCTAAGAAACTATTGGAATTCTTAAATGAAATCAACTCGTTTAAACTGCGCACTTTAGATAAGTTTTCAAAATATCCGGGTTTCAAACACACCTCTTGATTTCAAACAAGCCTACTCAAATTTTCTTCAAATACACTATGTTTTCATTCAGCTTTTAAACGAAAAATCTGATCTCTCAAAAATATGTTTCCCCGTAACATACCAGATTCGGACGTGGTGTCTTGTCCGGGTTTGGGGTGTTACAATTGTGGTATCAGAGCCAAGTTCAAAGGCTCGGCTGTGGGCCTGAGGCCCAAAACGTTTTCAAAAGTCTGTTTAAGTGTTTGTTTTGAAAGTATGGTTTGAAAGGCATGGCACCGAGTCTCCGGCACCAGTTCGCCCAGGTAAGTACCCCGTACTATTACTTGTGATTTGATTGGATATGATATGATTTGATGACTAGCAATAGTATACTACTTTAGAGATTGAAACTGATAGGATTCTGTGAACTCGCTAGAACAAATCCTCTTAAATATTCATAAGACTTGCTTTTAAAACAAGTGGAATATACACTGATGCATAAAATTTTTTAATCAGATACGTAGAAAGATTAGACATGAGCACTCGAGGCGGACGTGGTCTTAACACTCGTGGTAGAGGTAGGGGTAGAATGACAGTTTCTGAGCCCGTAGGATCTGGGCAGGGTTCAGAAAATGAGATACCGGTTCTGCCACCAGCTGGAGGTGGTGAGTTCCAAGATCAGACCGGGGATGACGCAGTGTCACAGGCGATGCTGCGAGTGTTGGAAAGGGTAGCTGGGGCAGGTGGTGGCGCAGGAGTTAGGAAATCTGTTCCTGAGCGACTCCGGGCAAATGGGGCCGAATTCTTCCGAGGTGTCTCGGGTGTTGGTCCTAGCACTGCTGAATATTGGCTGGAGGCAACTGAGCGGATCATGGATGATCTGGACTTGACGGCTGAAGAGAAGCTGAAGGGTATCGTATCGCTTCTTCGGGATGAGTCATACCAGTGGTGGCTCACGGTTCGGGATAGTGTGGCAGCAGAGGATTTGACATGGGATTATTTCAGAGCTGCATATCAAAAGAAGTACATCGGAGCTAGTTATATCGATTCCCAGAGAAAGGCATTCCTGAGGCTTGTTCAGGGGAGTAAATCTGTTTCTGAGTACGAGGCTGAGTTCCTGAAGCTGAGTAGGTATGCCAGGGGCATCGTGGCCACTGAGCATGAGAGGTGTGTTCGTTTCAAGGATGGTCTGCGAGACGAGTTGAGACTGCTGATTGCTCCTCAGCAGGAGCGCGAGTTTGCTGTCTTAGTTGAGAAGGCTAAGGTAGCCGAGGGTATTAAGGAGTCAGTGAGGCAGAGTATGGACAGGAGTAGGCTTAAGAGGAGCCTTGGGTCTTCTGGATCGTCTGGTAATCCGCAGAAGAGGGCTAGACCGAGTGGGCTGAATCAGTCTGCTAGGTTTGTTGCTGCTAGGCAGGGACTGCCACAGTGTAATCAGTGTGGGAAATCTCATTGGGGTGGTTGTTGGACTGGTGGAAAAGGTTGCTTCGAGTGTCGTTCTCTGGAGCATCGCATAAGGGACTGTCCGCGTAGGATGGCCAGGATTCAGTCGGAGAGTCAGGGCCGTAATCAGTTCAGAGGTAATGGACCACCACCGCAGAGGGGCCGTGGTAATGGCAGAGGTGGTAATGGTTCTGGTCGGGGCCGTGGAGCACCGGGCAGAGGTGCAGGTAGTCCTGAGGCTAGGCAGCCTGGATTGGTATATGCTGCGAGGCGCCGAGAGGAGGGCGACGCACCGGACGTCATAACCGGTACGTTCTTGATTTTTGGTACTCCTTATACTGCTTTAATTGATGTGGGTTCTACGCACTCTTATGTTGCCAGTAGTATAGTAGAGAACATGGACTTAGACTCTGAGATATCTTCTAGGCAGATGACTGTGATTAGCCCTCTAGGTCACTCTATAGTGGTGGATAAGCTGTTTAGAGAGGTACCCCTAGAACTCCAAGGGGTAGTGTTTGCTGCTGATCTGATGGAACTGCCGTTTGGGGAGTTCGATCTGATTCTTGGGATGGATTGGCTGGTTAAGTACCAGGCGAGGTTGGATTGCGCGGCCAAGCGCATGGTTCTTAAGACGGTTGATGGTGATGAGGTGGCTATGATAGGTAATAGAAGGGATTACTTATCAAATGTGGTATCTGCTTTGGAAGCGGAGAAGATGGTCAGGAAGGGCTGCGAAGCGTATGTGGTTCATGTGTATGCCTTGGAGGCTAAAGAGTCTGCTGTAGAGAAGGTTCGTACTGTTAAGGAATTTGCTGATGTGTTTCTTGAGGAGCTTCCGGGTTTGCCGCCAGATCGTGAAGTAGAGTTCGGGATAGATCTGTTACCCGGGACTGCGCCAGTGTCTATTGCTCCGTATAGGATGGCACCAAAGGAATTGGTGGAGCTTAAGGCTCAGATCCAGGAGTTATTGGATCGAGGTTTTATTAGGCCAAGTGTTTCGCCATGGGGCGCGCCGGTACTCTTTGTTAAGAAGAAGGATGGCACAATGCGGATGTGTATAGACTACCGCCAGTTGAACAAGCTGACGATTAAAAACAAGTATCCGTTGCCACGGATAGATGACTTGTTTGATCAGCTAAAGGGTGCTGCGGTATTCTCGAAGATCGACTTGAGGTCTGGGTATCACCAGTTGAAGGTTAAGAAGGAGGATATCCATAAAACAGCGTTTCGGACTCGGTATGGGCACTACGAATTTCTGGTAATGCCGTTCGGGTTGACTAACGCACCGGCAGCGTTTATGGATATGATGAATAGGGTGTTTTAGCAGTATCTGGATCGGTTCGTGGTGGTTTTCATAGACGACATCTTGGTGTACTCAAGGACAGAGGAAGAGCATGACGCGCATTTGAGAGTGGTGCTGCAGATTCTGAGGGAAAAGCGACTCTATGCTAAGTTTAGTAAGTGCGAGTTCTGGCTTAGGGAAGTGACGTTCTTGGGTCATGTAGTGTCGGCTGAGGGGATTCGGGTAGATCCTCGTAAGATTGAGGCAGTTTTGGATTGGAAGCCGCCTAGGTCAGTGGCTGAGATTCGTAGTTTTCTGGGTTTGGCCGGATACTACCGAAGGTTTGTTGAGGGTTTCTCGTTAATAGCAGCGCCGATGACCAAGTTGTTAAGGAAAGAGGTTCCGTTTGTATGGACTGAGAAACAGCAGGAAAGCTTCGATAAGTTAAAGAAGATCTTGACTGAGGCTCCAGTTTTAATTCAACCTGAGGCTGGTAAGGAATACACAGTCTATTGCGATGCATCACATACGGGCTTGGGTTGTGTGCTGATGCAAGAGGGTAAGGTTGTGGCTTACGCTTCTCGACAGCTGAGGCCACACGAGGTCAACTATCCGACGCACGATTTGGAGCTAGCGGCTGTAGTCTTCGCCTTAAAGATTTGGAGGCACTACTTGTACGGAGAGAGATCGATAGTCTACACGGATCATAAGAGTCTGAAGTATCTCCTGACTCAGAAGGATTTGAATGTGAGGCAGCGTAGGTGGGTCGAATTGCTGAAAGATTACGACTGTTCAATCGAGTATCATCCGGGCAAGGCTAACGTGGTGGCAGACGCGTTAAGCCGTAAGGTTGTTTCGGACTTAAGAGCTTTGTTTGCCCATTTAAGCTTGTACGACGACGGAAGTATTTTGGCAGAGCTGCAGGTTAAGCCTACTTGGGTTGAGCAGATCAGAGAGAAACAGTTAGAGGATGAGGTTCTGAGTGCGCGAAGGTTGCAAGTGCAGGATGGTGGTTTGGAGGGTTACAGCTTGTCTAGTGATGAGGTGTTGTGTTTTCAGGGTAAGGCTTGTATGCCTAAGGATGTTGAGCTAAGGCAGAAGATTCTTCAGGACGCACATAGCAGTCCTTATGCTATGCATCCTGGAGGTAGCAAGATGTATAAGGATCTCAGGGAGCAGTTTTGGTGGCCTGGTTTGAAGAAAGAGGTGACAGAGTTTGTTGGGAAGTGTCTGACTTGTCAGCAGGTCAAGGCTGAACATCAGTTGCCGTCGGGTTTGCTTCAGCCTGTGAAGATTCCTCAGTGGAAGTGGGAAAGGATAACCATGGATTTTGTCAGGGGGTTACCGCTTACGCCAAGCAAGAAGGATTCAGTTTGGGTAGTGGTGGATCGTCTGACTAAATCAGCTCACTTTATTCCGGTGAGGGTTGACTACTCACTTCAGAAGCTAGCGAAGCTGTATGTGTCAGAGATAGTGAGGTTGCACGGTGTGCCAGTTTCGATAATCTCGGATAGGGATCCCAGATTTATGTCAAGGTTCTGGAAAGCATTGCATCAGGCTCTGGGTACTCGTTTGGATTTCAGCACGGCTTTTCACCCGCAATCTGACGGTCAATCAGAAAGGGTTATTCAGATCTTAGAGGACATGCTGAGAGGTTGTGTCCTGGATTTCAGAGGGAGTTGGGAGGAGTTTCTACCATTAGCTGAGTTTGCCTACAACAACAGTTACCAAGCGAGCATTAAGATGGCACCGTACGAGGCGTTGTATGGTAGGAAGTGTCGCTCACCTACGTGTTGGACGGAGTTGGGTGAACGTCAGTTGTTGGGACCCGAGTTGGTTGCTGAGACAGAAGACAAGGTTAAGTTGATCCAGTCTCGTTTGAAGGAAGCTTCGGACCGGTAAAAGTCTTATGCCGATCTTAAGCGGAGAGATATAGAGTTTGCTGTAGGGGATCGAGTTTTTCTGAAGGTCTCGCCTTGGAAGAAGGTGCTGAGGTTCGGGAAGAAAGGCAAGCTAAGTCCGAGGTTTATTGGGCCGTATAAGGTACTGAGGCGAGTTGGACCAGTAGCGTATCAGCTTGAGTTGCCAGTAGAGCTTAGCCAGATTCATGATGTTTTTCATGTTTCGATGCTTCGGCGTTATCGTTCAGATCCGTCACATGTGGTAGCAGTGGAAGAGATCGAGGTGAATCCAGACTTGACTATGGAAGAAGAACCGGTGCAGATTCTTGATCGGGATGTGAAGGTTCTGCGTAGGAAGTCTGTACCTTTGGTTAAGGTACTTTGGCAGAATCATGGCGTAGAAGAAGCGACGTGGGAACCCGAGGATACGATGAGACAGCAATACCCGCAACTCTTTTGACCAGGTAATTTCGAGGCCGAAATTATTTTTAAGGGGGGTAGAACTGTAATATCCCGGGTTAGGGGCTATTTTGTTGCTGTATGATATTGCATGTGTTTGGTGTGCTGTGTTGCTATTTCGGTGTTTTAGGGGCTTAATTGTAGGCTAGGAGTGTGTCTGAGTGAATGGGAAAATTTTGGTTTTGGGTGTCAAGTCAGGGGAGCTGTTGGAGTTAGGGTATAAGGGTTTTCTTTGGTAATTTGTTGCACAAGTGAAGAGCTGGCAGAGTGGCAAGGGGGAGCTTGGTATAGCGTCAACTTCAAGGAGTGGAGGTCCAGTGTTCGAGCAGCAGGATTCCTCTATTTTGGCTTCATTTTGGACGGCATAGGAGGGAGGAGTTGTGTGTGATTTAAACTCCACATTGGACTTGGTCAAGTGGTGACTTGGATGGTGGAGAGCAAAGTGTGGAGGAGGACTTGGTCCACTCATTTCAAATGAGTGAATGGGAGTTTTTGGGGGGATTTGGCCGAATTTTTGGAGAGGTTTGGGGAAGGTGGACGGCTAGGTAGTGTGTTGTGGAGGGAGTGCCGAATTTCCACTTTAGCATTTTGGTTGTTTTCGGTCAAGTGTGGTAAGCTAGAATTCCTTTTCTTTTTGTCAATTTCCTAAACCGAATTTCAAGTAAAACTCTCCCACTTTTGCTTCTTGAAACCGAAACCCCAAGCAACTCCATTGCCAAATTTTGTAATTGGTTTTTCTACATTTTGTGTTGCTAGCCGAATGCCTCTCCCTTTTGGTTCTTTTGATCATTTGGTTGCCGAAACTAGCATTCTATTCCTCTAATATTCTTTTCCATCTCCCTGAATTTTTGATAGCCGAAAGTCACCCCAAAAATCTTCTTTTCTATTCCTTTTTCTTTCCAAAGCCGAAGGTACCCTCCCTCTATTTTCTTATTCTTTCTTCTTCTCAATTACCTTTGCCGAAACTTCTTTATCACCTTGTAATTTCTTTGCTTTGATTCTCCATTCAAGCCGATTATAGGAGGGGTAAGCATCTAAGTCGAATACCTCCCTTCTCTTAGTGTTTTGTTGGCCGAATTCTTTCCTTCTTTTGATCAAGGTGTTGGCCGAATCCATCCTTTCTTCTAGTGATTTACTTGGCCGAATATCAGTGGGATATTTGGGGGCCTTGTTTCAATCGTTGGAATCTGGTAAGTCCATGGCCGAATGGTCATTTATTTTCTTTCTTTTCTCAATCGATTCTGGTTAAAGTAAGGGCCGACTATGGTCATGTTGGAAGGATTCTAATCTCTTCATTATAGGACATCAAAGGTTTCAAAGCAATCAAGAGGAGCCGTTTTCTCCTGTCAATTGATTGGTAGGCAGTGGTAAGTGGCTATGTTATTATTGGATTATTTATCTATTTAGTGCGATTAAGTCAAGGTTGGCAATGGATTAACTGTTCTCTTTTAGGGGTTGGCCGATTGTTGGAAAGAGAACTGCTGTGGTTCGGGTTTGATAAGGAATCAAACCAATAGCAAGGTAAGGGTGATTCGACAAACCCTTTTGGTCTAGATGGTGTTGGCCGAATGTTGTTGATGCCTAACCCCTATGTTTTGGCCGATTATAGGAGCTAGCAATCGAGGGACTTAGATCGTTTCATTGGGATCTTTAGACTCGTAGTTATCAGGTGTGTAAGCTAACACATTTCTGTTTAGTAATATGATTGATAACCTGTGTGATGACTAATGAAACAGTGGTGACTGTTATGATACCCTAATGGGTATGTTTCTGGACTCGGGTAAGTCAGTCTCATTATGGTTATAAATTTACTGATGATTTACATGATACCATGGTTGTGATTATATGTGACATGGGATATGAGATTAGATATTGGTATGATATGCATGATTGTATGACATGCATGATTGTATGATATGCATGATTACATGAGTATGGTATGTTGATGGGTGATACGAGAGGAGGGAGCAGTGATATATTGTGCTGACGAGCACCAGTGCTTTGGTAGCACAATTTTGTGACTTTGGGTCACCAGAGGTTTGGCACCTCCAGAGGTTTGGTACCTCAGCGTCTCGTCCCAGTGGCTCAGTACCACAGTGGGTTGGCCCCACGGATGATTATACGGGATTGACGCCAGTGATTTGGTATCATACGATGGGTTGGCCCCATCACCAGATTTGTGACTACGGTCACCAGTGCTTTGGTAGCACATTGTGTCTTTGGGACACCAGAGGTTTGGCACCTCATTGCGACTTGTCCCTGTGGTTTGACCACCGTGGGTTGGCCCCACTTGAGATATGGGATCGTCTGCTAGTGATTTGGTATCACACGATGGGTTGGCCCCATCATCATTGGATTTGTGACTTCGGTCACCAGTGCTTTGGTAGCACAATTGTGTCTTTGGGACACCAGTGGTTTGGTACCACATTGACGGATATTGTGTCTTTGGGACACCAGTGTTTTGGTAACACATTGTGACTATATGTCACCAGTGGTTTGGCGCCACCAGTGGTTTGGTACCACACGGGGTAGAGAAGGCGATATGGATGGTTAGGATCGGGTTGCATTAATTATGTTGCTATGTATGATATGGGTTAGCATGTTGTTTCTTCGGGAGCGGGATTTACACAATGAGTCACTCGACTCACCCTCTCCTTTGACATTGCAGGTGACTCGTAGACGCAGACATGGAGCCGAGATGGACTCGGGGTGCACATGCCATGCTTAATAAAGTTTTACTCCGACCCTACTATTTGGGTACTTTAATTTATTTACTTTTAATCGGGTTTTATTTTGGATTTGTAAAAGGCCTTTAAAGTTATGTTTTATGTTGTTTATGCTTTAAGTTGATTTTGATATACCTTAACAAAGTAACTTGGAATAAATTTTACTAAAACTTGGAAAGATAATGATTTCAAAATTATAACGCAATGTGTTTTAAATCATACCATCGGGTATCACACCATGTTTTCAATATTAAGTAAGCTCAAATGATTTCCAAATCAAACTCATTTTTCCCTTAAGATAAAAAAAATGTTTCAAGTAGCCCTAAGAAACTATTGGAATTCTTAAATGAAATCAACTCATTTAAACTGCGCACTTTAGATAAGTTTTCAAAATATCCGGGTTTCAAACACACCTCTTGATTTCAAACAAGCCTACTCAAATTTTCTTCAAATACACTATGTTTTCATTCAGCTTTTAAACGAAAAATCTGATCTCTCAAAAATATGTTTCCCCGTAACATACCAGATTCGAACGTGGTGTCTTGTCCGGGTTTGGGGTGTTACACTCCATCCGCTACACACCATCGAAGACAGTTGCTGCAGTCAACATGCACATCGCCCTTATAAATTGTGGCATGGCCACCAGATAATTGTGACAGAGTCACCGGATTCATAATATGTGACCGAAGTCACCAGATTCATAATATGTGACCGAAGTCACCGGATTCATAATATGTGACCGAAGTCACCGGATTCATCATATGTGACCGAAGTCACCAGATTCATAATATGTGACCGAAGTCACCGGATAATGTGGTAAAAACCACTGGAACAGTTCCCCTTTATCAATATCACCCATATGCCCATGCAATAAACATATTATTTTCTCTCATCTTTTCCTCTTGGCCGAATGTGCATTGTGAGGTTTTACATGAACTTCCATTTGGGTACTTTATTTTAATTTGGTTTTCATAATTTTATGGATTTGTAATAAGGCCTGTTTATTTATGTTTTGGATTATTTATATGTTTTGGATTTAGTTTAAATTTGGCTTACAAATTACATGTTTGATATAATAATTTGAGCATAAAGTTTTCTAAATTACAAAATGTGATGGTTTTTAAAACGTTACCATCGGGTAACATAAATCATTTGATAATTTTAACATCTTAAGTATTTTCGATAACTCATACTATTTTCATAAAGCTCAACTTTTCCAAATTTCTTTTAGATACAGTTTTCAACCTAATCACTTTGGTTTCTTTAAAATATTAAAAGGTTTTCTAATCTATGGATTTGCAACTAAGTTTTTAAAACTTATTTTGAGGTTTTCAAAAGTAAATTATCAGCTTCAATTTATTATACACTTGTTTTCTACAAACAAAGTTCAACAAAGATTTTTTCACAAAAATTTAATCGTTAACTCGTTTTTCTTCAAAACGTTTTCCTTCGTGGCATGCCAGATTCGGTCATGGCGTATTGACCGGGTTTGGGGTGTTACACCGGTCGTAGAAACCGTTGGGAAACTAGGCGAGCCCTAGATTATACGGAAAGAGAAGAAGAAGATAGATCCAATCCTACTGAAGGGATGGACGAAAGCAACCCACCACCACGCGATATGGCTGACAACAATGCTCCACGCACAATGTTTGATTATGCGAAACCGCATTTAACAAGAGCAGAATCTAGTATTGTCAGGCCAGCTATATCTGCTAACAATTTTGAATTAAAGCCTAACACAATACAAATGATTCAACAGTTTGTTCAATTTGATGGTTTGCAGGACGAAGATTCAAACACGCATATAGCTAACTTTTTAGAGTTCTGTGATACCTTCAAAATAAATGGCATTTCTGATGATGCCATACATCTTCGGTTATTCCCTTTTTCATTAAGAAATAAAGCTAAACAATGGTTAAACTCGTTACAACAAGGATCAATCACTACATGGGATCAGATGACCGAAAAGTTATTGATGAAATGTTTCCCACCGACCAAAACGACCAAATTACGAAATGAAATCTCTTCTTTTGTGTAGATGGATGTAGAGACGCTCTACGACGCATGGGAGAGATTCAAAGATCTCTTGAGAAGGTGTCCACACCATGGTCTACCCTTGTGGCTACAAGTCTAAACCTTTTACAACGGTGTATACCCCTCAACGAGACAACTTATAGATTCAGCCGCCGGTGGAACGTTGAACAACAAAACTCCAGAAGCAGCCTACGAGTTCATTGAAGAGATGTCATTAAAAATTATCAGTGGTAAGCTTCAAGAACCAAACCGAAAAAATTGGCAGGAGTGTTCAACATCGATGTCATGACCATGCTATCAACACAGCTAGAGATAATGAATAAAAAGCTTGATAATTTGTGTTCATCACAGGTACATCTAGTCATGCAGTGCGATGCCAGTGGAAGTGTGGCGAATCCTGAGTACCCACCCTACCAACCAGGAGTAGAAGATGAACAGACGAACTATATAGGTAATAATTTCCGACCTAATAATAATCCTTATAGTAACACTTACAATACAAGTTGGAGGAACCACCCAAATTTTTCGTGGGAAGGACAAGGAAACCAAGGAAATCATTGGCAACAACCTCCTTAAAACTTCCAAAATTAGTCCTATCCACAAGAGAAGACCCCAATACACGAGAAGGAATCGGCAACCACAGAAAAACGTCTGCAAGATATTGAGAAAACTCTTAAAGATCAACAAGCATCATTTAAAAAAATTACTGAATCATTTGGGGAGCTCACTAAGACAATTGGAAAGCTCACCAAGATGATCTGTGAAACACGTGCAGAAAATTTTCCTGAAAGGTCAGAACAGGTAAAGCAGTCACACTAAGAAATGGAAAGAAATTAGGAGAAATGAATAAACAAACCCTAAACAAAAATAAAACAAGTGATAAGGGAAATGAGGATGAAAATCCATTACGCAATGAGAACAAACCATCAATCCCATATCCAGCATAGTTAAAGAAAGAGCGAATTGATGCACAATACGATAAGTTTCTTGAACTTTTTAAACAAATACACATCAACTTACCTTTTGTTGAATCTATTTTGCAAATGCTAACGTACGCCAAATTCTTAAAAGAACTCCTGAAAAATAAACAAAAACTGAAGAGGTGTCAACGGTGGAACTTAATGAAGAGTGCTCAGCCATCCTCCAAAACAAGCTACCAACCAAGTTGAAAGACCCAGGAAGTTTTACTATCCCTTGTTTAATTGGTAGATTGAATGTTAAGAAAGCATTAGCTGATCTAGGCGCTAGTATAAATTTAATGCCTTATAAAATGTTTAAACAACTAGATTTTGGGGAACCAGCACCTACTAGGATGAGTATTCAGTTAGCAGACAGATCTATTAAATATCCTAAAGGGATCATCGAAGATGTTTTGGTAAAAATTGATAAATTTATTTTCCCTATTGATTTCGTTATATTAGACATGGATGAAGACATTAATGTACCCTTAATTTTAGGGCGTCCTTTTTTAGCCACTGCTAGAGCTGTTATTATTGTCGGAGATGGTAAACTCGCACTAAGGATAAGAGATGAAGAAATTATTTTTCAAATTTATGATGCCAAGCGATATTCTAAAGAGCAAGATGATTCTTGTTATTTTGTTGATACTACTGATTATATCCTTCAAAATTCATTACAGGAAATCATACATGACGACACGATGGAACTGTGCCTAACTCAAGAAGAGGGGGAAGAAGATGAGGATGATGAGCTAAGTATGACTACATCGTCATTCAACCAAATGAAAGAAGAAAGAATTGACAAAGATGACGAAATGAAACAGAAACCTTCCATCGAAGAGCCACCTAAATTGGAATTGAAGCAGTTACCAAGACACTTAGAGTACGCATTCCTTGGAGACAATTTTACATTACCAGTAATCATCTCTGTAGAATTAAAACCCAAGGAAAAAGAGGAGCTGATAAAGGTACTAAAAGAGCACAAAAAAGCCATAGCTTGGAAAATTTCTAACATCAAGGGAACAAGCCCCGCATTCTGCACCCATAAAATTTTAATGGAGGAAGAATACAAGCCGTGTGTGCAACCCCAGAGACGGTTAAACCCCAACATGAAAGAAGTGGTCAAAGCTGAGGTCATTAAACTCCTAGATGCAGGAATAATTTATCCTATCTCTGACAGCACTTGGGTAAGTCCTGTGCAGGTAGTTCCAAAGAAAGGAGGAATGACGGTAGTGCCCAATGAAAAGAATGAGCTGATTCCCACAAGAACTGTCAAAGGTTGGAGAGTCTGCATAGACTATAGAAACTTAAATGATGCCACAAGAAAAGATCACTTCCCGCTACCCTTCATAGATCAAATGTTAGAAAGATTATCCGGGCATATGTACTACTGCCTTTTGGATGGACTCTCCGGTTACTTCCAAATCCCCATAGCTCCTGAAGATTAAGAAAAAACGACGTTCACATGCCCATACGGTACGTTTGCCTATCGTAGAATGCCTTTTGGATTATGTAATGAACCTGCTACTTTTTAGCATTGTATGTTGCCAATCTTCGATGAACTCGTGGAAGACATCATGGAGGTATTTATGGATGATTTTTCGGTATTCGGTAATTCTTTCCATCTTTGCCTTAAAAATTTGAAACTGGTTCTCATGAGAAGTGAGGAAACAAACCTTGTTTTAAACTGGGAAAAATGTTACTTTATGGTAAGAGAAGGGATTGTGTTAGGGTATAAGATTTCTAGTAAAGGGATCGAGGTAGATAAAGCGAAAGTTGAAGCCATAGAAAAACTACCTCCCCCTAGCTTTGTTAACGCTATCAGAAGCTTTTTAGGACACGCAGGGTTCTATAGAAAATTTATTAAAGATTTTTTTAAAATAGCTAAGCCTCTGACAAAATTACTAGAAAAAGATACTCCTTTCGATTTCAATCATGAATGTTTAGATGCATTCAATGTCCTTAAGGATAAATTAATAAATGCACCAAATATAATTGCACCTGATTGGAACTTACCCTTTGAACTAATGTGTGATGCAAGTGATTTTGCAGTAGGTGCAGTTTTGGGACAAAGACGAGACAAGCATTTTCAGCCAATTTACTACGCTAGCAGAACACTAACACCTGCACAAGAAAACTACACCACCACTGAGAAAGAATTGCTAGCTGTAGTTTTTACTTTTGATAAATTTAGACAATATCTAATATTGTCCAAAGTTGTCGTTTACACTGACCATTCAGCTCTTCGTTATCTTTTAAACAAACCTGATGCAAAACCCAAACTCATACGATGGATTTTACTTTTACAGGAATTCGACCTAGAAATACAAGATAAGAAGGGAGCTGAGAATCTTGCAGCGGATCACCTTTCTAGACATGAAAATCCACACACCAAAGAGCTCGAGGAAGGTGACATAAATGATTCGTTTCTTGAAGAACAAATTTTTTCTATAACACATTCTGAGGTACCATGGTTTGCAAGTGTTGCAAATTATTTAGCAGCTAACATCTTACCCAAAAAATTAACACACCACCAAAAGAAGCGATTCTTTGCTGATGTGAAAAATTATTTTTGGGAAGATCCCATTCTTTTCCGCATTTGTGCAGATCAGGTAATTCGAAGATGTGTTACGAAGACAGAAGCAAACAAGATCTTAGAGCATTGCCATTCAAGACCATCAGGAGGACACTACAGTGGCATAAAGACAGCACACAAGATACTTGAATCAGGTTTTTATTCGCCCACTCTATTTAAAGATGCCAACAGGTATGTTACCGCGTGTGATAGATGTCAAAGAATAGGTAATATTTCTAAATGAGATGAAATGCCTCAAACATATATGTTATCATGTGAAATATTTGACATATGGGGCATTAACTTTATGGGACCATTCCCTAATTCGTTTGGGAACAAGTACATCCTAGTGGCAGTTGATTATATGTCAAAATGGGTAGAAGCGGAAGCTTTACCTACCAATGATGCTAGGGTAGTAGTCAAGTTTCTTAAAAAACTCTTTTCACGATTCGGCACGCCGAGAGCGATCATTAGCGATAGAGGTACGCACTTCTGTAATACCCAATTTGAAAAAGTTCTAAAGAAATATGGAGTACATCATAGAACGGCAACCCCATACCATCCTCAAACCAGTGGGCAAGCAGAGGTGGCAAACCGAGAACTTAAGCGCATTCTAGAAAAAAACCGTTGAATCAAATAGAAAAGACTGGGCATTAAAAGTAGATGATGCGTTATGGGCCTATAGAATAGCATTTAAAACACCTTTAGGGACATTCCCATACAAACTTGTATACAGGAAAAGCTGTCATTTACCATTCGAATTATAACATAAAGCTTTTTGGGCAACAAAATTTTTAAATACTGATCCCGAAATTGCAGGTAAGAGGAGAATGATGCAGATGAATGAGCTAGATGATTGGAGAAGGGAAGCCTATGAGAACTCCAAATTATACAAAGAAGCAACAAAGCGACGCCACGATGCTCATCTCAAGAGATCAAAGCAATTCGAAGTAGGAGACTTAGTCCTACTGTACAACTCAAGGCTTAAACTATTCCCGGGAAAGTTGAAATCAAGATGGTCAGGACCTTTCATGATCAAAACAATATTTCCGTATGGCACCATTGAGGTAACCCATCCCACTAAAGGCACATTCAAGGTAAATGGTCACCGACTTAAAATTTATAGTGGCATAGATCTTGGAAGTATGCGAGAAGAGCTTAAGCTCCATGAGCCATCCTTTAGAACCGAAAACAGGGAGAGTCTAGCTTAAGACTATAAACGAGCGCTTCTCGGGAGGCAACCCGAGCACTAACACACTAACATAGTTTTTATTTCTCTAACACCACGATAAAATAGTCTAACAGGAAAATGCAGGATTTTTAACACGGCATTGAACACGACCGTGTCTATGGCCGTATGCTGAACAGGGGGTGATCTACGGGCGTGCCAAGAGCCGTGCCCAAACAAAGAAGAATTTCTATAGACAACACGGGCTGTGACACCAGAACACGCCCGTGCCTCCAAACCGTGCGAAGCTACTGACTTCGCCAACATGGGGAAGACACACCCGTGTGACCTTACCGTGCCAACAAATGACCTTATCAAGCACGGGCGTGCCAAAGATACACACGGGCATGCTACTGAACCTGAACGCGCCCAAACCTAAAAAACGCGAAAAACGCGGGTGATTTCAAAAGAACACGGCCGTGCTCCCAACCCATGCCCCCTCTCCTATAAATAAACCCAACCGTCATCTTCCCCAAACACAAACCCTAAATCAAAAGTTAAAACCCTCCTCTCCCAAATCCGGCCAAACACTTACCAACCTCCTATTAAGCCACCTCTCATCGCTGTTTTTCCTCCACAAGCAAGCCAAACCCTTTCACACGGCCACACCACACCCGTGCTACTCAACCACTCGCTCACGCAACAACCGTGTTTAGCTAAAGACCACAAAGACACCATCGTGCTCCGCCCGTGCTGACCATTTTCCCCACCCCTGGTTCCATTTTCTTCAATCTTTGATGGCATTTATGTTTACTTTCAGACATTGTCAGATTTAGAAGAACATGATTTATTTTTGTTTTAAGTCTCCTTAATCTCTGATTGCAAACTTATTTGTTTATTTTTTTTGAAAAGCATGATTTATTCTTGATTACACGTTTATTTTTGTCTAGAACTTGCCTGATTTTTGGTTAGTAGACATGCTCACAACATTCATGATTAAAATACTTGTGGTTGCTGATTGATACTGCTCTTAGACATAAAAACTACTACTTCTCTTGATAACGAATGCAATTGAGACATTGGACATTGCTCTTGTTACATTTCTTGATAATTCTTACAGGTACCATGTCGTCACGAACCAAGCGAGCAGTCCCAAGCAAAAAAAGAAAGGTACAAGGCAATTCGGGGAAGACCCATAGGCACCAGTCGACGCATTGACTGGAATGCAGTGCGACAAGTTGGGCTCGAAACTGACATTAACGCACTTCTATCAACCGAACCATGGGAGAACTTCTTCCGAATCAACGAACACACATATTTGGAACTGACGTTAGAGTTTTGCACCACATTCATCTTGCAAGCAGTGACAAACCAGTTCGATGACCCAGGTGCCATCCAATTCCGTCTAGGAGGCTCGGTGCATCGATTAAGCATACCACAATTCGGCATGGCTCTTGGATTTACACGCCGGAATTTATACAAGAAAACCCTCTTTCCGATTTAAACAGAGAGCTTCACCACACTCCGCTCGAATGTTGGGAAAGCCTACGCCCCACTACATGGCAATCCGACCCCAGTCGCTCTAAGACGACGGCACTTCCCCCAGTCCTAAGGTATTTACACGCCATTCTTGCGCACACCATCACAGGCCACAGAGAGAGCACAAGCGTCGTAAACAAGCACGACGTCTATTTCCTATCATGCATGTCTAAAGGACATGTCTTTGATCTGGCATACTTTATGGCATGCGCAATTCAACATCAGACAGAGCAACATAGGAAGGGGATTTTGTCAATGGGGCCCTACATTACAAGGCTAGCTTGGCACTTTAACCTCCTTAACACCGACGAGCAAATCACCTCCCTAACACTGATGGGCAACATGGTTCCTCAAGGCATCCAAACCATGCTACATATGAGGATGATAACACAACAACGAGGAACCAATCCTCCCCAGTACAAACTAAAGAAACCAAGCAACGAGGAGGAGGAGGAGGACATTCCTGATGATGTCCAACCACCATCAGAAGAGGCAACGCATCCAAGCCAACATCCATACCGAGCAACAACATTAGCAGACATATCTGCTCGACTTGATCAGTTCGAGACACATGTCGCTAGGCGCTTTGACAGATTGGAGGCGACACTCCAACAAATATGCCAACACCTCAACATTTCATCAGCAGCACCACCACCAGACCCAACCATAGATGAGGACCTCTGAGTCCATTTAAATTGTTTCCTTTAATTTTTAAGACTTCACTTTATGTTATGTTGTTTAAATTTGAACTTTTTATTATTATTACAAACTCTTATCACTGGCTATTCAACCAATTAAGTACCCCTAACAACATACCTCTTTCATCAAAAAAATCATTAACAAGTGACTTTGCAGAATAAATCATTCAATTCCACCTGCACAAAAGCACAATTAGACGAAATGCAAAAAGTCACCTGATGCCATACACTGTCCACATCCTCAAGGATCTCGTCAGAAAACTCAGGGAGTATCCTATCCCCCTCTTCTTTTTGATTTTGATTTTAAATGCATTATCTATATTTGTATATTGAGGACAATGTACATCTTAAGTGGGGGTAAAAAAAAGTACCTAACTTTCTGCATTATTCTCAAATCCTTGAGATTAAAAATGGAATAAAATGGCCAAACTTTTTTCATTATTCTCAAATCCCTGATTTAGTCTTGTTTTTATGCAAAATTGTCATATTACTAATTAAGATGAAATTTATAATGATTTATGATAATTATTGACATGTTTTCAAATAAGTCATAGTTAATTATACATTGATGTTTAATTCAAAGAATACTAGAGAATCAAGCATGATAAGTCTATTTTTCATGAATTAGAAATTTTTGCTAGGATATTGACCTAAATTTAAATGCTACCTTGAAACTTAAAATTTATAAGGATGATGTCAAAACACCCATAACTTTTGTGAGTATTTGAACCTTATAGAGCATACATTCTTTTTCATGCTCAACTTTTTTTGATTATGAGTGTGTCAACTATGAACTGCTATTCTAGAACTTGCCTTGATTATACATGTCAAGACCACAGTTATGATTTGATATACCGAGATGATAAAGGCACTTATGTTTTAACCCACTTATTCCACTAAAAATCCTGCCTTTATAATTAAGCCCTAGTGAACCCCGTTGAGCCTAACAACCCTTTTTATTGACTCACCTATTAATTTTAACCAAAAACCCTTTGTGTTTGTTATCACTAATTCTTTTAACTACCTTTTTGTCGAGATTTGATGTTAAACAAGTTTCCAAACTATGTTTTAATATTCCAGTTGAAAAAATTCTTTATTACTGGTATATAGTTTGTTCTTAAAAAAAGGAAGTAAGTATATTCATTATTAGTCCTATGATTAAGAAAGCTTGCATGTTCAAATTCCAATCCTCAAGGAAAAAGCTTGTATTATTAGTCTTTAATGTAAGAATAAGTGCATTTTTCTAGTTAGGAAATTTATCAAGTCAATCTCGATTCTAACCCTCTAATTTAAGCCTGTGACCACACCTTGTACCCTAACCCCGTTACAACCCTAACAGAGACCTTTTGATCTGTTTGTCATCTCATATTACAGTGGTGGAGATTTGATTTTTAGGCAAGCCTATGGGATTAACTTTTCAGGTTCGACTTATGAGCGATCTTCTTTTGAACCTTAAAACACTTTAGAGTGATTTGAGTGAATCCTAAGTGAGGATATCAATCCTTGTCAATTTTGAATTAGATAGGTAGTTATTTAAAAGAGGGAAGACACCTATGTTTTCAAGGTACAAAATTATGACTTATCTCATTTGAATATTTAGGACGCTTTGAATCAAATCATCCATGCATGAATTCTCTATGAAATAGGATAAGACATTGTTGATAAGAATTGCAGATCAAAGAAAGTTCGTTTTAATTGTAAGTTGAGAATTTTGCTTGGGGACAAGCAAAAGCTTAAGTGTGGGGGTATTTGATAAACTGTAAAAGTAACATATTTTTATCCCACATTTAATATGCTTTTGGATGATTTATCCCTTGTTTTATATAAAAAGGTGCTCTTAATCCTTTCTTTTCATGTTTTATACTTAAGAAAGCACCCGAGGATAAAAAGAACACAAAACGGGCCTAAAACGGAGTAAATGGGCCTTAGCACGAAATCGACACAGCCCGATCAAAAGCCCACACGGCCGTGCCTCGACGAACACATAGAGCACAGCCTCAAGCCCGTCACACACAACCGTGCCTCAAGAGAAATCCGAACACGGTCAGGTCTCGATTCACACGGGCGTGTGACATGGCCGTGGCTCTGACGCTGGAAAGAGCAATTTTAGTTGGAAAAGGATACTTAGGGAGAAAGAATCGCGTTCCAAGAGCCTAAAAATAAGTCCCAAGTATCACCAGTTGAAGGGGAGCGAAAGCGAGGCCAAAGAGCCAAGCCGAGAAGGTTAGAGTTAGGGAATAACACAAGGATAGCCAGTTGATCCATCCCAAGAAGCCAGAATTATACTCAAGACGGTGGAATTCTCCTTCGATTCCTTCAGGGGGTTTTAGGATTTTTCTTATGTTTTGTTTTATCTTTTCTTTTGTGATGGTTTGTTATTTCATTTTGAACTAAACCCCTCAGATACCTGAAGGGGATGAAACCTAGATGGATTTTATTATTTGATTTTTAAGTTATATGATAAATTATTTAGTTTGTTCTTAATTATGTTGCTTAATCCAAATCTAATTTGCTTAGGTGGAGGAGGAATAGACCCTACCTAAGAGAAGATTTAACATAATTAAGCGGAGTTGATCGAACGCCTAGAGATAGGGTTACGAGATTTTGCCAGATTAGGGTTAAACCTAATATGGGAGTCCATTGATCGATTTACTGCTATCCTAGGGGGTTATTATAAGCGAACGAGAGTTCCACTAATTAACCTAGGGTTAAACGTTATTCGCCTCGAGAGAGGGTTTAATATAGGTTAGGGAGTCTCACGGATCAAGCTAAGTAAATGAGATCATATAATTGAAGGTTGGATAATAAGTGAAGTCTAGGTGGATTCTTCCCGAGGGTATCATCAAAATCAACTGAGTTTTTCCTCAAAGTTATTTTCCAATTCGTCTTCTTGTCTTTGTGTCTTTAGTTTAGTTGTCTTCAATTTAATTTAGAAGTAATCTTCACTCTAACTTTAAGACTAAATAATAAAAAGAAAGTAAGTATTAATACTTTTAGTTCCTTTGGGTTCGATAACCGGTCTTGCCTAGCTATACTACTACTCGATAGGTACACTTGCCTTAATATCGTTGTCAGAGTTAGTCTCCAGGTTTGATCATTCTTTTATAAATATTTAAAACTCTGATTTTACAGCGATCAACTATTCAATTAACTTCTTCTTTCCCCGATCCAATCCCGATCATTTTTGTTCTTGATCTAAATAAATTTCAAATTAAGCTCATTCAACATATTTTCATTCAATTTAGTCCAAAAACACATAAACGGGCAGATTACATTTTTACCCTGACATTTTGCACTTTTTACAATTTAGTCCTTATTACACAAAACACAAAATATTCAAAATTTGACCACACTTCTTTAGGGCCGAATCTTCATCATCTTATTACAAGCTCATACAATTCATTTATTTTATATTTTAGTCCTTCAAAAATTTATTTTTGCAATTTAATCCTAATCACTCAATTTCATCAAAAATTCAAGGACAAAACTCGTTAATCTATCACATATAATCAATATTCCATCATCAAACCACAAAAACAACAAGCTTTCTTCAATGGCAATACACGAAATACACAACCAAATCAAAAATTCAAGCATGGGCTAGCTAAATCACATAGCAACGATCTTAAAAATGTAAAAATTATCAAAAACTGAAACCAAATCATACCTTAATCAAAGCTTTCAAATGCCGAAAGTAGCTTAAGCTTTCTTTTCTCCTTTCTTTGACATTCGGTCAAGAAAGATGAGGCAAATGCATGTTTTGTTTTTGGTTTTATTTTATTATGATATTATAATACGATTTTATCATTTTTAACTTAATAAAATAAACATTTTAAAGCATTATGCCTATTGCCATCCACTATACTTGCAAAAAGGAGAATTTATCACATAAGGCCTTCTCTATATAAAGACACGTCAATTTAACCACTCAATTAAGCAAAAGACTACTTTTACCACTTATGCGATTTAGTCCTTTTTCTTAAATTGAACACACAAAGAGACAAATTAACTCACAAAATTTTAACACATCTTCAATCATATATCATAGGCACCAAATATAATATTAAAATATTTTACTAACTCAGATTTTTGGTCCCGAAACCACTATTCCAATTAGGGTCAAAATTTGGCTGTTACATGATAACTCTTTTACTTACTTATTACTTGATAACGATTGTGTACACTTGCACAAACACTAGTGTTATAATGAATAACTTGAAGTTTAGTGGTCAAAGTATGAAACATGAATCTTGAGGTTAAAGGATGCTTGTGTTTGGATAATGGAAATGTGTTAATGTTTTTAAAAGGTTTGGATGTGTTTGTTGTGAGTAAGTCAAGATATGATGAGTTCATGGGTCTAAGTATGAAGAGTCTGTGTTTATCTACGGAGTCATCAAAAGGGTCCATCGGGACTAAAAACACGAATATTTGAAAGGAAAAGTCCATGGCTATGACACTGAAGAAGACTGTATAGTGTAAGACCGTAACTGGTGGGTTATGGCATCATATGGTAAGAAGACCATATCGTAGAATATCATAACTGGTGGGTTATGGCATCATATGGGAAGAAGACCATATCATGTAAGACCGTACCTGGTGGGTTAAGACATAAAATGGAAAATTTTAAAGAAGGTTATTACCTAATGTGGTTTTCTGTGTGTCTTAGGACGATAAGGGGAAAACCTCACTAAGTGTGAGTTTAGGCAAATCCCTATTGTTTAAAACACCAGTGAAAGGACAAACTTTGTGGCAAAACTCTAGAAAGGTAAGCCTATGTAGCGAACCTACTAAAGGACAACCTTTGTGGCAAAACTCTGGAAAGGTAAGCCTTTGTAGTGAACCTGTTAAAGAAAAACCTTTGTGGCGAACCTCTCAAAGAATGCCCTTGTGACAAATCTCTGAAAGGAAAAGCCTTTCTAGCAATCTCTATCAAAGGAAAGCCTCTGTGGCAAACTTTGGACAGGACAGCCTTTGTGGCAATCTCTGTAAAGTAAGCTGTCGTGGCTATATATGAAAAAGAACACCTATGTGATGCAACCTAAGGACAGTATGCCTTGGTGGCAACTTTGTAAAGGGAAGCCATTGTGGCGGATACAAAGGAAGTTTTTTACGACCATTTAAATAAAGGAATGCCTTCATGGAAAATTTTGAATGAATGTCTTGTAAGGAATTAGGAAAGAATGGCATGAATGTTCCTCTAAAGGAAAGGTAAAGATAGGACTATGAAGGTATGGTAAGTGTAAGAGAACACGTATGGGACAAGTAAAAGGAACTAAGTATCTAGTGAACTTTGAAAGAAAGGCACCGTATGTAAATAAAATGACGAACCCCACATAATAACAAGAAAAGAACAATGAAGCTAGAGCGTGCCAAAATAGGTGGCAAATCCGAGATATGTGTTATAGGCATGTATAGATAGTACATTGAAGTAAAGAAGATTTGGGCGAACTATGTGTGAAGTAATGGGCGTAGTCTACCTTGCCCAAAGGTAGTGGTAAAATCAGGACAATGAAATAAGATTTAAGTATGCTAATAAGGAAAATAAAGTGGTTAAAGATTATGTAAAGATAATATTTTAAAAAGGGACCTAGAAAGTGACGGGATTGTAAGTATAGTACACTCAAAGGAAAGAAACAGTCATTTGAGTTTGGACCTAAAATCTGGGCCTAGTAGAAATAAGGCTTAATGTAAAAGGAAAGGAATATACGTCCTTAAAGACACTAAGAGGAAGAGAAAGGTCAAAGGACACATGAAGGAAATCTTAGTGAAGTAACCACCAAAAGCAATATGGAAAAGTCAAAAGACACATGAAGGATATGCGAAGCATCTATCATGCTTTGATATAATGAAACAGGTATTTAAGGATTATCTCACTAAGTTCTTATGAACTTACTAAAGTTATTTCCTGTTTCAGGTTGTAAAGGAGTATGCGATAGGGAGGACGCTAGAGCTGTGTCAAGGAGTGGCGGATCGGGCTATTATGCATACAGAGGAAGTTAAGTGGTGTGCTTAAATTTGGGTATAAGTTTCTCAAGTAGCATTCCAATATGTATACAGTAGGCTGAGAGATAAAATAGAAATCGATGAAATTTTATTCTCATGAATTGTATATGTAATCCATACAATGTACATCCACAAGAGACTTTGTCATATTCATAGATACAACTTGTACATAGGCAAAAAGTCTAAGTTACATCTGTTATAGGACGTAACACCCAATACTCAAATTTGTTTCATCGGGTCGGATGGAGGGCGTTTCAATCCCGTTATTGATTCTATAGTTTCTCAATCATTTTAAATCTCAGTTTTGGGGCTTGTACATAGGTGTTTTCTAAATTTTAGCTTGAATGTTGAACATAGTTGAAACTTATATAATGCTAGATTTTGGCAAGGTTAATGCCTACTTGAAATGGTTGGTTTTGGAAAATGCATTGAGACATGTTTGGTGACTTAAAATAACATGATTGAGTATGGTTTATCAAAGATAAGAAGATGATATTGAATGACTAGTTGATTGAATAAATGGTTTGAAATTGAACAAATTGAATTTATATGTTTTGATGCCAAATTGATGTTATATTGGATTGGTTGAATTGACATGGTTAGATGAATTGTTTTGGTATGTTTTGGAATGTTTTTTGTGTAGTTTAAGTCAAGTGTTTGTGTAAAAAAGGTTTTGAATTGTGGGAAAGCTTGAAATAGGTACCAAATGGCTCAAAATTTACTAAAAATAGCGTCCACGTCTCGGTAAGCAATCTTCCTCGTCGCAACATCGGCTGATAGTATGTGACGTCACGATGTTGAGTGGTTTGGCATCATGACATGAGGAATTATTTGGCGACATTAGGATGTGGAGGAAGAGACATCATTACGTCAGCACTAAAATTTTAAAACTTTTCAATTTGGTCATATTTCTTGCTCGGGTCAATAAAGAGCTTTCGCAAGCTCAATTGAAACTCGGAATAGATTGTTTATCTTAATGTAAATATGTTTATGATTTGAATGCATGATTGAATGACTTACTGTATATTTGACGGTACTTGCTCTAGCAAAAGTTGTGGCATCCTGTAGCTCGGACTCGATGACAGGTGAAGTAAAGGGTGTTACACATAGTCCATCATCCACTTAGGATTAAGGTATACCATACTATAAACATCACAAGTGAATAAATCTATAAATGGATCTAGGATCTATTCTACTTAGGTTCTATTTGATGTACTGTCAGTCCAATCAGTCACATATATGTCTCTATCTTCTAGGAGTCATCCACTTTGACACTCCAGATAAAACATCTCCCTAATTAGACTTGATAGATGACATATCAGTCTTTCAATCGGTTTGCTCATTTATGATTAGACTTAAGACATGTTCTGAGTATCTACAAATACAAGTTGTCTTTCTGTATTACGATCTGACCACATAATACCGCTTAATATTAGTTAAACGTTACATAATCAGTGAGCTAATATTTTCTTCCATTTTGCTTTGTGCACAAAAATCGTTGAGGACAATATACAAAGAATATTAATGTAATCAATGGATATTTTATTAAACCACTTTTTTTGAAAAATATAAGCAAACATAGATGAAAATACTACACTTAGGGAACTAAATCCAACACTCCTGACGAAGGTAGTTGTAATATCCCGGGTTAGGGGCTATTTTTGTTATGGCATGTTTTGCATGTGTTTGGTGTGTTATGTTGCTGTTTTGTTGTCTTAGGGGCTTAGTTGTAGGCTAGAAGTAAGCCTGAACAGGTAGGAAAAACTTTTGCTTTTAGGCTTAGGTAGGAGGAGTTGATGGAGCTAGGATATATGTATTTTTACTTGGTGTTTTAGAGCACAAGTGAGGGGCTAGCAAAGTGGCAAAGTAAGCGCCACTTGGAGCTGGTGGTTGGCGTCAATTGCAGGAGTGGAAGGTCCTGAGTTCAAGCTGTGAAAATCCCCCATTTTGCTTCCATTTTGACGCCAAGATGGTTGAGGGAAGACCAAGTCAAAAGGTTTGAATGTTGGGTGGAGAGTAAATTGTGGAGGAGACTTGTTCAAAGTGTTTTGAAATGTGTGGTTGTGAGTGAATGGGGGAGGTGGCCGATTGTTGGAGAGATTGTAGGAGGGGGAAGTGGACGGCTTGGTGTGGGGAGGTGGTAGCCGAAATTCATTTTGGCAACTTTGGTATTTTTTTTTCTCTCGGTCACTTTTTGTCAAAACAAAGTTCTCTCTTTTTGTCATAGTAGCCGAAATTTCCAAAGAGTTTTTCTCTTGTTTTCTTCATTTCTTGAATCGAAAGTCCAAACATTGGTGTTGCCGAAACTTTGCTTGGTCTTCTTGCTTGTGTGCTTGTGGCCGAATACTCCCTCTCTTTTCTTTTTCTTTTTGTTTATTGTGTTGAACCGAAACTAGCACCCTATTCTCTCCATATTTTCTTTTTTTCATTAGTAGCATTGGTAGCCGAAATTATAATCTCCAAAACACCTTCTCAAAACCGAAAATACCTTCATTCCATCCACTTCTCTTCTTCTCAATTACCTTTGCCGAAACTTCATTTTCATCTCACATTTCTTTTCTTTCTTGTTCACTCAAAGCCGAACCCAAGAGGGATAAACACTTAAAGTCGAATTCCTTTTTTCTTTCTTTTGAAGTTTTGACCGAATCTATCCCCTCTCCTAGTGGTGTCTATTTTGGCTGAATATTGGTGTAGTGTTGATCTCGTTTGTTTCTTTTAATCGTCGAGGAAGGTAAGTCCATAGCCGAAGGGTATTTCTTTCTCCCTTGTTCTTTGTTGATATTGGTCTGGCTAAGAACCGATTGTGGGATTGGTGAAAGAAGTTAATCTCCTGTTTTGTGTGAACTGATTCCATTGTAGGGTCTTTAGATCGTGGTGGGAATCAAGTGAGGCCTTTACCTGTCAGGGATCGACTGGTAAGTGGTGGTAAGGGTGGATTCTTCTAGCCTATTCGGTTGGTTTTGTTAAGTCAAGTTATTAAAAGAGTAACTATGTTTTTTTCTTAATAGGGTGTGACGATTGTTAAAGGAGAACCACTGTTTGGTTCGGGGTTTGGTAGGAAACCAAATCATCTTCAAGGTAAGGGTTAAGTGATAAACCCTTTGGTTATTTGGTCTTAGCCGAATGGTGTAGAAGGCTAATCTATGTTGTGGCCGATTGTTTTTAGGATCAAGATTGTCGAGGTGATCGAGGGATTTAGACGAGTTCTTTGGGGGCTAAACTTGTGATCTACCAGGTGTGTAAACTAACATACTTCTGTTTAGTAATGTGATTAATAACCTGTGTACTTATTAAAGTGAAACAATGTGATGGATGGATTTGGTACCCGATGGGGTATAAGCACGGATACGGGTAAGTCCGTTTCATTACGAGATCTGTAGTGGTATATGTGATATCATGTTTATGATGTAAATATTACGAGATGCCATGTTGAGCATGTTAGCATGATTGCATGTTTTATATCATTTGCATTAGTATGACATGTATGGGTGATATGAGAGGAGGGGGATTATGATATCCGTGTCTTTGGGACTGTGTCTTTGGGACACCAGAGGTTTGGCACCTCCAGTGGTTTGGTACCACAGATGATGTTTGTGACTTTGGGTCACCAGAGGTTTGGCACCTCAGCGTCTCGTCCCAGTGGCTTAGCACCACGGTGGGTTGGCCCTACAGTTGATTATACGGGATTGACGCCAGTGATTTGGTATCACACGATGGGTTGGCCCCATCATCGGATTCGTGACTTCGGTCACCAGTGGTTTGGTACCGCATTTGTGTCTTTGGGACACCAGAGGTTTGACACCTCATTGCGACTCGTCCCTGTCGTTTGACACCACCATGGGTTGGCCCCACTTGAGAGATACGGGATTGTCGCTAGTGATTTGGTATCACACGATGGGTTGGCCCCATCATTGGATTATTTGTGACTTTGGGTCACCAGTGGTTTGGCACCACACTTATGGATATCGTGACTTTGGGTCACCAGTGGTTTGGCACCACCAGTGGTTTGGTACCACACGGGGTAGAAAGGTGATAAGGATGGTTAGGACCAGGGTGCATTAATTATGTTGCTATGATATGATGTGTGTTAGCATGATGCATTTTTGGGAGGAGGATTTATGCACTGAGTCATGCGACTAACCTTCTCCTTTGACATTTCAGGTGACACTTAGACGCGGACTTGGAGCCGGGATGGACTCGAGGTGCTCATGCCATGCTTAAATAAATATTTGCTCAAACTTTATAAAATTTGGTACTTTAGCTTATTTCTTACTATTTGGTTTTATTTGGGTTGTAAATGGCCTTTAAAATTATGTTTTCCTATGTTATGCTTAAATTAGATTTTTAATATGTCTTAACAAATTAATTGGGTTAAGATTTGCTAAGACTTGGAAAGACAACGACTTCAAAACCGCAAAGCGATATGTTTTAAACTATACCATCGGGTATCACACTATGATTTGAGACAAAGGGAACTCAAATGTTTTTCTCCTAACTTAAACTCGATTTTCTATTAAGTCAAAATGTTTTAGTAACAATAAGAAACAACTTGAGTTTCTAAATGAGATAGTTTTGTTTTAACTTCATAACCAATTAAGTTTTCGAAATTTCTGAGTTTTAAACAAAACATCAGTTTTCAAACAATCATGCCCAAGATTTCTGCAAGTAATAAAAATTTTTATCAAAGGGTTTTATCAAACTTTTAAACGGAAAACCTATCCTCTCAAAAACGTTTTTCCCGTAACATACCAGATTCGGTCGTGGTGTATTGACCGGGTTTGGGGTGTTACAATTGTGGTATCAGAGCTAAGTTCAAAAGCTCGGCTGTGGGCCTGAGGCCCAAAATGTTTTCCAAAGTTTGTTTTAAGTGTTTTGATTTTGGAAAATATGGTTTGAAAGGCATGACACCGAGTCTCCGGCACCAATCCGCGCAGGTAAGTACCCCTCACTATTACTTGTGATTTGTTGGATATAATGTGATTGGATGATTAGCAATAGTGTATTACTTTAGAGATTGAAACTGATAGGATTCTGTGAACTCGCGAAAACAAAGCTTCTTTACTATTCATAAGACTTTGCTTTAAAACAGTGGAATAAATACTGATGCATAAAACTCCTAAATCAGATACGTAGAGAATTTAGTCATGAGCGCTAGAGGTGGACGCGGTCGTGGACGAGGTCGTGGTAGGATGACGGTTTCTGAACCCGTAGGATCTGGTCAGGGGTCAGAAAATGAGATGCCGGTACCGCCACCAGCTGGAGGTGGTGAGTTCCAAGATCAGACCGGGGATGATGCTGTGTCACAGGCGATGCTGCGAGTGTTGGAAAGGGTAGCTGGAGTAGGTGGTGGTGCAGGAGCTAGGAAATCTGTGCCTGAGCGACTTCGGGCAAATGGGGCTGAATTCTTTCGAGGTGTTTCTGGTGTTGCTCCCAGCACGGCTGAGTATTGGCTGGAGGCGACAGAGCGGATTATGGACGATTTAGACTTGACTGCTGAGGAGAAGCTGAAGGGCATAGTATCGCTTCTTCGGGATGAGTCATACCAGTGGTGGCTCACGGTTCGGGACAGTGTGGCAGCAGAGGATCTGACATGGGATTATTTCAGGGCTACATTTCAGAAAAAGTACATTGGAGCTAGCTACATCGACGCGCAACGAAAAGCATTTCTGAGGCTAGTCCAGGGGAGTAAGTCTGTTTCCGAGTACGAGGCTGAGTTCTTGAAGTTGAGTCGATATGCTAGGGGCATTGTGGCTACAGAGCACAAGAGGTGTGTTCGTTTTGAGGATGGATTGAGAGATGAGTTGAGGCTGCTGATTGCTCCTCAGCAGGAGCGTGAGTTTGTTGTCCTGGTTGAGAAGGCTAAGGTAGCCGAGGGTGTTAAGGAGTTAGTGAGGCAGGGCATGGACAGGAACAGGCATAAGAGGAGCTTTGGGTCTTCTGGGTCGTCGGGTAACCCTCAGAAAAGGACTAGACAGAGTGGGCCGAATCAGTCTGGTAGGTTTGTTGCTGCTAGTCAGGGACCGCCGCGGTGTAACCATTGTGGGAAATCTCATTGGGGAGGCTACTGGACCGGTGGAAAAGGTTGCTTTGAGTGTGGTTCATTGGATCATCGAGTAAGGGACTGTCCGCGTAAGTTGGCTAGGATTCAGTCTGAGAGTCAGGGCCGTACTCAGTTCAGGATTAATGGACCGCCACCGCAGAGAGGTCGTGGTAATGGCCGAGGAGGTAATGGTTCTGGCCGGGGCCGTGGAGCACCGGGCAGAGGTGCGGGTAGTTCTGAGGCCAGACAGCCTGGGTTAGTGTATGCAGCGAGGCGCCGAGAGGAGGACGACGCACCGGACGTCATCACCGGTACGTTCTTGATCTTTGGTTCTCCATTTACTGCTTTGATTGATGTGGGTTCGACGCATTCTTACGTTGCTAGTAGTATAGTAGAGACCATGGACTTAGACTCTGAGATATCTTCTAGGCAGATGACTGTAATTAGTCCTTTAGGTCACGCAGTAGTAGTAGATAAGCTGTTTAGAGATGTACCCCTAGAACTCCAAGGGGTAGTGTTTGCTGCTGATCTGATGGAACTGCCGTTTGGGGAGTTCGATCTGATTCTTGGGATGGACTGGTTGGTCAAGTACCAGGCGAGATTGGATTGCGCGGCTAAGCGCATGGTTCTTAGGACGTCTGAGGGTGATGAAGTGGCTATGATAGGTAATAGGAGAGATTACTTATCAAATGTGGTATCTGCTCTGAAGGCAGAGAAGATGGTCAGAAAGGGCTGTGAAGCGTATGTAGTTCATGTGTATGCCTTGGAGGCTAAGGAATCTGCTGTAGAGAAGGTCCGAACAGTTAAGGAATTTGCTGATGTGTTTCCAGAGGAGCTTCCGGGTTTGCCGCCAGATCGTGAGGTAGAGTTCGGGATAGATCTGTTACCCGGAACTGCGCCAGTGTCTATTGCTCCGTATAGGATGGCGCCAAAGGAGTTGGTGGAGCTTAAGGCTCAGATCCAGGAGTTGTTGGACCGAGGCTTTATCAGGCCAAGTGTATCGCCGTGGGGTGCGCCGGTACTCTTTGTCAAGAAGAAAGATGGTACGATGCGGATGTGCATAGACTACCGCCAGTTGAATAAGCTGACGATCAAAAACAAGTATACGTTGCCACGGATAGATGACTTGTTTGATCAGCTGAAGGGTGCAGCGGTATTCTCGAAGATCGACTTGAGGTCTGGGTATCACCAGTTAAAGGTAAAGGAAGCGGATATCCATAAGACAGCGTTTCAGACTCGGTATGGGCACTACGAATTTCTGGTAATGCCGTTCGGGTTGACTAACGCACCGGCAGCATTTATAGATATGATGAATAGGGTGTTTCAGCAGTATCTGGATCAGTTCGTTGTGGTTTTCATAGACGACATCTTGGTGTACTCAAGGACAGAAGAAGAGCATGATGCGCATTTGCGAGTGGTGCTACAGGTTTTGAGGGAAAAGCAGCTTTATGCTAAGTTCAGTAAATGCGAGTTTTGGCCTAGAGAAGTGACTTTCTTGGGTCATGTAGTGTCAGCTGAGGGGATTAGAGTGGATCCTCGGAAGATTGAGGCAGTTTTGGATTGGAAGCCACCGAAGTCCGTGGCTGAGATTCGGAGTTTCCTGGGTTTGGCAGGATACTATCGAAGGTTTGTAGAGGGCTTCTCGTTGATCGCAGCACCGATGACCAAGTTGTTAAGAAAAGAGGTTCCGTTTGTTTGGACTGAGAAACAGCAGGAGAGTTTCGACAAGCTTAAGAAGATTCTAACAGAAGCTCCGGTTTTGATTCAACCTGAGACTGGTAAGGAATTCACAGTCTACTGCGATGCATCACATACGGGATTGGGTTGTGTGCTGATGCAAGAAGGTAAGGTTGTGGTTTACGCATCTCGGCAGCTGAGGCCACATGAGGTCAACTATCCGACGCACGATTTGGAGCTAGCGGCCGTAGTCTTCGCTTTGAAGATTTGGAGGCACTATTTGTACGGAGAGAGATCGATAGTCTACACGGATCATAAGAGTCTGAAGTACCTTTTGACTCAAAAGGATTTGAATTTGAGGCAGCGTAGATGGGTTGAGTTGCTGAAAGATTACGACTGTTCGATTGAGTATCATCCGGGCAAGGCTAACGTGGTGGCAGATGCGTTGAGCCGCAAGGTTGTTTCGGACTTAAGAGCGATGTTTGCCCATTTGAGTTTGTATGACGACGGAAGTATTCTGGCAGACAGGTTAAGCCTACTTGGGTTGAGCAGATCAGAGAGAAATAGTTAGAGGATGAGGTTCTGAGTGCGCAGAGGTTGCAGGTACAGGATGGTGGTTTGGAGGGTTACAGCTTGTCTAGTGATGGGGTGCTATGTTTTCAAGGTAAAGCTTGTATGCCCAAGGATGTTGAGCTGAGGCAGAGGATTCTTCAGGACGCACACAACAGTCCATATGCTATGCATCCTGGAGGTAGTAGGATGTATAGGGATCTCAGAGAGCAGGTTTGGTGGCCTGGTCTTAAAAGAGAAGTGACTGAGTTTGTGGGTAAGTGTCTGACTTGTCAGCAAGTCAAGGCTGAGCATCAGTTGCCGTCAGGGTTGCTTCAGCCTGTGAAGATTCCTCAGTGGAAGTGGGAAAGGATAACCATGGATTTTGTCAGTGGATTACCACTTACGCCAAGCAAGAAGGATTCAGTTTGGGTGATTGTGGATCGACTGACTAAATCAGCTCACTTCATTCCAGTGAGGGTTGACTACTCACTTCAGAAGTTGGCAAAGCTGTATGTTTCAGAGATAGTGAAGTTGCACGGTGTGCCAGTTTCGATCATCTCGGATAGGGATCCCAGATTTACGTCAAGGTTCTGGAAAGCGTTGCATCAGGCTTTGAGTACTCGGTTGGATTTCAGTACGGCTTTTCACCCGCAGTCTGACGGGTAATCAGAAAGGGTCATTCAGATCTTGGAGGATATACTAAGAGGTTGTGTTCTGGATTTCAGAGGTAGTTGGGAGGAGTTTCTACCATTAGCTGAGTTTGCCTACAACAACAGTTACCAAGCGAGTATCAAGATGGCACCATACGAGGCGTTGTATGGTAGGAAGTGTCGCTCACCTACGTGTTGGACGGAGTTGGGTGAACGTCAGTTGTTGGGACCAGAGTTAGTTGCAGAGACCGAAGACAAGGTTAAGTTGATTCAGGCTCGATTGAAGGAAGCTTCGGACCGGCAGAAGTCTTATACCGATCTTAAGCGAAGAGATATAGAGTTTGCTGTGGGGGATAAGGTTTTTCTGAAGGTCTCGCCGTGGAAGAAAGTGTTAAGGTTCGGGAGGAAAGGTAAGCTAAGTCCGAGATTTATTGGGCTGTACAAGGTTTTGAGACGAGTAGGACCAGTGGCGTATCAGCTTGAGTTGCCAGCAGAGTTAAGTCAAATTCATGATGTATTTCACGTTTCGATGCTTCGGCGTTATCGTTCAGATCCGTCGCATGTAGTAGCAGTAGAAGAGATCGAGGTGAATCCAGATTTGACCATAGAAGAAGAACCTGTGCGGATTCTAGATTGGGATGTGAAGGTTCTGCGTAAGAAGTCTGTGCCTTTGGTGAAGGTACTTTGGCGGAATCATGGCGTGGAAGAAGCTACGTGGGAACCCGAGGATATGATGAGACAGCAGTACCCGCAACTCTTTTGATCAGGTAATTTTGAGGTCGAAATTATTTTAAGGGGGTAGAACTGTAATATCCCGGGTTAGGGGCTATTTTTGTTATGGCATGTTTTGCATGTGTTTGGTGTGTTATGTTGCTGTTTTGTTGTCTTAGGGGCTTAGTTGTAGGCTAGAAGTAAGCCTGAACAGGTAGGAAAAACTTTTGCTTTTAGGCTTAGGTAGGAGGAGTTGATGGAGCTAGGATATATGTATTTTTACTTGGTGTTTTAGAGCACAAGTGAGGGGCTAGCAAAGTGGCAAAGTAAGCGCCACTTGGAGCTGGTGGTTGGCGTCAATTGCAGGAGTGGAAGGTCCTGAGTTCAAGCTGTGAAAATCCCCCATTTTGCTTCCATTTTGATGCCAAGATGGTTGAGGGAAGACCAAGTCAAAAGGTTTGAATGTTGGGTGGAGAGTAAATTGTGGAGGAGACTTGTTCAAAGTGTTTTGAAATGTGTGGTTGTGAGTGAATGGGGGAGGTGGCCGATTGTTGGAGAGATTGTAGGAGGGGGAAGTGGACGGCTTGGTGTGGGGAGGTGGTAGCCGAAATTCATTTTGGCAACTTTGGTATTTTTTTTTCTCTCGGTCACTTTTTGTCAAAACAAAGTTCTCTCTTTTTGTCATAGTAGCCGAAATTTCCAAAGAGTTTTTCTCTTATTTTCTTCATTTCTTGAACCGAAAGTCCAAACATTGGTGTTGCCGAAACTTTGCTTGGTCTTCTTGCTTGTGTGCTTGTGGCCGAATGCTCCCTCTCTTTTCTTTTTCTTTTTGTTTATTGTGTTGAACCGAAACTAGCACCCTATTCTCTCCATATTTTCTTTTTTTCATTAGTAGCATTGGTAGCCGAAATTATATTCTCCAAAACACCTTCTCAAAACCGAAAATACCTTCATTCCATCCACTTCTCTTCTTCTCAATTACCTTTGCCGAAACTTCATTTTCATCTCACATTTCTTTTCTTTCTTGTTCACTCAAAGCCGAACCCAAGAGGGATAAACACTTAAAGCCGAATTCCCTTTTTCTTTCTTTTGAAGTTTTGATCGAATCTATCCCCTCTCCTAGTGGTGTCTATTTTGGCCGAATATTGGTGTAGTGTTGATCTCGTTTGTTTCTTTTAATCGTCGAGGAAGGTAAGTCCATAGCCGAAGGGTATTTCTTTCTCCCTTGTTCTTTGTTGATATTGGTCTGGCTAAGAACCGATTGTGGGATTGGTGAAAGAAGTTAATCTCCTGTTTTGTGTGAACTGATTCCATTGTAGGGTCTTTGGATCGTGGTAGGAATCAAGTGAGGCCTTTACCTGTCAGGGATCGACTGGTAAGTGGTGGTAAGGGTGGATTCTTCTAGCCTATTCGGTTGGTTTTGTTAAGTCAAGTTATTAAAAGAGTAACTATGTTTTTTCTTAATAGGGTGTGACGATTGTTAAAGGAGAACCACTGTTTGGTTCGGGGTTTGGTAGGAAACCAAATCATCTTCAAGGTAAGGGTTAAGTGATAAACCCTTTGGTTATTTGGTCTTAGCCGAATGGTGTAGAAGGCTAATCTATGTTGTGGCCGATTGTTTTTAGGATCAAGATTGTCGAGGTGATCGAGGGATTTAGTCGAGTTCTTTGGGGGCTAAACTTGTGATCTACCAGGTGTGTAAACTAACACACTTCTGTTTAGTAATGTGATTAATAACCTGTGTACTTATTAAAGTGAAACAATGTGATGGATGGATTTGGTACCCGATGGGGTATAAGCACGGATACGGGTAAGTCCGTTTCATTACGAGATCTGTAGTGGTATATGTGATATCATGTTTATAATGTAAATATTACGAGATGCCATGTTGAGCATGTTAGCATGATTGCATGTTTTATATCATTTGCACTAGTATGACATGTATGGGTGATATGAGAGGAGGGGGATTATGATATTCGTGTCTTTGGGACACTGTGTCTTTGGGACACCAGAGGTTTGGCACCTCCAGTGGTTTGGTACCACAGATGATGTTTGTGACTTTAGGTCACCAGAGGTTTGGCACCTCAGCGTCTCGTCCCAGTGGCTTAGCACCACGGTGGGTTGGCCCCACAGTTGGTTATACGGGATTGACGCTAGTGATTTGGTATCACACGATGGGTTGGCCCCATCATCAGATTCGTGACTTCGGTCACCAGTGGTTTGGTACCACATTTGTGTCTTTGGGACACCAGAGGTTTGGCACCTCATTGCGACTCGTCCCTGTGGTTTGACACCACCGTGGGTTGGCCCCACTTGAGAGATACGGGATTGTCGCTAGTGATTTGGTATCACACGATGGGTTGGCCCCATCATTGGATTATTTGTGACTTTGGGTCACTAGTGGTTTGGCACCACACTTATGGATATCGTGACTTTGGGTCACCAGTGGTTTGGCACCACCAGTGGTTTGGTACCACACGGGGTAGAAAGGTGATATGGATGGTTAGGACCAGGGTGCATTAATTATGTTGCTATGATATGATGTGTGTTAGCATGATGCATTTTTGGGGAGGAGGATTTATGCACTGAGTCATGCGACTCACCTTCTCCTTTGACATTTCAGGTGACACTTAGACGCGGACTTGGAGCCGGGATGGACTCGAGGTGCTCATGCCATGCTTAAATAAAGATTTGCTCAAACTTTATAAAATTTGGTACTTTAGCTTATTTCTTACTATTTGGTTTTATTTGGGTTGTAAATGGCCTTTAAAATTATGTTTTCCTATGTTATGCTTAAATTAGATTTTTAATATGTCTTAACAAATTAATTGGGTTAAGATTTGCTAAAACTTGGAAAGACAACGATTTCAAAACCGCAAAGCGATATGTTTTAAACTATACCATCGGGTATCACACTATGATTTGAGACAAAGAGAACTCAAATGTTTTTCTCCTAACTTAAACTCGATTTTCTATTAAGTCAAAATGTTTTAGTAACAATAAGAAACAACTTGAGTTTCTAAATGAGATAGTTTTGTTTTAACTTCATAACCAATTAAGTTTTCGAAATTTCTGAGTTTTAAACAAAACATCAGTTTTCAAACAATCATGCCCAAGATTTCTGCAAGTAATAAAATTTTTTATCAAAGGGTTTTATCAAACTTTTAAACGGAAAACCTATCCTCTCAAAAACGTTTTTCCCGTAACATACCAGATTCGGTCGTGGTGTATTGACCGGGTTTGGGGTGTTACAGTAGTCCATGACAGATCGAGGTTCGTTGGGCTTATTATGGAGTAACCTAATGTTGGAGGTCTGCTCGATATGAAGTTCGCCTAAAAGGGTCACGTGTAAGGGCTTACAGAGGTGGTATAACAATTGACCCCCCAAGACGATGAGAGGTTATAAAGTGACCTCCACTGAATCTACTCAATGTAATGAGGAGGTCCGCCAAAACCTATTGAAGTGTATTGGAGTGCTTTGTAAATTTCAGAGTTTATAACTTGCAATTTTAACTTTCCTATTTAAGGTGGGCCTTAAAATTAAACGAAGTGAAAAAATTGTAAAGTTGTGCGTTAAATGATGGTACGCCTCTTGATGAGAGGTTTCTTTCTGCAGATTGTCGAGAAATGTATGCAGTTTTCACACATGTTAGTTTAACTATCATGCACTAGGTGTAAACCAAGGGCCATGGTTACGCTATAAATAGAGGGAGTGAGGGATTTGTTTTTCACTTCTTCTTCTTTGAACTTTCTTTCCGTTCATAATTTTTAAAATTTTGTATACCTTTTTCTGATTTCTCTTAACCTTCTTCTGAACATTTTGTTTTGTGGAGTTTGAAATTTCTTTACATGAGATTGGTAGGTTTTTCTTCTTTCTTCTTTGTTTGTGTTTATTTCTTCAACTATTAGCTCGAGTATAATGGTTGGGGTAGCAAATCAAATCGTTCAAGAGTAGCCAAGAAGTGCCATGAAGTTCTGATTGAGAGTGATAAATTTGAATGTACACAATGGAAGAAATGAGACATTTGTTGAAGTGTACGGCAGTCAAAGTTTTCTCTAATTTCAAGTATGATTTTTTATTCCCAAAGGTAAACATCTACAAAGCGAAGTAAGTTTGGAGTGGGAGGGTTCGCCATACTGTCTAGGGGGCCTTATACTTGTTCGAAATGGACTTTCATTACCTCTTCATCCTTTTTTTTGTGGAACTCTCTAGCAACCAACTATGAATATATCAATATCTAAAACGTCTTAACTATTAGCTTCTTCGATAACTCCAACCCTGCTATTAAAGACTCGTATTCTACTACATTATTGGAAGTTTTAAATGCGAAGGTAAGCTCATACTACCATTCATTTCCTTCGAGATCTACTGTAACAACCCAGTTTTTGACAATCCTGGAAAATTTGGTTTTGGTTTTGTAACAGCCAGTTTTTAGTCAAATCGAAACAGTGGTTTCGGGACCACGAATCCGATGTCAAAATATTTATTTTATTATTATTTTAAGGTTTACAGCATGATTGAATGACTGTGTGAAAGTTTCGTTCGGAAATTTTATCGTCTGAATAGTCAATTTGATAAAAGGGACTAAATCGCGTAAAGTGTAAAAGTGGAGTTCCATTAGCTAAAGGTATCTAATAGCTATGAAATCTTAATTTTGAGGTCCTTATGTTGTAATTAGACCATTAATAACATAATTGGACATATATGGACATTTGTTAAGGTGTTATGATAATTATTAATTAAGGTTAAAAAGGTAAATCAATAATTAAAAGTTAATTAAATTAAAACAAAACAAAAAGGTTTTTTTGATTCATTCATCTTCTTGGCTAAATGAAGCATGGAGAAAATCCATTCTAGGGCTAAAAATTTTTGGCTACTTCAAGGTGCAATTGTAAGTTCGTTTTTGCTCGATTTTTAATGATTTTTATGTTTTTGTGATTGTTGCAACTAGTACTAGCTAGCCCAGGGACTAATTTGCAAAATTTTTAAAGATTTTGAATGTTTCCATTGATGAATATGTACGATTTTTGATGATTGATGATAGATTTTGAATGCTTGTTGATAGCTAAACAAGTTTTGTAAAGTGATTTTTAGTAAAAATGCAAAATAGGGATTAAAATGAGAAATGTGTAAAGTTAGTGGTTAAAATTTGAAATAAATGAAAAATATGAGCTGCTAGGGCATTATAGTAATTCGGCTAGCATGGGCATATTTGGAATTTCATTAATTTGTGATTTTCTGAAATAGGGACTAAATTGTAAAAATGTGAAAGTTTAAGGGCTAATGTGTAATTAGCTCAAATGTATATTTTGGATTGAATTGAAAAACATATATGGTTAAATAAGTTAATTTTGAATATATTTAGATTAAGAAAAGCAGAATTCGAATCCAGATTGGGGAAAAATGAAAGTTATCGACTAATCGAATTATTTCGTTGTTTCCACATTCGAGGTAAGTTCGTATGATATAATTTTATTTCAAATGTATTCTATACGCTTTGATATAGCATAAACCCGATGGCACTTGATGTTCAGCTTTAACTTGCTAACACACTAAACATTTCACTACAAGTTCAGAAATGTCTCGTTTCATACCCGACCACCAATACAATTGTTTCAAATCATTGTACATTTTAGTACTTCCAGGATGAACGAATAAACAACCACTATGTGCCTCGTGTAAAATTTTCTGAATCAACTCTAGATTTTTCGGTACGCAGTTTCTATCTCAGAACATCAAACAATCATTGGATCCGATTTGGTACTCTGAATCACTAGTCGACTCGAATTGCACTATTTTAGCTTGTAATTCACTATCACATTTCTGAGTTTCACAAATTTTCTAAAGAAATACTGGTTTAGCTTTTAACTCAGCTAAAATTGAACCATCATCAAATAATGTCAACTAGGTATTCATTGATGTCAAGGCAAACAACGATTTTCTACTCAAAGCATCCGCGACTACATTCACTTTTCCTGGGTGATAATCAATCACTAACTCGTAATCTTTTAATAACTAGAGCTATCTCCACTGTCGCAAATTCAAATCTTTCTAAGCCATAATATACTTTAAGCTTTTATGATCGGTAAAGATGTGGCATTTTTCACCGTACAAATGATAACGCCAAATTTTTAATGCAAAAACTATAGCAACCAATTGTAAATCATGCGTCGGATAGTTCTTTTCATGCGGCTTCAACTGTATGGGAGCATAAGCTATCAATTTTCCCTCTTGCATCAACACGCAACCCAAACCATTCAATGACGCGTCGCTGTAAATCACAAATTCTTTACCTGACTCAGGTTGAACCAGCACTGGTGCCTCAATTAATAATGCTTTCAATTGATCGACACTTTGTTGACATTTCTCGGGCCATTTGAACTTGACATCTTTCTGTAGCGGTCTAGTCATCGGTGTAGCAATCATCGAGAATCCTTTTACAAAACGTCGATAGTAACCAGCCAATCCCAAAAATCTTCTGGCCTCAGATACATTTCTAGGTGGTTTCCAGACAATAACTGCAGAAATCTTGCTTGAATCAACTCGAATGCCATCCGCTGAAACTATATGTCCCAAAACTCCGACTTCCCAAAGCCAAAACTCACATTTGCTGAATTTAGCATACAATTTCTTATCTCTCAAGGTCTGCAACACAATCCTTAAATGCCCGGCATGCTCAGACTCATCTCGTGAATAGATCAAAATGTCGTCAATGAACACAACAACAAATCTGTCTAAATACGGTCTAAAGATCCGATTCATCAAATCCATAAAAATGGTAGGAGCACTAATTAGTTCAAAAGGCATAACAAGAAATTCATAATGTCCGTACATCATTCTGAACACAGTTTTCAGCACATCTGAGTCTTTACCTTGCAACTGATAATAGCCAGATCTCAAGTCAATATTTGAAAACACGGTTGCACCTTTCAACTGATCAAACAAATCGTCTATTCTCGACAACGAATACTTATTCTTTATCGTAACCTTGTTACTCTGAAGATAATCAATACACATTCTAATTGGCCCGTCTTTCTTCTTAACAAACAATACTGGTGCACCCCAGGGCGAAAAAGTTGGTCGTGCAAAACCTCTATCCGTTAACTCTTGCAACTGAGCTTTCAACTCTTTCAATTCTGTCAGAGCCATTCTATACGGAGCTATAGATATCGGTGAAGTTCCCAGCACTAGTTCAATAGCAAACTCAACCTCTCTAATAGGGGGCAACCTCGGTAATTCTTCAGGAAACACATCCAGATATTCACAGACAACTAGCACTGATTCAATCTATGATACAGACACTTTTGTATCCAAAACATAAGCAAGATAAGCTTCGCAACCTTTTCTCACATATCTCTTAGTCGACATCAACGAAATCACTATAGGCAACCTACTCGACTCATCAGAATCAATCTGAAGAATTTCATTATTCTAACATTTCAATTCTATAATCTTTTGTCTACAATTCACAACTGCATCATGTAAAGTTAACCAATCCATACCCAGAATCATATCAAACTCATCGAATGGTAAAATCATTAAGTCAGCCAAAAAACAGTAACTCCGAGTCATTAATGGACAATTCTTGCATATTTTGTCAGCTAACACACACTTGCCTAAGGGGTTCAATACTTTAATCACAAACTCAGTAGACTCAACAGGAAAACTTTTATTAGACACCAAATTCATACATATATACGAATGAGTCGATCTAGGATTAATCAATGCAATAACATTAGTGTCGTAAAGAGAAAATGTACCAGTAATAACATCTGGGGACGACACTTCTTCACGAGCGCAAATAGCATAGGCTCTAGCAGGTGCTCTGGCCTCAGATCTCACAGCTGAGTCCCTAGTCATACCTCTACCACTATATACATTCCCCATATTTCTCGGTGGTCTCCCTCTCGCAGTTGTATTGTTCGATCTTACATTTTGAACTTTTTCTTTCTCGGATAACTCTGGGCAATCTCGAATAAAGTGATCTGGAGAGCCACATTTGAAACAAGCTTTACTGTTCTTATTCCAACAGTCTCCAAAATGTCGTCTCCCACACTGTTGGCAGTCCAAAATTAAATTGAGAAATGCGTAAATTTAGTGGTTAAAATGTGAAATAAACGGAAAAATATGAGCTTCTAGGGGCATTATAGTAATTTGGCTAGCATGGGTATATTTGGAATTTCATTAATTTGTGATTTTATGAAATAAGGACTAAATTATAAAAATGTGAAAGTTTAAGGCTAATGTGTAAATTAGTTCAAATTTATATTTTGGATTGAATTGAATAAATAGATGATTAAATAAGTTAACTTTGAATATATTTAGATCAAAAAAAGCGGAATTCGGATCTAGATCGGGGGGAAACGAAAGTTATCTACTAATCGACTTATTTTTTCATTTCCACATTCGAGGTAAGTTCGTATGTTATAATTTTATTTCAAATGCATTCTATATGCTTTGATATAGCATAAACTGTGATTATGTGACTGCGGACAAGTTTGGAAATGATTCAACGATGATTCGACAGTTCGAAATCCCGGTTGAACCTTAGGAATAGTTTAGGATACTAGTGACATGTCATTAGGGGATGCAATGAGTTGGCTTCAGGCCATGATATAGCACTTCGGGTGAGAGATAAACCGATTTGGCTTCGGGCCATGCATATCGGCTGATTTGGCTTCGGGCCATGATATCAGTATTTCGGATAAGTTACCTTGATTTGGCTTTGGGCCATGGTGTAGGTACTTATCATGTGAGAACCTCGAGTGTCTGAATTCTATTCCAAATGGTTCAACAGGTGAATGAAAGTTAAAGATGTGTATGAGATTTATACGAAATGGTACAGGTATGTACATAAACTATTCTACCATTGAATCGAAGAAATGATGATGAAAGTATATAGTTTGTGAATGAGTATTTGAAAGGTTTATTAGATAATGTAAGATACATGTTGATGTATTCTAATTATTAATTTATATTTATGTGATTGTATTAAGTTATTTCATACGAGCTTACTAAGCTTTATAGCTTACTTTGTGTATTTTCCTGTGTTTTATAGTGATATCGAAGCTAGCTTGGGTTCGGGGATCGTCGGAGATCGTTTCACACTACCACCTATCACTTGGTACCTTTGAACTTTGGTATTTTAAGTATATGGCATGTATAGGTATTTTTTATTCATTTTGATTATGGATTGATAATGATTTTGGTCATTTGTAATGGTTTGTAAATGTATATGTTTTGGTTTGTAAATATAGCCATGAGATTTGGCTTAATTTGATGGATTTGGTTATGAGCATATATGTGCATATATAGTTGATATTTTGAGTTCACGGATGGATATATGAATGGCTTGTTATGAAGCTTGTGGATACTGTCATAGTAAAGGTTTAGCTAGTTGATTGGTATATGTGTTTTGGTATGTTTTGATTGAGAAAAACATAAGTTATAAGATGTTGGTAGTTAGTATTGGAAATGGAATGAATTAGCCTTGATTGTGGCTAGATTAGATGTTTAGTTGTATTATGGATCGGTACCATTTTGGTTGTTTAGGTGAGCATGAGTGAGGGTGGAAAATTGGCTTGGTAAATAGCCTATTTTTGTCCACACGGGCAAAGACATGGGCATGTGTCTTAGCCGTGTGTGACACACGGTCATGAAATTGAAATGAAGTTAGTATGCTCCACACGGTCTCACACACGAGCATGTGATCGGCCATGTGGTACAAGTCAGTATACCCCCTAATTTGCACATGGCCTAGCACACGAGCGTGTGACTTGGTCGTGTTGCATAAGTCAGTATACCCTACAGGTTTGGCACGGCCTAGCACACGGCCTGGCACACGAGCATGTGTGGCCACTTCAAAGGGCACACGGGCTAGATACACGGGCGTGTGATTGGCCGTGTGACCCAAGCCAGTAAGCTCACTTGTTTGGACACGGGGTAGGACATGGGCTGGGACACGACCATGTTCTCCCATTTCGAAAATCCACACGGCATGTGACACGGGCATGTCTGGTAGTCGTGTGAGACACACGGTTTGGCCATACGGGGGTGTGTCCCCTATTTTGAGAAAAATTTTTAAAGTTCGTGAAAGTTTCTTAAGTTATTAGTTTAGTCTCGAACCAGTCCTAAAACATGTTTAGGGCCTTGTAGGCTTGTAATAGGGACATATTGATTGAAATGGAATGATGATTGTTTGTATTGATTAATTGTATGAGAAAAGTATGTTTAAAATGTGTTGTAAGTCAGGTAATGCTCTGTAACCCTATTTCGGCATTGAATACGGGTGAGGGGTGTTACATGTTTAGTTTTTCATTTTAAGTTATTTTGGGGGTAAGGTGGGGAGATTTTTGGGACCTTGTAATGATCTGGTTTCCAGTGGTGTCGAAAAATGTTTTTCCAGGACCTTGCTTTTGTAAATTGAGTCCATAAATATTTAATAAAATGTTTTCTTGATCTATCCAATTGTTCAAGGAAGTTTTTCCGATGGTATGCCCCTAGGAATCTTTGGCACTTTCAACTTCATGATTGTATTCCAAGCTAAACACAACATCCCTATGCATCTATTTCACATGTTAATCGTAACTGGTGTATTTGGTGGCTCCCAATTCAGTGCTATGCATGGTTCCTTGGTAACCTCTAGTTTGATCAAGGAAACCACAAAAAATGAATATGCTAATGAAGGTTACAAATTCAGTCAAAAATAATGAACTTATAATACCGTAGCTACTCATTGTTATTTTGGCCGATTGATCTTCCAATATGCTAGTTTCAACAATTTAATAAAAATATTTACGGATTTAATGTATTGATGAATTTAATTTTTCATAAGTAATTTAGTCGAAATTTTGTTTAATTAGGGCTAAAGGACTAAATTGCAAAGTCCAATCACTATAAATTTTTAATTAGAAAATGAATTAAAGACTTAAATTACAATTAACTAAAATCCTAAAATAGAAATGGGACCATAATAAAATGGGATATAGTGGATGATTAGCTTAAGATGTTATCAACTTAATTAAATTAAGATTAAATTAATTAAAACATGTTTTATTAATATAATCATATATATATATATATATATATGTTAGTGGATGAAAAATAAATATTTTCCATCATCTTCTCCATCTACCCAAAACAAAAAGAAAGAAAAAAAAACCTAAGAATCTTGAAACTTTTGGCCCTAATTGGTATGTTTTTGAGGTCATGGGAGCTTGATTTAGCTAGCCCATGTAGCAATTTGTAAAACTGTTAAAGTTTTAGAAAGTTTCCATTGATGATTTCCTGAAGTTTTAAGTGTTAAATTGATGAATTCTAAGCTTAGATGTGAGAAATGTCTAAATTGTAAAGCTTAATTAATAGTTTTGTACATTAAGGACTAAACTAAATAAATTGCAAAGTTTAAAGTGGAAATAAGAAATAAGAAATAGGAGGTCCCTAATGAATAATAGTGAAATCATATTTCAATTTGGAGCTTTAAATTTAAAGTTATGCTAGTCTCGGTTTTAGAGACTAAATTGAATAAATTGCAAAATATGTGATTTTGTAATTGATTGTGATTTGGACTGGAATTTAATATTATGTACTTTTGGATCATAATTCGTAGCTAAAGACAATGCAAGAACTTTGAGAGGAAAAGGAAGACGAGATTCGACGATGAGTAACTCGAGTGTTCAATTTGTATTTCTATAATTTGAATTACTTGAATTGTTGCATATTTCTATTATTTTGCATAGATGGATATTGAGGTAAGTTAAATATGATTGATCGAATCGTATTGGTATAAATTTGATTGATTATCAAGATAGAAGACTAAATTGAATAAAATTGAAAATAGTATAACTGGATGAAATTGTGAAATTGGCTGTGAATTGAGATGAGTCATGTTATGTTAAATATATATTGATGAATTGGTTGATGAATTAGAAATATGGAATGCAAAACTGAGCTATATTATGTATTGAATGATTTACTACCCTATTAACTGTTCGGCAGAGTCGGATATAGTTGGCATGCCATAGGATATATTAAATACGGGTTACTTTGACTACTCGTCGATGAGTGTTGGGCACAAATTTTAGTTTAGTTGTACCGATGCAATGTATTTACTTCGGATTGTCCGATGAGTCACTGGGCATCAAGTTGGTGTGTTGGCTGGATCTACGTATCCATTCGAGTCTGTGTCAGGTTAATAGGGATTTAAAATGTAAATTTGATATTGGAATAAGAAATGAATTGCTATCATGAAAGATTATTTGAACTAGATTTATAAGTCCAAAATACTTATATAGAATTGTGACAAATCAATCAATTCAATTTGGAAGATGGTATGATAATATGGTATAAATGGTACATTAGCATGATGTTTTGCAATTGATATGAATGACATATTTTTGAATGTTATAATTGACTTAACTTGCATTTTGTTATTTGAATTATAAAAATACCACTGAGCTTTATCGCTCAGCATACGATTTCGTTTTCATGCACAGGTTAGGTGTAAAGTAAGATCCCGAGCATCAGTTTCAGCAACTAGTCAACAATCTCGGACTCAAAAAAAATTTATATTCCGTTTTTGTTCTAAGTTGGCATGTACCTACCTAGTTGAGTCAAGTTTTGGTTTGCTTTTTAAGTTCATGTTTCTTTTGGAATTGGTACCTTATGGTGAATATTTGGTCAAATGGTTGTATGTGTTTATGAAATCTTTGCATATATATATATATATATATATATATATATATATATATAATTGTTGGAAATGGATGCAATGTGAATGTTGTGGGATGAATCAGTATGTTTTCATAGAACTTAAGTGTGATATATTGTAAATGTTTAATTCATAGGTGTTAAAATCTTAATGTATTATTATATACATAAAATTGACGTTTATAAATTAGTTGTTTAGTTGTGGAATGTGTATGCGTTGAGGTAAAATACAAATTCCAGGTTGTTTACAAAGAGAAATTGCAAAAAGAGTATGTGACATCGTACGAACAGTGTCATGACGAGAAAAGGTCTGTAATGTCACGGGGAGATGAAGAACCCTGTCGTCTCGACATCTATGAATTAAATAGTAAGTGGCATCACGATGTCTAGTGGTCTGATGTCGTGATGTGATAGACTGTTTGGCAACGTCACAACATCAACCTTATATTTTGAAACTTTTACAATTTGGTCCTTCTATGAACTCGGGTTGCTATTTGAGCTTTCATAAGCTCGTGTAAGACCCAATAATGATTGTATATTGTATTAAATGCATATTTTGGTTTAATTTTAAGCATTAATGGTATAAATTGATTGTGATTGATCGTAGTTGCTTCGACAACAAATGTGACATATTGTAACTCAAAACCGAAGATCGGGTCAGGTATCGGGGTGTTACAGAACTAGTGTAGAGGAGAGTTAAGGTTTAGTTATTAGTGGTTAATTTGAGTCAATAGAATGGCTAATCAGTGGATTCAATGTTTAGGACTAAATTGTAAAATTTTTCAAAAATTTGAGGGTATTTTTGTAATCTTTTAAAAGTTTTTTTTTAAAAGAGGGAAGTTTTAAAAGTCAAATTTCCCAAAGACCCATTAGTAATTTGACCCCTGGTGAGTTTTAGAATGGTTAGATGATTACATTAAGATTTAAGAGCATTCCTCATTTTTCTTTATTTTCTCTTCCCAAATTATCTCTAATTTCTTTCCAATTTCCCGAGGTTTTCATTTTCAATCAATAATATTGTAAGTTACATTGATTTCCAACAAGAATTAAAGAGTTTTTAAGATCAAATAATTGCTTCTTACCTTTTCTTTTTTACTTTCTCTATTTTTGCAAGAAATTGGCTATTGAGAGAGGTTGAGTTCTTAGTTCATTTTTTACTTGATCCCTAAATTTTCGGCAAGGTAATGGATTTTTTAACTCTAATATATGATTTTATAATCATGAAAATAAGTTTTCCTAATGATTTCTATAGTTTTTTTTTATTTTGATCAAGTTTTTAGTTAGCAAGATTTCTTGAGATTTTTTGTTGCTTCAGAGTTATTTTAAGTTTGTTATGAGTTTATTATGAGGTTAGGATTACACTTGTGTTTGATTTAGGTTGATAGGATGCCATCGATGACTAATTGAGATAAAATGAGACTCGGATGAGCATTTAGCTGGAATTTTGAATGGTTTAAACTATATTTAAGTTCTTAAGATTGATATTGATGTTATATTTGAGGTAATGTAGGTTTTTGATAGGTTTCTTAAGAGTGGGCATTGAAAGTGAAAACTGTCCTACTTGATTAAATTGCATGTTCTAGCTTGAATTTGGATGTTTAATTGTTGAATATTGTTGTACTAACTTGAATTATGATAATGATGTTGATTTGGAAGCAAGAGAAGTTGTCAATTGCTCCAATCCAAAAGGTGAGGAGAAAGTGGGAGGAAGTTGATTGGGTTTTCAGTTTGTGCAACTCAAATTTGAAATTATCTTGTGTTATGTATTAAATTGAAGTGCTAAGTTTGTTTTCTTGTTGTTAATATTTTAAACAATTCATGTAATACCCCTCACCTACCCCAATGTACGGTATGAATAGGAAGTGCTATCGGAGCACGTACTAAAAAAATCTCGAAGTTATTTAAGTTTTCAAATCTTATATAGTTTTACAAATTCCTTAAATCACATTTGAGGTGTTAGAGAGGTTCTTGAAACATGTTGAAAACATTTTGAATCATTTACTAGATGGTTGGAGATATTTAAGGCATAAAACTGGCTTTCGGAAGCCTAAAACAATCAAAATATATAAATTGAAAATTTCAAATAAAAATCCCCAAAAAAACATTTGCCAACATCATTAGGGCTTTAAAAACATTTTTATAATGTGTCTCTACTTAAGTCGTGCCCTTGAAAGAGGCCATGAACCTTCGGATTAGTTTCAAGGTCTAAAAACCCTCTTTTGTAGGTGTAGGGCTACAAGTATTGATACATAGCTCCCTATGCATCAGTAACGTGCCTTGGTAGCATTTAAGCTACTAACTTGCTCTGGTTCGATACCTATGGCAAGCATACTAGACCTTGGGCCCTTGAAGTCGAAAAATAGACCAAGAACACCTTAAAAACATGTCTAAACATCACCATATTATTTCCACATATTCCAAAGCATTAAATTCAATTTCAAAATTTATTTAAACTCAAAAGACAAAGCATAACTACATTCAAGTCCAATAACAGAATAAACTTGAATAATTACGTCAAAATGATTTGAATTTCAAATCAAATTTAACAAATGTCATATTCAAATTAAGTCCTTATGTACATGTCAAAGTTCTCATACTATAACAACTATTATAAACACATTACAACTTTTAATGGAGGACGATGCGAAGCTCCTAAGTTGGAAACACAACTTCTCGACGAATCTGGTAAAAACAAGCATAATCTAAGGAAGATATGGTCTTGTAAAAACATCTCAATCTCGACCAATTCTCCACAAAACAGGGGTTGTTTTAATTCAATCGAATCAAATTCAATCTTCAATATCTACGAATTGGTTTTCATAGATGAACTATAATATATTCAAAATATCAGCACAATAACTAGTCCAAACATTTTGCTTGATTAAATTGTCAACTCAAATATGCCAAGTAGCTTCACTAACTCAACGGTGGACTACGGTGGACACTGCCTAGTGCCATTGCTACCCATCTTGCCTGAACCATGATTGATATATGGATCTCTTTAGAAGAGTTAAAAGAGTGATTATGCAGCTGATAAAAAAACAATTTCAGCTCAATAGGCACTCCTTTTTGTCTAACTGTTTCTGGCAGTGAATATCAGACCTAAGAATATCAAGTTTTGTTGCTCTGTTGGGATATTTTTTATCATTCATTTGAATCTCTGTAGCCTTTCCTTTTTCATGAGAAAGATGGTATTCTTTTTCCTTTAAGTTTTGGGGGTTCAAGCAAGTAGTTTTCAGGTTCTCAAGACTAGTTGAAAATTATGAGGTTCCACTACAGTACAAACCTGTTATTTGCAGATGTTGCACGGCAAGAATCCAAGTAGTGTGGTTGGATCTGATGAAGCCGTAAAAGATTTCTATGTTATGATTCTCTGGCTCAGGAGCCAAATATTAAATGGTTCATCTGTCCCAATAGTAAAGTAGTTATTTCATTTATATCTTCAGCTACGTCCATGTAAAAGGAATCAATGGTTAATGTTGGTTTCTTTATTCTTATGTTTAAACCTCTCTTTTTTCCCCCCTAATTTACGTTTCTTTTTCTATGAAAGGCCCAATTTATAATATATTTTTACATGTTGGATTTGAATTTCAAATTGATTAAATCTTACCTTTAAAAAAAAAAAAAACACGTTGCGGCACCATCATATCGTTAGGGCGTTGGACCCTAATCCACCTCGAGGGAATGAAGCCCTCTGCTTTTAATTTGAATTAAAGCATTGGGACTGGTATTGAAAAATCAACCGTCTCTCAAGTTGTTTGAATCTTTTGGATATTTTACTAGTACTAATGAATTCAAACAAGTTGGAAATTTTTGCTTACAATTTGAACTCACCATGAGTTGTCAAGAAAAAGAAAGTCTAAAATCACGGTAGGTTTAGAGTTAGTTATGTTTTGGTAATTCCCAGTCATTTGTTTGAAGCTACATAAAATAGATTCTTGGAAAGCCGACATCAGAAACTAGAGGGATTTTGTTTGAAAAAAGAAAAAAGAATCAATCAATTATCCCTAGAATCCAAAAGCTCCATGCCACTTTAATTTAAACTTCACTGAATATGAATCAAATGATGCTTAAAGGCGTGCTTTTTGGAAGCTAAAATTTATGTGTTTTTGGGTTTTACCTGGTGAAATTATCAAAATATCTTTATTTATATTATCTATTTAATATATATAATTAGATTATTTTATATTTTATATTTTATATTTTATATATAATTATATTAAATTTTTTAAATATCATATAATTTAACTATTTTTTTAATTTTTACTCTGATTTTTTGTAGCAATGGAAACTAACACATACTTCATTTTTCTATTACACATTTGGAAAGCACTTTTCAACCACAACAATAATAAAAAACTAACTCTATGTAATTATTTATGAGAAAATATTTGGTATACTTTTAGTAGAGTTTTTAGACTCCGCAAACAGGATTAGGGATTGACAAGTGTCTTATAAGAGTACAGTAATATTAAGAAAATAAATATTAATATATATATATATATATATATATATATGTCAAATTTTTAAAGTTGTTTATAGAATAAAAAAAGTGCACTACCAGTATACTAAATACTCACTCATTATTTATATCTATTGTAATAAGGTCATTTTGCCCGGGCTTGGAAATAAACCAAAATAATAAAAATAATTAAAACCAATGTTTTAAACAGACCATTTAAATAAGCCCAAAAACCCACTTACACACCAAACCAAACACCACCAGCAACCCAGACTAAATCCGTGGCCCGTTACACCCTAACCCAACAGACCTAACCCACCTAAAAACCCAAATGGCCCAATGGCCCAATAGCAGCGTCTAGCCCAGTGCCCAAATTGCTTCAACAATTGGAAACCCGAACCCAAGGGTTTCTCTTTCTCGCGCCGCAAGTACCAGCCTCGACACTAGCTTTCGGTCAAGCCGTGTTCCAAGCGCGAATCACACCAATCGCGCCGTAGTTAGCGCGCCCCATCGCCGCCGCACGTCTCTCACCTATAAACAAAAAAACAAAGAACAACAAAAAAGGAGAAACAGTATATTTGTATTTCTTTTTTTTTCTAGTATTTTAGGGGCTATAAAACCCCATGTAATCTGTAAAAAACAAAGATGGGGAACACAAATACAAGGAGAATACAAAAAAATACAATAAAAAACCCACAAGCAGAGGTTATTTTTATTATTTCATTCTTTTAACTCTTTTATTATATTTTTTAAAAAAATAAAGAAAAGAAGTTTGCCATTTAAATCGGCGTTGAAAAGGAAGTTTCTGGCCTTCCGACCGCCTTCGGAGGCGGCGCGTGCGGCGGTCCATCGCCGGAACCTTGGACCAGGTTCTGGCCTCCGGCCGTGTGGAAGAGAGCCTTCAAGGCTTCTTCTTTGATTTTTTTTTTTTGAGGGAGTGTTTGAAACGAATTTTTTGAGACAAAAAAAGTGGTATTTAAATACCTGTTAAACAACGCCGTTTTGGAGCCCATCCCCAAGGCCAAAACGACGTCGTTTTATGAAGCCGACTCGAGACCCGATCCATTTCCTTAGGATCCGCATGTTTTTCCTTGAGTGGGTTATTTATGTGCACTGTCCTTTCGTTTTTTAAGCTTATTACAAATAAATCTTTTTTAAATTTTAATTTGGTCCCATAATTCTGTTTCTTTTCTATTTTAGTCTTATAATAAGCGGCGCCGTTTTGGATAATAGGGATTATTTCACATTTAGTCCTTCCCTTTTTGTGCGCATTACAGCAGGACCCTAATTTCTTTATTTCTTTTAAATTTGGGTTTAAATTTTGTTTCTTTTTTAATTTCGTCTTTTTATTTATTTATTGTGTTTATTATTATTTTCACTATTAATTTTATTTTATTTTTTACTATTACTTTTTATTATTATTTTCATTTACTATTTATATTATTATTACTAATTTAGTATTATTATTATTTTACTATTATAATTATTATTTTGATATTGCTACTACTATTATTTTATTTATAACTAACTTTGTTATTATTATTATTATTATTATTATTATTATTATTATTATTATTATTATTATTATTATTATTATTATTTATGCTATTTTCATTATCGTTGTTTTTATTTTTACTATTATTTGTATATTAACATATATTATTATTTTTATTATTATTAATATTCTTATTGTACTACTACTATTATTTTTTATATTATTATTATTAATTTTAATATCCTTACATTATTTTATTATTATTAATACTATCTTTTGCTATTATTTTTATCATTATTTTCATTATTATTTTTATTTCATAATTGCTAATATTATTTTTATTTATTTATTAACATATTTTATTATTATTATTACTATTATTATTATTTTATTTAAATTATTGTGCAACTATTTGTTAATTTGATATTAGCTTTATTTTTTATTATTTTCTTTTCTTTTCTTTTATTTATTATTATTATTTTTACTTAATATTTTTTATTATCATCCATATTTTTATTCCATTGAGCATAAATAAAAACTTATTTCCAAGAATTCAAAATTGTCGTGTCCTAACTCACTGGATATGACGTTTTGTTATCTCGGGATAAGGATTTCAAAAAACAAGGCAATGTTTCGTGTTTGGAAGTTCGAGAAATTGTGCCCTAACGTGTTGGGTTTCGGTTTTTTCGTTCGTCCAAATAACTAAATATCATTTTAATGAATTTTGTAAATCATGAGATAATTTTGGTTACGAGGGTTTAAAATATCACGTCCTAACGTGCTGGATATGATGTTTGTATACTTTCGGAATAAAGGAATCTCCAGTTCCAACTCAAATTGTTCAAAGTTTTTAAAGAAATCATATTTTCAAATCTTTTCGAATTTTCGACATTAGGACAATAACTAATCAATCCGGTACCAATTTTGGGCGTTACGAATGTGCTAATCCTTCCTCGTACATAACCGACTCCCGAACCCGTTTTCTCGAATTTCGTAGACCAAAATAATTGTTTTAATAAATCAAAAATTATTTTATTAAAATAATCAATTTCAAGGTGACTCGATCACACCTCGAAAAGATTGGTGGTGACTCCATTTCCGTTTTTTAAAGTCGATCCCCATTTTTACCAAAACTATAAAAATGATTCCGACATCTATATTTTATATTTGAATTTATTATATTTTTAGATTATATATACATGTTTGAGAGTTGGGCATTTTACTTATGAAATTTCATTCAAAAATTGAAATGAGTTAGATAAAAATATTATACTCGAAAAATAAATTTAAATAAAAAAATTAGGTCTATCTAAAATATGAATCGGGCTCAAACTCTAATATTAAAAACTCGAACTTGATAAATATTTTTTATATTTAGTATATATATGTTATTACCATTATTTATTTTTATTAAATTTAGATATATACAAATTAATATATTTTTAATATTTACATTAATTTTTTATATGATATAGAAACTCTAAAATTATGTTTGGTTGACTAAAAGTTATCATGCCGCAAAGATGAAGCATGATACAGCAATTTCGTCTTAGTACAATACTCAATAATTTAAGTATTGTCCTAAAATAATATAAAATCTTCTATTTAGTAACAAGTATTCTATAACAATTAATGTCTTACTCCACATAAAAAAATTATTTAATAAGTAAAAGCATCATATCCACATTTCTCATTATAAAGCATCATTACAAAAGTAATGTAACCTCAAAATAAGTTAGGCGAAGTAACAGTCTAATAACACATACAAGTGAAAGTCCTATTAACCTAACAAAAAAATATGATTAAAATCTTAAATTAGGCTGCCATGATAACCTTCGAGCTCCCAAAATACTAATCTTCTTTACTATATATCTGAAAAAGAAAATAAGGATAAAAGAAGAGCCAATGTTGCTCAATAACTATAACCATAACTTGTTAAAAGTATTATTACGCTATTAATTAAAGTTGTCCATGAATCGAGTTGACACTCAATTTTAAAAAGAATTTTATACCTAGACTTGTTTTTGGGTCGACCGAGCCAATAGAAAAAGCCCATTTTATTGTTAAAAATATATTTTAATTAATATTTTATATATTTTATAATTAAATTTTAATTTAAAAAATATTTTTATTATTTAAATTGAATTAGGGTTTGAACTACCAATCCTTGGACAGGTTTACAATTAACCTCTATTTTGGTTGTGACAAAAATATAAAACAATAAATGGTAGTACCAGTTATGTTACTAATATGACAACATCGAACGATGCTACCATTATTAAAGGAAGACACAACTATTCATCAAGACATATCACTAACTATATATATATTTTTTCACTCTTAAAATAAAAGTCCAACCAAATAGTGAAACTATGAGCTAAGTATTGTAACCTATTAGCGAGGCTTATGCTAATTATTATAACTCGTTGGTAAGGTCTGTGCTAATCATTATAATCCGTTAACGAAGCCAAAACTAACTATTATAACTTGTTAGTAGGGTTGATGATAACTTCCAGTTATCAATTGAATACCAGACATTAACCTCAAGTATCTATTATTTCTATAGAAATTACCAATCAAATAAATCAATAAGGTTGTACTTACCTCTATCCCTTTGTAACCTTAGCTCTTCTCTAGAAGTTATTAGATTATATGAATATAATATAATTTAGACAATGCTTTTAGAGACCACTTTAGTGAATTAAGATATTTCTTTCAAAAGATTATAACTTAAGTTATAAAATATGAAATTAAGAATTACCCAAACGCAAAAACCTAAAATTTATAAACTTTTCGATCATATAAAGTAAGTAAGTCCATATTACCTAGGAAATATATTGAAAACTTTTGTTGTTTACTCTTGATGCTAATATTAAGCAATATGCACCCATAACAAAATTTTCCTTCTCTTCCATTATTCACAAAAAAAAAAAAAAAATTCTCTGTAATCACCTCTAATCTCTTATAGTTAGTAGAAAATTAAAGTTTAAGAGGGTTACACAAAGTGGCTATAGCAAATCATGAGAAATTTCTAGAATATTTTATACTTTGATTTGATTTGATTTGAAACCCAAAAATTTAACAACAAAAAGATACACATTTCTAAGTTAAGAGTAGATTTTACTCACATTTTCAATACACTAATCTAGTTGTAAGCTTAAATGTTGCTTCTATTTGGATTTAGTTACTCCAACCTCAGCCCTATGAAAGAAAGCAAAAGCATAAGATTTTTTTTTTTTCTATTTGGTTCCCTATTGCCCATAAAAAACAAGGGCTTTAAAAGTCTTGTAAAGTGAACAATAGCTTTTGATCAACTAATAGATCCTCTCATTCATGAAATTTTTTTTAGCCATTTAAACCCATGAATTAAATACCCATTACAAAAAGAAACCCACCCATAATATAATTATAAAACCATATAAACTTATAGGTATTTACATTCTTACCACCTTATTAAAAGTTCCATCCTCGAAACTTGAATTATCCTTTTCAAATAAGTAGGTATAATGTTTCTTCATATCTTGTTCTATTTCCCAAGTAGCTTCTCTTGGTGTATGATTGCTCTATTAAACTTTTACGAAAGGAATAGTTCTACACCAGAAGACTTGTTCTTTTTGATCAATAATTTAAATAGGATATTCAAGATATGTTAAATCCTTTTGAACTAGTAGAGGCTCAACTCCACCACATGGCTTTGGTTGGTAATGTGTTTTCTCAATATAGAAACATGAAACACATTAGGCACACCAGATAATTGAGGTGGTAACACTATCTTGTATACAACATCTCCAACCCACTCTAGCACTTTGAAGGGTCAAACATACCATGGACTTAACTTCCCCCGTTTTTCGAATCTCATAACACTTTTAGTTGGTGATACTTGCAAGAAAGCAAAATCACCTGAATGAAACTTTAAGTCTCTTTTCTTCTTGTCCGCCCAACTCTTTTGACGATCTTGTGTAGTTTTAAGTCTTTCCCTAATCACTTTAACCTTCTCTACGATCATATGTAATAACTCAAGTCCAAAAAGTTTTCTCTACAACATCATCCCAACATATAGGGGATCTACATTTCCTCCTGTACACAACCTCAAAAGGATTCATTCTAATACTAGATTGATAACTATTATTATAAGCAAACTTTGCTAAATGCAAGTGATCATCCCAACTACCTTTTTGGTCTATTGCACAAGCTCGAAACATGTATTCTAGAATTTGATTTGTCCTCTCTATATGTCCATCACTTTGAAGGTGAAAGGTTGTACTGAATTTCAAGTTTGTCACCATAGCATGTTGTAAGCTTTTCCAAAAATTAGAGACATCTAGAATATCTATTTGACATGATGTTCATCAAGATCTCATGTAATTGAACAATTTCATTCTTAAATAATTGTGCTAATTTGTCAAGTGAGGTAGTTGACTTGCTAGATAGAAAGTAAGTTGACTTTGTAAGTCTATTAATAATATCTTATGCAGCATTATCCCCTTTCTTTGACCTAGGTAGTCCCATCACAAAATCTATAGAGATGTGCTTCCATTTCCATTATGGTACCTTCAATGGTTATAGTAAGCCTAATGGTCTTTGATGCTCGAACCTAACTTGCTAATATACCAAACATTGGGACACAAATTGAGTTATCTCTCATTTTATGTTATTCTACCAAAAGTTCTCTTTTAATTCCTTATACACCCTAGTGCCTCTAGGATGAATAGTGAAACAAGACCTATTGCCTTCTTCTAAGATCTCTCGCTTAAGTTCAAGATCATTTGGTATGCATAAAATATTCCCAAAGTGTAACGTGCTTTCATCATGAAGCTTAAACTTAGGCCACAATCCATTTTGAACACTAATCTTGAATTTGCACAACTCATCATCTTCTTGTGCGACTTTTATCTTCTTCTTTTTTATCAAAGTTGATTGTGTTGGAAAAAATTCGGTTCAAAAATGGTTTTCTTGCACAACGAAAAATTACAATTTCGAAAACCGAACTGGTTTGTGGTATTTATAACAATAAACCCTTTTACCGAAATTTCACCTCGTCATTCCCATCTTTCAACTAAACCACCTTCTCCGCTATTCTCGTACCACGAACTACTTCGAGTGTGGGCTCGAAGTAATTTGAATCAAACACAAAACCAAAAATTATTTGATTTACTTTCAGTGGGAAAACATATCTTTCCTTAATAGAAACCAATAGAATTGTTATTCTGAAAAATAGAATTTATACTTAGAAAATATATTCTCACTATTTTTGAGCAAAATAACAATATCTCAAAATTCTGTGTTTAACCGTACTGGTGCCATCTATTTATAGGGAGAAGAAGTGAAACCCTTGTTGAATTAATAGAAGACTATTTCATTAGAAAAACAAAATCCTAGTCTAACTAGGAGAGAGAGGGGTCGCAACCCTAGTTAAATATACTAGGGTTTACCGTCCCATGTACTAGCATGAGAGGTTTTTGGGCTTTGACCATCGCCAGATGTGCGAACGTTTGGACTTGAAATACTACAACAAAATAGATAATTAATAAAGTAGTGGTGTCCGCAAGTATACGGGTCAAATTATAATATAGAAAAATGTTACAACAAAACAGAAAAGTATTCCGAGGATCGTAATGGATCTAAATAATGTAAATTAACTAAAATACATAATTAACTCACTTTAGAACTAGGGTTTTATCGAGTTAGCTATTAATTAACTAGTTATTACTTCTCGACCTCTAACTAATTAACTAATCGACCAATACACTTACCTCTTGGCCTTACTTTCTTGACCGAGAGAAATTATGGTTTACTCGGTAAACTTATCTCTCGATCTCGTTTATCCTAAATTACTTCCTAGGATCGTCACTTCCTAGGGTTTAATCACACATAATTTAAACCAACTAACTCAAATTTAAACTCTAATTCATCCGTTAATTAGTTACACATCTGTTTGTTAATTCCTTAAGGAAACTAGCCATTCATGGATCTAGATGAAATAATCCCTAAACTCATATTTAACATAAAAAATAGTAAACTAAATAAAAGGAGGGAATAAGAAAATAAATCCGTCTCGATGTTGATTTGTGCGCAAAGGTGGGATGTCCTTTAAGAGTTGCGAAAATAATTCCGATTACGATTGGAAACCAAAAAGAAATAAATAAAAGCTATTAAATTGAAAGCTTGGATCGAAATCATATCTAAGTTAAACAAGAAAAAAAAATTTGAAGGACTAAATTGAAAGAAAATAAAAAACTAAAACTAACTAAATGACTCACTTGGCCCAACCTCCTCAAATGAGGCTAAACATGCCTATTTATATAGTTTATGTTCTGACTTAATTAGGGATGATTAGCAACCCAAAAATCTGATTACAATACATTGTGTGGACTAAATACCCATAATTAAAATTTCTAATCGTCGCCCGATGTCGCGACATCATAAGACCTGTGTCGCGATATTGCCTTTCGAATGGGAATATTGTGGCTTTGAAAAGTTTGATGTTGCGACACCACTCCTCAATATCGCAACACTATAATCATCCTTCGTCTTTAGCCCAAAAACAGTGTCCTACACACTAAATAGAGTCGCTAAATCATCCCTAAGCTCGTAATGGCCCATTAGGTCATGACATTACTCAAAATTGCTTAAAAACGCTTATTTTGCATAAATTAAACCTAATATACTAAATAATGAAAACAATATAAAAATACTAGAAAACAAGCTCGTTAAGTGCCGGAAAGACCTTAATTTGCCACAATGAACTGTGGCAAATCAACCCTCTCAATTAAGTCGTTGCTTGTCCTCAAGTAAGAAAATAAAAACACAAACAAAGACAAGAGAATAAAATAACTAAACAGTGCTTGAGCATACCACATACAAGAAATTAGTTCAGAGCTATGTACACAGAACAATGTGAATAAATAAATAACTCTAACACGATATACAATTGATTCTCGATCTTCAATATCACACACATTAGTTCATAAAATTATAACATAAACAAATTCAAGAATGCCAAGTACATTGATCCATCAAAACAGGTACACAAAATTTACATTTATGCTCGAAGAATACAAGTATTTAGAAATGTCAAATTTCAGTTAATTTTCATCCAAAAATAGTATCACCTAGGTCACATAGGTCTTTTTATTTTGTAACATTCTGCGACTTCAGTTGATTCGGAATTAAAGAACATGCACAACAAAGCGGTTTAAGCACAAGAGTATTTTGGCTCATTATATTGACCCTGATACTATCCCAATTAGACCCTTTAGCTCACCACCTTATATCCCCTTCTCTCACTGGAAACACAAAAATATATAGACTTTTTAACACCTTTTGAGCTCTAATTCATGCAGTGTCGTAGTAATTTTTGTCGAAATTCATACTTTAATTATAAAATAATTAATTTGCGCTTAAATTATTAAAATATTGAGTTTTAATTATTTTTATAATAAATTTTTATAAATTTGATTTATTTTTATATTATTTTTATAATATATTGAAAATTGGCTCGGCAATCACCTTGAAAAGGCTTGAACCATTAGGAAAATTTTTGCATCAAATGAATCAAGAGCAAGGCTAATTATTTTTCCCGCCATGGATGGTCCGAAAATATGTATTAAACATACTTATTAACTAATTTTGATCCAACTTAAATTGGGTTAAAAATTAATTAATAGCCTAAAGAAGAGATGCCCAGATGTGTTAAGTAAAGAGGATTGATCCACCAAGCAAATTGGCAGCCCAAAACCATCCCTATAGTTGACCCAATCAACTTATTTATCTAATTTTATTAATTTTAAAATAGCCCTTGAAGTTTCCCTTAAATCCGTTCAAACCCCCTCCATTTTTCGTGCCTTTTACTTTTTGCCCTAAGCTAAAAATAGCATGTTTGAATCATTCAATACATGGCTGGCCAAGTGTAACACCCCTTACTCGTATTCAAAGCCAGAACCGGGTTTAAGGCATCACCTAACTTATCTCGCTTAAACGTCTCAAATAGGGCTATAAAATTTCATTTAAACCCATCACTTCGTCATCTCGGCCCACGAGGCCCTATGCATACCTCCGAGAGGTTTCGAAATTCATCCCGGGAACTTTTACAAGCTTGGAAAACTTTTCTTCAAAACAAGGGCCACATGCCCGTGTTGGTCTACCCGTGTGGACAATTAGATGGCTATCTACCAAGCCCTTTGCCACCCTAAGTTTCACACATACATACTCCAATTCAAATCAACACATACATAAAGGCATATACTTCATGAAAATCATCTTCATTAAGCAATAGAATTTACCAAGTATCGACCTAACTTAAGACCATTACAAAATGATTTTAATACCATACATAGCCAACACTTTGACTAACAATTACAACCTAACAAAATTACCCAAGTCCTATACATTCCATACTAAAAATAAGTCTAAATTGTTATACCAAAGTGATGTCGACAGTGTAATTTCCGAACTCCTACTTTCCGTGTTCCTCGAGCTATCTTGGCAATACTACAAAGAAAAAGGGTAATGAAAGGGGTAAGCATAAAGCTTAGTAAGTTTGCATGGAAATAAATAGCAACAATAAGCTCATAATATAATCCATCCATGGCATTAACTAACCATACACAAGTCATAGACTTCTTGCCGTACTTACTTACAATTGCCCCTATTTAGCACATATCGTGCCACACATCATAATCGTTTCTTCGTGACTCATTCACGAGTACCTGTATTCACTCATTCACATGACTTTAGTACAATTCTCATTTCTACTTCTAAATTCATCTACTTATCCCATTAATCACTAGGGATAGTCAAAGACGCATATTCATCATCATTCATGTAGGTACGAAGCTGATGCCACATCCCCGAAATGGTCTTACATGGAGTCACTTCTAAATGCCAATGCCATATCCCGGATATGGTCTTAATGGACTTTCACATCAAGTATCGATGCCATATCCCGGATATGGTCTTATACGATTTTCATATTCATTACCGAAGCCATATCCCAGATATGGTCTTATACGGGATCTCAACTCGGTGCCGAGGCCATGTCCCGAACATGGTCTTATACGGGACCTTATCTATTTCATATTTTGATGATAAAATTTTCATATTCAATATGGTCCACTAGGACATCAACATCTCATTCCACATTAACTACTCAATTTAGTAGAGCATCATGCATCAATATAATGCCAAGCATTCTCAAACATGCTAACATAAATGTTAAATCTATCACATACAAACTTACCTCGATTTCAAAATGAGCTAACTTGTCGGTCTAGTCCGAGACTTTGTTCTTTCCCCGGTCGAGGCGGATTCTCAGTTCTTGCTCTATAATAGAAAATTAGATCATTTTAATCACCACATTAATAAAATCATTTCAATAATCATGCTTAGGCAAAATTACTATTTTTCCCCTAGACTTTGGCAAAATGACCATTTTGCCCCTAGGCTCGGAAATAAATTCTAATCATATTTCTACCTTCAACAAGCCTAGGTAAACATTTAATACTCTTAAAGCTATCATCAAAACTCAACATTTCACATACTTACTACAAATTTTATAACCTTTTCCTCAAGGTCCTTTAACACCTTTCACAAAAGTTGTTCATCTAACAACCAAGACTCATTTTCTTCCAAAAAAATGCAGCAAATAACAATGAAAGATCTCATGGTAAAACTCTAAACTTTTCACCGTATTGCACAATAGTCCCCTCATTTGAAATCTTAAGTTCTAAGGGTCTTAAATGTACAATTATTTTCAAGAAAAGATCACTAGAACACTTACTTGTGAAGAGATGAGTGTGCTGAAATTTTTGAAGCTTTCTACCCTCTATTTGCTGCTAATTTTCGATGGAAGAGTGAAGGAGAAAAGATGATATCTTTTCTTTCCTTATTCTAATATTAAACTATCAATTTAGTCCACCTACTATCACCAACTTTGACCAACATTGACAAATTTGTCTCCTATGCTAGTCTATGGCCGGCCAAGCCTTTTCAAAGGGCTAAATTTCTTTTTAAAGACCTCAATTTAAAAATCTATGGCTATTTGGTACCTTTAGCTTATAGAATGAAACTTTCACACTTTATGCGATTTAGTCCTTTTTCGCTATTAAACATGAAATCGCTAAAATTAAAGTACCAATATTTTCATGTACTTATAAAATCATATACTAACTCATGAAATAACATGAAAATAATTTTATCTAGCCTCGAATTAGTGATCCCGAGATCTCTGTCCTGACTAGCCCCTAAATCGGGCAGTTACAATTCTCCCCCTTAAGGATTTTCGTCCCCGAAAATCTTACCAGTGAAAAGGTTGGGGTATAGGTTTCTCATCATTTCCTCGAGCTCCCATGTAGCCTCTTCTATTCCGTACCTTTGCCATAATACTTTCACAAGGGCTATGCTTTTGTTCCTTAACTGTTTGACCTCTCGTGCCAAAATCTTAACCGGCTCTTCACCATAAGTCTAGTCCGGTTGTATCTCAACCTCTGTTGGTACTATGACATGCGAAGGGTCCGAACGGTATCGGTGCAACATGGATACATGAAAGACGTCATGAATCTTTTCCAGCTCAGGTGGCAAGGCCAACCGATAAGCTACCTGTCCTATCCTCTCGGTAACTTCATAAGGTCCGATAAAGTGCGGACTCAATTTTCCCTTCCGGCCAAATCTGAGGACTTTCCTCCAAGGTGATACTTTCAAGAACACTTTATCACCGACTTTGAATTCAATCTCTTTCCTTTTCAAATTTGAATAGGACTTTTGCCTATCTGAGGCAACTTTCAGACAGTCACGTATCACTTTCACTTTCTCTTCAGTTTCCTTAACCAAATCGACCCCGTGTACCTATTTCTCTCTGAGTTCTGACCAATACAATGGCGTTCGGCACTTACGCCCATATAACGCCTCATAAGGCGCCATTTTTAAACTTGACTGAAAACTATTGTTGTAGGCGAATTCCACCAACGGTAAGTATTTCTCCTAATTACCTTGGAATTGCAAAACACAACATTGAAGCATGTCTTCTAGTATCTAAATTACTCTCTCCGACTGCCCGTCGATTTGTGGATGGAAGGTTGTATTGAAACTCAATTTCTTGCCCAAGGCCTCTTGCAACTTTTTCCAAAACCGTGACGTGAATCTCGAATCTCTATCCGAAATGATTGACAACGGTACACCATGAAGTCTTACTATCTCTGACATGTACAAGTCCGCTAATTTATCAAGCGAATAGTCAACTCGTACTGGTACGAAATGGGCTGACTTCATGAGTCTATCAACCACTACCCATACTGCATCTTTTTTCCTTGGAGTCAATGGTAAGCCTGTCATGAAGTCCATGGTAATACGATCCCATTTCCACTTAGGAACCATTGTAACAGTCTGAATTTGACCCTAATCGGAACAGTGGTTTCTGGACCACGAATCCGAGTCCGATAAATTTTAATGTATTATATTTTGTGTTATTTATATGTGAATTAATGTGTGTGAAAGTTTTGTAGAAAAATTTTATTGTTTGAGTGCTTAATTTGATAAAAAGGACTAAATCGCGTAAAGCGTAAAAGTTGCATGCTATAGTGTAAAGTGCTAGAATGATGATGGCTTCTTAATATGAAGCATTAAATGGGTAAATAACCCATTTTTAAGTTAGTGGGTGACATATGACATGTTTAACCTTAATTTTTATATTGTATAATTATTTATAATAAGGTTATAAAGGTAATTGAATAAATGTTAAATATATGTTAAATAAAACATAAAAAAATGGCCATTATCATCCTTTGTTTCTTGGCCGAATGTTGAGAAAAGAAATGGGGTTTGGTCTCCTTTGAATTTCGGCAACTTCAATCACAAATTCAAGGTTAGTTTGATTTCGATTCTTGATAATTTTTACGTTTTTGAGATCGTTGCTTCGAACCGCAGCTGACCCATGTTAAAATTTTTAAATCTAAGCATGCTTGATGTTCGGCCATTGTTGTGTTCATGTGGTTTTTGATATTTGATGATTTTAGATGAAAGATATGTTAAAGATTAGTATGTTTTGTATTGGAAGTTTTGATGAAATTGAGTATTTAGGGCTAAATTGTAAAAATAAAATTTTAGAGGGGCCTATTTGCAAAATAAATGAAAAATATGGACTTGTATAGTCCCTAGGAGTATTCGGCCCTAAAGAATTATGTGCAAATTATGTGTTTTTTGTGTTTTGTGCAATTAGGACTAAAGTGTAAAAATGTGAAACCCTAGGGGTAAAAGGGTAATTTGCCCATTTATGTGATTTGAGACTAAATTGAAATGAAATGTACTTGAATGAGCTAAATTTTAATGTGTTTAGATCAAGAACAAAGAAAAACGGATTTGGATCGGGGAAAGACGAAGGTTATTGAATAGTCGGTCTACGCGGTCCGCCGACAGTCGAGGTAAGTCCTTAAGTAAATATACGTTAAAGAATTATTTATGAATATATCAAATGATGAAATTTGAATATTTTAGGCATAAATGTGTGAAATGGCCGAATGTATTGGTGTGATATTGGATTGAGTTTTAATTGTTGAAAGTATTGTGTAATAAGTATGCTCGGTTATTTTGTGAAAGTGATAAGTATTACATAGGTTATTCGGGATGCTAATGTTGAGAAATGTGCATTGAATGATTCATTATAATGTTAATTCGGGCTTTGAGCCGCAGGCCTTGTGCCGGTGACTTAATTCGGGCTTTGAGCCTAGCAGGCCTTGTGCCGGTGACTTAATTCGGGCTTATAGCCTAGCAGGCTAATTGCCAGTGCTTTATATATTTCGGACCTTTGGTCTAGCAGGCTTAATGCCGGTGATATGCTATAAACGAAGAATTTGAGAATGAAACGAGGTATGGCATATTGAATGATATGTGAGAAGCTCGGGTAAGAACTATCTTACTATGTTAGTAAGGAATGAAATGAGATAAATTCTTATTGTTTTAATTAAACATGATGTGATGAAATGGACAATTCAACAAGTGTTTTATATTATGAGGTTGAGCTTTTCGTTTAAATGTATGAACATTACTTATAGGTGAACTAGAGTTATATACATGTAAGTTACAGTGTAAATTTTGGTTATAAAATGGAAGGATCGGTGATGAAAGAATCGAAAGTGTTATGTATATATATCTATGGGTAAGTAGAAATAGAGATTGATGCCTAGATTGGTTCATGTGATTCTATATATATGTATATCTTATAAAGTGTTAATCATGTGAGTTGATAATGTATCTGTCTATGATGTCGTAGTGACGAAGTTTATATTAAGTGTATTATTATTATTCGGCTATGTACATTTTACATAATGATGTATTAAGTTCTATACTATAAGCTTGGAGATTAACATGTTTAAGTGTATATTCAATACATTATATTTACTTGAGACTTACTAAGATAGCAACTTACTGTGTGTGCTCTGTTCTTGTCTACCTCTGTTTTATAGATTTCTTTTTTATCCAAGCTACGGACTCGAAAGATCTTTGAAGAAGTCAACCGCACTATCGACTTACTTTTGGTATTGAATAACTTAGTTTTAGATTCAAAAAGGCATGTATAGGCTAGACTAAGCATTATAACTAATGATGTGAAATCGTGTAAATATGCTTAGCCATGCGAAAATGGCTATCTATTTTGGTTAAACTTTGTTTTTGTGTTTTGATGATATAGTTTGCTCATGCCATGAATTATCATTTGTGTTTGGATGTGGTTTAGGCATTATATGAAATGGTTTAATAGATATATGTCATGATATGTATATGTATTTCGATCTTTGATGGTGAACTTGATAGTTTAAGGTTGAATCTTAATCATGTGTATATGTGATAGATTAATAAACAGAAATGTGGCTACTTTAATTCTGTTAATTATTGTGAAGACTTGCTATGCGTAGGTATGCATTCAATTATAAAATGGTTATATTGGGTTGATCTCATGAAAATGTTATAAGATTATTTATTTATGGAGATGTTAGGTATTCGAATTTCAAGAAGTTGATATGAATATGATTTTGAGTTATATGCTTGTGAAGTATGTATAAGTTGTATAACTTTTGGAATGTTTATTTGCTTAACATTATAAATAGATATGATACAGCTAAAGCACTTAATGTGTTATTTAAGTAACATTTAGAAAATTGTGTGTGCGTATATACAATTTTGTCAATGTCATGAATTAAGAATTTTGATATGCAATGCATGTATATGTTCAGCTAACCTAGGGAAAAATGCACTTGTAATTCACATGTTTAAGAAATTAGCTATTTTGACCTATTTTCGAATATGGTAAATGAGCATATCTATGTTATATATGTATTTATTTATATGTGAGTACTCGATCTGGTTGAGTGTTTGGGTTTTAAGATGAAATTATTTTAGAAATTTTATAAATATGACCTTGTATAATTCGGCCAAATGGGATAAAGTTTGTAATTAGGTGTATTCAATCCTATAAGTAAGTTTCATTGAGATAATATTTTTTTTTTAGTAATGCCCGTAACTCTAATCCGGCGACGGATACAGGTTAGGGGTGTTACAACCATAATGGGCTGAAGTAAACCCAAAGGTACTTGGTGTTCAACCTTCACTTGCTGACAAATTAGGCATCTCGATACAAACTCGAAAATGTCTTTCTTCATACCAGGCCACCAATACCATTTCCTCAAATCATTGTACATCTTCGTGCTCCCAGGGTGCACAGCTAAACATCCGCTATGCGCTTCATGCAAGATCTTATGAATAAGCTCGTCGTTCTTGGGTACACAAACCCTATCTCGAAATGTCAAGCATCCATCAGGACTTACTCGAAATTCTGACTCAACATTCGACTCACATAAAACTCTTTTGGCTTGCAAGCTGTTATCTTCTTTCTGAGCTTCACAAATCTTTTGGAGGAATAATGGTCTAGCCCTTAACTCGGCTAAAATGGAACCATCATCCAACAAAGCCATCTGAGTACTCATGGCTCTCAGTGCGAACAATGATTTCCTGCTCAAAGCATCTGCGACTACGTTCGCCTTTCTTGGATGGTAGTCAATTACCCACTCATAACCCTTAATCAGCTCTAACCACCTTCGTTGCCTCAAATTCAATTCCTTTTGAGTCATCAAATATTTTAGGCTTTTATGGTCGTTGAAAATTCGACACCTTTCACCATATAAATGATGTCTCCAAATCTTCAACGCAAACACAATTGCGGCAAACTCTAAATCATGAGTCGGGTAATTCTTCTCGTGCGGCTTCAATTGCCTAGAGGCGTATGCAATCACCTTACCCTCTTGCATAAGTACGCAACCCAATCCATTTAGGGATGCATCACTGTAAACCACAAAATCTCTTTCCGATTTAGGTTGCACCAAAACAAGAGCCTTAGTCAACAGCGTCTTCATTTGTGCACAGAACAACCCTTTGGTAATTGCTTAATTAAAATCAATGAATCATAAATTCGTTATGCCGTCAAGGCTTCCATTCAACATTTGACGTTTTCAAAATATCATTCAATACAAATTAAAAATTTTTAATCCATGGTTTCTAACAATGGGCCTAACACCCCCAGTAAATATATGTTAACCCCAAAATTAAGAAGGCTCAAAATGGCTGCAGATCTAACTGTATTCCTTCGAGCACCACGCTTAACCTAAGAACATGAAAGGAAGAAGAAATTGGGTAAGTTCGTATGAACCTAGTGAGATTCCTGGGAAAAATGATCTACCTTAATTACTATCAGACATTAGGAAAAGAAAATGACTTGACTAGTTCGCCATATCTAGCAGATACATTACTCTAGCTTGTAGATCAACTGGCGAATGATACTGCAAATCAACACAACTGTTTGGCGAACAACATTGCTCCACAAGTACGCCACTTCTGTGGACTACCATTTCTGACAGACAGACTTACTATTCATGCTTTCATGCAACGTGTTGTACCACATGAACCTTTTTTCTACGTACTCTCTTCCTTGTACTAGCTTCTGATCCATGGTTCTTGAAAAACCAAAATTTTCTTGTATCTTCAAATCCGTTCATTTCAGCTATATGACAACATCACCTCCGTATCCTCCTAGCCCCCTTATTGTATGAACTCATAAGTGTTCTCCCACAATGTCAAGTTCTCACCAATCACAGTTTGTAACAAGTGCCATACTGGAGGCAAATCGTACTATCATGTATCTTCTTTATCATTATATACAACATCTTTCATGTACCTCCTCACACCCATCTAGATACGGACCTTGTGCATCGAGGAAGGTGTACTCATACTATGTATATATCGGGTTTTGGGCCTGTTTAACGGTATTTAACCATGGGTACAGTGACGACTTAAATGAGACTCCTCAGACATGAAATTTAGAAACAAATAACTAAGCCACTTGGCTATACAGATTTTAGAGGTAAACAAATTAACACAGGTATCGGACATAAGGTACAAAAGAAACTGACCAGAACACTTTACTTAGAGATTTATCTAATCTACTGGTTCTTTTCCTTTAGCACTAGGACCTTTTCCCATTTCTTTACCTAAACAATAAAACAAATTCTTAATCATAAACGTATGATACAACAAGAATCTATAGACATGTAAATGATTTCTAGATAAAAGTTTTCGTTCTACCCAACATTCCAAGAAGCTCTACCATTCCTTTCTTAAATCAGTTTCTACCTATCTAGAAAAGCTTAAAGAAAGCTTTAAGAAATTACCAGTAGATAACTAGCACAAAAGTTCTCCTAAATTTTACAGTTAACACTTTTGTTAGCAAAGAAGAACTCTCATGGTTTCTTCAATGATAACAAAGTTCGGTAGAGAAGATGAATCAGAAATCTTCTCTCCACTATCACGTTATCCTTTTATAGATAACCCACATCCAAATCCCAATCAGGATTATCTCTAATTATTAATTGTTCTCGCACACTTCTAGTAATTAGTCACATCTTACAAGGCTCTACAAGTGTCCTAATTATTGACACATTGCCTCCACTAGGATATCAAGTGACTTAAACGTATCCTACAAGCCATCGTACTTAATAAAATAACAATTTTAAAACATAATTTGCGATCTTGTTAGTGGGAAAGTCTGCTTAATAAGGTCATTGCCTTAACTACGATCTTGCTATCACTCAAACAGGTACTTCACAGTATTGGCGAAGTTCTTTGTAGTGCTCCACCACAAAGATATCAACCTCATCCGATCTAAGTCTCGTAACTTAGGCGGTCTTCTCTAGCGTAGTCTCCCAAATCAATTCGGTTCGTCAAACCAGGGTGTGACAACCCTCTCACCCTAAAAATAAATTTCATCCTCAAAATTTTGTACCTAAGAAGAGATGTAGATATTGCTCCCTCATGGTGCTTTCTCTCTCCCATGTAGCTTCTTCTACCTTGTGGTTTCACCACAACACCTTAACTAGAGGAATCTCTTTGTTCCTGAACATCTTAATTTTCCTATCCAGGATACATACAGGCTCTTCTTCATAAGAAAAATTTGGTTCTACCTCCAATGTTTCCATCTGAACTACATGATTTAGATCTGAGTGATATTTTCACAACATTGACACATGGCATACGTCGTGGATTTTGTATAGTTCCGGTGGAAGGGTTAAACGATATGCTACTGGCCCAATATGCATCAAGATCTCGTAAGGTCCAATGAACCTCGAGCTAAGTTTCCCCTTTAATCCAAAACGAATAATCTTTTTCCAAGGTGAAACTTTAATGAACACTTTATCACAAACTTCATAAGTTATATCCTTCATTCTTCTCTCCGTATATGCCTTCTAGAAATCTTAAGCAATCTTCAAGTGATTCTTGATGACCATCACTTTCTTATATTTTGTTGACTAGGTTTGGGCCAACTAGTTTCGGCTCACTAAATTCTATCCAACATATCGACGATCTACATTTTCTACCATACAGCACTTCAAAATGAGACATGCCTAAGTTGGCATGATAACTGTTATTGTAGGCGAACTCTGCCAAAGGTAGATACTTCTTCTAATTCATTCCAAAGTCAATCACGTAACTTCTGAGCATATCCTCCAATATTTGGATCACTCTTTTTGATTGCCCGTTGATTTGTGGATAGAAACAGGTACTAAACCAAAGCTTGGTTTCTAAAGATATTTGTAACTATTTTAACAACCTCGACGTGAATCTAGGATCTTGGTCATACACAACTTTAAAAGGTATGCCGTGTAGACGAACTATCTCTACAATATACAACTCTGCTAGCTTTTTCAAGGAGTAGTTTGTATGCACTGACACGAAATGGTCTAACTTTGTTAATCGATCCATGATTACCTAAACAAGAATTTTCTTGGATGCACTGGAAGGTAAACTCAAGGTAAAGTCCATCGTGATCTTCTTCCACTTCCATTCTGGGATCTCTAGTAAATACAATTTACCAGAAGGAGCCTGATGTTCTGCCTTAACCCTTTAGCAAGTTAGGTAATTCATTACAAACTCCAATATTTCTCTTTTCATTCCTGCCCACCAAAATAACCACTTCAGATCTTTATACATCTTTACACTTTCAAGATGAAGGAAATAAGGTCTTGATGAGCTTCTTTCCAAATTTCGTACCTCAAATTTTCTTCGTTGGAAACATACAATCTTCTCATGAAGCGTAATTCTGACTTCTCTACCCAAGCTAAAATTTTTAGCATCCCCCGACTTGATTCTCACATTTATTTCCTCACATTGTGTTTTCTTCAATTGGGACTCCAAATTTTGAGATAGGAATATGGGTCATGCCCTTAACTCAACGAGAATCATCTCGTTATTATCTAGACATACTCGTGCTCTCAAAGAAGCCAAAGCCGATATAGTCTTCTTACTTAAGGCATCGACAACCACATTACCTTTGCTTGTGTAACACCCATTACCCGTATCCATCGCCGGATTAGGGTTACGAGGTATTATCGATCAAATCATAACATTTATACTATTATAGTTCACACATCCACAACTCATAGTAATTAATAGCACAAAGTCCCTTTAGTAGGTCTACGAGACCTTAAACATGCTTTAATGAAGGTTCGGGACAAAATCGATCTCATTCAAAAACTTTACAAAACTTAGAAAATTTTTCATCTTAAACAGGGCACACGCCCGTGTCGCTAGACCGTGTACCTCACATGGCCATGCCTTAGACAGTGTCTTACCCTATGTGCAACTCTGAATAGGATCACACGGCCTGTCACACGCCCATGTGTTTGCCAATGTACAAGTCTGACCTGCATTGAATAAGGACAGTGATGGACACAGGCGAGACACACGCCCATGTGCTCACCCGTGTTGACAATTATAGGCCATTTACAAGGCCGAATTGCCACCCAATTTGGGTTATTCCTACATGCTCAATTTCAACATCAATAACATACATTTCAATCACCATTCTCAACTACCAAATCAAGTATGAAATATACCATTTCAATATCACCAAAGCATACTCTAATGGCCATTCACACAAGACCAAATTTACACATTACTTACACTATTTTCACATAGTAAAACATGTACCAAAATCATTCCACAACCTTACTAGCCTATACATGCCATAGACCATATATACAACTTCCAAAAAGGTACCAAAATAGATGTCCGATAGTGTGATTGAGTCACTGACGATCCCCGGATCAGAGCTAGGTTTAGTGACACTGTAAAACAGAGAAAGTCTTCACACAGTAAGCTTTAAAGCTTAGTAAGTTCATAATATAACACAATTAACTCACCATTTCTAACTCAATATGCAAAATTAACTAACACGGAAATCAATTCACATTACTATTCAATCTCACCCATGATTATTATTCTCTTTCATACCATATCTATAGGTTCATGTACAAGCATGTATAATGCTACTCAAACCATCTCTTTTTCATCATTCATTCACATAATCATCCATTTAACTTATACACAATATCATCAACCACATAGGTTCTGTACATACCTGTACCATCACGTATTTATCTACCACATTTACCACTCAATGCTCAATGCCATAATTCGTTCGATCCTCTTTAAACGTTCGATGAACTCGCACACTCAATGCCATTTAATTAGCCGAAGCTACAATAGTATCGCACACTTAGTGCCATCACTTTAAACCTAAAATGTCTCGGTATCACACACATAGGGCCAAATAACATAGTCGATGCTTTCTTTATCTCACACACTTAGTGCCGTTCATTATTGTATCGATTCTATTTACGCTTTAGCCACCATAATTCCACATTTTGACATTTTTGTCCCTATTTCACAATTACACAAAATACACATAATTTATTCACACCCAAGCTTGGCCGAATTTCACACTAGTCCCTAGCAGCCCATATTTTTCATTTATTTCACATTTTAACCCTTCAATTACATATTTCACAATTTAATCCGTTTTTGACATTTTTGTCAAAAATTACTTTACAAAACATTAAAATCTAAAAAAAAAAATTATTCATTATTCATCATCAACTATCACAAAGCTCAAGCATTCATCAATGGTATTTTACAAAATCACCAACAAACTAAAAAATTAGAGCATGGGCTAGCTAGAACACAAAGTAACGATCACAAAAACATAAAAATCATCAAAAACCGAATCAAAATGAACATATTATTGATCTTCCAAATTGTCGAACCCTAAAACACATCCATGGCTTTTCTTTTCTTTCTATTTTTGGTGGAATGAAGAAAAATGATGATGATATTACATTATGTTTTATTTTATTTTACTTAATACATATTTTACCATTTTACCCTTGGTTATTTAACCATTTAATCATCAAATATATGCCCATTTATGACCATTCCCACAATCAAGGGTCTAATTACAACATAAGGACCTCTCATTTAATAAGCCATGACAATTAGGCACTTTTAACAATTAGCACATAGCTTTTGCATTTTACGCGATTAGGTCCTTTTTCACAAACCAACACACAGACGATAAAATTTTCACACAGAATTTTCACACATACTTTATCACATGCCATAAACACTAAAAATAATATTAAATTATTTCTCCGACCTCGAATTTGTGGTCCCAAAACCACTGTTCTGGCTAGGGTCTAAATCGGGCTGTTACAACTCTCCCCCCTTAGGGATTTTCGTCCCGAAAATCTTACCAGTGAATAAATTTGGATATTGCTCTCTCATAGCATTCTCAGGCTCCCACGTAGCCTCTTCAATCCCGTGTTTGTTCCAAAACAATTTCACTAAAGTAATTTTCTTATTTCTCAACTCTTTGATCTCAAGAGCTAAGATACGAATCAGTTCTTGCTATACGATAGATAAGACTGAATCTCAACTTCAGTAGGGGCGATCATATGCGATGGGTCAGATCTGTATCACCGAAGCATCGATACATGAAACACATTATGAATCTTCTCTAGCTCAGGTGGCAACAATAATCTATAAGCAACCGGCCCAATACGTTCAATAATCTCATACGGCCCGATGAATCTCGGACTCAACTTGCCTTTTCTGCCGAATCAGAGTACTTTCTTCCACGGAGATACTTTCAAAAACACTTTATCACCGATCTCAAATTCAATATCTTTTCGTTTCAAATCTGCATAAGACTTCTGACGATTTGATGCCGCTTTCAAACTATTACGGATAACTTTTACTTTCTGCTGGTCTCTTTTATCAATTCAACCCCGTGAATCTTATTCTCACTAAACTCAGTCTAATACAATGGAGTTCTACATTTACGACCGTAAAGAGCCTCATATGGTTCCATTTTAATGCTTGACTGAAAGCTATTATTATAAGCAAATTTAATCAGCGGCATGTACTTTTCCCACGAACCTTCAAACTCAAGAATACAACATCTTAACATATCTTCGAGAATCTGAATGGTCCGTTCGGATTGACCATCCGTTTGCGGATGAAAAGCAGTACTGAAGTGCAACTTCATACCTAAAGCCTCTTGTAGTTTCTTCCAAAATCACGAAGTAAATATCAGATCTCTGTCAGACACAATAGATAATGGTACCCCGTGTAATCACATAACCTCGGAAATATACAATTCAGCTAACTTATCAAGCGAATAATCCGCTCTTACTGGAATAAAATGAGCTGATTTCATTAATCTGTCAACTATCACCCAGATTACATCTTTCTTTCCCGGAGATAGGGGCAATCCCGACACAAAGTCCATCGTGATTCTCTCCTATTTCCACTCAGGAATCAAGATCGGCTATAATAAGCCCGAAGGTACTTGATGTTCAGCTTTGACTTGCTGACAGACTAAACATCTCGAAACAAACTCTGGGATATCTCGTTTCATACCAGGCCACCAATAAAACTATTTCAGATTATTGTACATTTTCGTACTTCCCAAATGAACTGATAAATGACTGTTATGAGCTTTGTTCAAAATCAACTGAATAACTCTGAATTTTTGAAACACAAATTCGATCTCGGAATCTTAGACAATCATCATTATCAACTTGAAATTCTGAATTAGAATTCAAACCACACTGAACTCATTTCGCTAGCATTTCATTGTCAACTTTTTGAGCATCACAAATCTATTGTAAAAACAAAGGTCTTGCTTTCGATTCGGCTAAAACTGAACCATCATCACACAATTTTATCTAAGTACTTATTGCTCGAAAAGCGAATAAAGACTTTTGACTCAAAACGTCAGCAACAACATTAGCTTTTCCCAGATGATAGTCAATTACTAATTCATAATCTTTTAACAATTCTAACCATCTTCGCTGTCGCAAATTCAATTCTTTCTGAGTCATCAGATATTTCAAGCTCTTGTGATCAGTATAAATGTGACATTTCTCACCAAATAAATAGTGACGCCATATCTTCAATGCGAATACAATAGTGCATCGAGTAGTTCTTTTCATACAGCTTTAACTGTCTCTAAGCATAGGCTATAACTTTGCCTTCTTGCATCAACACACAGCCTAAACCATTCAACGATGTATCACTGAAAACTATGAATTATTTACTTGATTCAAGTTGAACTAACACTGGTGCTTCTGTCAATAATGCTTTCAACTGTTCAAAACTCTGCTGACACTTTTCTGTCCACTCAAATTTAACATCTTTCTATAGCAATTTAGTCAATGGAGTTGCAATCATTGAGAAGCCTTTCACAAGCTGTCTATAGTATCCTGCTAGTCCCAGAAAACTGCGAACTTCAGACACATTTCTTGGAGGTTTCCATTCTAAAATTTTTGAAATCTTATTTGGATCAACTCGTATCCCCGCGGCTGACACAATATGTCCCAAAAAACCAACCTCGTGCAACCAGAACTCATATTTACTAAACTTTACATACAATTGCTTCTCACACAGAGTCTGTAATACGATTCTCAAATGCTCAGCATGTTGCGTCTCATCACCAGAATAAATCAAAATATCATCAATAAACACAACAACAAATCAATCCAAAAACGTTCTGAATATACGGTTCATCAAATCCATAAATACTATAGGAGCGTTTGTTAATCCGAAAGGCATAACTAGAAATTCAAAATGTCTGTACCTTGTTCCGAAAGTAGTTTTTAGCACATCTGATTTTTTGACTCTCAACTTATAATATCCTGATCTCAAGTCTACCTTTGAAAACATTGTAGCCCTTTTTAACTGATCAAACAAATCATCAATTCGTGGTAAAGGGTACTTATTCTTTATCGTCACTTTATTCTGCTGTCGGTAGTCAATGCACATCCTCATAGTACCATCTTTCTTTTTCACAAACAACACAGGAGCACCCCAGGGCGAGAAACTTGGTCGTACAAAACCTCTGTCTATCAACTCTTGTAATTGAGGCTTCAATTCTTTCAATTTTGTTGGAGTCATTCTATACGGAGCTATTGAGATAGGGGTCGTCCCCGGCACTAACTCAATGCCAAACTTAACCTCTCTTATCGGAGGTAATGTAACACCCTATACCCAAGACCTATGCTAGGACTGGATACGAGGCATTACCAAGCTTAAACTCACTTAAACATGTACTTACGGGCTGTAAAATTTTGAACCAACTCAAAACTTTTCTTTCTTGATCATAACATGCATATTATAGGCCTACGAGGCCTTAAACATTTATCTGAACGCCTCCGGACACTTCATCTAACTCTCATCTTAGAAGCAGAGTTCACACGCCCGTGTACTCATTTACATGCCCATGCCTACAACCGTGGAAGGTTACTGACTTTATTTACACGGCTTTGACACGCTCGTGTCTACCAACCGTGTGAAGCTACTGACTCCAACCACACGGCCTAAGCACACGCCCATGCTTTGAACGTGTGTCTTACACGGCTCATGCACACAGCCGTGTAAAATGACCGTGGTCTAATTTGATTTAAAACATTAAGGTGCAGGGTTAACACGGTCTAGACACATGCCTGTGTGTCTAACCGTGTAGGCAATTAGAGGCTATTTACCAAGCCATTTGCCTCCTTTAAATTAAAATCAACTCAACTTCAACCAATACAAATCATTAATAATATAACTTTATTGAACATTACTACATATTTCATTGACATCTATATACAAACAACTTAAACAAGTTTGGCCAACCACTTAGCCATATACAAAAGAATAATAACTTGATAGCCTATATAATGGCCTTACAAAAACATGTTCTCAAAATGAATGATTCCTATACATTCCATACTTAGTAATATAATTTGGCTATACCAAAATAAGGGTCGATAGTGTGCTATGAGCTCCGACTCCAATGATCCACAATTTAGCTTGGTGGGACTACATAGAAAGAAACAATCAAATACGTAAGCATTTAGCTTAGTAAGTTTGCATGTATAACACATAAAAAAATACACTTGCTTCATATAAACCATTTGACGTAAGAATGGTAACATTATCTCTTCTATAAAGCTTACTTACTCATACATGATTCTTGCTTGTCCCATGGTACTTACTAATCTCATACTTGTAAGGTAACAAGGTACTTGTATCTCTTGATCACATTGATCAGCATACTTAAACATAATAATCATGTCTTCTAATTCATCATTCATAACATGAATAATATTCAATTTCAATTTGATAATGGCTTTGCTTTCTTAACATTCTTGTTTTCACATTTTAGCTTTGCTCATTTGCCCGATGAATTTCTATGAATTACCGGGAATACTAGATCTCTAGTCATTTACTTGATGCCAATGCCATACTCTAAATATGGACTTATGTGGAAGATCTCTTCTTGAATCAATGCCAAGCTTGCCTTGGTCTTACATGATAACTTGTTCAATGCCAAGCTTGGGTTCTTGGACTTACATGATAACTTATTCATTGCCAAGCTTGGGTCCTTGGACTTACATGATAACTTATTCAATGCCAAGCTTGGGTCCTTGGACTTACATGATAACTTGCTCAATTTCCGATGCCATGCCTTGGCTTGGTCTTATACGGACTATCTTATCTCATGTACTGGACCGTATATCCAGGGAAATTCATCTTCAATCGGGACTTTCTCTTGTTTAATCTTATTGGCTTCTTTGTTTAACATAACATTAAACCATTCATGATAACAATGTATATTATACTAAGCAATTAAATGATAAAATCGTAAAGCTTAGAACTCATACAAACTTACCTCAAAATACAAAATGTATGTAGTTAAGCAATTTAGTCCTCGACTTTGTTCTTGCCTCGGTTTCGATCCGGGCTTCTTTTTTCTTGATCTATAATCATAAATAGATCATTTAATAATCATATAGACTAAATTGACTCATAATTCATACTTTGCAAAATTACTAATTTGCCCCTATACTTTCTCATATTTGCACTTTTACCCCTAGGCTCGTAAAATGATTTTCATGCAACTTTCTTAAACATCATGCTTAGCTGAATCATTTTCTCTACTATAGCAATCATCAATTCTCTCTAGTTCTAGCATGTATGACCAAATTTTATAATCATTACAAAAAGGTCCATACTATCATTTTTCATGAAATTCCTTAAGGAAAAGATGTTTATCTAACATCAAACTCGCATAAACTTCCATAAAACATCATTTAGCATGCATGTCATTCATGGCTAAATTTTTAAACATGCATCTTAGCTCATCAAATAGCTAAAAATAGCTTACTCATGCTACTGGGACTTCAAAAATACGAAGAATATCAAAAACCGGGCTTAGGAGCACTTACTAGCAAGCTTCAAAAATTGAAGAACCCTAGCTATGGCTTCTTTCAATTTTCGGCAATGGGGGAAGAAGATGATGAGATTTTTATCATCTTTTTCCTATTTTAAACACTTATTAGACAAATGACCAAAATGCCCTTCCTCTTAAAAAATTTCTATAACACCATCTCAAGGCCAATTTTGTCCAAAATAATATTTTTGGAAAAATTGCTATTTAAGGACTTATAATTACTATTCTAAAGCTATTTCATACAAAAAGCTTCTACAAACTCATATTTTGCAACTTTTTGCAATTTAGTCCTTTTTGGACCAATTCACCACAATTTAATAAATTTGCTTCATGAAACATTCATACTAGCATGCAAACATGGCATAAACTTTGTAAACTCATAAATTCACCTCGGATTCATGGTCTCGTACCACTATTCCGACTAGGCCCTGAATCGGGTTGTTACAATTCTCCCCCACTTAGGGATTTTCGTCCTCGAAAATCTTACTAGCAAAAAGCTTTGGATATTGGTTTCTCATATTCTCTTCTGTTTCCCACGTAGCTTCCTCTATCCCATGTCTTTGCCATAATACTTTCACTAAAGTAATACTTTTATTTCTCAATTGCTTGACTTCTCGAGCCAAAATTTTGACTAGCTCTTCACTGTAAGTCATGTCGGGAAAAATCTCTATCTCTGATGGGGTAATCACATGTGAAGGGTTTGATCTGTAGTGTCGCAACATTGACACGTAAAACACATCATGTATCTTTTCTAATTCTGATGGCAGGGCCAAACGATAAGCTACCGGTCCAACTCTCTGAATAATCTTATAAGGTCCAATGAAACGTGGGCTTAACTTGCCTTTCCGACCAAATCTGAGTACTTTTCTCCATGGTGACACTTTCAAGAAAACTTTATCCCCGACTTGGTATTCTATCTCTTTTCTCTTTAAATCTGAATAAGACTTTTGTCTATCTGATGCAGCTTTTAGACATTCTCGTATCACTTTAACTTTTTCTTCAGCTTCTCTAACCAAATCAACCCCGTGAATTTGGCTTTCTTTAAGTTCAGTCCAAAATAAAGGCGTTCTGCACTTACGCCCATATAAAGCCTCATAAGGCACAATCTTTAAGCTTGACTGAAAACTATTGTTGTAGGCAAATTTTATCAATGGGAGAAACTTTTCCCAACTGTTTTGAAATTCAAGAACACAACACCGAAGCATATCCTCTAGTATTTGAATTACTCTTTCCGACTGACCGTCAGTTTGAGGATGAAAGGTTGTGCTAAAACTCAATCTTGTACCCAAGGCTTCTTGCAGCTTCTTCCAAAATCTGGATGTGAATCTTGGATCTCTATCCGGTATGATTGATAAGGGAATTTCGTGAAGCCTTACTATTTCTGAAACATACAAGTTTGCCAACTTGTCAAGTGAGTAATCCACTCGTATGGGTATAAAATGGGCCGACTTAGTGAGTCTATCAACTACAACCCATATAGCATCTTTCTTGCTTGGTGACATCGGTAAACCCGTTACAAAAACCATAGTAATACGGTCCCATTTCCACTCGGGAACCAAGATGGGCTGAAGTAAACCAGAAGGCACTTGATGTTCAGCCTTTACTTGCTGGCAAATCATGCACTTGGAAACAAACTCTGAAATGTCTTTCTTCATTTTCGGCCACCAATATAGTTGCTTCAAGTCATTATACATCTTAGTGCTACCCGGATGTACAGATAAACACCCGTTATGTGCCTCGTGCAAAATGCTCTGAATAAGTTCTTCCTTTCTCAGTACACAAACCCTATCTCTACACATCAAATATCCATCAGAATCAATCCGAAAGTCAGAATTAACATCTGACTCACACTGAGTTCTCTTGACTTGCAATTCGTTATCTTCTTTTTGAGCCTCAAAGATCTATTGAAGAAACATTGGTCTAGCTTTCAACTCAGCTAGAATAGAATCATCGTCGGATAAGGTCATCCGCAAATTCATTGCCCTTAATGTAAAAAGGGTCTTCCTGCTCACTGGATGGTAGTCAATGATCAACTCATAGTCTTTGATCAACTTTAACCACCTCCGTTGCCTTAAGTTCAACTCTTTTTGCGTCATCAAGTACTTCAGACTTTTGTTATCAGTAAAAATCCGACATCTTTCACCATATAAATGGTGTCTCCAAATCTTCAAAGTGAAGACTATGGCAGCCAACTCTAAATCATGCGTCGGTTAATTCTTTTCGTGAGGCTTCAACTGTCTGGAGGCATAAGCAATCACCTTGCCTTCTTGCATAAGTACACAGCCTAATCCATTTAAGGATGCGTCGCTGTAAATTATAAATTCCTTCCTTGATTCGGGTTGTACTAAAACTGGAGCTTATGTTAGCATTGCTTTCAATTTCTCAAAACTTTGTTGGCATCCTTCTGTCCATTCAAACTTCACATTTTTCTGTAATAATTTAGTCATCGGGGTTGCAATCATGGAAAACCCCTTGACAAATCGCCTGTAATAGCCGGCTAGGCCCAGAAAACTTCTAATTTCGGAGATGTTCTTAGGTGGTTTCCAGTCCATTATGGCTGAGATCTTACTAGGATCTACTCGGACTCCATCTCTCGAGACAATATGTCCAAGAAATCCTACTTCCTTGAGCCAAAACTTGCTTTTACTGTACTTGGCATATAACTGATTTTCTCGAAGAGTCTGCAAAACTATCCGAAGATGTTCAGCATGCTCATTCTCATCTTTGGAATAAATCTGTATGTCGTCAATAAAAACGACCACAAACTTGTCAAGTATGGCCTAAAGATGCAGTTCATTAAATCCATGAATATTGCAGGCGCATTGGTCAACCCAAAGGGCATGACTAAAAATTCATAATACCCATACCTGGTTCGAAAGGCAGTCTTGGATACATCTGAATTTTTCACCCTCAGCTGGTAGTACCCTGATCTCAAATCTATTTTAGAGAACACAGTATCTCCTTTCAATTGATCGAACAAATCATCGATCCTAGGCAATGGGTACTTGTTCTTTACTGTCACTTTATTAAGTTGACGGTAATCTATGCACAATCTCATGGTGCCATCTTTCTTTTTCACAAATAAAAACGGAGCACCCCATGGTGAACAACTTGATCTTGCAAAACCCTTATCAGACAATTCTTGCAACTGTAACTTCAATTCTTTCAACTCTGTTGGAGCCATCCTATAAGGAGTAATAGATATCGGTACCATACCGGGAACTAACTCAATGCTGAACTCAACTTCTCTAACTGGTGGTAGTCCCGGTAATTCGTTGGGAAAAACATCCACGTACTCACATACTATCGGTACTAACTCAATCCTCAGCTCTATTTCTTTATCGTTCATCACAAAGGCCAGACATGCTTCATACCCTTTTCTTAAACATCTCTGTGCCGTCATAATAGAAATCATTACCGGAAATCTATCATGTTCATCTGATTTGACATGAAGAACATCCTCACTTTCACATTTCATTTCTATGCACTTCTTCCCACAATTAACTATTACTTTATGAGTAGTCAACCAGTCCATACCAAGAATGAGGTCAAATTCATCAAATGGTAACAACATAAGATTTGCTTTAAAGCAATGACCTCTAATCATTAGTGGACAATCTTTACATACTTTATCAACTAACACACTCTTGCCTAAAGGATTAGACACCTTAATCATGAATTCTGTAGTATCTATAGGCATACTCAAATCAGATACTAATTTCATACAAATGTAAGAGTGTGTGGATCCGGGATCTATTAAGGCAATAACTTTAGTATTGTAAAGAGAAAAGATACCCATAATAACATCAGGAGAAGATGCCTCTTCGCGAGCGCGAATGGCATAAGTCCTTGCAGGGGCTCTACCCTCGGGTCTCGCGGCCTGGTCTCTAGGGTTACTTCTTCCACTTGCCCCACTTTTCGAGTTCTTCTGCGGTCTCCCTTTGACCATATTCCCGGATCTCGGGTTTTGAGTTCTTTCTTCTTTCATCATCTCTGGACAATCTTTTATGAAATGGTCTTAGGATCCACATCTAAAACATGCATTTTCATATGCTCGGCACTCTCTGAGATGCTGTCTACCACACTGTGGACATTCAGGTCTGTCAGGTCTAAAATTTCTAACACTTGCAACTGAAGTCGTCTGTGCTTTATTTCCTGAATACTGCTTACTCTTGTCTTTTCTTGAAAACCCAGTGGAAGTAGCTGATCGAGCAGGGAAATCTCTTGACTTCTTGGACGAAGACTGGAATGACTTATTCCACTGTCTCTTTTTAGAGTCACGAGACTTCATTTTAGACTTCTTCTTCTCCTTTACTAGTTCTTGGGCTTTACAAGCCCTTTCTACTAGCACAACAAATTCTTTTAATTCTAGGACAGCAACAAGCAATTTGATGTCCTCATTTAACCCGTCTTCAAACCTTTTACTCATGATGGCCTCAGTGGATACACATTCGCGAGCGTACTTGCTAAGTCGTAAAATCTCCTGCTCATAGTCGGTTATAGACATCTTACCTTGCTTTAATTCTAGAAATTCTTTTCTTTTCTGTTCCACAAATCTTTGACTAATATACTTTTTCTTGAACTCTTCTTGGAAGAATTTCCATGAAATCTTTTCCCTTGGTACTACCGACACAAGGGTGTTCCACCATTGGTAAGCAGAGTCTCTTAAGAGAGAGAGTACACACTTCATGCATTCCTCGGGTGTGCATGACAACTCATTAAATACCCTGATGGTATTTTCCAACCAGGACTCAACTCTTTCTGGATCATCTTCCTTTTTAGCTCGGAATTCTTCTGCCCCATGTTTCCTGATCCTATCGATTGGAGGTTTATCTCCTCTTACCACCTCTACTACTTGAGGGGTTGTAGGAACAGGTTGTGGAACAGGCGGGGTGGAGGGGGTTGTACATTCGGGTTCGCACGAATGAACTCTGTATACCATGTGTTCATCATGTGGAGGAAGGCTTCTCTAGCCTCTTCTCCTCCTCTTTGACTCACCGTAGTGGGTCTATTCTCATTTTCGCTCGGCACTGTCCCCTCAGCGGGAGCCGGCGCATTACTTTCTACGTCATCCGCCACATTTCCTTCAGAATCCATTTACTATATGTATAAACAAAATTTTAAGTCGTCAGGAGTCGTCACACTATCATTATAAAAATATTCTTAGGTATGGCATGTATAGCTAAGCTCGTGTTTATGCTACGTTAGTCCTAGAATCGACTAAACCGTAGTTCTGATACCACTAAATGTAACACCCTATACCCAAGACTTATGCTAGGACTGGATACGAGGCATTACCAAGCTTAAACTCACTTAAACATGTACTTACAGGCTGTAAAATTTTGAACCAACTCAAAACTTTTCTTTCTTGATCATAACATGCATATTATGGGCCTACGAGGCCTTAAACATTTATCTGAATGCCTCCGGACACTTCATCTAACTCTCATCTTAGAAGCAGGGTTCACGCGCCCATGTTGCTTGAGGACACGCCCATGTACTCATTTACATGCCCATGTACTCATTTACACGCCCATGCCTACAACCGTGGAAGGTTACTAACTTTATTCACACGGCTTTGACACGTCCGTGTCTACCAACCGTGTAAAGCTACTGACTCCAACCACACGGCCTAAGCACACGCCCATGCTTTAAACGTGTGTCTTACACAACTCATGCATACGGCCGTGTAAAATGACCGTGTAGAATGGTAACATTATCTCTTCTATAAAGCTTACTTACTCATACATGATTCTTACTTGTCCCATGGTACTTACTAATCTCATACTTGTAAGGTAACAAGGTACCTGTATCTCTTGATCACATTGATCAACATACTTAAACATAATAATCATGTCTTCTAATTCATCATTCATAACATGAATAATATTCAATTTCAATTTGATAATGGCTTTGCTTTCTTAACATTCTTGTTTTCACATTTTAGCTTTGCTCATTTGCCCGATGGATTTCTATGAATTACCGGGATACTAGATCTCTAGTCATTTACTTGATGCCAATGCCATACTCTAAATATGGACTTATGTGGAAGATCTCTTCTTGAATCAATGCCAAACTTGCCTTGGTCTTACATGATAACTTGTTCAATGCCAAGCTTAGGTCCTTGGACTTACATGGTAACTTATTCAATGCCAAGCTTCGGTCCTTGGACTTACATGATAACTTATTCAATGCCAAGCTTGGGTCCTTGGACTTACATGATAACTTATTCAATGCTAAGCTTGGGTCCTTGGACTTACAAAATAACTTATTCAATGCCAAGCTTGGGTCCTTAGACTTACATGATAACTTATTCAATGGCAAGCTTGGGTCCTTGGACTTACATGATAACTTGTTCAATTGCCGATGCCATGCCTTGGCTTAGTCTTATACGGGCTTTCTTATCTCATGTATTGGACCGTATATCCAGGGTAATTCATCTTCAATCGGGACTTTCTCTTGTTTAATCTTATTGACTTCTTTGTTTAACATAACATTAAACTATTCATGATAACAATGTATATTATACTAAGCAATTAAATGATAAAATTATAAAGCTTAAAACTCATACAAACTTACCTCAAAATACAAAATGTATGTAATTAAGTAATTTAGTCCTCGACTTTGTTCTTGCCTCGGTTTCGATCCGGGCTTCATTTTTCTTGATCTATAATCATAAATAGATCATTTAATAATCATATAGACTAAATTGACTCATAATTCATACTTTGGCAAAATTACTAATTTGCCTCTATACTTTCTCATATTTGCACTTTTGCCCCTAGGCTCGGAAAATGATTTTCATGCAACTTTCTTAAACGTCATGCTTAGCTGAATCATTTTCTCTGCTATAGCAATCATCAATTCTCTCTAGTTCTAGCATGTATGACTAGATTTTATAATCATTACAAAAAGGTCCATACTATCATTTTTCATGAAATTCCTTAAGGAAAAGATGTTTATCTAACATCAAACTCGCATAAACTTCCATAAAACCATCATTTAGCATGCATGTCATTCATGGCTAAATTTTTAAACATGCATCTTAGCTCATCAAATAGCTAAAAATAGCTTACTCATGTTACGGGGACTTCAAAAATACGAAGAATATCAAAAACCGGGCTTAGGAGCACTTACTAGCAAGCTTCAAAAATTGAAGAACCCTAGCTATGGCTTCTTTCAATTTTCAGCAATGGGGGAAGAAGATGATGAGATTTTTATCATCTTTTTCCTATTTTAAACACTTATTAGACAAATGACCAAAATGCCCTTCCTCTTAAAAAATTTCTATAACACCATCTCAATGCCAATTTTGTCCAAAATAATATTTTTGGAAAAATTGTTATTTAAGGACTTCTAATTACTATTCTAAAGTTATTTCATACAAAAATCTTCTAGAAACTCATTTTTCAATTTTTTGCAATTTAGTCCTTTTTGGACCAATTCACCATAATTTAATAAAATTGCTTCATGAAACATTCATACTAGCATGCAAACATGGAATAAACTTTGTAAACTCATAAATTCACCTCAGATTCGTGGTCTTGCACCACCATTCCGACTAGGCCCTAAATCGGGCTGTTACAGGTAATCTCGGTAATTCTTCAGGAAACACATCAGGAAACTCACAAACTACATGCACAGATTCAACTTTCTTTTCTGTCACTTTTGTATCTATCATATATGCAAGATAAACTTCATACCCATTTTTCACATTATTTAGAGCTTCCATCGAAAATATTACAGCTGGTAGCCCATTCAAATCACTGGATTCAATTTGAACTATTTCGCTATTCTGACTTCTCGAATCAATACTTTTCCATTTGCAATTCACAATAGCATTATGCAAAGTTAGCCAATCCATACCCAGAATTATATCAAATTCGTCAAAGGGTAATAGCATCAGATTAGCCGGGGAAAAAATATCTCGAAACATCAACGAACAATTCTTGCACACTTTGTCAACCAGAACACAATTGCCTAAGGGGTTCGATACTCTAATTACAAACTCAGTAGACTTAGCAGGCAGAGTCTTACTAGATACTAAATTCACACACACATATGAATGAGTAGATCCTGGATCTAGCAATGCAATCACATCAGTATCAAAAAGAGTAAAAGTACCAGTAATAACATCTGGAGATGACGCTTCTTTGCGAACGCGAATAGCGTAGGCTCGGGCAGGTGCTCTCGCCTCAGATGTCACAGTTGTATCCATTGTTCCTATCTGACTACCACTCACATTTCCGGTGTTTCTGGGTGGTCTACCCTTAGTTGCCGTGTTACTCAGCCTCGCACTCTGAGCATTATCTTTCCCAGCCATCTCCGAGCAATCCCGAATGAAGTGATCTCGTGATCCGTATTCATAACAAACTCTATTATTATACTTACCCCATCATTCACTAATATGACGTCTCCTACACTGTCTACACTCAGGCTTATTGCTTCTGACACTGCCAACACTTGATTCCATTGGAATTTGAGCTTTAGAACTCGTATATTGTTTCACACTGTCTCTACTCGAATGTCCAATCAAAGCATTTGGGCGATTAGTTGCATCTCTGAATCTCTTTCACGAAGAGTGATACAACTTACTCATAGACCTTTTTCTCTCGTCTCTAGCTTCTGAATCTGCTTTCTTCTTTTCTTTACTAAGCTCATCAGCTTTACAAGCTCTTTCAACCAATACCAAAAATTCATTCAAGTCAAAAATTTCGACCAAAAGTTTAATATCTTCATTCAACCCTTTAATGAATCATTTACACATAGTAGTTTCTGTCGAAAAACATTCTCGTGCATACTGGCTCAATCTCACAAACTTTCGTTCGTATTCCGTAACAGACATACGGCCCTGTTTCAGCTCAAGGAACTCTTTACGTTTCTGATCTATAAACCGTCGACTAATATAATTCTTCCGGAATTCAGTTTGGAAGAAATCCCAGGTGATTCGTTCTCTAGGAACCACGGATATCAATGTTTTCCACCAATGATACGTCGTTTCTCTCAACAGTGAAACAGCACACTTAAGACATTCATCAGGAGTACATGATAATTCATCAAACACTCTAATGGTATTTTCAAGCCAGAATTCAGCTTGCTCGGCATAATCATCAACTATGGCCCTGAAATCTTCGGCCCCATACTTACGAGTTTTATCAACTAGAGGTTTACTCAATCGAATCGGGTCTATAACTTGTGGCACTACAGGAACTTGAGGGGGTGGAGGTTGTTGAGCAGCCAGATTCGTTCGAACGAACTCCGTAAACCACACACTCATCATTTGAAAGAAGACTTGCTTTGCCTCTCCCTCGTGACTACTAGCAATCGGCCTAGATTCAACCGACGCTATCCCTTGAGCGGGAGCAGGCGTATTACTCTGAACATCATCAGCAACAGCTCGATCAGGATCCATTTACTATACGAAAACACATTTTTAACTATCAGGAATCATCACACTATCACAGGTATATATATGACATATATAGCTAGACTCTCACACGCTACGGTAATCCTAGAACCGACTAAACCGTAGCTCTGATACTAATAAAATGTAACACCCATAACCATTATCCATCGCTGGATTAGGGTTACGAGGTATTACCGATCAAATCATAACATTTATACTATCATAGTTCACACATCCACACCTCATAGTAATTAATAGCACAAAGTCCCTTTAATAGGTCTACGAGACCTTAAACATGCTTTAATGAATGTTCGAGACTAAACTGATCTCATTCAGAAACTTTACAAAACTTAGAAATTTTTCATCTTAAACAGGGTACACGCCCGTGTGGCTAGACCATGTACCTCACATGGCCATACCTCAGACCATGTCTTACCCTGTGTGTAACTCTGAATAGGATCACACGGCCTATCGCATGCCCGTGTATCTGGCCCGTGTGCAACTCTGAATAGGATCACACGGTCTGTCACACACCCGTGTGTCTGGCTCGTGTGCAAGTCTGACCTGCATCGAATAAGGACAATGATGGACACAGGCGAGACAGACGCCCGTATGCTCACCCGTGTTGACAATTATAGGCCATTTACAATGCCAAATTGCCTCCCAATTTGGGTTATTCCTACATGCTCAATTTCAACATCAATAACATACCTTTCAATCACCATTCTCAACTACCAAATCAAGTATGAAATATACCATTTCAATATCACCAAAGCATACTCTAATGGTCATTCACACAAGACCAAGTTTACACATTACTTACACCATTTTCACATAGTAAAACATGTACCATAATCATTCCATAACCTTACTAGCCTATACATGCCATATACCATATATACAACTTCAAAAAAGGTGCCAAAATAGATGTCCGATAGTGTGATTGAGTCGCTGACGATCCTCGGATCCAAGCTAGCTTTAATGACACTGTAAAACAGAGAAAGTCTTCACATAGTAAGCTTTAAAGTTTAGTAAGTTCGTAATATAACACAATTAACTCAACATTTCTAACTCAATAAGCAAAATTAACAAACACATAAATCAATTCACGTTACTATTCAATCTCTCCCATGATTATTATTCTCTTTCATACCATATCTATAGGTTCATGTACAAGCATGTATAATGCTACTCAAACCATCTCTTTTTCATCATTCATTCACATAATCATCCATTTAACTCATACACAATATCATCAACCACATAGGTTCTGTACATATCTGTACCATCACGTATTTATCTACCACATTTTCCACTCAATGCTCAATGCCATAATTCGTTCGATCCTCTTTAAACGTTCGATGAACTCACACACTCAGTGCCATTTAATTAGCCGAAGCTACAATAGTATCGCACTCTTAGTGCCATCACTTTAAACCTAAAATGTCTCGGTATCGCACACATAGTGCCAAATAACATAGTCGATGCTTTCTTTATCTTGCATACTTAGTGCCGTTCATTATTGTATCGATTCTATTTACGCACACTTAGTGCCATATATCTTCAAACTCATATTTTCCCATTTCTGAATTCCACAATCACCTTTCCATTCGTTTCAACATATATAAACATTGTTTAAACAATATGTATTATATACGAACTTACCTCGGACGTAAAAACAACGACACTGGTCGATCAATCGAGCACTTTGTTCTTGCCTCGATCTAAGTCCGAATTTCTCCTTTCTTGATCTATATAATATCAAATTCAACTCATTCAATCTCATTTTCATCCAAGACAATCCACAACATATAGTTAAAGCATTTTACACTTTAGCCACCATAATTCCACATTTTGACATTTTTGTCCCTATTTCACAATTACACAAAATACAGATAATTTATCCACACCCAAGTTTGGTCGAATTTCACACTAGTCCTTAGCAGCCCATATTTTTCATTTATTTCACATTTTAACCCCTTAATTTAATCCATTTTTGACATCTTTGTCAAAAATCACTTTACAAAACATTAAAATCTATCAACAATTATTCATTATTCGTCATCAACTATCACAAAACTCAAGCATTCATCAATAGTATTTTACAAAATCACCAACAAACTCAAAAATTAGAGCATGGGCTAGCTAGAACACAAAGCAACGATCACAAAAACATAGAAATCACTAAAAATTGAATCAAACTGAACTTACAATTGATCTTCCAAATTGTCGAACCCTAAAACACATCCATGGCTTTTCTTTTCTTTCTATTTTATGTGGAATGAAGAAAAATGATGATGATATTACATTATGTTTTATTTTATTTTACTTAATACATATTTTACCATTTTACCATTGGTTATTAAACCATTTAATCATAAAAAATTTTCCCATTTATGACCATTCCCACTATCAAGGGTCTAATTACAACATAAGGACCTCTCATTTAATAAGCCATGACAATTAGGCACTTTTAACAATTAGCACATAGCTTTTGCATTTTACGCGGTTAGGTTATTTTTCACAAATCAACACACAAACGATAAAATTTTCACACAGACCTTTCACACATACTTTATCACATGCCATAAACACTAAAAATAATATTAAATTATTTCTCCGACCTCAGATTTGTGGTCCTGAAACCACTGTTCTGACTAGGGTCTAAACCGGGCTATTACAACCTGAATGGTATTCAATGTTCATGTCGTAACCCTTTAACAACTCAATCCATCTTCGTTCTCGTAGGTTCAACTCCTTCTAAGAGAGTAGATACTTTAGGCTTTTGTGATTAGACAATATACGACAATTCTCCTATAAAGATAATGCCTCCAAATCTTCACTGCTAATACTACAGCTGATAATTCCAAATCATGAGTTGGGAAGTTCCTCTCATGTGGCTTGAGTTGGTGTGACGCATAAGTAATAAAATTTCTCTTCTGTATGAGTATAACCCTAACCCATTCAAGGATGCATTCGTAAACACAACATATTCCACTCGTGATTCTAGCTAACTCAACATTAGGGCCTCAGTCAATGTTTTCTTCAACTCATCGAAACTGCGTTGACATTCTTCAATCCAATAGAACTTCTCGTCTTTTCTTATCAATCGTGTTAATGGAATTTCTATTGTAGAGAACCCTTTCACAAACCTCCTTTAATATCTCGCTAATCCAAGAAAATTGTGCACCTAAAAATGTTTTTTAGCGGATTCCAATCAAGTATAGCCCATATTTTCTCAAGATCTACTTTGATTCCTTCTGCGGATATGATATGGCATAAGAAATGGACTTTGTTCAGCAAAAATTCACACATTCTGAATTTTGCATACAATTTGTTCTCCTATAAGACAATTAAAACTATACACAAGTGTTTCTTATGCTCCGCCTCACTCCTTGAGTTGACCAGAATTTCATCTATGAAGACATTGACACAACGGTCGAGGTATGTTTAGAATACTCTATTCATCAGGTCCATGAATATAGCTGGCGTGTTGGTTAAAACAAAGGGCATCGCTAAAAAATCATAGTAACCATAGCATGTATGGAACACGGCCTTCGGAATATCATCCCCTTTTATCTTCACCTGATAGTATCCAGACCGTAGATTGATCTTTGAAAACACCTTGGCTCTGCTGAGCTAGTTGAACATGTCCTCAATCCTAGGCAATGGATACTTGTTCTTTACGGTCAATTAGTTTAGCTGCCTGTAATCAATGCACAGTCGAAGAGTTCCATCATTCTTCCTAACGAACAATATTGGTGTACCCCAAGGTGAAACACTTGGCTTGATGAAACCATTGTATAACAGTTCTTACAATAGAATTTTTAACTCTTTCAATTCTACTGGGCCATTTTATAAGGTGCACTTGAGATAGGAGCAGTTCCTAGTTTCACATGAATAGAGAACTCCACATCTCTATTCGGCACAATCCCTAGTAATTCTTCGAGAAAGACATCGAGAAATTTGTTCACAATTGGTACCTTTCTGAAGTCTTCTCTCACCATCTTAGAATCTAAGGTATATGCTAAATAGCCTTCTTCACCCTTATCAAACAACTTTTGGGCCGAAACTGTCGAAACTAAACTGTTGCTAACGTCCCGCTTTATTTTAGAGACAAACACCTTATCGCCATTAGCGGCTATTAACCATACCCTTCGGGACTTGCAAGCATAACGCTATGCCTAGCCAGCCAATCCAATCCCAATATGTTGTCGAACTCATGGAAACTTAAAAGCATCAAATCCCCCAGAAATACATGTCAACCAAAACTTAGTGGACAATCCATCACCACTCTGTTTACTACAACACTTTGGCTTAGGGGAGTGGTGACTAACATACTGACCTTTGTGGGACAACTCTAAGATTCCACCCATTCACAAACTTATCACAAATTTAAGAATAGGTAGACCTAGGGTCTATCAATGAAGGTGTCAAATAAAGAAAAGTTACCAGTAATAATGTCGTGAGCTTCGGCATCCTCTTTTGCATGCATGACATACAACTTGGCTGAAGATTTCAGGCTAGGTCTACCTATATTCCTTCTTAGGGTTCCCTAGACCGATCCTAATTTAACCACCGTCCATGATTTCACTTTTGGCTGGGGCTCTCTAACCACATTCACAGATTGCTCACTATTACCTTCCACTCTTACAGGGCAGTGGATCCACAATTAAAACATCCCCCAATAGCCCTCCAACACACGCTAGTATGGTTCTCCCCGTAACTATTACAAATGGAAAGTTTCATTCTCTGGGACCCTCCCGTGCTGGACATAGACTTAGCTTGGTGTACACTTTTTTCTCGTTGAAAACCCATGGTTTGCAACTCCCTGGCTAGGGCAGTAGGATACGCTCTAATATCTCTGGGTCTTTTAAACCTAACATTGAACACTATGCTAAAAGTTGTGCGCTTGCTCCTTTCCTTATCCCTGACCTTATTTTTTTCTTGAATGTCTTATTCCATTCTTTGGGATTTAGCAGACAAGGTTGCAAAGTCTCTGATCTCGAGGGTAGACAATAGTACCCTCAATTCCTCATTCAAACCTCCTTCAAACCTAATGCACAAACCCTCCTTGTTTGGCACCAAATCTTTACCGTACTTGCTTAGCCTAATAAACTCCTTCTCATACTCAAATACTGTCATTTTCTCCTATTTGAGTTCTAAAAAATCCTTCTTCATATGTTCAATAAAGAGTCTGTTGATGAACTTTTCCTTGAACTTCTTTAAGAAAAAGTCTCAATTCACCTGATCTCTTTGGACCATGCTAGACATTGTGGTCCACCACTAATATGCCTCATTTTTCAATAGAGAGATGGCACATCTCAAACTCTCAATTTGGGAACACTGTAGCTCTTCAACTAATCGACAAACTCAATGAAGCCAATTTTCTGCTATAACTAAATCATCCTCTTTGCTACCTCGAAACTCTTTGGCTTTATGGATGGTCTCCACTGGGTCCCTCTCGATACTGCTACAGCTGACGTTAGAGGTGCAGGGTACGCTAGCTATGCAACATCTATTGTCCTCACTGTCTCCTCTTTTCTCACCGATTCATCATGGTGTTGAAGAGATGAGGTTAGGGTAGTTCCCATGTAACAATCAAACTATTGCCCCAAGACATGCCTTATCATCTCCATTAAGGCATCTTAAGCCTCGGTTCCTAATACTCCTCTACTCAGAGATGGAATAAGGCTACTAACATGTGGAAGAGCATTACTTTGTATTTGCTCACCATTATCATCCCTAACATTCACAGAAATTTTCTTTCTTCACTACAATACGCAAAAATTTTAGCTAGTACTACTATGGGAAATCCAGCTAGACTTAGGAATATGTATTGCGAGGTTTCTAATTGACACTAATTTTCAAGAATGGGCAAAATCGAAGCTCTGATACCAACTAAACTTGTAACACCCCACGCCCGGCCCGATCTTCGAATCTGGGTATGGAGCGTTACAAGTTGACCTGATTTAAAAACACATCTATTTACATTTTTTTCTAGAAAAGTCCATAATCCATTTTGCCGAATACCCTATTTCTCTAGACTGATATTCCTTTAGTTTAATACCACTATTATTTGTAAGCACAATTTAAATAAAAGATCTGCTACATTAAGGATGCACAGAAAAACCCTTTAGCGATTACTTTATTAACATCAATGAATCATAAATATTGTTATGCCGTCAAGGCTTCCATTCAACATTTGACATTTTCAAAATATCGTTCAATACAAATTAAAAATTTTGAATCAATGGTTTCTAACAATAAACCTAAAACCTATTAACAAATACATGTTAACCCTGAAATTAAGAAGGCTTACAAATGGCTACAGGTCTGGATGCATCCCTTTGAGCACCACGCTTAACCTAAGAACCTGAAAGGAAGAAAAAACTGGGTAAGTTCATATGAACTTAATGAGTTCTTGGGAAAATGACCTCACCTTAATTACTATCAACATTAGGAAAAGAAAGGGACTTAACTAGTTCGCCATATTTTGTGGACACATTACCTTGGCTTACAAATCAAATGGCAGATGATACAGCAAATCAACTCAATCGTTTGGCAAACAACACTGGTTCTTATACTCATATAAGACAATCATGGGCACATCTTCTCCGTAAATACTCCACTTATGTGGATTACCATTTATGACTGACATACTTACTATTCATGCTTTCATGCAACGTATAGTACCACATGCACCATTTTTCTAGTACTTCTTTCCTTGTGCTAGCTTCTGATCCCCGGTTCTCAAAGAACCAAAATTTTCCTATATCTTCAAATTCACTCATCTGATCTATATGACAACATTACCTCCGTATCCTTCTCCGCTCATCTGATCTATATGACAACATTACCTCCGTATCCTTCTAACTCCCCTCATTGTATGAACACATAAGTGTTCTCCTGCAAGGTAGGGTTTTCACTAATCACAGTTTGTAACAAGTGTCATATCGAAGGCAAATCATATTATCATGTATCTTCTTTATCATTATATACAACATTCCTCATGTATCTCTTCACACCCATCTAGATACTGAGCTTGTGCACCAAGGCATACACCTACTGTGTATATATTGGGTTTCCCGGGCCTGTTTAACCGTATTTAACCATGGATGGAGTGACTCTTTGAATGGGACTCCTCAAACATGAACTTTAGAAACAAATAACTAAGTCACCTACCTGGCTATACGAATTTTAAAGGTAAACAAATTAACATAGGTATCAAACACAAGGTACAGAGGAACTGATCAGAATACTTTACTCAGAGATTTATCTAATCTACCAGTTCTTTTCCTTTAACACTAGGTCCTTCTCATGTTTCTTTAGCTAAACAATAAAACAAATTCTTTAATCATCAAAAATGATCAAAAACTTATGATACAACCAGAATATATAGACATGCAAATGATTTCTGGATAGAAGTTTCCGTCCTACCCAACATTCTAAGAAATTCTACCAATCATTTCTTAAATTAGTTTCTACCCATCTAGTAAATCTTAAAGGAAGGTTTAAGAATTTACCAACAGATAACTAGCACAGAAGTTCTCCTAAATTTTTACAATTAACACCTTTGTAAGCACAGAAGAATTCTCCTGGTTTCTTCGATGATAAAAAAGTCTAGTGGAGAAGATGAATCAGAAATCTTCTCTCCACTATCACGTTATCTTATTTATAGATAACCCACGTCCAAACCCCAATCATGATTATCTCTAATCATTACTTATTCTCGCATGCTTCCACTAATTAATCAAATCTAACAAGGCTCTACAAGTGTCCTAATTATTGACACATTGTCTCATCTAGAATGTCAGCTGACATAAACGTATCCTACAAGTCATCGTACTTACTTAAGTAACGATACTAAAACACAGGTGACGATCTGATTAGTGGGAAAGTTCGTCTAATAAGGTTCTTGCCTTAACTATGATCTCGCTATCACTCGGACTGGTACTCTGCAGTATTGGCAAAGTTCTTAACAACGCTCTGCTACGAGGCTATCAACCTCATCCGATCTAAGTCTCGCATCTAATCCGATGCACCATCGAATCCAAATTTTAAGCTCCCATCCAATCCATTATAGTAAATTTGCAATTGTTACTAGTCTTGGATACTGTGATGTAGGAACTTCCTTTGCAACGATTTAAAATGTTCCCACGCTTCGTACAAGTTTTCGCCCTCAAATTGTTTAAAGTTGACAATGTCACACCTCAATTGGATGGTTCGATTAATGGGGAAAAATCATGTAAAAATTTCCCCGCTAATTCTTCCCATGTTGATATAGAAACAGGCTCTTGTGAATCCAACCATACGCATATCACATAGCAAAAAGAGAAATAACTAAAGACGAATTGCATCATCAGTAACCTCGTTGTACTTAAATGTGTTGCAGAGTTGCAGGAACTACTTTAAATGTTGATTTGGGTGTTCCATCATATTTCCCCAAAATTGCAAATTATTTTGTATAATTTGGATGGTGGCCGTCTTAATCTTAAAATTATTAGCGTTGATTGTCGGCCTCTTGATACTCCTTCGGATTGCTTCTAAGGTGGGTAGCGCGTATTTGCACAAGGTTCGCTCTTGTTGAGCCATCAATGGCTTTCTTTTGAACTGTGTTGGTGATTCTGGTTGTGTAACATCCTGATAATTAGGGGTTATGCATCTCTGCTAAATTGAATGTTGTTGCATGCTTAAATATGAATGAGTATGTTTTGGAAGTTTATTTTTGAACTTCATTATGTAAGTGAATGCTTAGTGATATATTAAATTATTTTTTTTTATATTTAAGATGGAACTAAGCAAGATAGGCTTTAAGAAATATTGACTAGAGGTTTAAGCATAATAAGTCATTTGGCAAGGTGGTAATGGTGCATGAGTGAATGCATGAGGAGAGAGATTCGAATCTCCTAGCTAGCAAATGGAAGAATTTTATTTCTATTATTTTGTTTCCTATAGTGTCGGCCAAGACTATTCTAGAATGGATGGTCATCTTCTTATTTTTGGTTAGTAGACTTTATGAAAAATGCAAGCTAGAAGTTATGGCAAGGGATCTTGAAGATATGGTAAGATAGGGGGACAAAAGGCTTGAAGAAAGGAGGGTGTTTTGGAAGTTTTTTTCATGGTCATTTGACCATGAACCTAGTCGGTTTTAGGGGCTAAGGGGAGATGGTTTATTTGTGTAAAAATCAAGGATTAATGGGAGGAAATGTGGAGGAAAAAGGGGGATTATGTTGGCATACATGTTGGCCGAATTTGACTTTGGATTAGGGGGTGATAGTTGGCCAAAAACTCTAGCATTTTGTGTATCTTTTCTCATTTCTCCAAAAGCTCTCCTCTTAGCCGAATTTTGTTAATGACATTAGGTAAAAGCTTTTACTTTGTTTTGGCTTTCATTTTGACCATTTTGGTTAAAATGCTTATTCTCTCAAATTCTTGTCCTCTTTAGTCAAAAGCATCAAAAAGTTTGGAAAAACATTTCTTTCTTTCCCTTTCTCTTTCTTTCTCTTTTCATTTTTCTTTCTTCTTCACTCTCAACCGAAACTACCTTCTACCAAAACCAAAATCAACATTTTTTTTTCTTCTCTTTTGTCAAACCAAATCATCTGGTTTCTAAAATTACTAAAATTACTAAAACCCCTAGAGGTAAAATTACTAAAATGCCCCTGGTTTCTAAAAATTTTTAACGCTACCTTTGATTTTGATAAAATTTTCTTACTTTGCAAAAGTATTTAAAAATCGTATTTTGACAAAATACCAAGATGCTTTGATTTGGAAAATTTACGAAATTGCCCCTAACTTCCAAAATTACCAAAATAACCCTGATTTCTGAAATTTCTACAATACCATTGATTTGGTAGAATTTTTTTTTTTAAAATAACCTCGAGATTTGTATATTTTGGAATGTCTTTGATTTGTAAAGATTTTCAAATTGACCCCAATTTATTACTAAAATACCCCTATAGGACAAATGACGATATTACCTGGGTTGGGAAGGTCTGAAATGACCATACAGGTGTAGTGAATGAATGTGTCTCTGCTTATGAATGTGATTATGACTCTCTGAACTAGAGTAGTGAACTTGAACTGAACCTTTGTGTGATCGAAAGAACTACTTCTAAATACTTTATTTCATAAAAATTGTTTGCGGTTAATAAGTGGAAAAAAATTTTGATGCATAAAATTTTCGTAAAAACAGATAAGACGCTAAGTAGACATGAGTTCTAGGGGACGTGGTCGTCGTGGACGCGAAAGAGGAAGAATGGTTGTGTCGGAACCAGTTAGATCTGGTCAAGGTTTCGAAAATGAAGCTCCGCCACCGGCTGTAGGGGTGGAATTTCAAGAGCAAAATGAAGGAGGTAATGCAGTATCTCAAGCTGTGCTTCGAGTTTTGGAACGAGTAGCAGAAGCTAGTGCGGGAAATGGGTCTCGAAAGTCAGTAGCTGAGAGACTTAGATCAAATGGAGCTGAGGTTTTTAGGGGAGTATCTGGAGTAGCTCCAAATGTAGCGGAATACTGGTTGGAGGCAGTCGAAAGGATCATGGACGATTTAGACTGCACTGCTGAAGAAAAGCTGAAAGGTGCTATTTCACTACTCCGCGATGAGGCCTACCAGTGGTAGCTCACTATTAAGGAGAGTACCCCTGTGGATCGAGTGGATTGGGGGTATTTTAAAGTTAAATTCGAAGGAAAATATGTTGGAGCTAGCTACATCGACTCCCAGAGGAAGGCATTTCTGAATTTAGTACAAGGAAATAAGTCGATAGCTGAGTATGAAGCAGAGTTTTTGCGACCTAGCGGATATGCTAGAGGGATAGTAGCTACTGAATATGAATGGTGTGTCAGATTTGAGGATAGACTTAGAGATGAACTGCGAGTGATGATTGCTCCGCACCGGGAAAGAGACTTTGCAATCTTAGTAGAAAGGGCAAGAATAGCTGAAGAAGTTAAGCAGACTGAAAGATAGAATCGGGATAGAGGCCAGAACAAGAATAAGAGGAGCTTTGGGTCTTCAGGGTCATCCGGGAATTTTCAGAAGAAACCAAGAAACGATGGGCCGCGAAGTCAGCAGACTGCTACGGGTGGACAACATCGTGCTTGTGCTCAATGTGGGAAGATGCACCCGGGTGAATATTGGAAAAAGACCGGGGGATGTTTTAAGTGCGGATCCAAGGATCATACGATTAGGGACTGTCCATTGGATACTGAGAGGAATCGTCCGGTAGGTCAAGGTTTTGATCAGGCTGGCAGAGGTGGACAGCAGCCGATGAGGGGTCGTGGTTCGAGTGGCAGAGGTAATGGTTCCGGTAGAGGTCGCGGGACTTCAGGCAGAGTTAGTGGTAGCACTGAGGCTAGACAGCCAGGCTTGGTGTATGCGGTTCGTCGGAAGGAAGATAGTGACGCACCTGATGTTATCACGGGTACGTTTCTTATTTCTGGGTTGCCCTTTATTGCTTTGATAGACATAGGGTCAACTCATTCCTACATCGCTAGTGAGGTATCTGGAACCCTGCATGTGAACTCTAAGACTGTACCTAGGAAGATGACTGTACTTAGTCCTTTAGGACAGACTGTAGTAGTAGATAAACTCTTTAAGGATGTGCCTCTAGAAGTTCAAGGGACGCAGTTTTCGGCTAACATAATGGAATTGCCATTTGGAGAATTTGACTTGATCCTAGGCATGGATTGGCTAGTGAAGTATCATGCGAATGTGGATTGTGCTGCTAAGCGGATGTCACTAAGATCTTTGGACGATAAGGAAGTTGTGCTGATGGGCGAGAGACGGAACTACTTATCGAATGTAGTATCTGCTCTTAAGGTAGAAAAGATGGTTAGGAAAGGTTGTTTGGCTTTTCTTATGTTGGTCAATGCCTTGGAGGCTAAGGAGACAACTGTTGAAGAAGTCAGAACTGTGAGGGAATTCATGGATGTCTTTCCGGAAGAACTTCCAGGATTGCCTCCAGATCGTGAAGTGGAATTTGGGATTGACTGGTTGCCTGGAACGGTGCCAGTATCTATCGCTCCGTACAAAATGGCACCAAAGGAGTTGGTTGAGCTTAAGGCTCAAATTCAAGAGTTGCTTGATCGTGGATTTATCCGACCTAGTGTGTCTCCATGGGGAGCACCGGTCTTGTTCGTGAAGAAGAAGGACGGGACTATGCGGATGTGCATAGATTACCGACAGTTGAATAAGCTGACCATCAAGAACAAGTATCCTTTGCCAAGGATAGACGACTTGTTCGATCAGCTTAAGGGAGCTGTGGTATTCTCAAAGATAGATCTAAGATCGGGGTATCATCAACTTAAGGTGAAGGAAGCGGATATCCATAAGACAGCTTTCCGAACAAGATACGGGCATTATGAATTTTTGGTAATGCCGTTCGGATTGACGAACGCCCCAGCTGCGTTCATGGATATGATGAATCGGGTTTTTCAACCCTACTTGGATCAGTTTGTTGTTGTTTTCATAGACGACATTCTTGTGTATTCCAAGTCTGAGTTGCAGCATGATGAGCATCTTCGGATAGTGTTGCAAGTGCTAAGGGAGAAGAAGCTTTATGCCAAATTCAGCAAGTGCGAATTTTGGCTGAAAGAAGTTGTGTTTTTAGGTCATGTGGTGTCTGCGGAAGGGATAAGGGTGGATCCTCGGAAGATTGAAGCGGTGTTAGATTAGAAACCACCTAAGTCTGTAGCGGAGGTTCGCAATTTCTTGGGATTAACGGGTTACTACAGAAGGTTCGTCGAAGGATTTTCCTCGATAGCAGCACCTTTGACGAAGTTGTTGAGAAAAGAGATACCTTTCGTGTGGGCAGATAAGCAGCAAGAGAGCTTTGAGAAGCTTAAGAGGGTTTTGACTGAAGCTCCAGTTTTGATTCAGCCTGAGATAGGGAAGGACTTTGTGGTGTATTGTGATGCGTCTCACATTGGATTGGGATGTGTTCTGATGCAAGACGGGAAAGTGGTTGCGTACGCGTCTCGGCAATTGAGGCCTCACGAGGTTAACTACCCGACGCATGACTTGGAGTTAGCAGCGGTTGTCTTTGCTCTTAAGGTGTGGAGGCATTATTTGTACGGAGAAAAGTCAGTAATATACACGAATCACAAAAGTCTAAAATATCTACTGACTCAGAAAGAACTGAATTTGAGGCAGCGTAGATGGATAGAGTTGTTGAAAGACTACGACTGTTCTATTGAGTACCACCCGGGCAAGGCAAATGTGGTGGCAGACGCTCTAAGTCAGAAAGTGGTGTCAGACTTAAGGGCGATGTTTGCACATCTTAGTCTTTACGATGACGGAAGCTTGTTGGCAGAATTACAAGTTAGGCCGACATGGTTGAGTCAAGTGAAAGAGAGGCAATTAGTAGATGAAGATCTGAGTGTAAAGCTACGGCAAGTGCAAAATGGGGAGTTGGAAGACTATGGTGTTAACAGCGATGGAGTTTTATGTTTCAAGGGTAAACTCTGTATGCCGAAGGATGAGGAGCTTAGGCGGAGAATTCTTCAGGAATCGCATGGTGGTCCTTATGCGATGCATCCGGGAGGTAGTAAGTTGTACAGGGATCTTCGGGATCAATTTTGGTGGCCTGGTCTTAAGCGGGAAGTTACGGAGTTTGTGGGGAAGTGCTTAACGTGTCAACAGGTTAAGGCAGAACACCAAGTTCCATCAGGAATGCTTCAGCAGATAAAGATTCCGCAATGAAAGTGGGAGCGTATCACCATGGACTTTGTTAGTGGGTTTCCTCTTACGCCTACTAAGAAAGACTCGGTATGGGTGATAGTGGACCGATTGACGAAATCTGCACATTTTATCCCAGTTCGGGTTGATTACTCTATGCAGAAATTGGCGAAGTTATATGTGGCTGAAATTGTGAGGTTGCATGGTGTGCCGGTGTCAATTATTTCGGATAGGGATCCGAGGTTTACGTCTCGGTTTTGGAAAGCTTTGCATCAGGCTTTGGGCACCAGGTTGGATTTCAGTACAGCTTTTCATCCACAGACTGACGGCCAGTCTGAGCGAGTAATCCAAGTCTTAGAGGATATGTTAAGGGGATGTGTGATAGATTTCAGAGGAAGTTGGGAAGAGTTCTTACCTTTGGCAGAATTTGCGTACAACAACAGTTACCAAGCTAGTATTCGGATGGCACCATATGAAGCACTATATGGACGGAAGTGTCGCACTCCTACGTGTTGGACAGAATTAGGGGAACGTCAGATTTTGGGTCCAGAATTAGTAGCTGAATCCGAAGAAAAAGTTAAGGTAATTCGGGCTCGATTAAAGGAAGCATCTGACAGGCAAAAGTCGTACGCAGATCTTAAGCGGAAGGAAATAGAGTTTGCTGTGGGGGATCAAGTATTCCTAAAGGTTTCACCTTGGAAAAAGGTGATAAGATTTGGTCGCAAAGGGAAGTTAAGTCCCAGGTTCAGTGGACCTTATCGGGTTTTGAAGCGGGTTGGATCTGTGGCATACCAGTTAGATTTGCCTTCGGAGTTGAAGAAAATGCACGATGTGTTTCATGTTTCAATGTTACGCCGTTACCGGTCGGATCCATCTCATGTAGTAACAGTTGGAGAGGTGGAATTACAACCAGATTTGTCTTATGAGGAGGAGCCGATTCAGATTCTAGATCGGGATGTGAAGGTGTTACGGAGGAAATCAGCTCCTCTTGTCAAAGTGTTATGGCACAATCATGGATCGAAAGAAGCTTCGTGGGAGCCAGAGGAGGCGATGCGACAGCAATACCCTCACTTGTTCTAGCCAGGTAATTTCGAGGACGAAATTATTTTAAGTAGGGTAGAATTGTAACATCCTGATAATTAGGGGTTATGCATCTCTGCTAAATTGAATGTTGTTGCATGCTTAAATATGAATGAGTGTGTTTTGGAAGTTTATTTTTGAACTTCATTATGTAAGTGAATGCTTAGTGATATATTAAATTTTTTTTTTATATTTAAGATGGAACTAAGCAAGATAGGCTTTAAGAAATATTGACTAGAGGTTTAAGCATAATAAGTCATTTGGCAAGGTGGTAATGGTGCATGAGTGAAAGCATGAGGAGAGAGATTCGAATCTCCTAGCTAGCAAATGGAATAATTTTATTTCTATTATTTTGTTTCCTATAGTGTCGGCCAAGACTATTCTAGAATGGATGGTCATCTTCTTATTTTTGGTTAGTAGACTTTATGAAAAAGGCAAGCTAGAAGTTATGGCAAGGGATCTTGAAGATATGGTAAGATAGGGGGACAAAAGGCTTGAAGAAAGGTGGGTGTTTTGGAAGTTTTTTTCATGGTCATTTGACCATGAACCTAGTCGGTTTTAGGGGCTAAGGGGAGATGGTTTATTTGTGCAAAAATCAAGGATTAATGGGAGGAAATGTGGAGGAAAAAGGGGGATTATGTTGGCATACATGTTGGCCGAATTTGACTTTGGATTAGGGGGTGATAGTTGGCCAAAAACTCTAGCATTTTGTGTATCTTTTCTCATTTCTCCAAAAGCTCTCCTCTTAGCCGAATTTTGTTAATGACATTAGGTAAAAGTTTTTACTTTGTTTTGGCTTTCATTTTGACCATTTTGGTTAAAATGCTTATTCTCTCAAATTCTTGTCCTCTTTAGTCAAAAGCATCAAAAAGTTTGGAAAAACATTTCTTTCTTTCCCTTTCTCTTTCTTTCTCTTTTCATTTTTCTTTCTTCTTCACTCTCAACCGAAACTACCTTCTACCAAAACCAAAATCAACATTTTTTTTCTTCTCTTTTGTCAAACCAAATCATCTTTCATTTTCATCTCTTCTTTTTGTTTAAGGCCGAATCTTCAAGTGGTCAAGCCGAATCCTTGAAAAGGTTTTTTTTTTTTTAAGAATCTTTTTAGAAACCAACGTTTTAAGAGAAACCTTTCGAAATCATCCAAGGTAAGAATATCACTTTCGGTTATATCAATTCTTTTAGATAGTTTATTAATCAACTTTATTTTAGGGGTGAATTTGAGACTAACAAGATAGGTTCGAAAAGAGCAGTACGGAGTGTTTGGAAGATAGGAGGCACTGTTATACCCTCAAACTACAAACGAAGAGCTGTATCGACGATAAGAGATTTTCCACCAGGTTGTGGACCCTCTGCCAAAGAAGATCGGTTATTTGAAGTCGTGCGTACAACTGAACCACTTTTCGTTAGTGGGTTGTCAGCGGGTTTTGATTCATCTAGCGGAGAAAAACCACAAATAACGGTTGTTTGAGAATCCGAGGGTAAGGATTTAGATCTCTCATCAATAGTATAGTTTTATTAGTAATAGTGTATACTAAACAAGTGTGATTATTACCTAGGCGTTGACGAGCGGGAAGGTATCGTTCTCACAGTCATAAGGTGTGTAACCTTACAATAAAATCTCGTAGATCTATAATGTGATTTATATGACAATATGTTTAATAATGTTTGTGGATACCATTCAGTGGTATACGATATTCAGGTATGTTTACCCCGACATTTCGTAAATTTTGCTATATGCATAAATGTGAAATGAGTATGATGATATTATGATTTTTGGGGGTAAATGGCATGAAAACTGAATAATATGTATGTGCATGGGCATATGGGTAAAATTGATAAAGGGAAGTATTTCGGTGGTTTTACCACATAATCCGGTGACTTCGGTCACATATGTTAATCTGGTGACTTCGGTCACATTGATCAGGTGGCCTTGCCACAAAATTATAAGGGCGATGTGCATGTTGACTGCAGCAACTGCCTTCGATGGTGTGTAGCGGATGGAGGGTCAATTTAGTAATCCCCACGGTGTGTTTGGTTGGTACGGGTGGTGTGTAGCGGATGGATATTTAGGTGGGCCGGGTTTGCATTTCATTATATGTGTATATTCATGTGATTTTTTTTTATCTGCTATAAAAATTGGGCTTATGGCTAAACATGATTTAAAGTGGGCCTATGACTATAAATGTTATTAATGGGCTTTTAATGTATGTGTTACACATTGAGTTTATGACTCACCCCTTTTGTGGGATAATTTTTCAGATGACTCTTAGCGTGATGGATCGGGTCAGCGAGGACTATGTGGTGGCCAATGCTCAAACAAAGTATTTTGGAGATTTTCCAAATTAAACTTATTAAACTTATTTAAGATTTTTTTTGGGTTTTTCCATTTTTGTAATAAGGCCATTATGAACTGTTTTATTTTTATTCTGCCATGAACAATTATTGTTTAAATAACTAAATGGTTTTTGATAAATAAATTAAACTGTTTTGAAAACAAAATATGTTTCCACAATATTAATGAATTTTTCATTAAATTTGGTTTTCTTTTAACTTATTAATTTCTCTTAAAAATAATGTTTTAAGAAGATACAAATTTACTTTACAATTTGATTTCAACCCTATCTTTAAGTTAATCTGTTTTATTTAAAATCATCAAGTTTTTCTTATAACCGAGAATTTGCTAAAGTTTTACTCGAGGAACATATCAAATCCGGTCAGGCTTTTGGGCCGGGTTTAGGGTGTTTCAACTTGGTATCAGAGCACAGTTTTAAACACTCGGCCTTGGGTTTTGAAGTCCACAACGTTTTCAAAATTTGGCCCAAATGAATGATTTTAATTTTTGGTTAAAAATGGTTTTATGAAAGCATGGCACCCGAGCTCTTGACCCGAAGTCCACCAGGTTAGTATCTCAAATTGTTGAGTGAATTATTATATGATTGGTATATGGGCAAACTTGGGCTCGTAGATTAGTGAACTAGGATCTATTGAACCCTAGGGTTAGTACACTCAAACACATGCATAAGACTTAAAAACAACCGAACAAACCTGTGAAGTAAGTCGCCGAGTTACGGTGTGGCAACCATTGTGCGCATGTCTAGGAGTGGATTCGGAAAGAGCTTGGTATTTAAGCAGTCCTAGCGACTCACCTCCTCTTTACTTGAATCCTACCTGGTGCGTAGCTACGGTTCACCCTAACCAAGAGGACTTATTCACGGGCTAAACTCAATAATTAAAACCCGAAAGGGACTAGCCATCCTGTTTTATAAAAAAAAAAAAACCTTAGTTTTTAAAATCACTACTTTACCCTTTTGATTTGTAGCAAAATTTATTTTGAAATTTTTCAAAAATGATTTCGATTTAAAAAAAAAATTATCTCAATACCCCTAGAGGTAAAATTACTAAAATGCCCCTGGTTTCTAAAAATTTTTAACGCTACCTTTGATTTTGATAAAATTTTCTTACTTTGCAAAAGTATTTAAAAATCGTATTTTGACAAAATACCAAGATGCTTTGATTTGGAAAATTTACGAAATTGCCCCTGACTTCCAAAATTACCAAAATAACCCTGATTTCTGAAATTTCTACAATACCATTGATTTGGTAGAATTTTTTTTTTAAAATAACCTCGAGATTTGTATATTTTGGAAGGTCTTTGATTTGTAAAGATTTTCAAATTGACCCCAATTTATTACTAAAATACCCCTATAGGACAAATGACGATATTACCTGGGTTGGGAAGGTCTGAAATGACCATAGAGGTGTAGTGAATGAATGTGTCTCTGCTTATGAATGTGATTATGACTCTCTGAACTAGAGTAGTGAACTTGAACTGAACCTTTGTGTGATCGAAAGAACTACTTCTAAATACTTTATTTCATAAAAATTGTTTGCGGTTAATAAGTGGAAAAAAATGTTGATGCATAAAATTTTCGTAAAAACAGATAAGACGCTAAGTAGACATGAGTTCTAGGGGACGTGGTCGTCATGGACGCGGAAGAGGAAGAATGGCTGTGTCGGAACCAGTTAGATCTGGTCAAGGTTTCGAAAATGAAGCTCTGCCACCGGCTGTAGGGGTGGAATTTCAAGAGCAAAATGAAGGAGGTGATGCCGTATCTCAAGCTGTGCTTCGAGTTTTGGAACGAGTAGCAGAAGCTAGTGCGGGAAATGGGTCTCGAAAGTCAGTAGCTGAGAGACTTAGATCAAATGGAGCTGAGGTTTTTAGGGGAGTATCTAGAGTAGCTCCAAATGTAGCGGAATACTGGTTGGAGGCAGTCAAAAGGATCATGGACGATTTAGACTGCACTGCTGAAGAAAAGCTGAAAGGTGCTATTTCACTACTCCGTGATGAGGCCTACCAGTGGTGGCTCACTATTAAGGAGAGTACCCTTGTGGATCGAGTGGATTGGGGGTATTTTAAAGTTAAATTCGAAGGAAAATATGTTGGAGCTAGCTACATCGACTCCCAGAGGAAGGCATTTCTGAATTTAGTACAAGGAAATAAGTCGATAGCTGAGTATGAAGCAGAGTTTTTGCGACTTAGCCGATATGCTAGAGGGATAGTAGATACTGAATATGAACGGTGTGTCAGATTTGAGGATGGACTTAGAGATGAACTGCGAGTGATGATTGCTCCGCACCGGGAAAGAGACTTTGCAATCTTAGTAGAAAGGGCAAGAATAGCTGAAAAAGTTAAGCAGACTGAAAGACAGAACCGGGACAGAGGCCAGAACAAGAATAAGATGAGCTTTGGGTCTTCAGGGTCATCCGGGAATTTTCAGAAGAAACCAAGAAACGATGGGCCGCGAAGTCAACAGACTGCTACGGGTGGACAACATCGTGCTTGTGTTCAATGTGGGAAGATGCACCCGGGTGAATGCTGGAAAAAGACCGGGGGATGTTTTAAGTGCGGATCCAAGGATCATATGATTAGGGATTGTCCATTGGATACTGAGAGGAATCGTCCGGTAGGTCAAGGTTTTAATCAGGCTGGCAGAGGTGGACAGCAGCCGATGAGGGGTCGTGGTTCGAGTGGCAGAGGTAATGGTTCCGGTAGAGGTCGCGGGACTTCAGGCAGAGTTAGTGGTAGCACTGAGGCTAGACAGCCAGGCTTGGTGTATGCGGTTCGTCGGAAGGAAGATAGTGACGCACCTGATGTTATCACGGGTACGTTTCTTATTTCTGGGTTGCCCTTTATTGCTTTGATAGACATAGGGTCAACTCATTCCTACATCGCTAGTGAGGTATCTGGAACCCTGCATGTGAACTCTGAGACTTTACCTAGGAAGATGACTGTACTTAGTCCTTTAGGACAGACTGTAGTAGTAGATAAACTCTTTAAGGATGTGCCTCTAGAAGTTCAAGGGACGCAGTTTTCGGCTAACTTAATGGAATTGCCATTTGGAGAATTTGACTTGATCCTAGGCATGGATTGGCTAGTGAAGTATCGTGCGAATGTGGATTGTGCTGCTAAGCGAATGTCACTAAGATCTTTGGACGATAAGGAAGTTGTGGTGATGGGCGAGAGACGGAACTACTTATCGAATGTAGTATCTGCTCTTAAGGCAGAAAAGATGGTTAGGAAAGGTTGTTTGGCTTTTCTTATGTTGGTCAGTGCCTTGGAGGCTAAGGAGACAACTGTTGAAGAAGTCAGAACTGTGAGGGAATTCATGGATGTCTTTCCGGAAGAACTTCTAGGATTGCCTCCGGATCGTGAAGTGGAATTTGGGATTGACTTGTTGCCTGGAACGGCGCCAGTATCTATCGCTCCGTATAGAATGGCACCAAAGGAGTTGGTTGAGCTTAAGGCTCAAATTCAAGAGTTGCTTGATTGTGGATTTATCCGACCTAGTGTGTCTCCATGGGGAGCACCGGTCTTGTTCGTGAAGAAGAAGGACGGGACTATGCGGATGTGCATAGATTACCGACAGTTGAATAAGCTGACCATCAAGAACAAGTATCATTTGCCAAGGATAGATGACTTGTTCGATCAGCTTAAGGGAGCTGCGGTATTCTCAAAGATAGATCTAAGATCGGGGTATCATCAACTTAAGGTGAAGGAAGCGGATATCCATAAGACAGCTTTCCGAATAAGATACGGGCATTATGAATTTTTGGTAATGCCGTTCGGATTGACGAACGCCCCAGCTGCGTTCATGGATATGATGAATCGGGTTTTTCAACCCTACTTGGATCAGTTTGTTGTTGTTTTCATAGACGACATTCTTGTGTATTCCAAGTCTGAGTTGCAGCATGATGAGCATCTTCGGATAGTGTTGCAAGTGCTAAGGGAGAAGAAGCTTTATGCCAAATTCAGCAAGTGCGAATTTTGGCTGAAAGAAGTTGTGTTTTTAGGTCATGTGGTGTCTGCGGAAGGGATAAGGGTGGATCCTCGGAAGATTGAAGCGGTGTTAGATTAGAAACCACCTAAGTCTGTAGCGGAGGTTCGCAATTTCTTGGGATTAGCAGGTTACTACAGAAGGTTCGTCGAAGGATTTTCCTAGATAGCAGCACCTTTGACGAAGTTGTTGAGAAAAGAGATACCTTTCGTGTGGGCAGATAAGCAGCAAGAGAGCTTTGAGAAGCTTAAGAGGGTTTTGACTGAAGCTCCGGTTTTGATTCAGCCTGAGACAGGGAAGGACTTTGTGGTGTATTGTGATGCGTCTCACATTGGATTGGGATGTGTTTTGATGCAAGACGGGAAAGTGGTTGCGTATGCGTCTCGGCAATTGAGGCCTCACGAGGTTAACTACCCGACGCATGACTTGGAGTTAGCAGCGGTTGTCTTTGCTCTTAAGGTGTGGAGGCATTATTTGTACGGAGAAAAGTCAGTAATATACACGAATCACAAAAGTCTAAAATATCTACTGACTCAGAAAGAACTGAATTTGAGGCAGCGTAGATGGATAGAGTTGTTGAAAGACTACGACTGTTCTATTGAGTACCACCCGGGCAAGGCAAATGTGGTGGCAGACGCTCTAAGTCGGAAAGTGGTGTCAGACTTAAGGGCGATGTTTGCACATCTTAGTCTTTACGATGACGGAAGCTTGTTGGCAGAATTACAAGTTAGGCCGACATGGTTGAGTCAAGTGAAAGAGAGGCAATTAGTAGATGAAGATCTGAGTGTAAAGCTACGGCAAGTGCAAAATGGGGAGTTGGAAGACTATGGTGTTAACAGCGATGGAGTTTTATGTTTCAAGGGTAAACTCTGTATGCCGAAGGATGAGGAGCTTAGGCGGAGAATTCTTCAGGAATCGCATGGTGGTCCTTATGCGATGCATCCGGGAGGTAGTAAGTTGTACAGGGATCTTCGGGATCAATTTTGGTGGCCTGGTCTTAAGCGGAAGGTTACGGAGTTTGTGGGGAAGTGCTTAACGTGTCAACAGGTTAAGGCGGAACACCAAGTTCCATCAGGAATGCTTCAGCAGATAAAGATTCCGCAATGGAAGTGGGAGCGTATCACCATGGACTTTGTTAGTGGGTTTCCTCTTACGCCTACTAAGAAAGACTCGGTATGGGTGATAGTGGACCGATTGACGAAATCTGCACATTTTATCCCAGTTCGGGTTGATTACTCTATGCAGAAATTGGCGAAGTTATATGTGGCTGAGATTGTGAGGTTGCATGGTGTGCCGGTGTCAATTATTTCGGATAGGGATCCGAGGTTTACGTCTCGGCTTTGGAAAGCTTTGCATCAGGCTTTGGGCACCAGGTTGGATTTCAGTACGGCTTTTCATCTACAGACTGACGGCCAGTCTGAGCGAGTAATCCAAGTCTTAGAGGATATGTTAAGGGGATGTGTGATAGATTTCAGAGGAAGTTGGGAAGAGTTCTTACCTTTGGCAGAATTTGCGTACAACAACAGTTACCAAGCTAGTATTCGGATGGCACCATATGAAGCACTATATGGACGGAAGTGTCGCACTCCTACGTGTTGGACAGAATTAGGGGAACGTCAGATTTTGGGTCCAGAATTGGTAGCTGAATCCGAAGAAAAAGTTAAGGTAATTCGGGCTCGATTAAAGGAAGCATCTGACAGGAAAAAGTCATACGCAGATCTTAAGCGGAAGGAAATAGAGTTTGCTGTGGGGGATCAAGTATTCCTAAAGGTTTCACCTTGGAAAAAGGTGATGAGATTTGGTCGCAAAGGGAAGTTAAGTCCCAGGTTCATTGGACCTTATCGGGTTTTGAAGCGGGTTGGATCTGTGGCATACCAGTTAGATTTGCCTTCAGAGTTGAAGCAAATGCACGATGTGTTTCATGTTTCAATGTTACGCCGTTACTGGTCGGATCCATCTCATGTAGTATCAGTTGGAGAGGTGGAATTACAACCAGATTTGTCTTATGAGGAGGAGCCGATTCAGATTCTAGATCGGGATGTGAAGGTGTTACGGAGGAAATCAGTTCCTCTTGTCAAAGTGTTATGGCACAATCATGGATCGAAAGAAGCTTCGTGGGAGCCAGAGGAGGCGATGCGACAGCAATACCCTCACTTGTTCTAGCCAGGTAATTTCGAGGACGAAATTATTTTAAGGAGGGTAGAATTGTAACATCCTGATAATTAGGGGTTATGCATCTCTGCTAAATTGAATGTTGTTGCATGCTTAAATATGAATGAGTGTGTTTTGGAAGTTTATTTTTGAACTTCATTATGTAAGTGAATGCTTAGTGATATATTAAATTTTTTTTTATATTTAAGATGGAACTAAGCAAGATAGGCTTTAAGAAATATTGACTAGAGGTTTAAGCATAATAAGTCATTTGGCAAGGTGGTAATGGTGCATGAGTGAATGCATGAGGAGAGAGATTCGAATCTCCTAGTTAGCAAATGGAAGAATTTTATTTCTATTATTTTGTTTCCTATAGTGTCGGCCAAGACTATTCTAGAATGGATGGTCATCTTCTTATTTTTGGTTAGTAGACTTTATGAAAAAGGCAAGCTAGAAGTTATGGCAAGGGATCTTGAAGATATGGTAAGATAGGGGGACAAAAGGCTTGAAGAAAGGAGGGTGTTTTGGAAGTTTTTTTCATGGTCATTTGACCATGAACCTAGTCGGTTTTAGGGGCTAAGGGGAGATGGTTTATTTGTGCAAAAATCAAGGATTAATGGGAGGAAATGTGGAGGAAAAAGGGGGATTATGTTGGCATACATGTTGGCCGAATTTGACTTTGGATTAGGGGGTGATAGTTGGCCAAAAACTCTAGCATTTTGTGTATCTTTTCTCATTTCTCCAAAAGCTCTCCTCTTAGCCGAATTTTGTTAATGACATTAGGTAAAAGTTTTTACTTTGTTTTGGCTTTCATTTTGACCATTTTGGTTAAAATGCTTATTCTCTCAAATTCTTGTCCTCTTTAGTCAAAAGCATCAAAAAGTTTGGAAAAACATTTCTTTCTTTCCCTTTCTCTTTCTTTCTCTTTTCATTTTTCTTTCTTCTTCACTCTCAACCGAAACTACCTTCTACCAAAACCAAAATCAACATTTTTTTTTCTTCTCTTTTGTCAAACCAAATCATCTTTCATTTTCATCTCTTCTTTTTGTTTAAGGCCGAATCTTCAAGTGGTCAAGCCGAATCCTTGAAAAGGTTTTTTTTTTTAAGAATCTTTTTGGAAACCAACGTTTTAAGAGAAACCTTTCGAAATCATCCAAGGTAAGAATATCACTTTCGGTTATATCAATTCTTTTAGATAGTTTATTAATCAACTTTATTTTAGGGGTGAATTTGAGACAAACAAGATAGGTTCGAAAAGAGCAGTACGGAGTGTTTGGAAGAGAGGAGGCACTGTTATACCCTCAAACGACAAACGAAGAGATGTATCGGCGATAAGAGATTTTCCACCGGGTTGTGGACCCTCTGCCAAAGAAGATCGGTTATTTGAAGTCGTGCGTACAACTGAACCACTTTTCGTTAGTGGGTTGTCAGCGGGTTTTGATTCATCTAGCGGAGAAAAACCACAAATAACGGTTGTTCGAGAATCCGAGGGTAAGGATTTAGATCTCTCATCAATAGTATAGTTTTATTAGTAATAGTGTATACTAAACAAGTGTGATTATTACCTAGGCGTTGACGAGCGAGAAGGTATCGTTCTCACAGTCATAAGGTGTGTAACCTTACAATAAAATCTCATAGATCTATAATGTGATTTATATGACAATATGTTTAATGATGTTTGTGGATACCATTCAGTGGTATACGATATTCAGGTATGTTTACCCCGACATTTCGTAAATTTTGCTATATGCATAAATGTGAAATGAGTATGATGATATTATGATTTTTGGGGGTAAATGGCATGAAAACTGAATAATATGTATGTGCATGGGCATATGGGTAAAATTGATAAAGGGGAAGTATTTCGGTGGTTTTACCACATAATCCGGTGACTTCGGTCACATATGTTAATCTGGTGACTTCGGTCACATTGATCAGGTGGCCTTGCCACAAAATTATAAGGGCGATGTGCATGTTGACTGCAGCAACTGCCTTCGATGGTGTGTAGCGGATGGAGGGTCGATTTAGTAATCCCCACGGTGTATTTGGTTGGTACGGGTGGTGTGAAGCAGATGGATATTTAGGTGGGCCGGGTTTGCATTTCATTATATGTGTATATTCATGTGATTTTTTTTTATCTGCTATAAAAATTGGGCTTATGGCTAAACATGATTTAAAATGGGCCTATGACTATATATGTTATTAATGGGATTTTAATATATGTGTTACACATTGAGTTTATGACTCACCCCTTTTGTAGGGATAATTTTTCAGATGACTCTTAGCGTGGTGGATCGGGTCAGCGAGGACTATGTGGTGGCCAATGCTCAAACAAAGTATTTTGGAGATTTTCCAAATTAAACTTATTAAACTTATTAAACTTATTTAAGATTTTTTTTGGGTTTTGCCATTTTTGTAATAAGGCCATTATGAACTGTTTTATTTTTATTCTGCCATGAACAATTATTATTTAAATAACTAAATGGTTTTTGATAAATAAATTAAACTGTTTTGAAAACAAAATATGTTTCCACAATATTAATGAATTTTTCATTAAATTTGGTTTTCTTTTAACTTATTAATTTCTCTTAAAAATAATGTTTTAAGAAGATACAAATTTACTTTACAATTTGATTTCAACCCTATCTTTAAGTTAATCTGTTTTATTTAAAATCATCAAGTTTTTCTTATAAGCGAGAATTTGCTAAAGTTTTACTTGAGGAACATATCAAATCCGGTCGGCTTTTTGGGCCGGGTTTAGGGTGTTTCAGGTTGTTTGTCAAACAATGGATTCTCCCGGAGTAAGTCAGCTACCATGGGTGGATTGTTTTGCATTTGTTGACGAGCTCGCCTCAAAAATTCTTTCTGGTTCAGGATTTGGCTCGATTGGGATGGTTTTGCTTTGAGTCATACACTGAAATCAAAGAGAAAATAAAATAAAAATAACTAAAAAAAAAATATGTATCTATAATTCTAAATATTACTATTTATCCTATTAAAATTTAGAAAATGAATTTTTAGTCTAATGTTGAAACCTCCCCAGCAACGACGCCAATAATTTGATCGTCGCCAGTATACGGATCAAATTGTAGCAAAATGGATAATTAATAAAGCAGCGATATTCGCAAGTATACGGGTCAAATTGTAATATAGAAGAATTTTACAATGAAATACTTCGGACAATATTCTGGAGATTATACCCAAAAAAGATTAAATTAAATTTAAATTAATTTTCTACATTAACAAATCTAGATAGTATTAATCTAAAATTATATTACGAAGAATCAAAATTAAAAATAATGAATCTAAATAGTATAAATTAACTAAAATTAACATCAACCAAATGACCACCGAAGGCGCCAAATTCGATTGCTTCCTTAGTCTATTAAACTCATCAATAATGCTAAAGACCTTATCCTCACTAGTTCATCCACGTTGGAGCCAGTGGCGGCCTTGCTCCCCTCCAAAAGTTCGAAAATTTTTATTGTGACCCTTAAAATTTTAATTACGTTTTCAAAATTTTTAAATTCTTGGTAAGCTTTACAAAAGTTCTAAAAAGATTTTATTTTAACATTCCAGTTTTTTAAAAATTCGTAGTAATTCTTCCAAAATTTTTTAAAATTTTTAATTTCTTTAAAAATTTCAAATAGGCCCCCAAAACTCAATGGCATGTTCTGCCATTAGTGGCTCTTCCGTCGCTTCCCGACGAGTCACCGTGATGTGGAAACTCCAGAATCCTTAATCAATGTGTGATTAAAAACAAAAGAGAGAGGTTTTTCCTATGGAACCCTTTGTTACTCCCAAAATAATTTGAAAAGTAACAAACTTTAAAGTAAAAAAAAAAAAAAAAAAAAAAAGAGTTGAATCACTTCACCTAGAAAAAAAAATATTTTATTCAATTCTGTAAATTTTGACTGGCCAAGCCTTATTTATATAGGCACTTACGTAATAAATTTAAAAAGAAATATAAACTCCTAAAATCTAATTAATTATTCATTTTTACAAGTGTTTTATAATTGAAACTGTAATTAAATCATCAAATAAATATTTACTCTTAAATAAACTTTTAAGTAATATAAAATACACTTAATAGTATAAAAGGTCCTCAAACTTTTTTAAAAAATCAATTAAGCTGCTGTGACTTTTTTGCACTCAATTGAGCCCTGAATTAACAAAACTAGCAAAATAGGTCATTTGACCAACGTTGATCGTTAAACGCTGACGTGGTCGTCAACGATGCTGGCGTGGCACTCCATGTCAACAATAGTTGTTGATGTCGCAATGTCACGTCAGCAAAAATTTTTAATTTTTTAAAAAAAAAGGAATATTTAAAAGGAATATTTAACTTTTTTTTGCTGGAATGAACTTAGACATATGGTTGTTCGGGTTCATTTGTTTCAAAGCTTAATTTTTAAATAAAAATTAAAAAAAATTATAAACTTGTAAAATATTATTAAAATTTATAAAAATATGAAATAAAGTTAAAAATCAATAACAGAACATTTAAAACTTAAGTTCAGAATGAATCTAGACAGATTATTGTCTAGATTCACATTGAATCTGGGCAACTATATGTCATTCATTCAAGACAATTTTCCAACATTATATAAAGTTTAAAAAATATTAAAAATTAATTTTCTTTAAAAGATTACGGTATTGATGTTTTAATTCAATCCGTACTTTTAGGATATATAAAAATTATAAAATAAATAAATAAATAAAAATAATTTTAAGTTTATTAATCATACGTGTCAAGTTTTTTTAATATGTATCAATATATCCAATTATTTAAAATTTTTAGGCTATAAAATAATTGATAAACTATTAATTTGATATATTCATACATTTAAAAAAAAACTTTACACGTACGATTAATATAATTAAAATTATTTTTATTTATTTATTTTATAAAATATTTTTATTTTATATACATTTTAATAGGTACTAATCATATTAAAACATCAATACATATATCAAATATTTTAAAAAAATTAATTTTTAATATTTTTAAACTTTATATAATGTAGAAAACTTGTCCTGAATGAAACATATTTAGATACATTTTGGACTTAACTTTTAAATGGTTTTTTTTATCTTTTGAACTCTATTTAATATTTTTATAAATTTTAATAATGTTCTAAAAATTTTTAATTTTTTTAAATTTTAGTTTTTTAAAATGTTTAGAAAAAAATAAGTTTTTAAAATTAAACTTTTAAATAAATGAACTTGGACAACCATTTGTCCAGTTTCATTCTAGTAAACAATTAAATATTCCTTTTAGTTTTTAAATCTTTTTAAAAAAGATTGAATTTTGTATGTCGGCACTGTTAATGACCACGTCAACATTGTAACAATCAACATTGGTCAAAGGGTCTATTTGTCTATGTTTTTTAGTTCAAGGGCTCAATTGGGTGCGAAAAGGTCATAAGGGCTTAATTGATTTTTTCGAATAAGTTCAAGAGACTTTTATACCATCGAGCCTATAAAATTCTAAAACTTAGGCTTAAATAATAGAAATTGGTGGCTAAAGAGACTTCCAACTCAAAATTTTCATATTGAACTCATCTAAAAAATTGTGCTTGCATAGTTTTCACTAAAACAACCATAACTTGAGCTTTCAACCTTTGATTGGCGCTTTTCAAAGAGCAATGCGAAGCTAAGAGAGATATTTGTAATCAACAATAAATAACTCAACCTAGAAATGCTTGAATCCTATCCGGAAGTACGTCGCAAGTTGGTTGATGTTCATACTTGAACTCAAATGAATTTACCCCTTTTGAGTTTGTATCATGTTGTCGTTGGAGTAAAGGCTCATGGCAACTTGGGTCTAGGCGAGCCAATCGCTCATTACAATACAAGTCAATAATAGGTTGAAATGTTGGGTTTAGGGTTTTAGAGTAAATCAACCATAGAGTGAGGTAGAGATAATAGCAAGAGTGATTCAGGATTTGGGGGAAAGCTAGTGTTTTTCTATTTTTCTATTTTGATTATTTAAGAATCAAGACTAAATTGATAGAACGTGTAAAGTTAATGGCTAAATTTATAGAATTATTTAAAATTAAGACCAAATTGGTAGAATATGTAAATATTAAAGAGTTGAATTTGTTATCATGTCAATTGAGAAAAGTCACATCAACATTTCATTAATGATTTAATGGAGGAGTAACCATAAACATTGATAACATTCATTGTAACAGCCCGATTATGGGGCTAGTCGGAATGGTGATTTCAGAACCACTAATTCGAGGTTGGATAAATTAGTTTTAATATTATTTTATGAGTTATGGTATAATTATATGAGTGTATGAAATTTTTGGTGCATTAATTTTGGTGATTGCATGCTTAATTGCGAAAAAGGACTAAATCGCATAAAGTACGAATGTTTCATTTTACAAGCTAGAGGTGTCTAATAGCTATGGAATATTAAATTGAAGGTCCTTAAAGTTCAATTAGGCCTTCCTAAAGGTTATGGTCGTCCAAGGGGGACAAGAGCATTAAAATTGGTCAATATTTGGTGACTTTAGGTGACTAAATGAATAAAATAAGATAAAATAAAGAAAAGGCTATCATCTTTTCATTTCTCTTCTTCTTCCATCGACTTTTATACTCAAGAAAGGCCTTAGGAGCTTGAAATTTCAGTAACTTATTCTCCTTGCTAGTAAGTGATTTTAGTGGTTTCTCTTGATAATATTTGTACTTTTGGAACCCCTAAAGCTTAAGCTAGCTAAAGAGGGGACTATTTCGCAAAACTATTGCCAGTGTTTATGTTATTTGCTGAGTTTCTAGGGAAGGAAATGAATTATGGTTGTTAAATAAACAACTTTTGTGAAATGTGTTTCCATGAAAACACCTAAAATGACCTATTTGTAAAGGTTGTAAATTGAGTAGTAAATGCATGAAATGATTGGTATTGTGAATTGTTATAAGAGTAATAAATGTTCATCTAAGCTTGTTTAATGATGAAATTTGATGAAAAATGATTTACGAGCCTAGGGGCAAAATCATAATTTTGCCAAGTATAAGGGCAAAACGGTCATTTTTTCTAGAGTAGAAATTTTGAAGTGTCTTGATTTATGTAGTGATTAAATGAGTAAATTTTATTATTATAGATCAAGAGGAATGCAAAAACAACCTTGACCAGGGAAAAAGCAAGGTTTCGGACTCAACCTCAAATTAACATATTTTGCATCGAGGTAAGTTTTGTGTAAACGATACATACCTATTATGTATGTTTTAACTATTAATTTATTGTGTGGATGTAATTGATTATTGGTGAGAATTATTGAAATGGTAGAAATGTGAAAACTCTCGGATGAGCCTTCGGAAGAGAAATATGGGTACAGATGAATATTCGTAAATATTTTGGTAGGCCGTGTGCGATACCACCTTGCTATTTATTAACGATGGGCTATGTGCGATACCAACGTGCCTATTATCATTTTGGTGGGCTGTGTGCGATACCGCCATAACTATCATTATTGGTGGGTTATGTGCGATACCACCCTATTATTGATTAATGGTGGGCTATGTGTAAAACCACCGAGTATCTTGTATCATTCCGAAGGGTTCATCGAGAAATTTTTCTAAGTGAAATTATACGTGGCTTTGTGGTGATAAGTGCAGGGCATAAGTACAAGTAAATGTGAGCAATGTATATGATATGTGGTTGGGATGTGGTAAGAGTTGAGATGAGTAAGCATGATTATGAGAATATGAATTGTTCTTACATAGTATGTAATGTTTTTGATTGATTAGCATATGGTATGATGCTTATTGTTTACATATAGAATTACTAAGCTTAAAGCCTACTTTCTTCTATTTTCCCTTGTTTTATAGTGTCGAAGAGCCAGCTCGGGATATGGAGATAAGCAAAGGATCACCCACACTATCAGCACATCTTGGTATAGTTATACTTAGCTTTTTGAGTATGACATGTATAGGGACTAGACTTAGTTGTGTCATATTGTTTTGGACAAATGTGTTGGCTCATTCAAAGATGAACTCTTTTGTATAAGGCCATAGTTGGTGGCTCTTTCTTATTAATCTATGAAAAGATGAGGTTATTCATGAATGTGCAAGATGCATAATTGGTTTACTTAGTTTAAATATGCATGAATGGGTTGAAGGTTTGATGTGAATTATATTTGTATGATTTGGGGTGATAGAAAGAGCTGAGCAAATAGCCTTGTTCTTGTCCACACGGGTAGACACACGGGCGTGTGTCTAGGCCGTGTGTGTTACAAAGTCAACCTCATGGGTGTGTGGTGAGGCCATGTGTCCCCTTGCATGCTAGGTTTACAAGTCAGTATGCTCAGTAGTAAACACACGGGTAGAGACACGTCTGTGTGTTTCAACCGTGTGGAAGACACGGCCATGGACATGGGCGTGTACCCAAGCCGTGTGAAGTCTGGATCTGAAATTAGGAATTTAATTCACCACACGGCCGAAGGACACTGGTGTGTGTCTTATGGGGTGATGACGTCAAAATCAGAATGTTAAGGTTTTTGCACACGGGCTAAGATAGGGGCATGTCGTGGCCGTGTGAGGGACACGGGCGTGTATCCAGACGTGTGAAAACCCCTGTAGGTTCAAATTGAGAAATAAATCCACATGGGTGTGAAACACGGGCTTGTGATATACCACACGGGTGTGTCCTTTCCTCCACACGAGAGTGTGGACTGTTTAGTGAAAAATTTTTAAGATTTTTTAGAGAGCTTCAAAAGAGTTCGATAGATCCCGAACCATTCCTAATGTGTGATTTAGGCCTAGTAGGCTTGTTTAAGAGATGTTACGAGAAGTTCTAATTTTAAATGGAAAGTCATGTATCGGTATTGCATAATTGTTGGTGTATAAGTCTAGTAATGTCTCGTACCCTGTTCCAGCATTGAATACGGGTAAGGGGTGTTACATTTAGTGGTATCAGAGCTATGGTTTTGTCAGTTCTCGGGCTACCGTAGCGTGTGTGAGAGTCTAGCTATACATGCCATAAATATATATATTGATAGTGTGGTGATTCCTGACAATGTTAAACTGTGTTTTCATATAGTAAATGGATCCCGATCGAGCTATTACTGATGACGCTTCTAGTAATGTGCCGGCTCTCTCACAAGGGACCGTGACTGTAGAAAGTAGACTCGAGACTTTGTGTCGAGGAGAAGAGGCTCGAGAAGCCTTTTTCCATATAATGAGTAACTGGTACACTGAGTTTGTACGAGCGGACCCTAATGTTCAACCTCCTCCACCCCCTCCTATACCTCAGTCAGTTCCTGTGGCTCCTCAAGGTATAGATTTAATAAGGATGACTAAACCTCCGGTCGATAAGATTCAAAAATAAGGGGCCGAGTAATTTAGAGCCAACATAGATAATGACCTTGAAAGAGCGAAGTTCTGGCTTGAGAACTCTACGCGAGTATTCGATGAACTCTCTTGCACACCTGAGGAGAGCTTAAAATGTGTTGTGTCATTACTGAGGGACTCGGCATATCGCTAGTGGAAAACTTTGACATTTGTAGAACCGGGGGAGTGAGTGGTATAGGACTTCTTCCTAGAAGAGTTTTGAAAGAAGTACATAAGTCAGCGATTTGTTGACCAGAAACGGAAAGAGTTTCTTGAATTAAAGAAAGGTAAGATGACTGTGGCAGAGTATGAGCGCAAATTTATTAGGCTCAGTAAGTATGCGTAAGAGTGTGTGTCTACGAAAGCTATGCAAGAGGTTCGAAGATGGACTGAATGAGGATATCAGATTGCTAGTTGGGATCTTGGAATTGAAAGAATTTGTGGTGTTGGTCGATGAGCTTACAAGGCTGAAGAGTTGAATAAGGAAAAGAGAAAAGCTATGACTGAGGCTCGAGATGCATGATAAATCGTAATATATACATACTTTAATCCCATATTCGACATACTTTTGGATGATTTATCCCGTGAATTATCGAATTTAATGCTCCTAATTCTTTAATTTCATGTTTTATACTTAGGAGAGCATAGGAGGATGAAAAGAACGAGAAACGGGCTAAAAACGGAGAAAATGGGCCAAAGTAAGAAATCAAAACGGCCTGGAGATCACCACACGGTCGTGCCACTTTAGCAGACTTGAACACGGCCTTGGGATCGATTCACACGGGCGTGCCCCTGCCGTGACCTGTTTTAATTCTACGTGGAAAAGGTTACTTAGAGGCAAAGAAAGACATTCTGAAAGCCTATATAAACACCCTAAGTGTAACCTAAAAGGGGAGTTCGACAGAAGGCCTCTGTCAGGGCTTTTGACAGGAGCAAAGCCAGAGAGGGCTGAATGTAGGAAATTAGTCAAAGAAAGCCAGTTGATCCATCTCAGAATCCGGAATCACGCTCAAGACTGAGGATCTTCCCTTCAATTTTTTTCAGGGGGTTTTAGGGTTTTTCTTTATGTTTTGTTATTTAACTTCTTCTGAGATGTACTCTTTTACAAGCATGAACTAACCCCTCAAATACCTGAAGGGGGTGAAACCTAAGACAGATCTTGTTATTGTTTTCTGAACTGTATGATAAATACTTGATTTGTTCTTAGTTATGTGCTCTTAATTCTTGCTTTAATATTTCAATATATTGATTCAAGTATTGATGTGCTTCTTCAGATAGAGCAAAAGTCCCTATTTAAGAGTAGATCTAGCATAATTAAGCGGAGTTGATCGCACTCCTAGTATAGGACAACAGAAATCTTCCGGATTAGGGTCAAACCTAATATGGGAGTCAATAAATCGAGTTAATGCAACACTAAGGGTTTTAATTAGAAAGAGATTTCAATCAATCAACCTAGGGTTAGACGTTAGTAGCCTCGAAAGAGGTATTAATATAAATTAGGGAATCCTACGGATCAAGTCAAGTGAATAAATTGTCTGGTTCAGAGTTAAATAACAAGTGAAGTCTAGGTGAATTCTTCATCAGGTATTGTCTAAATTAATTAGTTTTCTTAAAAGTATTTTACCAATTCATTCTCTGTGTCTTGGCATCCTTAGCTTAGGAATTAGTTAGACAAACATTAATCACTTTTATTTTTAGGCTAGATAATAAAAAGAAAGTCAGTACTAGTACTTTTGGTTCCTTTGGGTTCGACATTCCGGTCTTACCACTAAACTATACTACTGTTTCATAGGTGCGCTTGCCTCAATCTTGGTGATAGTTAGTTTCTAGGCTCAATCATTCATTATATAAATATTAAGATGTTCAGACACGATCAAGTTTTTGGCGCCATTGTCGGGGAAATGAAATATTAGGAACGCTCAATTTTTATTACTTTAGCCATTTTTCTTTTATTTATTTATTTCCTTCTAATTTTTATTTTTAGTTTCTAATCTCTCTATTATTTTTTCTGATCGGTTTTTCTAGTTTATGACTAAAAGGAACCCGTCAGGACCATTTCTTTTTTACGGTGAAATCGAGGGAACCATTCGCAGAAACTGAAGAGAAATTAGGTGAAGTTTACAATACATAGAAGAAGAGCAAGAAAACATCATCAATCCTCCTGAAAAGATGGCTAAAAATCAGAATAATCCATTACCTCTGGTGGCTATGGAAAATCCGGTGAATCAAAATCTTGCTCCTCGTACTATGTATGATTACGCTAAGCCTAGTTTAACCTGTACTGAATCAAGTATTGTTAGACCTACTATTGCTGCAAATAATTTCGAATTGAAACCTAACACAATTCAGATGATACAACAGTTTGTTCAGTTTGATGGTTTGCAGGCTGAGGATCCTAACATGCACTTAGCGAACTTTTTGGAATTATGCGATACGTTTAAAATTAATGGCGTTTCTGATGATGCCATTCGCCTTCGGTTGTTTCCCTTCTCATTGAGAAACAAAGCCAAACAGTGGTTGAATTCTCTTCCACGAGGATCAATCACTACATGGGAACAAATGACCGAAAAATTTTTATTAAAATATTTTCCTCCGGCTAAAACAGCTAAGTTGAGGAATGATATTTCTTGTTTTGTGCAGATGGATTTAGAAACACTCTACGATGCATGGGAGAGATACAAGGATCTATTGATAAGGTGCCCCCACCATGGGTTACCCTTGTGGCTATAGGTTCAAACCTTTTTATAATGGTGTGAACCCCTCAACTAGGCAGCTTATTAATGCAGCCACCGGTGGAACCCTGAACAACAAGACCCCTGAAGCAATTTACGAATTTTTTGAAGAGATGTCACTGAATAACTATCAGTGGCAAGTTATGAGGACAAAGCCGACAAAAGCTGCCAGTGTTTTCAACCTCGACGCAGTCACTATGCTATCAAACCAGGTAGAGCTTTTGAATAAAAAGATTGATGGTTTGTGTAGTTCTTCGCAGGTACATCCAGTAATGCAATACGATATGAATAGAGGAGGGATGAGTAATACAGAATACCCACCTTGTAACCCGAACACTAACCCCATTAATTTTCATATTTTTATTTTTATTTTTACTTTTAGCATCTAACTACAAACTAACCAAATTAATGAAACATAGGTTCCCCTACCACACGGCCCTGCACACAGGCGTGGCTGTGGCCGTGTGGACACCATGGATTTACACACCGGCGTGGCAAAGATTGTACGAACCAAGGACGAAAAATCTCCAAACCACGGGCGGCGATAAAATGCCACGGCCGTGCAAGGCGGCTATGGTCGATACTGAGTAAGTCACACGGGAACGCGACACGCCCGTGCCTCTAGTCCGTGGTCTCCATCAACATGGGCGTGGTGACCACTACACAGGCGTAAGAGAAACGAACAAAGCACAACACGACCGTGTGACCCAACACGCCCATGGTACACGGGCGTGGGAAGCCACCAAATCCCTATTTCTATATAAACCCCCTTTTCTGCTCACTTTCTCTACCAAACCCCTTTCCTCTCAACCCTAGCCACCATAGTTTTTCTTCCTTTTTCACCATCCTCACCACCATCACTCAATACCCAAAGGTAAGACCAACACCACCATTCCCATCTCGAAGAAGCAAAAGGACCCTTGCACAGTCTCCCTGTACGAAACCAATCTACATGAGTTCATGCCGACCACTTCATTTATTCAACAAGCCAAGGACATTTGAGTCCATTTAATTTCCATTTTTCTTTTCTCTTCTCTTTTATTTTCCTTCCCTTTATCTTTCTTGTCTTTAATTATTATTATTACATTTTGATTTCTTTGATTTAGGTTCAAAAGGCTGCTTGGGAATCACCACACCACGACCATAGATATCACGCCTCCTCCAATTTATCCTACACCTCCGAATCAAGTTTCTACACTTCCAAATCAAGGAATCCATCCAAAATTCAGGAAGTTTCACTTCTCCCTCTCTCTTATGATATCATGCTATTAATCTCTAGAACAAATATCTTTGTACATTGAGGGCAATGTCTTAAGTGTGGGGGGTGAATTTTAAAATTTCCTAACTTTTTGCATTATTCTCAAATCATTCTCAAATCCTTGAATTTTTCCTTTTCTTTCTCATATCACTATTAGAACAAATTCGGATTGATTTGTGATTTTTATTGATATGTCTTGAATTAAAACATAGGCAGTTGTGCATTGATTGTTCAAACTTGAAGGCTTTAGAGAATCAAGCATGATAAGTTGATTTTTGAAAATTAAAAATTTGATAGGTTGTTTTCCCAAGTTTAGGTATTATCTTGAAATTTGAAGTTCACAGGGTTGACATCAAAAACCAATAATTTTTGTGAGATTTTGAGCCTTTAGAGCATACTTTCTTTCGTGCTCACTTTTATTGTTGCTTTGAGTGAGTTAATATTGATCTGTTATTCTAAAACTTGCTTCGATTATGCATGTCAAAACCACACTTTTGATTTGATAAACTGAGATGATAAAGGCACCTAGGATTTAACCCATTTACTTCCCAAAAGGCCTACCTTCATGTTTAACCCTTAGTGAACCCCATTGAGCCTAACAACCCATTCATTGATTTACCCTTAACGTTAACCTAAAACTCATTCTTTTTGATTTATAAAGAATTTTTCCTATTGAATTAACTCCTTTTTGTCGAGATTTGATTTGAGAAGTTGCCTAACTATGTTTTCCATTTCAGTTGTTAATTTCTTATTATTGTAAATACCTAATAAAAAGTTGAAAGTATACCCATTATTAGTTCTATGTTTTTATGAGCTTAAATAGTAAATTTCACATCTTCAGAAGAAGCTCGTATTATTAATGTAATTATTCATTATTATTCTATTTTTCTAGTTAGGTAATTTGTCAATTCGATCTCGATTCTAACCTTCTCTTTCAGCCTGTGACCACACCCCCTAACCAAGCCACGTTACAACCCTTTTAAAGACCTTTTGATCGATGTATCATCTCAATTTATAGTGGTGGAGATTTGAATTTCATGCAAGCCTATGGTAATAACTTTTCATGATGACTATTGAGTGCTTAATTTATTGTCCCTTAAACACTTCTAGTGATTTGAGTGAATCCTTAGTGAGGATGTTAACTCTGTGATATTTTGAATCAAAGGTGATTACTTAGATAAGGGGGAATACCTATGTTTTTCCATGAATAAAATGCTCAACTTAAATTGTTTGAAACTTTGATGTTCTTTTAGTTGAATTCTCAATGTATGATTACCTATGGATTATTTCGAAACATTATTGATAGAAGTTATAAGTTGAGAAGAATGAATTTTAATTATGAGTTGAGGATTTTGCTTGAGGACAAGCAAATGCTTAAGTGTGGGGGTATTTGATAAACCATAATATATACATATTTTAATCCCACATTCGGCATACTTTTGGATGATTTATCCCGTGAATTGTCGAATTTGATGCTCCTAATCCTTTAATTTCATGTTTTATACTTAGGAGAGCATAGGAGGATGAAAAGAACGAGAAACGGGCCAAAAATGGAGAAAATGGCCAAAGTAAGAAATCAACACGGCCTGGAGATCACCACACGGTCGTGCCACTTTAGCAGACTTAAACACGGCCCTGGGATCGATTCACACGGGCATGTCCCTGCCGTGACCTGTTTTAGTTCTACGCGGAAAAGGTTACTTAGAGGCAAAGAAAGACATTCCGAAAGCCTATATAAACACCCTAAGTGTAACCTAAAAGGGGAGTTCGACAGAAGGCCTCTGTCAGGGCTTTTGACAGGAGCAAAGCCAGAGAGGGCTGAATATAGGAAATTAGTCGAAGAAAGCCAGTTGATCCATCTCAGAAGCTGGAATCACGCTCAAGACTGAAGATTTTCCCTTCAATTTCTTTCAGGGGGTTTTAGGGTTTTTCTTTATGTTTTTTATTTAATTTCTTCTGAGATGTACTCTTTTACAAGCATGAATGTACTCTTTTACAAGCATGAACTAAACCCCTCAAATACCTGAGGGGGATGAAACCTAAGACGGATCTTGTTATTGTTTTCTGAACTATATGATAAATACTTGATTTGTTCTTAGTTATGTTCTCTTAATTCTTGCTTTAATATTTCAGGATATTGATTCAAGTATTGATGTGCTTATTTAGAGGAGCAAAAGTCCCTGTTTAAGAGTAGATCTAGCATAATTAAGCGGAGTTGATCGCACTCCTAGAGATAGGACGACGAAAATCTTCCGAATTAGGGTCAAACCTAATATGGGAGTTAATGCAACACTAGGGGTTAATGCAACACTAGGGGTTTTACTTAGAAAGAGATTTCAATTAATGCAACACTAGGGGATTTAATTAGAAAGAGATTTCAATTAATCAACCTAGGGTTAGACTTTAGTAGCCTTGAAAGAGGTATTAATATAAATTAGGGAATCCTACGATCAAGTCAAGTGAATAAATCGTCTGGTTCAGAGTTAAATAACAAGTGAAGTCTAGGTGAATTCTTCCTCGGGTATTATCTAAATTAATTAGTTTTCTCAAAAGTATTTTCCCAATTCATTCTCTGTGTCTTGACATCCTTATCTTAGGAATTAGTTAGACAAACATTAATCACTTTTATTTTTAGGCTAGATAATAAAAAGAAAGTCAGTACTAGTACTTTTGGTTCCTTTGGGTTCGGCATTCCGGTCTTGCCACTAAACTATACTACTGTTCGATAGGTGCGCTTGCCTCAACCGTGGTGAAGTTAGTTTCTAGGCTCGATCATTCATTATATAAATATTAAGACTTTCAGACACGATCAATGCAAGGAAGAAGCCAATGAGTAAGTCGTTTCAAACTCAATCAAAGAGGTCCAAAGAAACGAACCCTCGGACGACTGCTTCAGCTGGATATTCACACTGAGGTTGAGGTAATACATATTCAAGCTCGAGAGTTCAAGCCACGTTGATGGCAAGCGTGGGCAATGCAAAGCCAAATAAATCGGAGTGTCCAAATTGTGGTAGACAACATACTGCGGAGTGTTGGGGAAACAATCAAACTTGTTACAAGTGTGGTTCACCAGACCACTTCATTCAAAATTGTCCAGAAAGAGATGAAAAAGATAGAAAACAAGAAGTAAGAGCGAGCAATGTACCTTCGAGGGGTAGACCATAAAGGAACCCGGGGAGTGGGACTAGTAGTAGAGGTGAGCCTAGAGATTCTACGGTGAGATCAGATGGTAGAGCACCTGCAATGACTTATGCCATTCGCGCTCGTGAAGAGGCATCATCTCCAGACGTGATTACGGGTACTTTTTCTCTTCATGATATCTCTGTTGTTGCTTTGATTGATCCGGGGTCTACCCATTCTTATATTTGCATGAAATTGGTATCTAGCATGAGTATGATTGTTGAGTCTACAAAATTTGTGGTAAAAGTGTCAAACTCGTTAGTCAAACATGTGCTAATTGACAAAATGTGTAGGAATTGTCCTTTGATAATTAGAGGTCATTGCTTTCCAGCTAATCTCATGTTGTTGTCGTTTGATAAATTTGACCTGATTCTTGGTATGGATTGGTTGACTGCACATAATGTTTTTGTAAACTTTGGTAGTAAGTTTATTAAACTGAGATGTGTAAATAAAGATGTCATTCGGGTTAAATCAGGTAAATTGGACAGTTTCACTGTTGTAATTTCATCTATGGTAGCTGAGAAATACATGAGAAAAGGGTATGAGTCTTATCTTGCCTTTGTGTTGAATACTCAAGAGTCAGAGGTAAAGATTGAATCAGTGCCTATGGTGTGCGAGTATCCGGATGTATTTCCGGAAGAGTTACCTGGATTGCCTCTAGTTAGAGAGGTCGAGTTTGGCACTGAGTTAGTTCCGGGTACAGCACCTATTTCAGTTGCCCCGTATAGGATGGCACCGTTAGAGTTAAAAGAGTTGAAGGTTCAGTTGCAAGAGTTAACGGATAAGGGTTTTGCAAGACCGAGCTATTCACCGTGGGGTGCTCCGGTACTTTTTGTGAAGAAGAAAGACGAGTCGATAAGATTGTGTATAGACTACAGACAACTTAACAAGGTGACAGTGAAGAATAAATATCCTTTGCCACGGATAGATGATTTGTTCGACCAATTGAAGGGAGCTACAGTATTTTTTAAGATAGACCTGAGGTCTAGCTATTACCAGTTGAGAGTTAAGGAGCAAGATGTGTCGAAAACTGCATTTCGGACGAGGTATGGCCATTATGAGTTCCTTGTCATGCCATTTGGCTTAACGAATGCCCTTGTGATCTTTATGGATTTAATGAACCATATTTTTCGACCGTATTTGGATAAGTTTGTAGTTGTTTTTATCGACGAAATACTAATTTATTCCCGAGATGAGAGTGAGCATGCAGAGCACCTGAGAACTGTTTTGTAGACTCTAAGAGACAAGCAGTTGTATGTTAAATTTAGCAAGAGTGAGTTTTGGCTCCGTGAGGTCAGATTCTTAGGACACATTGTGTCGAGTGATGGAATTAGAGTTGATCCGAGTAAGATATCAGCTATTGTGGATTTGAAATCGCCGAGGAATGTGTCAGAGATTAGGAGCTTTTTGGGTCTAGCGGGTTACTACAGACGATTCATTAAACAGTTCTCCATGATTGCTACACCGATAACGAGACTGTTACATAAAGATGTTAAGTTTGAATGGATCGAGAAGTGCCAACAGAGTTTTGAGAAACTAAAAGCTTTATTGACTAAAGCACCGATTTTAGTACAACCGGAGTCGGGAAAGGAGTTTGTAATCTATAGTGACCCGTCAATGAATGGTATTAGTTGTGTGCTGATACAAGAGGGAAAAGTAGTAGCTTATTCCTCGAGATAGCTAAAACCGCATGAAAAGATTATCCGACTCACGATTTGGAGTTGGTTGCTATCGTTTTTGCTTTGAAGATTTGGCGTCATTACTTGTATGGTGAGAAATGCCAAATCTTCACCGATCACAAAAGTTTGAAGTACCTGATAAACCAAAAGGATTTGAATTTGTGACAACGGCGGTGGCTCGAATTACTGAAGGATTATGAGCTAGTAATCGATTACCATCTGGGGAAAGTGAATGTGGTTGCGGATGCCTTAAGCAGAAAATCCCTTTTATGCTTTGAGAGCTATGAGTACGAGTTTAGCATTTTCTGATGATGGTTCTATATTGGTTGAGTTGAAGGCTAGACCATTAGTTCTTCAGCAGATACGTGAAGTTCAAAAGAAGGATAGTGAGATGAAAGTTAAGAGAGCTCAGTGTGAATTGGGAAATAACTCTTATTTTTGGGTTGGTTCAAACGATTGTTTGATGTTTCGCAATAGAGTTTGTGTACCTAAAGATGATAAGTTTATTCAGAGAATTTTACATGAGGCACACAATGGTTACTTGTCAGTACATTCAAGCAGTACAAAAATGAATAATGATTTGAAGAAGTTTTATTGGTGGTCGGGTATGAAAAGAGATATATTCGAGTTTGTTACAAAGTGTTTGGTCTATCAACAAGTGAAGGCCGAGCATCAAGTACCTTCAGGATTACTTCAGCCAGTGATGGTTCTCGAGTGGAAGTTGGACCGATTTACAATGGATTTTGTAACGGGGTTACCTATGACTCCAAAAAAAAGATGTTGTATGGGTTATCGTTGATAGATTAACGAAATCAACTCACTTTATACCGGTGCGTGTGGATTACTCACTTGACAAGTTGGCTGATCTGTATATTGCTGAGGTTGTAAGATTATATGGGATGCCTATATCCATTATCTCGGATAGAGATCCAAGGTTTACTTCGAGGTTGTGGAAGAAGTTGTAGGAAGCCTTGGGTACAAAATTGAATTTTTAGTACCGTGTTCCATCCACAAACCGATGGCCAATCTAAAAGAGTGATTCAAGTTCTCGAGGATATGCTCTGACGCTGTGTTTTAGAGTTCGAAGGTAGTTGGGAAAAATATCTACCTTTGGTTGAATTTGCCTACAACAAAAGCTATCAATTGAGTATACGGATAGCACTGTATGAAGCATTATATGGTCGCAAGTGCCGGACTCCTTTGTATTGGACCAAGCTTGGTGAGAAACAAATTCACGGGGTTGATTTAGTTAGAGAAACTGAGGAGAAAATGAAAGTGATCCGTAATAGTCTAAAAGCTGCTTCAGATCGACAAAAGTCATATGCGGATTTGAAAAGGAAGGAAATTAAGTTTCTGGTGGGTGATAAAGTATTCTTGAAAGTATCCCCGTGGAATAAAATATTGAAATTTGGTCGAAAGGGCAAATTGAGTACGCGATTCATAAGGCCGTATGAGATTATTGAGAGGATTAGACCAGTGGCTTACTGGTTGGCCTTGTTGGCAAAGTTAGAGAGGATATACAACGTGTTTCATGTGTCGATGCTACGATGATATCGTTTCGATCCTTCACATGTGATTCCTCCGACCGAAATTGAGATACGACCAGATATGACCTATGAAGAGGAACTAATTAAGATTTTAGCTCGAGAGGTTAAACAGTTGAGGAACAAAAGTATAGCCTTAGTGAAAGTGTTATGACAAAAACACGGTGTAGAGGAGGCTACGTGGGAATCGAAAAAAGCCATGAGAGAGCAGTGCCCTAACCTCTTTACCGGTAAGATTTTCGAGGACGAAAATCTCTAAAGGGGGGAAAGTTGCAACAGCTCGATTTTGGGGCTAGTCGGAATGGTGGCTTCAGAACCACTAATTCGAGGTTGGATAAATTAGTTTTAATATTATTTTATGAGTTATGGCATAATTATATGAGTGTATGAAAATTTTGGTGCATTAATTTTGGTGATTGCATGCTTAATTGCGAAAAAGGACTAAATCGCATAAAGTGCGAAAGTTTCATTTTACAAGCTAGAGGTGTCTAATAGCTATGCAATATTAAATTGGATGTCCTTAAAATGCAATTAGGCCTTCCTAAAGGTGATGGCAGGCCAAGGGAGATAAGAGCATTAAAATTGGTCAATTGACATTAGGTGACTAAATGAATAAAATAAGATAAAATAAAGAAAAGGCTATCATCTTTTTCATTTCTCTTCTTCTTCCACTGATTTTTATACTCAAGAAGGGCCTTGGGAGCTTGAAATTTCAGCAACTTATTCTCCTTGCTAGTAAGTGATTTTAGTGGTTTTTCTTATAATATTTGTACTTTTGGAACCCCTAAAGCTTAAGCTAGCTAAAGAGGGGACTATTTTGCAAAATGATTGAAAGTTTAGGGATTTTCCATGTGAGTGCTTATGTTGTTTGCTGAGTTTTTAGGGAAGAAAACGAATTATGGTTGTTAAATAAACAACTTTTGTGAAAGGTGTTTCTATGAAAACACCTAAAAGGACCTATTTGTAAAGGTTGTAAATTGAGTAGTAAATGCATGAAATGATTGGTATTGTGAATTGTTATAAGAGTGATAAATGTTCAACTAGGCTTGTTTAATGAGGAAATTTGATGAAAAATGATTTACGAGCCTAGGGGCAAAATCATAATTTTGCCAAAGTATAAAGGCAAAACGGTCATTTTTTCCAGAGTAGAAATGTTGAAGTGTCTTGATTTATGTAGTGATTAAATAAGTAAATTTTATTATTATAGATCAAGAGGAACGCAGAAACAACCTTGACTGGGGAAAAGGCAAAGTGTCGGACTAAACCTCAAATTAACATATTTTGCATCGAGATAAGTTTATGTGTAAACGATACATCCCTATTATGTATGTTTTAACTATTAATGCATTATGTGGATGTAATTGATTATTGGTGAGAATTATTAAAATAGAAAAAATATGAAAACTCTCGGATGAACCTTCGGAAGAGAAATATGGGTACGGATGAATGTCCGTATATATGTAAATTTTGGTGGACTGTGTGCGATACCACTGTAACTATCATTATTGGTGGGTTGTGTGCGATACCACCCTATTATTGATTAATGGTGGGCTGTATGCGAAACCACCGAGTATCTTGTATCATTTCGAAGGGTTCATCGAAAAGTTTGTCTAAGTGAAATTATAAGTGGCTTTGTGGTGATAAGTGCAGGGCATAAGTACAAGTAAATGTAAGCAATGTATATGATATATGGTTGGGATGTGGTAAGAGTTGAGATGAGTAAGCATGATTATGAGAATATGAATTGTTCTTACATAGTATGTAATGTTTTTGATTGATTAGCATATGGTATGATGCTTATTGTTTACATATAGACTTACTAAGCTTAAAGCTTACTCTATTCTCTTTTCCCTTGTTTTATAGTGTCGAAGAGCCAGCTCGGGATACGAAGATAAGCAATGGATCACCCACACTATCAGCATATCTTGGTATAGTTAGACTTAACATTTTGAGCATGACATGTATAGGGACTAGACTTAGTTGAATGTCATATTGTTTTGGCCAAATGTGTTGGCTCATTCAAAGATGAACTCTTTGTATAAGGCCATAGTTGGTGGCTCTTTCTTATTAATCTATGAAAAGATGAGGTTATTCATGAATGTGCAAGATGCATAATTGGTTTACTTAGTTTAAATATGCATGAATGGGTTGAAGGTTTGATGTGAATTATGTTTGTATGATTTGGGGTGATAGAAAGAGCTGAGCAAATAGCCTTGTTCTTGTCCACACAGGTAGACACACGGGAGTGTGTCTAGGCCGTGTGTGACACATAGTCAACCACATGGGCGTGTGGTTAGGTCGTGTGTCCCCTTGCATGCTAAGTTTACAAGTCAGTATGCTCAGTAGTAAACACACGGGGTAGAGAATGGCCGTGTGTCTCAACCGTGTGGAAGACATAGCCATGGACATGGGCGTGTGCCTACGCCGTGTGAAGTTTGCATCTGAAATTAGGAATTTAATGCGCCACACGGCTGAAGGACACGGGCGTGTGTCTTGGCCGTGTGACATTTATGGGGTGATGACGTCAAAAACAGAATGCCAAGGTTTTTGCACACGGGCTAAGACAGAGGCGTGTCATGGCCGTGTGAGGGACACAGGCCAGGGACACGGGCATGTGTCCGGTCGTGTGAAAACCCCTGTAGATTCGAATTGAGAAATAAATCCACACGGGTATGTTATATGCCACACAGGCGTGTCCCTTCCTCCATACGGGCGTGTGGACTGTTTAGTGAAAATTTTTAAGATTTTCTAAAGAGCTTCAAAAGAGTTCGATGGATAACAAACCATTCCTAATTTGTGATTTAGGCCTAGCTTATTTAAGAGATGTTACGAAAGTTTTAATTTTGAGTGAAAAGTCATGTCTCGGTATTGCATTATTGTTGGTGTATAAGTCTGGTAATGCCTTGTACCCTGTTTCGGCGTTGAATACGGGTAAGAGGTATTACATTCATGACTAAAATAGAAAATCTTTTATGATCTGGGTGAAAAAAGTAGACATATTTTAATAGTTGGGCGACTAATGGTATAGTTTACCCTTTTTAAAAGGCTTAATATAACATTTGGTACCTGAACTTGATACTTTTTCCTAATTTGGTACCTAAAATTTTTTAGGGCCCAATTTGGTACCTGAACTTGGCATTTTTTTTTTTGTAATTTGGTACATAGGCCTTTTTTTAGGTTCAATTTGGTACCTAGATTTATTAAATGTTATACAAATTATGTAAATGCTAACGGTGTTAAAACTTTGTTTGTTATGTTACAAAAATATTGCCAGTATTAGAGGAAATTTATGTTAAAAAAATAAGTTTTAAATTTTGCTTAACAAATTAATATTAAGTAAGAAAAAATTTTAAAACCTCAAATTAAAAGAAATTCATTATTTTCAATTAATAAATAAATAAAACTAAAAGTAATTGAACTTATAAAATACAAAAAAAATCATATCATCTATCACATGTCAATCATACATTGATTATTTTTGTCATCTCATAAAAATTAACATTGTTAATATATTGGAGTAAATTGTAAAACGTTTGAAAAGTACCAAATCGGAAAAAAAAAAGATTAGGTACCAAATTAGGAAAAAGATTTAAGTTCAGGTATCAAATTGGACTCCCAAAAAGATTAAGTACCAACGTAAGAAAAAAGTGTTAAGTTTTGTTACCAATTTTGACCAAAAAAAAAGATTTAGGTACTAAATTAATAAAAAAATCAAATTTAAATACCAAATATAACATTTTTAAGAAAAACACTATTTATTAGAGAAGTGGTTAATAAATTACTAGTTCTCAAAGGTAAAAGCGGGTAACTTTCACTGAACATGACTCCACTCCCAACTCACTGCAGCTGTATTTATAAAAACACCCCACATCACCTCAAACGCCAACTTAGAATTCAGCTAAAAATAATCAGCATTTTGTGTCCAATCACAACGACAAAACTCTGTGGATTGAGCAATAATCGCCATGGCAACTTCCGTGAAGAACAACTCACTACCTCCTTCTTTGATCTCAAATCTCAATCAAGTTCTTTTATCACGACAACAACACACCATTGATCATCAATCCACCAACTCCTCTTCATTACCTTCCCATTCACGCAATGTCGACGAGCCAGATTATTCTAAACCACTGCTTCTCATCACCAATTGCGAAGGAATCGATTCACCTGGACTCATCTTCCTCGTTCAAGCTCTGCTCTCTGACGCTCGCTTCACTCTCCATGTCTGCGCTCCTCAATCGTCAGTCTCTATTTCAACTCAAATTGTCTTTTCAACTGAAGTTGCCAAAAAAAATTGCAATGTAGTTTAATGTGTAAAGAATTTGTCAGTTTTGAATCAGATCAGAGTGAATCTTAGAAGAGTTATTCCTTTTTAATTTTGAATTTTGAATTTTCAGGGACAAATCGGTTGCCGGTCATTCCCTGACGGTGCGAGAGACTGTTGCAGTATGTTCAGTTGAAATGAGCGGTGCCACTGCTTTTGAAGTTTCAGGTATAAAAGAAGAAGAAGAAAAAAGAGTAAATTCTACAGCTGTTAATAACGAGAGAGTAAATTCACATCTCGCGACTGGCACACATTTTCTTTATAATGTTTCAACATAAATTCTCTTCGCGTTAGTATTATGGCTTACGGCGTTTAGTGAGATGTTTTGGATTTCTCTCAGTAGAGCTTTACTAAAGATAAAACATATTCTCAATGTTTATCTTCAGGAACTCCTGCGGACTGTGTCTCCTTAGCTCTGTCTGGAGCATTGTTTTCATGGTCAAAGCCTGTTTTGGTATGCACTTCTACATCTAATTGTTGATTCTAGAATTGAGATTGTCCAATGCAGGTCTTAATGATGTATTTTATTTGTAAAAAAAAAAATTAGGTGATTAGTGGAATTAACAGAGGATCAAGCTGTGGTCGCAACATGTAAGTAATTTGTTATCTTCATATCCTATATCTTATGCCCTGTCTTTCCTTTATTTTGGTTACATTTGACTGCCATTGTCTCAAAGCTAATTTTTTTTTTCTTTTCAATGTACACCATTTATTACCATTAGGTTCTACTCAGGAGCTGTTGCTGCAGCTAGAGAGGCACTAATTTGTGGTGTGCCATCACTTTGTCTATCATTCGACTGGTAAAACATTATTTTCTTTCTAAACACGTTCCACTCTTGTTGTGGATCTACAATGAATTTAAGTTTGTTTAATTTCAGGAAGAAAGATGTTAGCAGTGAAAGTGATTTGCAAAATGCAGCCAATCTTTGTTTGCCTTTAATATCAGCGGCTGTAAGAGATATTGAGAGGGGAAAGTTCCCAGAAAGTTGCTTACTGAATATAGAAATCCCATCTTCTCCCCTAGCAAACAAGGTAAGCCTTTACCAAAATATATAGTTGCTCTAGTTCTCATGCTGATAATTCAAGAGAAACAGTACCCGAAGAGTTGATGCTTGAAAATATGCAGAGAATGTTCAAACTTCAAACCCCTAATCATTATTGCCATTGCAAATTTGATATGTTAAATAGATGAGTGCAATCTGATTAATACGGTGATAAATTAGGCATCTATAGATGGGTGCAAATCAAGCAGAACTGTATATAACATAAGCAGTAATTTGATTTAATGGAAGTTAGATCCGGTCTGAAATCTACTAATTTCTTTTTCCACATGATAATGCAGTTCATAATTCATATATTTATTGGCACCGATTGTGTGTTTCAGGGATTCAAACTGACCAGGCAGAGCTTATGGAGGTCACCTTTAAGCTGGAAAGCTGTATCAGCAACTAGGCACCCTGCTGCATGCCAATACCTGTCGAATCAGCAAAGTCTTGGTATTAAACTTGCACAACTCAGCCGGGATGCCTCCGCTGCCGTAAGTACCAGTCACACACACAAAAATGTCTCCAGGTTTTAATTCAAAGGCGACCTTGCTTTAGCATTAGTACTTAAATGACCCATTTTTGGCTTTAACAGGGTGCAGCGAGGCGCTTGAACTCGCATAGGAAGAATGTTGAGATTGAATCTGTTGGTATTGCTGGGAAATTTAATGGCCAACAAACAGTGAAAAAATACTTTCGCTTAGAGGTAAGAAAAAAATAACTTACTACTACTGCAAGCAAGTATTTGTTGTTGAAGCAGATTTTGGCAGTATATTCATTTCATTTTCTAAATCACTAAGTTTATGCATTCATGTGTAAGCAGTTATTGGAGAAGGAGACAGGAAAGGCAGATGATAATTTAGATTTTAAAGCAGTAGAAGACGGATATGTGAGTTGGAATTTGTCCTTTATAACATAACTCTTGATAAATCTTTTCTCTTATAAATTGATTATTTGGTTTTATATTTCTTGGATGGCCCATGGCAGGTTGCTGTAACTCCTTTATCTTTATCTTCAACCGATCAATCCAAGATTGAAACTGAGGTTTCAAGCTGGATCTCTGCTGCACTTGGCAGGGAACAATGAAACTAGGTTTCCTCTGTGCCCATTTTCTCCCTGCTACTTATTTTGTGGACTCCATTTCTTTTTGTTCTTTTTAAATGAAATGTCTCTCTGTATCAGATTAGTATGATCACACCAACCCCAAACGAGAGTGATGTTTGAATTTGTGAATTATAGTAATTTACCTCCCAAAAAAAGGAGTGGGTTAACTATGATTTAAGCTCTAAGTTTGTATATCTTGGCGTATTGTCTGGTGCTAAAAGTTGCTTGGCCGCAAATGGCAACTCATATTTATTAAATGTGATTAACCATGAAAAACAACTTACTGGATGGCAACTAGCAACCATAAATGTTAAACAGGACGTATCTATAATTGCTTCATTTGAAGACGGTTAAACGTTCTCACGAAAAAAAGAGACCGCTAAATGTGTATGGAGTTGTATCTTGATTAAAAAAAGAAAGGTAATTAAATATAATAAAAAGAAGAAAAGGAAGATAAATTATAGAGGAAAAGAATCTATTAATCAGGTATTCACCTTATGAAGAATTGAGAAAAATTGGTTTTGAATCAGAATTGTAGCAATAGAAATAGAGAAAAAACAAAGTATGTTACTTTTGTATTGTTATTGTGTGTTTAAGTAAATTTTTTTATATAAATTTAGCGGTATTAATAATTTATTTTATTTGTCATTAATATCTTGATTTAATAATAAGAGTATTAAGTAATAAGACATAAAAACTTAAATTCAATTCCAAGCAACTTATTCCCGCATTGCCTGCCCTCAATTATAAAACATAATTTAATTTATAATTTAAATTATAATTTTATATATTATATTCTTATTATATCTTAAATACCATATTTTTAATGATTTAACATAATTATTTAATTTTAATTCTAATTTATTAATGGTAAATTACACCAACAATACTCAACTTCGGGGTAGCTGACAAAACAGTCACCTAAGTTTTATTTCAATCATTCAACTTTAGAAAAATAACAAAACAGACATTAATGTTATCAAAAAGTGACAAATCATTCACTTATTAACATTTTCCGTTACTGTCTTAACGAGACCGTTGATGTGGCCAGTTAACTTGCCATGTTGGTGAAGCAGTGGAAGGGTCAAGGTTTGACATGGGTTTAGGGAAAAAATCTGAATAGTTGGGTTGGTTTAAGGCAAAAAAATAGAAATTGGTTGTGATTAAGGGAAGAGGAAAAGAAAATCGATTTGGGAAAAAAATAGGGATTCGGGTTAGAAATCAATTCGGGAATCAATTAACAAGGTTGGTTTAGGGTTAGAAAATCAATTTGATAATCGATTAATAGGGTTTAGGTTTAGAAATCGATTAGTATTTTCTATTTGGGAAGAAAAGAAGATAAAATGAGAAACCTATCAGTGTTTTTGGTTCTCAACGCCAATGGTCAATAGAAGAGAAGCTGCCAATGTTGTTACATCCACTATAATGGGTAAGTTTCTATATTTAGTTTTTTATTTTTTGGATTTAGGGTTATTTTGATTTAGGGTCATCTAGATTTAAATTTTGAAAAATGTTGCATCCACATGGTGTTAATTCTGTTCAGTTTTTTATTTTTTGGATTTAGGGTTATTTCAATTTTGGTTTCATTTATTATTCACATGGGGTTTGTGTATGTCATGTTTATTGTTTGTATCAAACTGAATGGCAGATACTGTGTATGGTATGCCATGTTTATTGTTTGTATCAAACAGTACCAAGTTTGGTTATTGTTTGGTTATTAAGAGACAAATATGTTCCTAGTTTCAAATATCAATTGGATTAAATTTGTTCTTTAGCTTCTATATTGTATTGGTTACTGTCTGGCATTCCTTAGGTTTAGGGTTAAAGTGTTTGGTTATTGTCTACCATGTGCATGACAGAAATGGTTGTGTTTGTATTAAATTGTTTTCGTATAACACCCTAAACCCGGCCTAGACGTCCAGACCAAATCCAAAGAGTTTCATCATCGATATTAAGAATACCACATTTATAACGCGGTCAAAGTGAACCATTCAACATATAATATCAATCACAACAATTAACTAAGTATATAATCTTCCAAAACATCATAATATCATGGAATACCGAAATTCCTAATAGTAGTAATTAAAGGAAAGATAAAAGCTTGACCGAGCTCTTATATCGCCGACCTGTTCAAGTCTGAGAACCATCTAAAATCTAATCAGTAACAAAATGAGTTGTGAAATCAGTGCATAAAAGATGTTTGTTCAATTAGAACTCATTTATAAGATGATTCCCGAATCCTAAGACTCGGTTAGGTAACAGAAGCAATATCAGTTCAGATACAGAACAGATTAGTTACATACTCAGAAGCAATTTTAGTTTCATATACATAACATATCAGATTCAGATGCAGATATTCCTACCCCCATCTACTACACATTGTCTTCGGCTATCCCAATACACCGTTAAGGGCGTTCAATGCCCAACCAACCCTACACACCATAAAGTGTTTGTTCAACACGTTTATAGAGGCGCAACTTAGTTGCTAAAACCAAATGCGACAGAGCGCCAGATTCATATTTATGCGCATCGTGGCTTAGCCACTAATTCAGAGCAGATCACTTCCTTCTTCACAATATCCCAACCCATGCAAATGTAGAGTACAAATATACACAACATGCGTTCAATCATTCTAATTCATTTCACAAATAGGTAATACAGCCAGTGTCAAAAATAGCCATCACAGTACACATACAGTTATGTTATTCTTATATCAGTCACAGAACATTAGAGAGTCCTTGTACAATCAAATTCAGATCATTCATACATTGGGGAGGTCAGCATTAGTGTTGGAAAACATTCACAACCTCAAAAACAATATTCAGACCCTATTTATATGCCACACAGCTTGGACACACGCCCATCTCCTTGCCCATGTGGCTCACACGGCCTGTACACACACTCTTGTCCTTTGCCCATGTGGTTCTAAAATGAAAACAGTAAGTTACACGACCTGGACACACACCCATGTCCTTGCCCATGTGACTCACACGGCCTGGACATACGTCATGTCCCTGGCCCTGTGGTCCTAAATCACAAACAGTGAGTTACACAGCCTAGACACACGCTCGTGTTTGTTGCCCGTGTGAACCCTGCACTAACATGGTCACACACAGCCTGGACGCATGCCCTTGTGGCTCCAATTTGATGAACAGTGAGTTACACAGCCTACCACACAGGCGTGTGGCTCACACGACCTGGGCACACACCCATGTACCTGGTCGTGAGGCGTCGACAACCACGTTTTTTGACGTCTGAAATTCACATAATTTAAGGTTTTCGATACTCACCTGATCTCATTTTGAATAAGAGACAATACAGAGAAATCCCAAAACCTAATTTAACCATTCATCAACCAATCAAACAACTAAAACAATGAATCATCGCTTATAGTAATATTCAACTGAAAATGTCGAAACCTCGACGCTAAACTTCCGACGATGAACGCTTATCGACAATTCAACAACAATAATTCGAAATAGCATGCTAAAGACCACCTCTCCCTTATTCACGCATAAGGAAAAGATTAACGTCCAATTATCAGAGAGTTTACGCAAAGGAGTAAAAAATTCTCAATTTAACAACGCAAATGGAAACTAATGAAACTTCGCAAAGACATAAGATTTTTCGACAGAACTTACACAGAAATCTTTTAACAACACTCCAAACAACTTAGGAGCCTCAATTATTCCGATACTCGTCGAACGCAATCAAAAAAGAAAATCCAAATGAGTAAAAAAATAAATAAGAAGGAAAATGGAAAGGGAAAGGGAATTAACGTAACATTAATTGTTAACTAACTACCAGCACAACTCTAGCATTTAACAAAATTTTAGTAAAATTAAAGCTGAGACTCGAACACATGATAAGAGAGTAGACAGACGCTTAACCAGTGAATCAACAGGCTCATTGTTGACACAAATTTATACCGAATTAAACTTAAATGTGTCATTCAAGGGTAGTAGTTACCTAAAATTAAAATAACAAAATTCTTAGAGATGCGACTCGAACTCCTGACCTCAATCACATAAGCAGAGCACAGAACTATAGATACAGAGATTTAATTACAACGGAATCTAATAGTCAAAGCTTAAAATTTTGAGGCGTTACAACTCTTTCCCCTTAAAAGAAATTTCGGTCTTGAAATTTACCTAAAGCAAACAAATACGGATATTGTTGTCGCATCGATTCTTCGGGTTCCCACATGGCTTCCTCAGTGCTATGATCCCACCACAGAACCTTAACCAGAGGGACATTTTTCTTCCTCAATACCTTAACATCACGATCTATGGTCTGAATAGGTTCTTCCTCTAATGTTAAATTTGGTCGCAACTCGATCTCGTCGGTAGGAGCAATGTGCAATGCATCAGACCGATACCGTCTCAACATTGAGACATAAAACACATCATGAATTCACTCTAGCTCCGACGGTAATTCTAACTAATACGCAACCAGTCCAACACGTTTCAAAATGCGGTAAGGTCTAAGAAACCTCGAACTCAGCTTACCCTTGCATCCAAATCGGAGAACCTTTTTCCACGGTGATACCTTTAGAAACACCTGATCATCTACAGAAAACTAAATATCATTTCTTTTTAAATCAGAGGCAGTTTTTAGTCGATCTCAAATCAATTTCACAATGTTCTCAGTTTCAGAAACTAGCTCAGGACCCAAAACCTGACATTCACTTAATTCTATCCAACATAGAGGAGTACGACACCTACGGTAGATAGTCCTCTCAACTACCCTGAAAATCGATTACACAACCCCAAAGTATATCCTCTAGAATCTGAATGACTCACTCAGACTGTCTATCAGTTTAAGGATGATAAGCAGTGCTAAAATTAAGTCGGGTGCCTAAAGCCTCATGAAGTTTCTTCTAGAACCGAGATATGAATCACGGATCTCTATCAGAGATAATTGAAACTGGAATCCCGTGTAGTCTGACAATTTCAACAATATACAGCTTGTCTAACTTCAGCAGGGAATAATCTGTTCTGATAGGAATGAAGTGAGCAGATTTAGTCTGTAACAGCCCAATTTTGGGGCTAGTCGGAATATTAGTTTCGGGACCACTAATCCGAGGTTGAAGAAAATTATTTTAATATTATTTTATGTGTTATAGCATGATTATAAGGATGCATGAAAATTTTGGTACTTTAATTTTAGCGATTGTATGCTTAATTGCGAAAAATGACTAAATCGCATAAAGTGAAAAATTTTTATTTTACAAGCTAGAGGTGTTTAATAGCTATGGGATATTAATTGGAAGCCCTAAATGTGCAATTAGACCCTTATAAAATAAGTGGCCAGCCATAGGGGACAAGAAATGTAAAAATTTGGTCAAAGTGGGTGACTTAGGTGACTAAATTGAAGGAAATGAATAAAATAAAGAAAAGATGGTATCATCCTTGTTCATTTTCTTCCTCCACCAAAAATCACCAGAAAATAGGGGGTTTGAGAACTCAAAAAAATTCAGCTAAGCTTCTCTCCTTGCAAGTAAGTGATTTTGGTGTCCTTTCTTAATAATTTTTGTACTTTTGAGACCTTTGTAGCATGATCTAGCTAATGAGGGGACTATTTTGCAAAATGGTTGAGAGTTTAGGAATTTTACATGTGAGTGCTTGTGATGTTTGCTGAGTTTTTAGGGAAGAAAATGAATTGTGATTGTTAGATAAACAACTTTTGTGAAAGGTGTTACCATGAAAACACCTAAAAAGGGCCTATTTGTAAAGGTTATAAAATAGGTAGTAAAGGCATGAAATGATTGATATTGTGAATGGTTATAAGAGTAATAAATGTTCAGCTAGGCTTGTTTAATGAGAAAATATGATGAAAAATGATTTACGAGCCTAGGGGCAAAATTTTAATTTTGCCAAAGTATAAGGGCAAAATGGTCATTTTTGCCTAAGTAGAAATTTTGAAGTGTCATGATTTATGTAGTGATTAAATGAGTAATTTTTATTATTATAGAGCAAGAAGAACGCGGGAACAACCTTGACAAGGGAAAAGGCAAGGTTTCGGACTAAACTGCCAATTAACATATGTTGCATCGAGGTAAGTTTATCTGTAAATGCTAAATCTTTAATACATATGTTGTTACCTATTGATGCATTGTATGGATGTAAATACTTATTGGTGAGATTGATTGAAAATAATAGAAAATGAGTAATTCTTGAATAAACCTCGGAATAAAGATGTGGATACGGTCAAATATCCGTAATTATATCATTGTTGGTGGGTTGTGTGTGATACCACCTTGTTATCTATTCACGATGGGCTATGTGCGATACCATCCTTTACATTATCACTTGGTGGGCTAAGTGCGATACCACCGTAATTATCATTGTTGGTGGGCTGTGTACGATACCGCCCTACTATTGTTTAATGGTGGGCTGTGTGCGAAACCACCGGGTACTTTGTATCATTCTGAAGGGTTCATCGAGAAATTTGACTAAGTAAGATTGTATGTGACTTTGTGGTGATAAGTGCAGGGCATAAGTGCAAGTAAATGTGAACAATATATGTGATATATGGTTGGGATGTGGTAAGAGTTGAGATGAGTAAGCATGATTATGAAAATATTAATTATTCTTACATTGTATGTAATGTTTTTGATTGAATAGCACATGGTATGATACTTATTGTTTACATGTAGACTTACTAAGCTTAAAGCTTACTCCATTTCTTTTCCCTTGTTTTATAGTGTCAAAGAGCCAGCTCGAGATCCGAAGACAATCAGAAGATCACCCGCACTATCAGCACAGCTTTGTATATTTAGACTTAGCATTTTGAGTATGGCATGTATAGGGACTAGACTTAGTTGTATGTCATATTATTTTGGCCAAATGTGTTGGCTCATTCATAGATGGACTCTTTTCTGTAAGGCCATAGTTGATGGCTCTTTATTATTAATCTATGGAAAGATGAGGTTATTCATGATTGTACAAGTAGCATATTGACTTTCTTGGTTTAGTTATGCATGTATGGTGTAACATCCTAAGAAGGGCCTATGCATTTTTCAGATCAATTGTATGAAATGACAAGTCTTAAGTTTTATGAATAAATTTTTGATACTTTTGGAAACCTAGAAATGAATGAAAATGGAAATGAAAATGAAAATGGAAATGAAAATGGAGATGGAAATGAAAATGGAAATGGAAATGGACATTTTTGGAAACTTAGACATTTTTGGAAACTTAGACATTTTTGGAAACCTAAACATTTTTGGAAATGATCCAAAAATGGAAACTTGAACATTTTGGGAAACTTGAATAATAAGAGAGAAATAAAGGAGTTTTATTCACATAAATATGTGAATAATAAGAGATAAATAAAGGAATTTTATTCACATAAATATGTGAATAATAAGAGAGAAATAAAGGAGTTTTATTCACATAAATATGTGAATAATAAGAGATAAATAAAGGAATTTTATTCACATAAATATGTGAATAATAAGAGATAAATAAAGGAGTTTTATTCACATAAATATGTGAATAATAAGAGATAATAAAGGAGTTTTATTCACATAAATATGTGAATAATAAGAGATAAATAAAGGATTATTTTCTAATGAGATAATTGAGGAGATAATTGATGGATTAAAGGCTTTTATCTTTTAAATAAAAGAGATAATATTATCAAAAAGAGGAGTGGTGGCCAAGTAAAGGACTCCTAGGCTGATAACTTTGGCTATAAAAGGAGGACAGGAGGGCTACTCATCAACATTTGCTCCCTCTTCCTCTCTGCCGAAATTCTCCCTAGGCAAAACCCCTCTCTGCCGAATTTTCATTAAGCAAAAATCCCTCTCTTTTTCTTCTATTTTCTTCTCCGTTCTACTGTTAAGCTGAATCTTTGTGGATTCTAAGAAAGAGGGCAATCATCCACAACATCAAAAGGGGATTTTTCGGGAAATCTAAGGATCTAAGGTAAGGGATATTCGGCCAAGGCATAAATTGTTTAAGTGTTTTCCATTATTTCAAAAACCGAAAATTGACTTGGTTACATACCTAGTATTAGCCGATTTCAAGGAAGAGGAATTCTAGCAACTGTTGGGACTTGATTAAATCAATTCGGCAACTAGGTAAGTAATTCTACTTCTAGTAGGATTTGGTTTTAAGACCAAATAGGTTTATTTATATGTTTTAATTAATGGCCGAATATAGGAGTGAAAGATCTAGATCGGTAGATTGCTCTACGAGAATTCACGGAAACTATTAAGCGAAAAAGGTGTGTACTCTTACTAACTTTCAATAAATTGCATGGCAATCATTAAATATATAAATATGTAACAGTATGTGAATGTGGCTAAGCACCACAAATGTGGTAAGGAGTACCCAGGTACGTTTCCTACTTTTGATAGGATTGTGAATGTGATATATTTTGAACATGTGATTAGTAACATGAATGAAAATTAAGTATGTGAAATATGTTATGAAATAATTGGGGCATTCGGGATATTTGTGGAGGAAGAAAGTGAAGGTGATGACTACGGTCTCACTAACGTAAAGTGGTGACTACGATCACATAAAGTGAAAAGTGGTAACTTCGGTTACATCCAGTGAATACAGTGTCTAATGACACAACATAAGTGGGCGATGAGCACGTCGACTGCAGCGACTGCCTTCGATGGTGTGTAGCGGATGGAGGGTCGACTTAGTAGTCCCCGCGGTGTACAGGTTGGTACGGGTGGTGCGTAGCGGATGGACAAATAGGTTTGGGTTTGGGTTGCATCATCCTTTATTTTGTATGAACATGATATTGATATGACTTGTATGCCTGATTTGTTGGAAATTAGTACTATGTACACATTGAGTCTGTAGACTCACCCCGTTGGGGAATTATTTTTCAGGTGATGAGCAGTAATGGACCGGGTCGGCAGGAGCTAAAGGTGGCCATGCATCGCTTGAAGAAATTATTTGGAATTTGGACTTTATGAAATTTTAGTACCTTATTTTGGGTTTGAATGATGTAATAAGGCCATAAGGCCCAGTTGGATTTTCTTTATTCCTGTTTATTTTTATTTGAATATGATACAAATTATGTTTGATTAAAGATAAGTAAATTTATTTCTTTTAAAATAATAAACCCAAAAATTATTTTGTCACCTTATTTAAGTTGGATTTCCAGAATTTATTAAATAGGTTTCAAACTAAGCCCAACCCAAAACAATTTTTTTTTTTAAAATTACACAAATTTTCTCTAAGTCATTTAGAACATTGAAAACCGATTTATTTAAGGAACATACCAGATCCGGTTCAAGCTCGTGGGCCGGGTGTGGGGTGTTTCAGTTGGTATCAGAGCCCAGTTTTAAAACTCTCGGCCTGTGGGCTCAGGCCCAAAACATTTTCAATTCGAGCCCAAATGAATTTCTTTGAAATAAGCAGGTTTTATGGCATGGCACCTAAGTCTCCGACCCGCAGTCCACCAGGTAAGTACATTTAACCATCTGTGTGATTATGTGAATTATGAATTGTAAAAGGGTAGAAAAGGCATGGAACGTAGAATAGTGTGATAGGAACTTGAACCCTAGGATTAGACTACTCAAACACTTGAAACTCATAAGACTTAATGAACTTAACAAACCTATGACTAAGTTATTAAGCTAGGGTGTGGCAACCCTGTACGCATGTCTAGGATTGGATCCGGAAGAGCCTGGTATTTAAGCAGTCCTAGTGACTCACCTCCTCTTCGTAGCTATCCTACCTGGTGCGTAGCTTCGGTTCGCCCTAACTCAGAAGGCTCAGTGGTGTGGCAACCTCTGTGCGCATGTCTAGAAAGGTCGGTGAGAGCTTGGTATTTAAGCAGTCCGCGTGACTCACCTCCTCTTCATTCGAATCCTGCCTGGTGCGTAGCTTTGGTTCACCCTGACCAAGAGGGCTCGGTCATAGGCTAAACACAAAGAATAAAACCCGAAAGGGACTTAGCCGTTTTTCTTATAAAAAAAAATACCCTTGGTTTATAAAATGACCAAACCACCCATAGTTTTAACAAAATTTCATTACTTTATCAAATGTTCAAAAACCCTAATTTGTAAAATATCAAACTATCTTGATTTTGGGAAATTACAAAATTGCCCCTAACTTACAAAATTACCAAAACGACCTTGATTTCCAAACTTTTTGCAATATCATTGCTTTGAAAAGTGTAACTCTCAAAGGAACCCTCAATGTTTTACAATCTTGGAAAATATCCCTAACTTATTAAATTTTACAAATTTACCCTGATTTTTGGAAAAATTATCAAAAAGGCCCCTTAGATCAAAAAATTACCGAAATACCCCTGGATTTCAAAATTCTTCCAAAATTTCCCCGGAACTTTAGAAGTACCAAAATACTTTCGTCAAAATCACCAGGGAACTTTTTATTTCTGAAAATTTACGAAAATACCCCTGTAGGATAAAATTACGAAAATGCCCCTGGGTAGTGGAAAAGCAAAATAACGAAAACAACAACAAGAATTACAACGTTTCTTTGAATGAACGAAAGTTCATATTTTTTGATGGATGAATGAATGAATGCAAGACTGTATGCATGTATGAATACGAAAGAACCACTCTTAAACTCTTCTTCATAAGATATCATCGCAGGTAATAAGTGAAACAAGAATACTAATACATAAAATTCCTTAATCAGATCTCGTCGATAATGAGCTCAAGAGGACGTGGTCGTCGTGGAAGGGGTAGAGGAAGGATGACTGTTAGATCGGGACAAGGTTCTGACAATGAGATACCACCACCACCATCACCCCCAGCTGTCAATGTTGAGCAGCAGGCTCAGACAGGGGAAGATGCCGTGTCGCAGGCTGTGCTGCGAGTTTTGGAATTGGTGGCTGGTGCAGGAAACAATTCAGGAAATCGTAAGTCTGTGCCTGAGCGGCTCCGTGCTAATGGAGCTGAAATGTTTAGAGGAGTATCGGGAGTGGCACCCAGTACAGCTGAGTACTGGTTGGAGGCAATTGAGCGCATCATGGATGAGCTCGACTTGACCCCCGAGGAGAAGTTGAAAGGAGGTGACAGCACTGTTACGCGATGAAGCGTATCAATGGTGGTTAACGTTCGGGACGGTGCCACGGCGGAAGATCTGACCTGGGAATATGCTAAGGAAGCATTTCAGAAGAAGTATGTGGGAACCAGGTATATAGACGAGCAAAGGAAGGCTTTTCTGGGGTTGGTACAAGGAAGTAAGTCTGTCACCGAATATGAAGCGGAATTCTTGAGGTTGAGCCGATATGCCCGAGGAGTAGTGGCGACTGAGCATGAACGCTGTGTTCGTTTTGAGGACGGACTTAGGGACGATTTGAGACTTTTGATAGCACCGCATCAGGAGCGGGAATTCTCTGCCTTGGTGGAAAAGGCTAAAGTGGCTGAGGGAATTAAGGACGCCACCAAGCAGGCTGTGGACAGAAATAAGCCCAAAAGAGGTTTTGGGCCATCTGGAAAAGGCCACAAGAGGCCAAGAGTTGACAGGTCACAAAGTCAACAGGTTGGTACGGGCTGGCAATTTCGCCCTTGTGAACATTGTGGAAGGAAGCACGGGGGAGAGTGTTGGAAAAAGGCGGGACGATGTCTCAAGTGTGGGTCCAAGGACCATATGATTAAGGATTGCCCCAAGCTATTAGATGAGAGCCAACCAGCAGCTCAGAATGCTAACCAGGCTGGTAGAGGCGGACAGCAGCCTCAAAGAGGTCGTGGGTCGGCCAACAGAGGTAGTGGCAGAGGCCGTGGAGCTCAGGGCCGAGGTGCAGCTAACGCCGAAGCAAGGCAACCGGGTTTGGTTTACGCGGTTCACCGGAGGGAAGAGGGAGACGCGCCGGATGTTATAACCGGTATGTTCTTTATTCATGACAAACCCTATTTTGCTCTTATTGATGTGGGCTCAACTCATTCCTATGTTGCATGTAGTGTGGTTGAAACACTAGGCCTAGACTCTGAACTTTCTGATAGGCAGATAACTGTAGTAAGCCCTTTAGGCCAAACGGTGAGGATAGATAGGATCTTTCGGAATGTACCTCTAGAGATTCAGGGAGCGAACTTTCGGGCTGACTTAATGGAATTACCCTTCGAAGAGTTTGAGCTTATACTTGGAATGGATTGGCTAGTAGAGCATCGAGCCGTGTTGGATTATGCGGCTAAACGTATGGAACTAAGAACCCCGGAAGATGAGGTAGTAGTGATGATCGGAGAAAGGAGGAACTACTTGTCTAACGTAGTTTCGGCACTGAAGGCCGAGAAAATGGTTAAGAAAGGATGTAAGGCATTCTTAGCCTTCGTGAGTGCGTTAAGAGGAGAAGAGGAAGGTGTCAAGGGAGTTAGAACAGTAAGGGATTTTGAAGATGTATTTCCGGAGGAGTTGCCCGGAATACCCCCAGATAGAGAAGTGGAATTTGGAATAGATTTGCTACCAGGAACAGCTCCTGTGTCAATCGCTCCCTACAATGGCACCAAAGGAGTTAGTGGAGCTCAAGGCTCAAATCCAAGAGTTGTTGGATCGTGGGTTCATTCGACCCAGTGTGTCTCCGTGGGGAGCACCGGTTCTCTTTGTGAAGAAGAAGGATGGAACTATGCGGATGTGCATAGATTATCGTCAGTTGAACAAACGGACCATCAAGAACAAGTATCCTTTGCCAAGGATAGATGACTTGTTCGACCAACTGAAAGGGGCAGCTGTGTTCTCAAAGATGGACTTAAGGTCGGGGTATCATCAACTGAAAGTGAAGGAGGCTGATATTCATAAGACCGCTTTTAGGACAAGGTACGGTCATTTTGAATTTGTGGTGATGCCGTTTGGGTTGACGAACGCACCGGCCGCGTTCATGGATATGATGAATAGGGTTTTCCAACCCTACTTGGATAGATTCGTCGTGGTGTTCATCGACGACATTTTGGTGTATTCTAAGACGGAGGAGGAGCATGATGAGCATCTCCGAGTTGTGTTAGAAGTGTTAAGGGAAAAGAAGCTTTATGCCAAATTCAGCAAGTGCGAATTTTGGCTCAAGGAAGTGGCGTTCCTAGGACATGTGGTATCCGCGGAAGGAATAAGAGTGGATCCTAGGAAGATCGAAGCAGTGTTGGATTGGAAATCACCTAGGTCGGTGGCTGAAATCAGAAGTTTCTTAGGCTTGGCAGGCTATTACAGAAGGTTCGTGGAAGGATTCTCGTCAATAGCCGCACCTTTGACAAAGTTACTAAGGAAGGAAGTACCGTTTGTGTGGACGGATAAGCAACAGGAGAGCTTTGAAAAGCTTAAAAAGGTGCTGACAGAAGCTCCGGTGTTAATTCAGCCGGAGGCAGGTAAGGACTTCGTAGTATATTGTGATGCTTCGCACACAGGGTTAGGCTGTGTGCTAATGCAAGAAGGAAAGGTAGTCGCTTATGCATCTCGACAGTTAAGGCCGCATGAGGTGAACTACCCAACTCATGACTTGGAACTCGCGGCAGTGGTTTTCGCCCTCAAAGTTTGGAGGCACTACCTTTATGGAGAAAGGTCAGTAATTTACACGGACCACAAAAGCCTTAAGTATTTGTTGACTCAGAAGGAGTTGAACTTGAGGCAACGAAGGTGGGTGGAGTTATTGAAAGATTATGACTGTTCGATAGAATACCATCCGGGCAAGGCGAATGTGGTAGCTGACGCCCTAAGTAGGAAGGTTGTGTCGGATTTAAGGGCTTTGTTCGCTCACTTAAGTTTGTATGAAGACGGAAGCCTGTTGGCAGAGTTACAAGTCAAGCCAACCTGGCTGAAGGAGTGAAAGAGGGACAGTTGGCGGATAAGGACTTAAGTACTAAGTTACAGCAAGTACGGCAAGGAGGATTAAAGGATTATGGCGTCAATGATGAAGGAGTACTGTGCTACAAGGAAAAGGTTTGTATGCCGAGGGATAAGGAGTTGAGACAAAGGATTCTTCAGGAAGCGCATGGTAGTCCTTATGCTATGCATCCCGGAGGCATCAAGCTGTATAGAGATCTAAGGGAACAATTTTGGTGGTCAGACCTGAAACGAGAGGTGACTGAATTTGTGGGAAATGTTTGACATGTCAGCAAGTAAAGGCTGAACACCAAGTCCCATCAGGATTGCTTCAACCAATTGAGATTCCCCAATGGAAGTGGGAAAGAATTACCATGGACTTAGTTAGTGGGCTTCCCCTTACGCCACTAAGAAGGACTCGGTATGGGTGATAGTGGACCGTTTGACAAGTCCGCACATTTTATCCCTGTGAGGATCGACTATTCCCTTCAAAAGTTAGCCAAGTTATATGTGGCGGAGATCGTGAGGCTACACGGGGTACCGATGTCGATCATCTCTGATAGAGACCCAAGGTTTACGTCTCGATTTTGGAAAGCACTTCATCAAGCATTAGGCACTAAGCTAGACTTCACTACGGCTTTTCATCCACAATCAGACGGGCAGTCTGAACGGGTTATACAAGTGTTGGAAGATATGCTAAGAGGCTGTGTGATGGATTTCCGAGGAAGTTGGGAAGATTACTTGCCTCTAGCTGAGTTCGCCTACAACAACAGCTATCAGGCAAGCATTCGGATGGCACCATACGAAGCATTGTATGGAAGGAAATGTAGAACACCAACTTGTTGGACCGAGTTAGGAGAACGCCGCGTTTTGGGTCCAGAGTTAGTGGCGGAAACTGAGGAGAAGGTGGAATTAATTCGGGCACGGTTGAAAGAAGCTTCTGATAGACAGAAATCGTACGCAGACCTTAAGAGGAAAGAAATTGAGTTTGAAGTAGGAGACCAAGTGTTTCTAAAGGTCTCACCTTGGAAGAAGGTTATGCGGTTCGGTCGCAAAGGGAAGCTAAGCCCAAGGTTTATAGGGCCCTATCAAGTACTGAAGCGAGTTGGGCCAGTGGCATACCAATTGGAGTTACCACCAGAGTTGCATCAAATGCACGACGTATTTCATGTGTCCATGCTACGTCGCTATCGATCGGATCCGTCTCATGTGGTACCTGTTGAAGAAGTGGAGTTAAGGCCAGATCTATCCTACGAGGAGGAGCCGATTCAGATCTTGGAACGTGACGTGAAAGCACTACGAAAGAAGTCGGTGCCTTTAGTCAAGGTGTTATGGCGCAATCATGGATCGGAAGAAGCTTCGTGGGAGCCAGAAGCGACAATGCGACAGCAATACCCTCAATTGTTTAGTTAGGAAATTTCGAGGACGAAATTTTTTTAGGGGGGTAGAACTGTAACATCCTAGGAAGGGCCTATGCATTTTTCAGATCAATTGTATGAAATGACAAGTCTTAAGTTTTATGAATAAATTTTTGATACTTTTGGAAACCTAGAAATGAATGAAAGTGGAAATGAAAACGAAAATGGAAATGAAAATGGAGATGGAAATGAAAATGGAAATGGAAATGGACATTTTTGGAAACTTAGACATTTTTGGAAACTTAGACATTTTTGGAAACTTAGACATTTTTGGAAACCTAAACATTTTTGGAAATGATCCAAAAATGGAAACTTGAACATTTTGGGAAACTTGAATAATAAGAGAGAAATAAAGGAGTTTTATTCACATAAATATGTGAATAATAAGAGATAAATAAAGGAATTTTATTCACATAAATATGTGAATAATAAGAGAGAAATAAAGGAGTTTTATTCACATAAATATGTGAATAATAAGAGATAAATAAAGGAGTTTTATTCACATAAATATGAATAATAAGAGATAAATAAAGGAGTTTTATTCACATAAATATGTGAATAATAAGAGAGAAATAAAGGAGCTTTATTCACATAAATATGTGAATAATAAGAGATAAATAAGGATTATTTTCTAATGAGATAATTGAGGAGATTGATGGATTAAAGGCTTTTATCTTTTAAATAAAAGAGATAATATTATCAAAAGAGGAGTGGTGGCCAAGTAAAGGACTCCTAGGCTGATAACTTTGGCTATAAAAGGAGGACAGGAGGGCTACTCATCAACATTTGCTCCCTCTTCCTCTCTGCCGAAATTCTCCCTAGGCAAAACCCCTCTCTGCCGAATTTTCATTAAGCAAAAATCCCTCTCTTTTTCTTCTATTTTCTTCTCCGTTCTACTGTTAAGCTGAATCTTTGTGGATTCTAAGAAAGAGGGCAATCATCCACAACATCAAAAGGGGATTTTTCGGGAAATCTAAGGATCTAAGGTAAGGATTATAAATATAAATATGCGGTTAAAGATTATGATTCACGTTTTCAAAGTTAGATTAATCTAACACGAAGTTATAGGATTTCAACAGGCTTATAAAGGAATCCTCTTCAGATTTGGAATCCCATCATAAGGTAAGGGATATTCGGCCAAGGCATAAATTGTTTAAGTGTTTTCCATTATTTCAAAAACCGAAAACTGACTTGGTTACATACCTAGTATTAGCCGATTTCAAGGAAGAGGAATTCTAGCAACTGTTGGGACTTGATTAAATCAATTCGGCAACTAGGTAAGTAATTCTACTTCTAGTAGGATTTGGTTTTAAGACCAAATAGGTTTATTTATATGTTTTAATTAATGGCCGAATATAGGAGTGAAAGATCTAGATCGGTAGATCGCTCTACGGGAATTCACGGAAACTATTAAGCGAAAAAGGTGTGTACTCTTACTAACTTTCAATAAATTGCATGGCAATCATTAATATATAAATATGTAACAGTATGTGAATGTGGCTAAGCACCACAAATGTGGTAAGGAGTACCCAGGTACGTTTCCTATTTTTGATAGGATTGTGAATGTGATATATTTTGAACATGTGATTAGTAACATGAATGAAAATTAAGTATGTGAAATATGTTATGAAATAATTGGGGCATTCGGGATATTTGTGGAGGAAGAAAGTGAAGGTGATGACTACGGTCTCACCAACGTAAAGTGGTGACTACGGTCACATAAAGTGAAAAGTGGTAACTTCGGTTACATCCAGTGAATACAGTGTCTAATGACACAACATAAGTGGGCGATGAGCACGTCGACTGCAGCAACTGCCTTCGATGGTGTGTAGCGGATGGAGGGTCGACTTAGTAGTCCCCGCGGTGTACAGGTTGGTACGGGTGGTGCGTAGCGGATGGACAAATAGGTTTGGGTTTGGGTTGCATCATCCTTTATTTTGTATGAACATGATATTGATATGACTTGTATGCCTGATTTGTTGGAAATTAGTACTATGTACACATTGAGTCTGTAGACTCACCCCGTTGGGGAATTATTTTTCAGGTGATGAGCAGTAATGGACCGGGTCGGCAGGAGCTAAAGGTGGCCATGCATCGCTTGAAGAAATTATTTGGAATTTGGACTTTATGAAATTTTAGTACTTTATTTTGGGTTTGAATGATGTAATAAGGCCATAAGGCCCAGTTGGATTTTCTTTATTCCTGTTTATTTTTATTGAATATGATACAAATTATGTTTGATTAAAGATAAGTAAATTTATTTCTTTTAAAATAATAAACCCAAAAATTATTTTGTCACCTTATTTAAGTTGGATTTCCAGAATTTATTAAATAGGTTTCAAATTAAGCCCAACCCAAAACAATTTTTTTTAAAATTACACAAATTTTCTCTAAGTCATTTAGAACATTGAAAACCGATTTATTTAAGGAACATACCAGATCCGGTTCAAGCTCGTGGGCCGGGTGTGGGGTGTTTCACTTGCTTTCCTTCTCATTTTGGTTTTCTCTTTTCGGCATTCTTGGTGCTTGGCCAAACCACCCTTGCCATTTCCTTGAAAAAGCCGAAACCATATATCCATCATCTTCTTTTCTTTGGTTCGAACATTGCTAGCCAAAAACCATATCCCCATTCCTTCTTTTCTTCTATCTCTTCATCTTTGGTTAGCCGAAACTCCCTAACCCTTTTTCTGAGTTGCGTTTTCTCTTCTTTGCCAAATCTTGGTTCTATTTTCTTCTCAATCTCTTCCATCTTCAAGAGCCGAAAGCCTTGTTGTTTCTCTTTCGTTTTCATCAAGTATTTTGGCCAAATACCCTTAGCCTCATTTTCTTCTCTTCTCACGTGTTCTAATCCTCCTTGAAGTGCCGAATCTATCTCTTTCTTGTGGGGTTATAGTCGAGTCTCTTGGTAAGTGACATCTTCTTCTCTTCTTGATCAATTTGGGTAATGCCAAAACCTCACTTCCCTTCTATCTTCCTTTTATTATAGATTCGCATATATTAAACTCTATTCTTGTTCTTTATGGGTTAAGCCGATTGTAGGGAGGGGTGAGCCGAATACAATGGATCTTCGGGATTTGGTTGCCGATCTAGGTAAGGGTTCTAGCGTTTGGATCTATTTCTTGTTCGTCCAAAGCCGAGTGCTAATCATTTTTGTGTGCTAGTGCTTGGCCGATTGCAAGGGAGGTTCATCACGTATCTTCGGGATTTGGTTGGAAACCAAATCGGCGTTAAGGTAAGGTGCTACCTTTGTGCGACATATCCTTCAGGATTTTGGTGAATAAGTCGAATGGCTATATTTTTAAAAGTATGTGTTGGCCGATTGTAGGAAAGGTGAAGGCAGCGTTTCGGGATCTTGTTAGTTTCGCGTAGTTTCGGGATATCGCTTAGATCTACAAATAGTCAGGTGTGTAACGCTTACACACTTCGTTAGTATGATATGTTTATTGTGTTACTGTTATAGCCATTGAAACCGGTAGTTATGCCTTGTGGGCATAAGTGTGGACTCCGTGTAAGTCCCCTGTTATATGGATCTCGATATATGCTATCATGTCGTTGTTAAATGCTATGCCATATGCTATTTGCATCATCATATGTTATTATGCCACGATTGATATGGACATGATGGTGGGATTGTTGAGAGGAGGGGGAAGAATTATTTTGGACTGTCACCAATGGTTTTGACCACACGACGGGTTGGCCCCGTCTTTGATATTATTATTTGTGACTAAGTCCCAGTGGTTTTGACCACCAGTGGTTTTGACCACATTGATGATATTTGTGACTATGGTCACCAGTGGTTTTGACCACATATGGATATTGTGACTCGTCCCAGTGGTTTGGTACCACAGTGGGTTGGCCCCACATGATTGATACGGGATTGTCATCAGTGGTTTTGACCACACGATGGGTTGGCCCCATCACTTGATTTGTGACTACGGTCACCAGTGGTTTTGACCACACCGATATATATTTGTGACTTTGGTCACCAGTGGTTTTGACCACCAGTGGTTTTGACCACACGGGGTAGATAAAGGAGATCGGATGGTTAGGTTATGGGGTTGCATGATTTGCATGTTTTACTGATGATTTGCGTAAGTGTTTGCACTATCGGGTTGGGGATTTATACACTGAGTCTCGGTGACTCACCCCTTCCCTTATATTTTGCAGATGAGGCATAGATCGCGGATATGGAGCCGGGGAGGACTCGAGGTGGCCATGCATGCTAGTTTTAGGTTTTTACTTTAAAGTACTATTTCGATTTTATTTATTTTCTTTAAATGTGGTTTCGGTTCTGTAATAAGGCCGCTAAGTATTGTTTTGGGTTTTACTTCTGGATTTATTTTGCCTATCTTATGCATGTGATTAATAATTTGATATTGCTTAAGTAACCGAGATTAAATCAATGTTTTCAAAACTATAATCGATATCGGGTTTTTTTCAAACGTTACCATCGGGTAACATTATTCACAAGGTAATAACAAAGTTAACATAGATGATTTCCAACCTAAAGTTTCAAACAACTTCTAATGCAAATGGTTTTAAACTTGACTATGCTTATCTCACTCGGTTTAATAAGTATCGTATGATTTCTAAAAACCAGTAACAACAAACGGATTTTCAAGCATGAGTTCACCGAATTTTAAAGTAACACAAAAACGTTTTCAACATCACTTTGTATAGGGTTTTCTAAACCTTAAAACGATAAAGAGTTTTCAATAGAAATAAACTGGGAAACTTTTTATTCAGACGTTTTCACCCCGTAACATGCCAGATTCAGTCGTGGTGTGTTGATCGGGTTTGGGGTGTTACAATTTTGGTATCAGAGCCAAGTTCAACAGCTCGGCTGTGGACCCGAGGCCCAAAAATGTTTTAAAAAGGGATTATGAAAGGCTTTATGGAAAACACTTGGTCTGAAAGGCATGGCACCGCGTCTCCGGCACCGATCCGCCCAGGTAAGTACCCCAAACTGTTGTTTATGATGTTGTGAATATGATGATATTGGCATGACTAAATAGTAGTAGGAACTACTCTAGAGACTTGAACTATAGGCTGGATGAACTCGCGGAACAATCCCTTATTAAACTTCTCATAAAACTGTGCTTTAATAGACAGTGGAATAAAAGTCTAACGCATAAAACTCTTAATCAGCCCAAATCATATCGATAGTCATGAGTGCACGTGGACGTGGGCGTAACACTCGTGGAAGAGGTAGAGGTAGGATGGCTATATCTGAGCCAGCTGGGTCTGGCCATGGGTCAGGAAATGATGCACCGCCGCCGCCAGCTATGGGTGCTGAGTTTCAGGAGCAGACGGGTGGTGATGATGCAGTGTCACAGGCGATGCTGTGGGTTCTGGAAAGAGTAGCTGGAGCAGGTGGAGGTATGGGGGCTCGGAAATCTGTGTCTGAACACTCCGGGCTAATGGTGCAGAGGTATTCAGAGGTGTATCCGACGTGGCACCTAGTACGGTGGAATATTGGTTGGAGGAGACGGAACGCATTATGGATGATCTAGACTTCTCGGCTGAGGAGTAGCTGAAGGGGGTGGTATCTTTGCTGCGAGATGAGTCATATCAGGGGTGGCTCACCGTTAGGGATGGAGCAATGGCAGATGACCTTACTTGGGAATTCTTTAGAGCAGCCTATCAGAGGAAATACATTGGGGCTAGCTACATCGATGCGCAAGCGCAAGGCGTTTCTGAACTTGGTTCAGGGAAATAAGACTGTATCGGAGTATGAGGCAGAATTCCTTCGGCTGAGTCGGTATGCACGTGGTATTGTGGGCACGGAGCATGAGCGCTGTGTCAGGTTTGAGGATGGGTTAGAGATGAGCTTCGGATGTTGATTGCTCCACAGCAGGAGCGAGAATTTGCAGTTTTAGTGGAGAAAGCCAAAGTTACTGAAGAAGTGAAGCAGTCAGTGAGACGGAATCAGGAAAAGGGTTGGAATAAAAGGAATTCTGGATCATCTGGGTCTACCAGGAATCAGCAGAAACGGGTTAGATATGGTGGGCAAAATCAAGCTGCGAGGCCTGCTGCTGCTAATACTCAGTGGCCGCCACGATGCTCGGTGTGGAAAGTCTCACACGGGAGAATGTTGGACTAGAAACAGAGGATGTTTTGAGTGTGGATCGATGGGGCACCGAGTGAGGGATTGTCCACAGAGGTCAGCTAGGTTGCAGTCTGAGGATCAGAATCGTGCACAGATCAGGAGGGATGGACAGCAGCCACAGAGGGGCCATGGTGCAGCTAGGGAGGTAATGGCTCTGGTAGAGGTCGTGGAGCACCGGGCAGGGTACAGGTGGTACAGAGGCGAGACAGCCTGGATTGGTCTACGCAGCGAGGCGTCGAGAGGAGGGCGACGCACCGGACGTCATAATCGGTACGTTCTTAATCTTGGACTACCTTATAATGCTTTGATAGATGTGGGTTCGACGCACTCATATGTAGCCAGTAGCATAGTGGAAACTATGAACTTAGACTCTGAGATTACGTCTAGGAAGATGACAGTGATAAGCCCTCTAGGTCACTCTGTAGAAGTAAGTAAACTATATAAGGAGGTACCCCTAGAACTTCAAGGGTCGTGTTTTTGGCTGACTTGATGGAACTGCCGTTTGGGAAGTTCGATCTGATCTCGGGATGGACTGGCTAGTGAAGTATCAGGCCGGTTTGGATTGCGCAGCTAAGCGTATGGTGTTGAAGACAGTGGAAGGTGAGGAGGTAGTGATGATAGGTAATAGGAAAGATTAACCTATCCAATGTGGTCTCTGCGCTGAAGGCGGAGAAAATGGTAAGAAAGGGTTGTGAGGCATTCATGGTGCATGTCTGTGCTTTGGAAGCCAAGGATGCAGCTGTAGAAAGTGTCCGAACTGTAGGGGAATTTGCTGATGTATTCCCAGAGGAACTTCCAGGTTTGCCTCCTGACCGCGAGGTTGAGTTCGGTATAGATTTGTTACCCGGAACCGCGCCAGTATCTATTGCCCCGTATAGGATGGCGCCAAAGGAATTAGTGGAGTTAAAGGCTCAGATTCAGGAATTGCTGACAGAGGTTTCATTCGACCGAGTGTATCACCTTGGGGAGCACCTGTGCTCTTTGTTAAGAAGAAAGACGGTACAATGCGGATGTGTATAGACTACCGCCAGCTAAACAAGTTGACGATCAAAACAAGTATCCGTTGCCCAGAATAGACGACTTGTTTGATCAACTTAAGGGTGCATCGGTTTTCTCTAAGATAGATCTTAGGTCGGGATATCATCAGCTCAAAGTGAAGGAGGCTGATATTCATAAGACAGCGTTTCGTACTCGGTATGGGGCATTACGAGTTTCTAGTGATGCCATTCGGGTTGACTAATGCACCGGCAGCATTCATGGACATGATGAATCGGGTGTTTTCAGCCGTTTTTGGACTGATTTCATGTTTTATAGACAACATTTTGGTGTACTCAAAGTCTGAGGAGGAACATGACGCGCATCTTCGGGTGGTTCTACAGGTTCTGAGGGAGAAGCAGTTATTCGCCAAGTTTAGTAAGTGCGAGTTCTGGCTTAAGGAGGTAACTTTCTTGGGTCATGTACTATCAGTTGAGGGGATTAGGGTGGATCCTCGTAAGATCGAGGCAATGTTGGATTGGAAACCACCTAAGTCGGTTGCAGAGATTCGAAGTTTTCTGGGTTTGGGAGGATACTACAGGAGGCTCGTGGAAGGTTTTTCCTTGATCGCAGTGCCGCTGACTAAGTTGTTGAGAAAAGGGGTTCCGTTTGTGTGGTCTGAGAAACAGCAAGAAAGTTTTACAAGTTGAAAATGGTATTTGTGACTACGGTCACCAGTGGTTTTGACCACATATGGATATTGTGACTCGTCCCAGTGGTTTGGTACCACAGTGGGTTGGCCCCACATGATTGATACGGGATTCTCATCAGTGGTTTTGACCACATGATGGGTTGGCCCCATCACTTGATTTGTGACTACGGTCACCAGTGGTTTTGACCACACCGATATATATATTTGTGACTTCGGTCACCAGTGGTTTTGACCACCAGTGGTTTGACCACACGGGGTAGATAAAGGAGATCGGATGGTTAGGTTATGGGGTTGCATGATTTGCATGTTTTACTGATGATTTGCGTAAGTGTTTGCACTATCGGGTTGGGGATTTATACACTGAGTCTCGGTGACTCACCCCTTCCCTTATATTTTGCAGATGAGGCATAGATCGCGGATATGGAGCCGGGGAGACTCGAGGTGGCCATGCATGCTAGTTTCAGGTTTTTACTTTAAAGTACTATTTCAGTTTTATTTATTTTCTTTAAATTTGGTTTCGGTTCTGTAATAAGGCCGCTAAGTATTGTTTCGGGTTTTACTTCTGGATTTTATTTTGCCTATCTTATGCATGTGATTAATAATTTGATATTGCTTAAGTAACCGGGATTAAATCAATGTTTTCAAAACTATAATCGATATCGGGTTTTTTTCATACGTTACCATCGGGTAACATTATTCACAAGGTAATAACAAAGTTAACATAGATGATTTCCAACCTAAAGTTTCAAACAACTTCTAATGCAAATGGTTTTAAACTTGACTATGCTTATCTCACTCGGTTTAATAAGTATCGTATGATTTCTAAAAACCAGTAACAACAAACGGATTTTCAAGCATGAGTTCACCGGATTTTAAAGCAACACAAAAACGTTTTCAACATCACTTTGTATAGGGTTTTCTAAACCTTAAAACGATAAAAGAGTTTTCAATAGAAATAAACTGGGAAACTTGTTTTATTCAGATGTTTTCACCCTGTAACAAGCCAGATTCAGTCGTGGTGTGTTGACCGAGTTTGGGGTGTTATAGTTACTGAGCTATGACTTTAGAGATCTACGCGATAGACTCCACTTCAGATCCCGAAATGCCGAAAATAAGAGAGAAATAAGAGATTAGTTTCTAAATAGCCATTCGGCTAGGGACTTTGAAAAGTTGGAGAAACATTAAAATCCCGAAATCAACACTTACCTATTGTTTCCTTTAGATTTCGGCACAAGTAGGCTCCACTAAAGAAGATTCGGCAACTTCAGGAGGTGAGATCCTAAGGATTTCGACTTTTGGAAGAACAAAGGATTTGAAGAAATGGCTATTCGGCCAATGAAATTTAAGGAGGAGAATAGAATAATAGGGATGTAGTTTCGGCTTTTAGAGATTAGAAGAAGAATAATAATAGAGGTTAGCAGATTCAGCCAACCAAGAAATTTCAGAGAGGAAGAAAGGGTGAAGAAGATGATGGTTTTTCGGCTTTTGAGAGGAAGAAGATGAGAAAGAAATTAAAAGAGAGGCTTCCAAATTTCGGCACACCTTATTGCCTATACTGAGCCGATTCTTTCCCCTTTACAGAGTCAAATTTTCGGCCAACTCTAGCCCCTTGGATGAGATCTCATCTTTTCCCTTATCTTGATCTATTATCTCCTCAAAAATAGCCCTAATTCCTCTCTTCATTATCTGCCTATTATCCTTATAATTAAATATAAAATAAATCCCTAAATAATAGCCTTGTGTCGTCCCCCCTTGCTCATTTAAGTGCCGAATTTTAGCCCTAAAACTTGGGCTTCAAGCAACCATAATTTGGGCCTTCCTCATGCACAAGTGACGCCAACTCCTCTTCCTCCTAGTGGCACCATTTCCTCTGGGCCACAAGCCCAATATGCCCATTAAACTACTAGAACTTCAATTTAAACCCCTAGAGTGTCTAAACAAAATATTTAAAACAAGGCCTTAGCCCAACTTGAGCCCCATTTGCACCTCAAACTCTCAAATTAATATTTTAAGCAATTATCACATAAAATGCACAGTCCCAATAATTCGGGATGTTACATTTCAGTGTGAAAGTGTTCCCCGGGTGCTGGTTCATTGTGTTATATCAGTGGATGGGCGATCTTGCATGTGTTGTAGACACCTGACAGCTTGTGTGAGCAGCACTGTATATTAACCTTGAACTGACAGCTTGTGTGAGCAGGCCCGAGGGTAAACCCAGTGTTATAATGGTAGCTTCGACTACATTACAGTGGTAGTTTCGGCAACTTAGTGGTAGCTTCTTCGGCTAATTACAGTGATAGCTTCGACTATATTATAGTGTGGCACTCAGTGCCTTATTCCACGTATCCTTTAGTATTCCGTATGGTTCAACAGGTATTGAATTGATATAATGAAAAGTGATTGAATGTGAAAAGGATTTAATCATGTGATAATAATGTGAAAGTGAACATTGTGTTTTTGATGTATTTATGAGTAAGTGTGAATATGAAATTGTTTGTATAAGTGAAGTGCAGGTATGAAACTAAGTAGAGAATCGTATGAATAAGTAGTACAGGTATGTGTACAAAATTGTTATTGTATGATTTATATGTTGAATAAAATGCTTAGATTATGATGCATTAATAGTAAGGATGCAAATGAGTGAGATGTGCATATGATCAAGTGATAGTTATGTGCCAAGTTATATGTTGTTTTAGTGCATATGTGTAAAAAAAAATGAAAGTGAATACATGGAAATCATGAAAAAGTGAAATTTCCATTAAAACAGTACTGGACAACTGTAATTGTGTACTTTGAAAAATCACCAAAATAGTGGAAATTGAATTAGAAAGTGAAGAAGATATGAATTGAAATCTCATTGAGTCTATTTTCATATAAAAATAGAGTAAGCAAAGAAGTGGAAATTATGAGATATTTAAATTTTAGTGAGACTGGTTCTAAATGACTTCGTGATCCCCTGTTCTGTCTTGGATAAATTATTAAAAATTGTAAAAAAACTAATCATGGAGCATATTTTATATGCTTATAATCCTTAATGAGTCTATTTTTTATTGGAATAAATAAGAACATTATTTGAATTTTGTATAATGAGATAACTGAGTTTTTGTAAAGATAGGTCAGAACCATCAAACAATGAAATAAGGGAAACTTTAAGATAATCTGGTATTGATTGGCCAGACCAAAAATTCTGGAAATTTTATGGCAAGAAGGTATATGGGTCTAATTTCAGGGAAAATTCACGGAACTTATTTTGGAGTTCTTTAGCTTATGAAATAATTAAATTAGTGACTGTGACTTAGAAAAATAGCTTAAGCTGAACTTAAGAAAAAGGTGAAACTATGTGAATATTGATTCTATTTTCTTGAGCATATTTATTGAGAAATGGATTAATATTTTTAATTAAAATGATTATTATTATTAATATGCCAACTTACTAAGCTATAAAGCTTACACCATTTTCCCATTTCTCTTAGTGTTGTCAGGTTGGCTCGGGGTTGGAGATCGTTAGAGGTATCATCACACTATCAATTTGTCAAGTTGGAATCACGACAATTCCTAATTATTTTCAAGTGAATGGCATGTATAGATATTTAGTTATTGGTTGTATGTATTTTTATGAATTAGCCAAATGTTTAGGCTTATATTGCTTCGTTGAATAGAGCCATGAGATGTGGCTCATAATGCCTATAGGTAAGTAAATCTATTTTATGCATGCATGGAGAAATGTCTTGATGTGGCTAAGTTAGAATTAGCTAAAGGTATAATAAAGATCGATATATTGTATATTAGTACAAAGAGTTAAAAACACAAAAGGTTTGAAAAAGCCTAATGTATGCCACACGGGCTAGAGACACGGTCGTGTGTCTCAGCCGTAGGGTAGGACACGGCCACCGCACGGGCGTGTGGTTTGGCCGTGGTGCATAAATAGAATGCTAGTGAATTACACACGGGGTCCAGACATGGGCGTGTGAGGACCACACGGTCTACTCACATGGCCGTGTCATATGTCACACGGGCGTGTGACCCTGTTTTGGTAAAAATTTTCTAAATGCCCGAAAAGTTCCGGTTTGGTCCCGAACCAACTTTAATGATTGTTTTGGGCCTCGTAAGCCCATAATAGGGACATAGAGTGTGACTATGAATGGTTTTAATGTATAATTGAAATGTATGTATCGGAGAAGTGTATAAGATTGCTGTAATGCCTCGTACCCTGATCCGGCGACAGATAGGGGTAAGGGGTGTTACATTTTATAAATTAAATAAAATTATTAAAGGGTATATTTTTTTCAATTTAAATAATTTTAAATTATTTTAAAAATTCATTAAAAGGATATATTGGTCATTTGAGTATTTTTCCCATATTATTATAGTATCTATTCATTGAACCAAACAGTGGAATATTATTACAATACCTATTTCATTCCATCCAACCAAACTATTTTTTTGCTAATTTCATTCCATTAGAGCTCTATTGCACTACAACAAGCCAAACGTAGCATAAGAATTTCAATGTGGGACCGTCAACCTCCCTCTATATTGCCCTTTTCTAACAGGCTTGGTGTAACATCGCTTACCCGGTCCGACCACCAGACCTGAGCTATAGAATACTACTACACTTATAGGAACAGACCACAAACAAGTCAAGCTTTAACATTTCATTAAACAATTATAATTTCATACATCATACGAATTACAATCAAAATTGAACCTCAAACGAGCTTACGAAAGCTTTTGAGTTGACCTAGGAATAAATAAAGGCTAAACCATAAACATTTTTTATAATGAAAATTTTGCAAAACAGGGGTCACACGGCCGTGTGCCCAGGCAGTGTAACTTACTGATTCATAATGGACCAAAATTGATCAATTCTTCTAGCAGTCACACGGTTGTGTCACCAACCCGTGTGTGACACATGACCGTATGGTCAGACTGTGTGACAAATGGGAATTGTGTGGTCCCAAAGTCTCCTACATTTCAATGATCACACAATCGTGTCATTAGCTCGTGTCTATCACACAATCATGATTAGCGCGTGTGGTACAAAATATGCCACTTGGTGCCTAATTCATACCAAACTATATCAATAGCCTAATTGATGATCAAATGGACACTTAAACCTGCATAAAACCTTTTCAAAACATTACCGAAACATCTGATAACCAATCACAAGTATAATTAACTCATTGTACATCAATTGACAATATGCTAAATATGCTAACCTGTGAATTAATCAAACTCTTCAAATATGTACAAAACATTCATTTAACTCCATCACAAACACCAGTTTAACATACCTCATTTGACACCAATCATCTCAACTACTTGTACATATTATACCATTGAAATCATGTACACATTCAATACTTAATCATTTTCATACTCTCAATTATGCATCAAATCATTCACTAGGAAAAGCAAACATTGGCTTCCATTGCTCATACACATACATTAAGATACAAGAAATTCATTTACATTTCATGCCAATTTATCAACTCAAAACACCACACTTAATACCTAAACATAACATTGTAATTTATGAATTCAATCAATATACATGTCATTCATTTTAACCATTCATATGCTTTAATCTTAACTTACCACATTTCCATCAAACTTACTTATACATAGTTTGTAAGCATTCAAGAACAAGCAATTCATATGGACCACAACCATTAACACTCAAGATGAACACTTATACATTTGAAACCTATATACATTCCATATAACTGAGTCTAGAATGATTTTAAAGTCTACCGAGATTGTAGGTGTATAGTGTGAGCTCTAGGCCATCTGTGAGGCGGGTTTCACAAAATGCCAACTACAAACACAGAAAATGAAACAGAGTAAGCATTTATATGCTTAGTAAGTTCATAGTTAAAACTGTAACTTACCTCACTATACAATTAACAAAACAAAATAGCTAATTGCATTACTTTCCTGACATCACATTTTGAAAATGTGATGTGAGTTCACGACATCTAAATCATATAACCATATAATTTATACAATCAACTCAATACAATGTCATCAAATTGTAATCATCAAATACATTTCATAAATCAGTCATTTCTTCTTTCATTAAAAGATTAGCCTGATGAACTATAATAAAGAAATATGGATACGCGGGTGACTACACCACACCAGCAGTAGGCACCGGAGAGCTTAAATAGTAACACTAAAGTACTAAGCAGTAAGCACCATAGTGCGAATCAGTAGGCACTGAACTGCTAAACAGTAGGCATTGTAGTACGAATCAAAGCACCAAAGTGAAAATCTCGTACAAGGGTGTATCATGTCATATATTCATTCAGGCACATTTATTACATTCAAACACTTCTTACAATTCAATCCCTTCTCACCTTTTTGTACAATTTGAATCCATTTCAAAACAAAATTTATATGATAAAAACTCATGATTTAAGCACATTCAATACACTTATAATATAACTACTCCATATGAACTTACCTGATAAAAATTGCTAACAATTTGAAGTGTGTACACACAACCGGTTGCAAAAATAAAAATTATCGTCTTCACTTACACTGAACTCTGTAGCCTGTGCATTTTGAACTAGTGTTTATTTTTCTTGCAGCTCTAAATCATTCATTTGAATTTCTTGAATTCTTTGCAAAAATAATGGTTTAGTCCTCAGCATAGAACCGTCTCATTTCAGAATCAACTAAGCATTCATTGTTCCAACGCAAACAAAGACTTACGACTTAAGGCATCAACTACTATATTAACATTACCCGATGGTAATCTATTACCAGATCACAATCTTTCAACAATTCAAGCCATTTGCGCTATCTCAAGTTCAATTATTTCTAAGTATTAGATATTTCATACTTTTTTTATCAGTGAATATGTGACATTTCTCGCTGAATAAGTAATGCTACCAAATTCTCAAAGAAAAAACAATGGGTGACAGTTTCAGATAATATGTTGGATAATTCTTCTCGTTTGGTTTCAACTGCTAGGAAGTATAAGCAATAACTTTACTATCTTACATCGTTACACAACCAAACTGTTCAATGAAGCATCGCTGAAAATAATAAATTCTTTTACGCATTCGAGCTAATTTAGAACTGAAGCTTTTGTCAACAAGGCTTTAACTGATCAAAACTATGTTGGCACTTCTCTTACTAGATAAAATCAACAATTTTTTTTGTAATAGCTTTGTCAACAGTAAAGCAGTCATCAAAAATCCATAATGAACTGTTTGTAATACCTTGCCAAACCCAAAAAACTATGTATTTTTGGAACATTTCTTGGAGGTTTCCAATTCACAATCACAGAGATTTTATTCAAATCAACCCGAATACCTTTTGCAGAAATCACATGTCCTAGCTATCCAACCTCCCTGAACCAAAATTCAATCTTACTAAACTTTGTGTATAACTATTTTTCTCACAGAGTCTGTAATATAGTTCTCAGTGCTGAGCATGTCCGGACTTATTCTTAGAATATTAGAATGTTGTTAGTAAATATCACAACAAAACTATCCAGATACAGATGAAATATCTAATTCATTAGGTCCATAAATTCAACCGAGGCATTAGTCTAACCAAATGGCATCACAAGTGTAACACCCTAATTTGGGCCTAGTAGAATTGGGCCTATTGGGTCTTAGGCATGGAAGCGTTTAAAATTTTAGTGAACAAGAGAACGGCACAATTGCATGTTAGATCTGTTGGGTGAGTGATTTGGAAGGTTTTTGGGCTTTTATGAAGTCCTCGGTTTAAGCCATGTCATTTGGAAAATTTTTATTTTTAGCATTAGGGGAACCCTAACTCCTGGTATTATGCTTTATAAGTATTTGTGATTAAAAAGGAGGCACAAAGAGAGCATGTGGTGGAGTGGTTGTGGCATCATAGGTGTGGCAAGGAGGACAAAGGTTCAAGTCTCAGTGCATGTAAAAAAGGATTATTTATTTTGCTCATGAGTGGGCAAGAGTTGGTGTTGGATTCGAACTCTATGTTGGAGAGTTTGAATGAGTTAATTGAGGGGTTTAAGGAGTGGCTCGTGGAGGAAATCAAGGAGAGGGAGGTGGAGATTTTCAAGGAGTTGAAGGCTTGAGGAGTTAGTGCCGAAATGGGGTCTTGGATCTTAGAAATTTGGCCAAAGGGGTTTTGAGGTATATTTTGGACTTTGATGAGTTTTTCTTTTCTTTTTTTTTGGTCAGTTTGGTTACCAAAACCGAAGTTCCTTTTTATTCTTTTCTGTGTTGCCGAATTTGCACAAAAGTGACCTCTCGTGCATTCTTTTTGCTTGGTTTCACCCTACTTTCTTGTTAGCCGATTTTGTGTTACCATTTAGGCAACTTTCGTACCATTTCTATATATTTCTCCTTGGGCCGATTGCATCTTCCTCTGTTCTTCTTCCTTGTGCCGAAAGTGATCTTCTATTCTCTTCATCTCTTCTACCTCTTCTCCAATCGCATTCGTTCATTAATCAGAAGGGTTCAACTTGGGGGTTTGTTTCGATTGCTCGGATTGCACTTTCATTTTCTTCTTCTCTTTTTGTCATGGGTAAGTGTAAGTATTAATGACTTTTTATTTAGGAATCTTCGTTACGGGTGCTATTTACTTTCTCTTCTGCCAAATCACCCCCTCTTCTCATATTCTGATATTGGTTAATACCTAGGTCCTCTCGAGGATTGATAGAGGGACAAGCGGCTTGAAGTAAGCAACATTCCACTCTCGATTCTTCACCAAGGTGAGCGTTCTTGCCTTGTTGGTTGGGGCCGAATACTATTGATGGCTTGTAAACGGTCAAGTGTGGTTTTAATCACAAGGTTATTCGTTTCTCTTAAAAGGCTTGATGTAATGCAAATCCATCAAGGGGGGTTTAACCTTGCTAACGATAAGAGAAGGTTTAACAAGGTTCGGTCGATTAAGGTAAGTGATATTATGGTTTCGGCTTTTAGTTGGAAAAGGAGGATAATTGTATGGATCAAATGGTAACTGTTAGTCTTAAATGTTGTAGGTTCGGTGCTAGGGATTCGTAGGGCACTTCGTAACAGGTGTGTACTCACACCATTCCAACTGTAGATCGGCAAATGCCAAAATGCTGAAATGTCAAAAATACGACCACGGTTACCATACGAGCGCATGAACGCTCGTGTAGGAAGTCATGTAACACCCCTCACCCAGGTCCGTCGCCAGAACAGGGTACGAGACATTATCGGACATGATTCATACTACTGTACAAATTTAAAATGTAAAATCCGTATAAATTTAGAACCTTTTCCATACATAGTCATCAATACCCATAAGAAAAATAATCATTCGTTATTACAAATAACAAAACAATTAAGCCTTCTATACATGCCATAATTCCCAAAATATTGTTTTCAAATACCAAAAGAAGGTTGATAGTGTGGATGGATCTCCGATGATTACCGAATCCCGAGCTAGCTTGATGACACTATAGAACAAGGAAAAGAAAAGAGAGTAGCATATATCTTAGTAAGTAAGTATATAAATAATTAATAAGGATTTATTAAGTTTACAAAACAACACAATCAAATCTAAAATCAATTTCATACTTTATTCAAGTTTGGAGCAAGCTGTCTATTCAAGTCACAGTCCTAAATTATTTTTATCTGAAGCTATGAAACTCCAAATTAAAATCTGTAATTTTTCCCTGAAACTAGACTCATTTATCTTCTCACCATAAAATTTTCAGAATTTTTGGTCTTTCCAATTAGTATAGTTTATTCATTAAAGATTCTCTGTTTCGCTGTTTGACTGCTCTGACCACTTTCACTACGAACCAATTTTATCATTAATCAGAATTCATATGATGATAAAATTTA